>BTHU01000009.1:22780050-23482550 GCA_036184795.1 Tokudaia tokunoshimensis
GAGATGGCTCAGCAGTTAAGAGAACTGGCTGCTTTTCCAGAGGTCCTAAGTTCAATTCCCAGCAACCACATGGTGGCTCACAACCATATGTAATGGGATCCAATGTACTCTTCTAGTGTATGTCTGAAGGCAGTGACAGTGTACTCACATACATAAGATAGATAGATGGATGGATGGATGGATGGATGGATGGATGGATGGATGGATGGATGGATGGATAGATAGATAGATAGATAGATAGATAGATAGATAGATAGATAGATAGACAGGAAGAAGATTGAGTTCTTGGATCTCCACCCCAGGAGATACCCAGATTATGATATAAAATCTACCTTCACTCTTTCCTTTCCAAGGAAGAAAGCTGTGGCGTGCAGTACATCGGCAGCGTGGGTGGAGTTGTGGTAGGCATTGGAGGAGTGGTAGTTGGCTTCAATCACTTGCAGCCAGGCCCGAAGAGTGGTTTCAGTACAGTTTAAAAATTCACACACTCCAAACCGAGAGAAGACCTTTAAGCCCAGGTACACAAGTGGCCTGAAAACAGGAAACAGACACCAGTTCAAGCAGTGGCCCAGAAAGTGAGATCTTTAATGGCAGTAGAGAACAGAGGGACTTTTGTGTTTGTGATCATTCAACATGCTTGCAGCCCAGAAACACTGTTACTGCCTAACCAGTCCCCCTTTGCAACAAGGTGCCTTGGGTGGTTTGGGTTGTTTTTAGGTTATCTCTTAAGTCAGAAAGCCTCTGTTGGCCCCTATGCACCTGTACTTCCACACATGTTCTACACATCCTTTGTGCCTGTAAGAAGAGCCCAAGGGCAAAATGAATGGTGTAGGTGGTCCCAGCAAAGTCACCTCAGTTAGAGTGATGTTACTTTATAGATGAATCATTTGTACACCACAGACCAACATCCCAGGAAGAGGTAAGTCTTCTCCTAAGACAAAAGGAACTCCTTGCCCTGCAGACAGAGCAGAAAATCTACAGTGCTATCAAATCCCATGTCTGTATGAAGATGGGAAGGAGGGAGGAAAGAAGAGGGAGACTGAGGAAATGAATTTTTGTTGCCCAGGTTAGTCTTGGATACCTGAGCTCAAACAACCCTCTTGCCTATCTCCAAAGTTGCTGATATGTACCCCTGAACCTGACTGCCAATTTGTATTTGTAAGGTAGAAGGGATGAGAAAACAGAATTCCAGGCTCACGGGCACAAAGGAAGCAGACTCAGGGAAGTGCGTGCTGACCCTGACCTTATCCATAGACGCATCCTTTCCATACGAGAGCACATTCAGGACACGGAGTTCCATCCTTAGAAACGAAGGCCTTGAGCATGCTTACTGCTCAGTCAGGGATGCCACTTACCTTTTATGTGTAACGGCTTCCAATTCAAAGATGTTGAAGTCCCAGCTTTCCTCATTATCGAGGAGCTGGGCGATACTTGGGGGGACATCGTTGATGGTGATGGGCATTGCGAGGTGACTGTGACTGTGGTGCACATCTGGGGGTAGAGGAGGCAAGTTAGGTGTGGGTCTTCCAGTGTCTTTAGCATCTCGTTATCTTTAGGGTTGCCATGAGAAACAAGATCCTCAACTCCCATTGGTAGGGAGATTTTTAACACTGGGGCCCTTCTTGTATTATGAAATCTCAAGACCATAAACATAAAAATAACTCTAAGGCCTGCTTAAACATATGGAGAATGGGAACCCTTATTTAGCAGTGCTCTGAGAAATGGCTTTAGTTGGGGGCCTGGCTTTAAATGTATACCATTGAGAGGAATAAACTCATGAGACCAGCCAGAGGTATCACCATGGACCTTGTGGAATATTCATGACCTGGGCATGACACAGGCTGGAGAAGGGTTATCAGTAACGAGTGACACAGGAACACTTACTCTTTGTAAACACATACTCGTTCCCTGACAGTCTCCTCAAGCCATCCTGGAAGAAAGACACAGTTAGCCCCATGATTCACACCCACTGTCATTCTCTTAACCTCTCTCCTCAGATTCCTGACTAACCCGAGCTGGCTGCAACTCCAGGTCAAGACGAAGTTCCAAGTGAAGTTGTAGCAGTGGCTAAAAGATGGGGGATGCTCTTCCTTCCATAGTGCTAGTCCCAGGGGTGAGGTGGGGAGAAAGTGGTCGGCGCTGGCAGGCCTCACACCTGAGCAGTGAGTTGGCTCACAGCCGCTCTCTCTCCTGCCATTGTGAAGCCATGTAAATACAGCTACAGGAATGATCTGTGTGATTCTGACATGTCCAAAGGCTCTCAGTACGGAGACATTTTATGTTCTCAAATGTGCCCTGTAAAATGTCATAGAGCCATATTTGGGGAGGAAACCTTATAAAGTCTTTAAAACCTGTCACGTTTTCCTAACTGGAGCCTTTATGGAGCTGAGGTTTTGAAAGTGTGGTGGGTAATCTTGACCGTCAACGTGCATGGATGGAAAGCTACGTGACCTATATCAGTAAAACACAGTGTGCAAGTGTATTTGAGGCCTTCCTAGAGCTAAGCAGATCACGGGACTCTGACCTAATAAGCGACTCAGTGCATTGACAGACACAAATTTTGAATGTAAACTAGAGAAACTGCTGTGAGGCAGCAGACTTGTGCACAGACAGGTTGGCTGCAGGCAGAAGGAAGGTCACTGGGCATGTCCTTGGTCCCTGCCTGTCACTATTCACTCTGCTCCCTGCACACCATGGACTGACACTTGTGAAACTGTAGACAGGAACACTTTCTTTTAACCTGCCTTTGTCCTGGTCATGACAGGATGTGACCATGAGAGTAAAAGTGGACAGAACTTCAGTGCCCAGCCATTTGCTGGTTTGAACTGGATGCTCTTGGATCTGTTTCCTTGCCTTTGTGTCTGTGCCCGAGTCCCTTGCTATTTAAATCTTTGTGTAAAAGTCACTTAGAATACTTAGCCCCAGAAAAGAAGTGCTAAAGTTTAAAGTAGTACTAATTAATACTACTCATTAATTAAGGAAGGACTCCCTTGAAGTCACACCTTGGATCTTTATGCAAAGACCTTAATCTTCAGAAACAGATGAGCAGGTAAGTAACCTCAGCCACAGCTGTCACGCCTCTGCAGCAGACGTACGTTTCTTGTTTTAATATACTTCCTAAGTCACGTCCAAATGAGGCAGAGCCCCAAACTGGAACCTCCCAGCATCTCTGGACCCAGAAGCACAAGATGATACATTGCAGATGAGGTGGGGTGGTGTAGATGAGGTGGTGGCTTGTTCTGGGACTCAGAGTCCCTTGGTTGTGATCCTGAAGGGACTGCCCCTTATAATCCCTCCAGGAACTGAGGCTAATTCTGCATTGGAATGGGCTAGCTAGTGCCAGTCTGTGGGCCAGGAACAGCAGAAGGCTGCCCAAAGCGCTGGTGAGAATGGACTGCACAGCCAGTCAGCCCAGCTTTCGGAGGCTGGCTAGAAAAAGGCATTTGCAGAGACCAGGATAACACAGGGCCATGTTTTACTAGAGAATCCTCTCAGCTCAGCTTTTGAGGAGAAGCATGACAGAAAGCTGGACTTCGCTGCTTCACTTGCTGATGGTGATATTCAAAGCCAGAAGAGCACAGCACAGTAGGGTCCAGTGGACCTTAGACATTGGCCTCAGGTCCATAACCTAGAATGTCTTCCATGGCTGGCAGGCACAGCCCTTGAATTCCCCTGCTTTGAGCCCAAATGGCTCTATTCTGCTTTTGTATGATTAGACACAGAACTTGCCTGTGAATTTCTCAAAAGATGGACCTTGTCTGTAGGAGTTTTGGAACAGCTATCATTTAAGGGTACACCCTTTCGTTTCACTGAACCATCTTGTCCTAGTAAACCCAAGGGAGCTTAAATGTCTTCTGTAAGATGCCACCATAACTGCATAGAATAAATGCACACTCTTCTGTGTAACATTTTGGGACTGTTTATCCAACAGTGCAAATGCAATGTTCATGTTCCATACAAACGCACCCCTCCCTTCCTCCTTCCATCGCTTCCCCTTTTTCTCCCCCTTCTCTCTCCCTATCTCCCTCCCTCTCCATCTCTCTCTCCTTATCTACTCCTTCCTTCCCTTTCTCCCTCCCTTCCTCCCTTCCTTCCTTCCTTCCTTCCTTCCTTCCTTCCTTCCTTCCTTCCTTCCTTCCTTCCTTCCATAGAGTTTTACTGTGCAGCTCAGGCTGGCTTCAAACCCAAAGTCCTTCTGCCTCAGTTTCCTGGAGTGCTGAGATCATAGGTGCATGTGTATGTCAGGCCTGGTGCAAGTGTACCCTCTTTGCCCCCTCTCTCAAGTTTGTTCTCTCTCTCTCTCTCTCTCTCTCTCTCTCTCTCTCTCTCTCTCTCTCTCTCTCTCTCTCTCTCTCTCTTGTTCTGCTGGTTGAATTACTAAGAAACAGAGCCCACAGATTAGGAGGACTAACTGAATGGGTGCAGTGTTGCCCAAGGAAATGTAGCTACAACCTCCAACTCCACCCTCTAATTCACACAGAGAAGAACCAGAAACAGGAGCCAATACAACCCCTCTCTGGATGTTTAGCCCTCTGTCGCCTGGCAGTTTCCTGCTGTAATAGGACTCCTCGAGCTCTTTCCATGGTTAGTCAGGCTGTAGAAGATAAGCATCTTAGATACCACTATAAAGAAATCAACACAGCTGCCTCAAGCTACCCACTCGAGCTGATGCCCATTTAAACGTCACATGCCTCTGCTACCTGAGGCCAAGCGCACTGTGAGGATTCTAGTGGATATTTAGTCAGCATCCTGTATTCCTGGATTTTCTTATCACTTACAGTCATCAGGCCTCCAACAAGATCACTGGTGTGAGGATCTTCATCTTTGGTTCCCAGCTGAGGGGAGTACAGTTCTGTGGTCCGTAAAATTTCTAGAACTCTGTCCAAGGCTTCTGCTACCGTAACTGGGCTGTTTTCTTGAGCAGCATTGATTATATTTATAACCTAAGAAGGCAATGAAGAGAAAGAATAAACTTGAGGACATTAAGATACTACTTACACTCAGAAGTCAGACATATTCAGAAGAATTCAGTGACTACATGCCATTCAGAGAAGAGAGCCTCTCTCTAAAGCATGCCTACACAGCCCCGTGGCATCCCATCTGAGGATTCTGATTCCCAGAATCCCTTGCTGACAACCTTTCGTATCTCTCCTTCATGGGTTAGAGTTCCTTGGAGACAGATTTGGGTCTCTCTCACTGTATGGTCGATCCAGAAATGGCTTTCATTTCCATGGCTCCAAACACACACAATCCATTATGAGATTTCCAAGTTTATCTTCCAGAGCCCTGACTTGGAGACTTTCCAAAGCCTTTCTGACTCACCTACTACAATACCCTAGAATGGATCCCGGCCTCAGTCCCCTTATCACAAAGCAAGCAAATAGTAACAACGCCAAAGACGAGCTGCTCTCCCTGGGGCTGAAGACAAGGGCCCTTCTCTCAAAGCCTGCTCTGCTTGTCACCCCTGCAATGCCCCAATCCAAGTGATTCTTCCCCTAGACATTTTCCGATCATCACTTTCTCTTCACCTCCACCACAGCTCCCTAGATGCTAGTCAAACTGCTACTACCATTTCCTGCCTGGAACTCCAGAAAAGCCCCCAAATGGCCTCCTCTGACACTCGTACCACCTCCTACCCGTAGCATGGCAGCTGAACTCTTTACAGGGATCTCTGGACTCGAGCAGGCCACATCTGTCTAATCTCCTTCAAAGGTTTGGGCTACACATAAGAGACAAATCACCTCATTTCTGGTCCAAGTGGCCAGAATGAACTGAGTCAACATAGCCCCGTCATAATCATCCTACCTCTGTGGGCCACACCCAAGCCTCCCTGGCTTCTGTCTCAGTTTGGTGGAACATCTCTATGCTGGTCTTTGCTGCTCCTATCGCGGAAGTCTCCCTCTGACCAATGTGATTCTCAGCTTAAGTTTGGGTTCAAACATGACTTCCTCTCTAGAGAAAGCTTTTCTGACTACTCGCTCACCCAGCCTGCCTCTAGTCCTTCTCTCAATCTCTCGCAGAGCTTTCGCATGGCTGCCTTCACCGATTTGATTGCATTGTGCAACCACATGTTTGTTTATTATATGTTTGCTTAAAATATCTGCCTTCCACACTTGACCTTAACTCTGCTATCCGTAGACTACAGCTCTGGGTCAGTCTTACACTGGCCACACAGTGGAGGTCAGAGCTGTCACTCACCTTTGTGATGGGGGCCTCAATGGTCATGGAGTGGATCCTTGCCATGGAGGGGTAGCGGCGATTCTGTAGGCTTGGCGCTAGAGAGAAGGCAAGACAGTCTTTTAAGACAGTCTTTTTTTTTTTTACTATTTTTTTAAATTAGATATTTATTTTATTTACATTTCAAACATTATCCTCTTTCTTCGTTACCCCTCCAAAAACCTCCTATCCCATCCCCCCACCTCTGCTTACCAAACCTCCCTCCCACTTTCCTGACTTGGCATTCCCCTACACAGGGGCATCGAACCTTCACAAGACCAATGACCTCTCCTCTCACTGATGTCTGAAAAGGCTACCCTTTGCTACATACATAGCTGGAGCCATGGATCCCTCCATGTGTACTCTTTGGTTGGTGGTTTAGTCCCTGGGAGCTCTGGGGGTACTGGTTGGTACTTATTATTGTTCCTCCTATGGGGCTGCAAACCTGTTCAGCTCCTTGGGTCCTTTCTCTAGCTCTTCCATTGGGGACCCTGTGCTCAGTCCACTGGTTGACTGTGAACCATGGGTATTTTGATCCCTGACAGGACAGTCTTATCTGGTTCTGATGGTATGGTTTAGGCTAAATACAGCTGAGAACTAACTTCATAGATGAGACCTTGTTCTTCTAGAACCTCCTTCCCCACAACTCCGTCAGTCTGACCATCTCATGTCTCTCGGGGGTTAACCACCCAGCCCCACAAGCACGAAAAATGCTCTGCTGGCAGAGGACTTGACAGGCCCCACTCCACAGGGGAAGTCAATAGAGGCTGGTAGATCTGATGCCTCATCCCTGCAGCCCAAGGACGTCATAGAACTCCCTTTCCCATGGGTCGCTGAAGCCCTTTCAGATAGCCTTGCTCTTCCCTCCCAGAGCTACAGGATACATGAATGTGTTCCTGCTCTGTGACAGGACAGGAGATTAAATTTCCCAGTATGAACTAGTGAGCTGGGTCAGCCTTGCTCCTTCCTCAGCCATTAGGTTCATGTTGCTCAGGACCTGATAGTTCCAGCTCTAACCAGGACAACCTCATTTTAAAATGACTTTTTTTTCCCTTTTTGAGCAGATGACTCTTAGATGTGGTTTAAGATTCAAATGGTAGAAACCTTCCTTTAAAGGCCTGTCTTCATCGACATTTCCAGCCTTCCCTGTGGGCACCTTAGAGGTCAGACCTGTTTCAGACATGGGAGGACTTTATCCAGTCACCCTCAGTAGGGCTCTAGAACTGGGGTTTCAGTCATTGCCTGCCTCTACTGAGCTCTCCAATTCCCACGTTGCCTATGTGGAACCACAGAACTGTTCCAAGCACCAGGCCAGCTGGCTCAGGTGCCTATCTAGCATCCTCTCCACCGCGTCCTCTCCCATCTCATGATTCTCGCTCCCTGTCCCTCATACACCAGCCATGTGCCAGGCTGCCCTGCTCTGAAGATCCTGTTTTGTCTCTAGGATCTGTGCTCTTTTCTATTATAGCCACTTCTCTGGTTCTCAGTCCTTCCATTGTGACATGTCCTCCACTCTACCTTTCCATTTCTCCTTCTAGGTCACTCCCCTTCCACAGGCACTGACCAGCCCCTCTCAGCCCTTACTGCTGCCCTCCCACTTGCCAAATTAAAAAAAGGAAATGTGGGTTGGAGTGTGGTTCAGTGGTTCAGCGCTTGTCTTAATGTGCGTGAGATCCTGGGTTTCATCCTCAGCACCACAGGAAAACCAGAAACCACACATAGGCATGTGTGTGTAAACACACACACACACACACACACACACACACACAGGAGCAGGGAGGGGAAAGGAAAGAAAGACTGACTCTGAGACTGGGAGACAGAACCAACCCCAAATAAATGAGTGAAATTTATCTGCTCTCTGCTCTCTAGTTCGAATCCCTGCAGCCCTCTTTCACCCCATTCTCTTTCCTTCTTGGTTCATGGGATACTCTCACATTTTTTCTCTGCAACATTCCTGTTTCTCACAAGAATGTACCTACAGATTTGGGCTCAGATCCTCTGGTCTTTATCTGCACACAGGCAAGCACTCGCATCTGCACAGTCTGTGGTGAAGCTACTCTGCAGTCACAGAAGCCCCAGTCCCTGCCTCAGCCCCAGCCCCTACCCCAGCTCCAGCCCCTACCCCTGCCCCAGCTCTAGCCCCTGTCCCTGTCCCTGCCACAGCCACAGCCACAGCCCCTGCCCTAGCCCTTGCTCTAGACCCTGCCCAGCCCTGCCCAGACCCTGCCACAGACCCTGTCTCAGCTTCTGCCCCAGCCTCTGCCCCTGCCCCTCCACTAGCCTCTGCCTAGGCATACCCAGCACCTGCCCTGGCCTTGTCTTGAATTGCAGTTCCCCAGATACCCTCTTCCCTTTGGAACCACCTGTGTCTCCTACTCCCCTGACTCAGAGGAATGACTTCCCATCGCCCCCAACATCCACTTAGTTACTTAGGCTTGATTCATTAAACTCACAAAGCATTTTGTAAGTCTGTGACTCATGGTTTCTGGCCTTTCATTAAGGAAAAAGCCGATGGGTGTACATTGAGACTGGGAAGCCAGGACGCTGCTGGGCTCCTTGCCACCAGCACCCAAGGATGACCTTGCCTGGCTACAGACACTGCATTGCTTGAGTAGTGATGTGGTCTGACACAGGCTGGGCCATGAAAAAAGCAGCCTGTGGTCCCTTCAGGGAGAAGAAAAATGCCAGAGAAGGCTGAGAGAATTTATTTCCTTAAATCCTAAGATGCTTTCAGTTTATTGGAGAAAAAGTCTATTCCAGTTGAAACCCTTCTCCTTGGAGTTTCTACCCTGATGAAATGTTTGAGCATGTCCCTCTGTCATTTTCTATGCGTCGAAAAGGTCAAGGAAACCTGAGAAACATCTTACCGTCACTGCCTCGAGAAGATATTGATTTCACATCAATGGACTCTTTCCTCCTGCTCTTGTGTCTGAATGAATGAGGCTCTGGGGAGTTCAAAGGAGAAACAGAAGGAGATTGGCTTTCTGTGTACTGTGATGTAAACTCACACCTTTCCCCATATTTTCCAAAGAAAATGAGAGTACTTTTTAAGTTCTAGAAAGTAAATGCAAGAATTGAGAAACTACTTTATCTTCAAACCAACAGAAAGTAATCAGTCACTCTAGTAGGAAAACAGTCTTTTTCTTCTGGGACTTCATTACATTGTGGAAGCGATGTTTATTGAGGTTTAGTTTCATAACTAAAATGTCATCCTGAAAATAAAACTTAAGGGCAATGTTTGGGGGTTCATCTTGACTAAAGGACCACACTTACCTGGGTGGGGAAGCTCTGGAGAAAGAAAATCCTAGTGAAATCCACAGATACTTGCATTAAGAAGCTAGTTTGGACAAGTTTGGGGCACTCCTGGAGAGTCAGATGTCTACAGGATCATCTGGCTTCTCTGAGAGTAGATTTCATCAAGTGACAATGTCTTGCAGGTCATGGGAAGGGAAAACTCAATACTGAAATGCTCTGTGGGGCTGATGCCAAAAATCACACATCACCAGTGAGCACTACAATGTAAAAAAAATGTCAAGGTCACTGTGTTGGCCTCAGAAAGGTACACTGTGGGCACATTTGTTTCCTGCAAGTAACTCCTGAATGAAAAGAAAAGTTAGAACCATAACTTTTACATAAGCTAGAACCACTCTGAAGGCAACCCAAGTACCAGCGGGAGGTGCCATTACATTGACAGGAGAACCATGATGCACAATGCTGTCATAAGAATTACCAGCGCACCAGAGCACAGTGAGCTCACCTAATGTGGAAGAAACCAACTGCAGAGCCACACTGTGCAGCTTCTGCCTTAGTGTGTCATCTAGTAGCTATATTACTCTGGAGATGTCCTTAACTTCTCTGTGTAACAATATCTATAAAGTGAGGATAATTAGAGTTTCTCATTCAGAGGCTATTAATACCTGCATTAATCCTGGAGTAGCCCTTAGAAGAGTGCCTGCCACACAGTAAGCCTACAGTTTTTACCTGTTAAATCACATCTGTTCATTAGCACAGCACACAAAAATGATTCATTACAGATTAGTCAAAGCCAGATGTTATTATTCTTCCTGATTTTATCTTATAGAATTATGAGGATCCACAGCAACCAAACTGGCTATAGGTTTGGAGAAGTTAGTCTTCAATGAGGGTCATTCAAATGAGAGAATCCATCATTCATTCTTAACCGAAGCCCACAGAATGAATTAAAAATCTCAGTCATTAGGGGCTGAAGAGATGGCTCAGCAGTTAAGAGCACTAACTACTCTTCCAAAGGTCCTGAGTTCAATTCCCAGCAATCAACCATCTCTAATAGGATCCAATACCCTCTTCTGGTGTGTCTGAAGAGAGCGACAGTGTACTCACATAAAATAAATAATATTTTTAAAGGGGGGAGGGGGATGAAATGGGGGTTTTTGGAGAGGAAACCGGGAAGAGGGATAACATTTGAAATGTAAATAAATAAAATAACCAATAAAACAGTTGCAGTCATGGAAAAGAACTTAGTGACAAAGGGACACTGACGCCCATAAAAATAGTTATTTACTGAGAACCCACTCTGCATCACACATTGTGCTAGGTGCTTTAAGTAAAACATTCATTTCATTTAACATTTACATCATTTCTGAAAGCTACATAGTACTATTCCCATGGTACCAATGGGAATAATAATGCACAGAAGTGGAAAGGCCAGGTAGGTAGGCCAAGGCTAAAGAGCTAGTAAATGATGGACCCTATGCTCCCCAGGAGGGAGGCTTTTAGCTGATGAAGGATGTGAGCATTAGCTGTCTCTGTTCTGTGTAAAATCATGCTGGGCACTGTAAGGAACATGGGGCTGTTTGCTGCAGTTCTTTGGTAGAACTTTCTAAATGTGATATAAATTAACTGAGATACTGGAGGAAGGGTGCCTGTGCGTGCATCACTATTGTACTGTTCACAGCTGTTCTGGATTAGGAAATACTAGAAAGGAGGAGGAGGAGGAGGAGGAGAAAGAGGAAGATGGCCTGCAGCTCAGTGCATCTCCTTCAGCCAGCATATCCATGAGACAGGTGTGGCTTATTCACTTTGCAAATGAAATTCTGGAAGAAAGTGTTGTCTATCTAATCATTCTGGAATCGAGGACCATTGTGCAACTAAGCAGGGTCTGACCAGGCACCATGCAGAAGCTGATGGTTTGCAGCCATCCATATAGGAGAAAGTATCACAAAGTTGAGTGATAGATTCCCTGCCCCCATCTCTAGTGGTTGGATGGTTCCAGGCCTTCCACAAGTAGATATTACCTGGTCTCCCTTTCACTTTGTAGATAAGGAAACCAAAGATCTCAGTGTCATTCAAGGTTTAAGACAGGAGTAAGGAAGGAGCTAAGATAGAAACTCATTGCCTAGTTTCCTGGGCCGGTGTCCAGCGTATTTCCATTTGTAAAGCCAGTCACCATGTACTACTCAGAGAGGGAACAGACAGGTGACCCATTGCTGTGTTCTCATCTGTGGCCTGCCTCTTCCTAGACTCTACTCCGCACTGGGTTCATCTGCTCTACATGGTCTCTAGCCAAGAAAACCATGAAATGGAGGAATTTAGGAGGGAAAGCTGCCACAAACCTAGA
Organism: Tokudaia tokunoshimensis; assembly: GCA_036184795.1. NCBI lineage: Eukaryota > Metazoa > Chordata > Mammalia > Rodentia > Muridae > Tokudaia > Tokudaia tokunoshimensis. Next base: position 22,791,863 of record BTHU01000009.1, read on the forward strand.
GGCAAGAGTTGTAAAGAATGCTTGTTGCTCTGACTCTCCAACCCTCTAATGCCTGCACTCAGATTTTAGCCATCCCCAGTCTAGGGTGACAAATGCCATCTTGAACCCCAGACCTCCCAGAGCAATGATAAACTGAATCAACATGGCACCCCTCAGCAGAGAGTAAAAGCCAACGCTCTCACCTGTCTGAGAGTTGTCCCCGGAATCACGATGAATCCTGTGAATCTAGAGTCGTTCCAAAGTTTGGTAAAAAGAGAGAGAAATGCATGTCATTTGTCACCTTTAGCAACTTAGTTAAAAACGCTCTGATGGCCTTCAGAAAGCAAGGTGTTGCACAGATTGCATGAAAAGATGAGACACACACACACACACACACACACACACACACACACACACACACACACGGAGTGTAAGACCACAAATGCTCTAAAGCCTTCAGACACTTGATCAGGAGCCCAAGAGCAGAAAGTGCCTGAGGGAGGGGCTCTCCAGGCAGATTAAACCTCCAGCTAGCCTCATCTTGACAGTCTGTAGAAATGCAGAAAGATAAAGGCCAGAACTCAAGTCAAATTTTAATAAGCCAATATGTAACCTGCTTGTTTCAGGCAAGGTTATATTTGTTTTTCTGAAATTCAAAGCCTGAGTTAAATCTAAAATTTCTGCTTTTGGAACCGTTCCTTTAATGTTTTTTCAAACACTCCTCCATTGCCGACAGAGTCAACTGATGGCCTGCTTCCTCACCAGGCCTGAACTTCAGACGCGGTTTAGCACCTAGTTCTTTCTCATTATCGGGTTTGTTTCATGCTAATGATTTGGTGCAGATGTTCAATAGACATCAGTCCAGGGACCAAATGAAGTCATCAACACTAGAAAGAATATACATGTTTTCTGTGGACTCTGCATTTCTTGCATGTACAATTGACTAAAGCACTGCTGGTGGGCACATTGCCATTCACACTTAGAATCCCACTGTTTCTCTGCTAACTCCAGCCGCTTCCATCCAGGGCTCAGGGCTGTCAACCTGTGCAGCACTCAATGAAGAGGCAAGGTTAAGTTTATCAAAGCGGATGAATGCGGGGGAACTGTCAGTTAAAGAAGACTAGCATGACTTAGCAACATCAAATGTGATTGCCTGAAAGCTCCCTTATGTCAGACACAGGTAAAATGTCCCAGGCTTCACTGAACCTTGAAGAATGAGGTAGAGTCTGGAGAGGTGGCTCCATTGGTAAAGTGGCTGTCACATGAAGCCTGGGTTCAGATATCTAGGTTCCATGTAAAAATCTAAGTGTGGTGACATACATCTGTAATTCCAATCCTATAGGGTAGAGAGGGGCAAATTCCTGAAGCCCATTGGCCAGTTCAGTCTGGCTGAACCATTAAACTCTAGGTTAATGAGAGGACTTGACTCAAAAAATGAGGTAGAGAGTGACTAAGGAAGATACCCCAGGTCAACCTCTGTCCTCCATGTGCACCTGCATGTGAACCTCCATGCACACACACGTGCACATGCTCACATGATCATACACACAAACATGTGAAAATAACCAAGCAAACTGAGCTTCTAGAATTAAGTTTCCTACAGGCTCTTCCACTTGGTCCTTTTCGCTTACTCACAAAACATCAATGCAGAACCCACGGCCTACCTGTGATACCTCAGTCATGTTAGCCATGGCTCTTGACTCTCACCTCAAAATTATGGTATTTTTTCTTATTTCTTGCATGAACATCATTTTATATTTTCCTTCTGGAATAAAGACCATTTTCTACAAAGCTACGAAGGTCAAATGCACATTTTTATATGTTCAATATTAATAAAACTCTTGTTTCATTCTGTCAATCAGATCTTGCTTAAAAGCTTTTCTCTCTAATCAATATATATATATACATATATGTATATATATATATACACCTCTAGGAGCAAAGCCCACGACTTCCCATACTATGAAAAAAAAAATGGTATCAAGCCCCACCTCCATGCCAAGTCTCTTTCCTCATTTCTCCTAGGCTCACACACAGGTCATCAATATGGCTCCCATGACCTATACTGGGGGTCATGCGTTCTGTCGGGAGTGGAGCTAGCTCAGCCCTGAGGTTGGATTTAAAATGTGTTCCATCCACAGATAGAGATGGAGAGGGGTGGACCAGGAGGGAGAACACAGTCATGTTCCCATGACCTGGGATGTCTCTGGCCCATCTCTTTCCACATGTGTTGTTGCCCTTGGTACTTTGAGCTGAGTTTTCTGCCTCCACAGCAGCAGTGGCCAGAAGTTCTCCAGGATTCACAGCCAGTCTCTCCCCGGGCTGTGTCAGCCTCTGTACCAGGGTGCTAGACTGTGACCCACTTTACGGTCTTCTGTACAGAGGACAACTGGGAGTCCCTCCTCCCATCACAGCCACCCAACCAGTCTTAGATTTTGCATGTCATTCTCTGACTGATAACCAACATGCCTCATCTGAGTATCCTCACTTTACAGGATTCACATGGGGATAAAATCCCCACTCAGAACAAGAGTTTATGCCCAAGACCTAAAGTATTAGCTATAACTCAGTAGGAATTATTCCAAAATGATTTTCCTCGTAACCCTTAGTGGAACTCACAGAGAATACAGGCAATGAATGATTGGGTAGCTCCATAGTCTCTGGTGGGTCTAGGAGATGCTCAGAGACTTGAGCATCTAGGGGAGATGTTTGCCCCATGACAACAGCTGTTTTGCATGCTAGCCATGTGCTGGCAGCTAGAAAGCTAGCAATTGCAGCATTACAAACCTTCCAGAGAACTGGCCATTTCCTTGGTCATGCAGGTTGGGGAGGCTGAGCCTTAAAGTTTGGTAGCCTGCCTATGTCACCCCACTGGTTACACATAGAACTAGAACCATGCTTTCTTCTCTAGTTTGAGAGTCAATCATCTTTGTTATGGCCTCTTCAGCCAAAGTCTCAGAAGCATCGTCCCGGTCCTGGTTTGTCATGTTAGATCGGCACAGCTTTCCCCTGAATTCTGGGAGGTGCACACTTTGTCATGTGCATGCTTCAGCAAGACCAGGGTTCACCATCCTCGGACCTATCACCTTCTGTAGAGCACAGTGGTTTGCGTCTTGGAAAGCTTTAAATGCTGTGTGTCCCTGCGCAGGGAGGCCTGGGGATGCTGACCACAGCTGCTGCCACCGGAGCCACAGGCTTGAAAAGCAGGAGTTTCTGCAGAGAATTCTACTGTCCTTGGCCTGTGAAACTGTCAGAGCTCAGAGATGTGATTTTTTTTTCCCAGCAAGTCCTTGAGGTTTACAGCTTGTATGTGTGTGTGTGTGTGTGTGTGTGTGTGTGTGTGTATGTGTGTACACACGTGCATGTGCATATGCACAGCAGTGTCATTATAATTTTAAACCTTTAGCTAAAATATTATAGGTTCCTACAAAATTTGCTGTTGTGTGCTCACATGCCTGACCATGCTCAGCTTTACATGATGTGCCCTTCCTTTCGTGGTGGTTTCTATTTTGTCGTGGTCCTAGGGTTAAAGTCAGGTTCTTGGTCATGAAGGGTGAGTTCTCTACCAGAGTTACAGCTTTGGCTTCTAATTATGCTTAGCTCTAAGAAGCACTACAAACTCCCCTCTCTCTCTCTCTCTCTCTCTCTCTCTCTCTCTCTCTCTCTCTCTCTCTCTCTCTCTGTGTGTGTGTGTGTGTGTGTATGTGTGTGTGATTTCAGGGTCATTTGTTCCTTAGAGAATATTAATTTAAAATCTTCAGTTTACTGCGGTATGAAAGCCTTCAGGTTCACTGAGACTCTTGCTTCTTAAACTGTGGGTCCCAATTGCATATGGGGCCATGGAACTGAATTTAGGAAGCATAAAATGTTGGACAATTATAAAAGGTTTCTGAATTTACAGTGACCAAAATTAATTTAAAATCAGCACAAAATAAATCCAGGTGTTGCCAGCAGAACTGGCCTCTCCTGCATCACACAACATCTCTGAAGACTTGGCTCAGAACGCCAATGTGTACAGTTTGTCCTGTACATGCTGCCACCCATGTGCTGACAGCGAGGCTGCCTGCCATACCTCAGCTCAGATTCTGGGCTTGTGTGGTATGAATTGCTACAATTTGCTGCTTGGATAGAAACATTAATTACAGAAAAAAGATTTACTATGTTCCTACCCATTTTTCCTTAGCATGTAAATATCAATTAGTATTCCTCTGGCCTGTATTGTGTCTGAATGTTTGATTTTTGGAGTAAAACGTCATGATTTTATTGTCTTGCTAACAGAATCAACTTAGAGCAGGCTGGATGGGTCTTTCTCTCCTCATTGGTTCCCAGTTCAAAATGCTGTCAACTAGTAGCAGGCAAATTCTCTCAGACACCAGCTCAACAGAATCAAGTCTCAGTCCAATCTTCATGAATTCTGGGTGGGGTTAGGACAGGATTTCCAATGACTTCTGAGATGGCCCCAAACATACTTCTGGGATTTTGTACTATGTATTTTTGTAAGTTGGTGCTTTCAACATTGATAATTATAAAATCAAATTATCAATCAACACTGGAAAACACTGAAAGTGATCTGTGTTCCGCAGTATCAAATGTTCAGTCAAAGTTCCGCCCTTTTTTTGTAAAAGCAAACAATGATTCAATTAGTATACAAATTTGCTGTCGTCTTTAATAGAGTTAAAAATATGCATATATCAAAGAATTGTTTTGAATTCTTTCTGTGGATTAACTCTCAGTAATGGCTGACTTATACACCTATTTTTCTGTACCTATCTTAGGTAATAGTTTAAGTGGAAAGGGTTTATGACATTCTTAGACCCATCCTATGAAGGATAGAAATGCTAGATGTCGTGAAGCTAGGTAAGTTGCAATGATACTGAATTTAATAAATCGCTTCAATAAATAACTTTCTACATTTAAAGTAAGATCATATCCCTTCCTCACCCACCAGAATGGCTAGGAAGAAACTGTCAAGGATAAACACTTGGAAGGAGGATAAAATTATACAATCCCTTTGAATGTCAAGTCTGGCACTTTCATTACCAATTTACATGAACATCTCCATTACAAAATATTACCTTAGTAAGAAAAGACATATTATCACAAAAGTAACTCATTCAAGGATGTTCAAAGAAGCTGAGGGCCAGAAAAACTCAGGGCTCCATTAACAGGAAAATAGACTGAAAAACAAAAACAAACAACAAACAAAAAAGTAAAACAAAACCCCAAAACAAACAGGGAGTTGTTATTTCTCAGCCCAGGCGAATCTGAGAAAGCTTCTAGTAAGCAAAGGAAGCCAGACAACAGAGCACAAACCGGATGAAGTTCTAGCAAGCCTATTATGAAACACTGTAGAATAAGGTGGATCTCTGTGAGTTTGAGGCCAGTTTGGTCTACACAGTGAGTGCCAGGACAAACAGGGCTACGTAGCGAGACCCTGTCTCAAAGCAGCAACAACAAAATAATAAAATAAAATAGAAACTCCCACTTCCCATTGGCCTTAGGGTCATTGCATAGATAACCAGTCAGTGAGACTCACCCTTGGGGCCTGGCTAGCTCTCCATGCACTGCTGAACAAGCCATGCTACCCTAAGCTCTCAGGTCTCTGCTGGGAAGTTCTCAATCTGCTCTCTTGGCCTCACCCTGTCCTGGAGGTCTTGTTCATGTGTGACTCCCATCAGGAAGGTTTTAATACTTCTGTCTCACTTTAGTCCCTCATGGGGTCATGAGGTCAAACCCTTCAGTCAAGTGTTCTCAGTGAACGTTTCTGAATGACCTAATACAGCCTGTGCCCTTGCATCTGTGACTAATCTGTCCCTTGCTGCTTGGATGGAGGTTATGCCTAACTTGATTACTACTGTGTACCCAGTGCTAACAATATCTGGGGCATAGTGACCACTAAATATGAGATGAATCCATAAGAGACTGAGTTAACTGGGGTCCTTACCCTATACCTATATGGTAAAGGCATCACTTTTAATGATTTGGCTATCACATTGGTCTTTGATAATTATGCATAATACTTCTGTCACTAAAGATACTAGTTCATAAAGTTTCACAGTAAAACACAGATAAAGCAATTTCTATAAAATGTCACTTTTAAAAGTGAGAAGCAAGTACATTAAGAGAACAGTTTGCCCCTTTTCTCTAATAATGCCAAATTTGATAAAGGACACAAATCAAGGCCATCAGATACCAGAGTAAACCCTCAGCCCTGTCTGGACTCCCTGAACTTCTGAGAGCATCTCTATGACACATCGTACTGTGGCTCTCAGCATATAATGAACAGCTTTTTAAAAAAAGATAAACTAAGAGAGTGCTTACATCTATCCACACATCTTTAAGAAAATAGGAAGTGACAACAATTCTCCTTGGTCGCTGTCCTACTTTGGTTCTTCTGTCGCTGGGATAAAACTCATGGTGGAGACTACAAAGGGACACTGATTATTGGCTTATTCCTCATGGTCCCCTCAGACTGCTTTCTTATACAATCCAGGACTACATGCCCAGAAATGGCACCACACAATAGGCTGGGCATTCCCACATCAGTCATTAATCAAGAAAATGTCTTATAGACATACCCCCCAGGCCTATCTGTAGAAATACCACCCAAACTGATAAAGATTGGATTTGACCAGGGAAGACCCCCTGAAGATCCTGACTATAGATAGGAAGGAGAAAATCAGAAGATCCAAACAGACAGGTGATGTATTGCTGGTCCCTCTATTTGGGAGCCCTCTAAAACTGACTATGACATAAAAATGTCTACAGCCAAAACTTCAGCTATGCATGGCCAATAAGTCTTGTTGGCTACAGAATGCTCATGACTTATATTACATGCTATCATTTCAGATGGGATGAATGGAGACTTATATTGCAGTTTGGTTATATAATCAAACTAGAATAATATATATAATCAAACAGAAAGAAAGATGTCTTTTTCAGAGAGTAGAAAAATCATTTACCCTGTACATTCCATAAAATGTTTTTATAATACTATATATTTCTTGTAAAGGTTTACAGAATGGAACAAACACAACAACAACAACAACACACATACATACACACACACACACACACACACATACACACACACACAAAAAGCAGCCCTGAGAAGATCCATCTTCAGGGATGCTGAGATGCCTGACCCTACCTCAAACTGCCTCAGTGCTGTTTCCTCAAAAGACTTGCTTCCAGAACAACTCCAAAATAAGTTGCTGATCTTAATTCATCTAGCCTTACAGTCTGATCCAGTCAGGACTCCACTTAACCCTGGACTGTCACAGCACCCAGAGACTGGACAACAAATAGCAGCTAGCTTTCTTTGGGTGTAACCATTTTCCCAATTTTCTTGGGTTCCCAAAAAGGAATTCTATGTCTAAAATTAGCAGGTGGCAATTATAAAAAGCCTGTCATCCCAGTCCCTTAAGATGGGGTGGATGGTTACAAATAGTCATGGTCTTGGATCTGGAAGAAATTAAATAGGGAGCTTAGATTCAGGGATTTCTATCTTTCTTTTCCTTTCCTCTATCCTTCTTAGATAAAGCTAAGGGGTTTGAGAAGAAAAGGGGGGGAATAGAAATATATAAAATAATAAGATAAAGGATAGGTTACTAAATCTATTCTTCAACTTTGAGCTATTGTTATTCTCAATAATGTTATTTTGTTACATTGCTACAGGTTTATGGTTTTCATTGGTAAATTTTGTAAATTTAAGGTTAATTTTGTTACAATATAATGTATGTATGTTTCAACTCATATAGGTGTTGTGCCTTGTGGCTCATTTGAAAATGCAGGGTTTAGTCCCAGCCCTTTTAATAGTTGCTATTGCAAACTATTAGGGATGGTTAAGAAATACAAGTTAATAGTCAGATAGTCAAAGTCACGGTCATGTCAGATACTAGTCTAGATCATCACAGAAATATGTATCTTGGATTGAAGAGTTATCTGGAGACAGGCAATATTTGCTTGTTCATATATACAATGAATAGATAAATATGTTATGAATAGATAGATGGTCTTCAAAAACCTCAGAGACTTACAGAATATAACATTTAAAGATTTTTTTTTTTGTTAATTTAAGGCTGTTTCGACATTGAGGCATGTCAGCTCCTGGCAGAACCCCATTTGACTTGGAAGAAGATGATGAGCCTTGAAGGAGTTGTATTTGAAGATGGCTCCATTTGTGGCAAGCTAGTCACTGGGCAAAGAAAATGCCTCAATTTCATCTGCAAACAGAATGCTGTCCAGAAAGGACAAATGGCACAGGGGAGTCAGCTGCCAAATCTGCCAAGACAGGGTAAGCAATAATTCCTGCTTCTCAAATATGTCTATCAGATATACTGGGCCAGAACGCTGAAGATTAGATGCTCCAGCTTTATAGAGGCTACTGGGGACTGTCCAAGCAGTTACCTGTCTCTGTCATTTCTATACTTTTGGAAGCTCTATCCCTGTGGTTCCTGCATACTCAGGTAATATTTATCCCTTCTCAGGTTTCTGCTGGAGTTGAAGACTAGATAGTCAGAGTCTCACAAACTTAAGTTATAAAAGATCTAGAAAATGTTTTAAAGTCTCAGAACATGTTTTAAGGTTGGTAATTACAAATTGTGAAAGTTAGATGATTTAAATGCTTGAATATAAAAAATATGGTTTGGATACAAAACTCTAAACTTACTAGGATAAGATAGAGAATATAATGCTTCCTCCTGAGTTGCCAAATACAAACAGACTGGACTTTTTGAATGTGACTCTTACCTAATACTTTTCATTTTTTTTCTTTTATTGGATGTTTTCTTTACTTATATTTCAATTGTTATCCCCTCTCCAGGTCTCCCCTCTGGAAGCTTCCCATCCCTTCCCCCTCCCCCACCCTTAAAAAGGACATCAGATCTCCTGGACCTGGAGTTAGAGATTATTGTGAGTTACCATGTGGGTGCTGGGAATTGAACTCAGTACCTCTGGAAGAAAAACCAGTGCTTTTAACCTCTGAGCCATCTCACCATTATTTTTCATACTGTATGACGTCTATTATTATTATTATAAGAGAAAGAGCCTTTTTATCTAGACAAAAACAGGGAAATGTTGAGGTTTTGTCTATTGCTATGTATTGTAATGCTAAATTTTGTATCCCAAGGTCTAGTTTAGCATGTCACTCAAGAAGAGTGAATCTCACGCATACCAGCTTTTGTTGTGCAAACCTTGTCCCTTAATTTAAAACTGTGGTTGAGCAGCCCAACCTATAGATGGGCAGAAGAGAGGTAGGCAAGGCTTCAGAACCCAGGCTGGGTTTCTGAGGCAGAGACTAAGAGGGAGAGAAGGAGGAGAAGGCTCATGCCACGGGGTATGTGGATCATGAGCACATGACCATGAGAGCTGACCTACATGGAACTTGGCAAATAATGTCTCAGGAAAATCAGCACTGAAGGTTGATATCTGCCCAGCCCAGGTGCTTTAAGGCTTATTATAAAATATAAAGGTTTCGTGTCTTTTATTTGGGAACTACATGGTCTAAGGTGGGGTCAGAAACCCCAAATAATATTTACTGCAACATTAATCTCATGGGGGCATCAATCTGATGGAGGCACCAATCTGATGGATGCAATGTTTCAGTTGAGGTTCCCTCTTCTCAGGTGGTCCTAGCTTTCTGAAAACTAATCAGTACAGTCATTTAAAAGAATGCTTGCTTTGATGAGGAGAAGTTTTGATCACCGTTTCAAATCCAGATTTACTTGTTCTGTCATTTTGTTCTGTTCCTTCTGCCTCACAAATATTACAAAGAAACAGTAAATAGATGGCTAGCATGAACAAAGATATTATCTGCTTGAAAATCGGGGCAGCTCACAGAGCTGACATGACAAACATTTTTTTTTTAATACTCAATATTCTTCATTTACTACAAACTGGGGGCTTTCATGGATGTGACAGAACTCTGATTAACTAAGCTCGAGTGCTGGGTGCAGAGATCTGACCTGAAATGGGTCTCTGGAGACCCTCCCTCTTTTGTGTCCGTGGAACAAAATGACAGTTGGCGGCATCATGATCAACTGATCAAAGATGATCTTTGATCATCTTTCTTCAGTGAAAACACCTTGTGATGGGCATTTTCTCAAAAAACAAAAGGCTCTGCTGCGCAGATCAAAGGTCTTTTTTGCAGTCTGCTGGAGTTTCAAAACCCACTTGCAGATTCACTTCTTAAAACCCACGCCAGTGCAGCCTCAGGCTATAGAACAAGCCACCTGGTCAGCATCCAGGAGCTCAGCTCCTGTGGCCACAGCTCATTCACTTTCATGTATTCTGAGCTGCATCTCTGCAATTGACAATACCAGGGCAGAGTGTTTTGCGTGCACTGATGCAGAGCCTGGTGTATGTGTGCGTGGGTAGGTACATTGGGGGGTGGAAGGGTGGGGGGCGGGGGGGTTCCGTGGGGGTGGGGCTAGGTGTCCTCCCTGCAGTAACAGCTGTGAACCTAATAGGAAGTATGACAGTGTCTCTTCTTTTTTTATCTGAACAACATTTAAAATGTTACTCATGTCAAAGAGGTATGCAGAGGTCTGATATGGATGAAAAGACACAAGCTTCAAAAGACAAATCCCAAGTTTTCTTCTCTGGGTAAATGCCAGCCCAGTATAGGGTTACTCTCCCTTGCTGTCCAGTATTTTATTGAGAAAGTTGAAGCATCACTTCCTTTGCAATGCCAAGCTACATTTTCAGATACCATAGGTGTCCTTCTGTCAAATGTCCCTGACCTGCCAGACTAGTGGCCATGGGCTCTATCTTCTGCATCTATTTGGAAGTCTTTACAGAGGTATGTTTTTATGGTTTGTCTCAGTGAAATCATTTTTTAAAACTATTTATTTTAGGGGCTGGAGAGATGGTTCAATGGTTAAGAGCATTGACTGTTCTTCCAGAGGTCCTGAATTCAATTCCCAGCAACCACACGACAGCTCACAACCATTTGCAGTTGGATCTGATGCCCTCTTCTGGTGTGTTTGAAGACAACAGTTGTACTCACATACATAAAATAAAGGAATCTTTAAAACATTTTTTTATTTTAAACTTATGTATGCAGATGGCTTGCTTATCAAATGCAGGTGTGCTCAGCATCCAAAAGAGAGTATGGAATCTTAGCACTGACCTTACACGAGTCAGCCACCCGATGTGGGCACTAGGAACAGAACTCAGGCTTCTGGAAGAGCAGTAAGCAGCTGTAACCCTCAACCATTCCTCCAGTCCCAATAATCTTTTTTTTTAAAAAAAAATACTTTGCTCATTCAAAATGTGTAATACACTGTCCCTCCCCACTAGCCCCAAAGTCAAACCTACTGGCTTAGAGGGCCCAAGGTGTTCAAGGCTTTATGAGCCACATTTGAGGTAGAGGTACAGGCCTGGCTACCCTGTGCAACAAGGGACACAATCATTGCCCAGGGTGTGGTCAGCATACCAGCAGCATTGTCAACACCTGGCAGCTCACTGGAACTACCAACAGTCTGTAGACATATGTCTCTAGACATACAGACTCCACCTCCAGGTGGCTCATTCCACATTAGCATTTGAGACACACAGGTGAAGTAGAAAAATAATAGGTTTGGGTGTTTTCTATTTTGCAGTTTGGGGGACAGAGCTCAGGGTCTTAATTAGGCAAGAGCTCTCCCACTGAGCTGTCCCCTCAGCCAGAGCCTAACTTTGACAACAAGTGTTTTGATCGCTCCCTTTGTACAACTGAGGAGCCAAGGAACTTCATGCTGCATCTGCTTCTTCATGGTGTAAGCAACAGCACCGACTCCACCAGGCAGTTATTCAGGGGACTAGGGCAGCAAGATACATTGAGAGACACAGGGATTTGTTATGCTAATTGTCACCTAAAATGCTGAAGGGGGCAGTGTGGAGAAACGCTGCTAATTAAGGTATCAGACTACCATGACCAGATAGCTCCTCTGAGCTTGGAGCAAAATAGAGGACTTCCTTTACCAGCAGGGCTTCCCCTTCTCTGACCTTGTTGAGGGTCCCCACTCCCCAAACTCTCTACCTGAGGAAAATTAATTAGTCCTTGGTAGACCTACAAACTTCCCTTTCTCCCAACAAGTCCCTGGGATTCCTGGAATGCCTCTCCATACTAAAGAGGCATGCATAGAACTTTGGACTCCACCAATGATTTTCATTTATCCTGAAAACTCTTTCTCACTCTCCAAAGTCCATATACAGCCCTGGTTCACCTCAATAAAGTGTACACATACACACCCACCCTGAACAAAGGTATGCACATGAGCTAAGATTGTCTGAGAGAACTGTTTCATGGAAGACCGTCAGAGAAGGCCTTAGTATCGCACTGCAGAACCCCAGTTCATCCTTCCAGCCCAGTGTGCAGCAGTCCCTGGACACCCTGAACGGGAGGAAATGGAGGAAGCAAAGCCACACCTAAGGACCTGTACCCTGATATAAACATCACAGAGTCCCACAGGATGCTGTCTGCAAGCAGGAGAGCAAACAGCTCCACAGTGTCAGTGCAGGGTGTAAACCACTAAGCATCTTGCAGGAGGATGAGGACGGACCTATAGCTCAAGAGAGTACCTTCTCTGTCTTCTAATTCTACAGGGGCCTCAGTCCCTTGCCTGGTACTCACCCAATGCAGTGTGGGTTGACTCTTCTTTCTCAGGTCACTGACTTAGAACCCATCTCTGTGGGAACTACCCTCCCAGACAGATGTACCCAGAGGGAGCTAGCTATCCAGGTATTCTTTAACCCAGATGAGTTGACATCAAAAATTAACAATCTTTCCTTTTCCTCTTTCTTTCTTTCTTTCTTTCTTTCTTTCTTTTTTTCTTTCTCTCTTTCTTTTTTTTTCTATTTTTTTTTTGAGGCAGGAATAAGTCAGATGTGTGAAGTACCTGAAAGGTAAGCTCAGATGGCAAGGTCTTACCCCACCATTTCTGACCCACTGGTAGAGCTGAACAGTCCCAAGGTGAAGCTGAGTCAGGCTTCCTGGATCTGGCCCACGGGATGGTGGGATAATGTCAGTCTCTCTGGCTTTCTCTTTCATACCTGGATCTGTTTCTCAGGAATCTGGATTCAGTGACAGTACGTTGCCTATGACTTCATTTGCTCTGAAGCTCAGAGTGGAGCTCAGGTCGGGTGGTTTCCTGAGGGGTGTACACACAACAGCCTTGGGGTCTTCCCGTTCATGCTGCTGTTCTTCCTGCCAGGTCCCTTCTTGGCTCAGTGACAAGAAGAAATTATGTATAACAGACTCAGTAAGAAATTTCTTTCTGCCTAATATTTTGTTCTTAAAGAATGGTCAATGCCAAATGAGACTTTTGGCAAACAAAGTATAAGCTCACATGCCTGCTAGATTTGGTCAAGAGAATGAGGCAATTGCAAGGATCTAATGCTTTTCTAGCCTTGATAGAGAGGTCTAAACAGAAGACTCACCAAACTTCTTAATGACACCAGGGCTTCATCGTGCTCTGATTAACACATGCTAGAAGTGAGCCTGCCGACCAGTGCTTGATAAATCAGGTCTCTGGAGAGCCAGCGAACAGGTGGAGCCGGCACTCAGAAGTGAGTAAGGAGAGCCCCAGGGCATAAGACAAATTTTGTTATTCTATGACCTGAGGTTCTGAAAACATCCTTCATCAGAATTCCTGTTTACATCTTGTAAATAATCATTCCCAGAGTCAAAAGGCATGTCTAATTATCCCCCATCTTCTAACTTAACTCAGAAAACCTTACTGGATCCAAGAAGAAAAGATAGTTATGTCCTATTTACTGTCCACTAGGAGACAAAACCAGGCATCGTCCCTATGAGTTCATTCATTCATTCATTCATTCATTCATTCATTCAGGAAGGGTTTATTGAGCTTATACTCTGTGTTAGACACTGAGGGTGGGGCAGAGAACACATGGCTCCCAAAGGGTGAGGAACCAAGAGTGAACTGGAAGGACCCCCCAATCTTGATGCTCAATAAAACTGAACCATACATTTAGCCATTTGCTCCTTGGATTGTTGTAGCCCTTCCTCGTCAGTCAGAGGGCCTACACTATAAGAGGAAAAAATGCTTGGATGTGGTAATAGCTCATCCAAGGTGCTTTTGAAATGTTCTACTAGAAATGAAGGTATACGAGGGGTCAGACAGCACTCCCCAAGGGGTAGGGGAGCGGGAATAAAGCAGCATTTATAATTTCTAGACATCACATTGATCCCATGTAGCCTAGATAGCTTTCGATCCTCTGCAAACACAAGACATCGTTCAGGCATACATGAAAGCCTTGATGGAATTTGGGGGATCAGGATGACAGGAGGGAGACAGGAACAAAAATGGAAGCCAACCCAATCAGGTGGCATTCTGACTCTAAGAAGAGCTGCACTTTGCTGTTTTTAAACTCTAACTTTTCAGGTTTGCAGACATTGGTACCACTGTGCTGAAAGATATGCCAGAGGATTCCATTCAGAATTCTTGCCCGAAAGCAAAAATGGAATACTTCATGTTACAACTGTCCAGGTACCATTTTATTTAGGACTATTGGGCTGGGCACCTATCTGCCCTGACACTGCCTGCCGGGGCTATGTGTGTTGAGCCTTCATCACTAGAGGTCTCCATGAGACACACCCATGGGATAACACTACTCCCCATGACAAGGCAAGAGAGAAGACAGTATAAACAAACCCAGGCGACTGTTCACCACCCCACAACAAAACTGCCAGCAGAGGGACCCAGAGATAGAGTCAGTGGCTCTGTTAGTGGCCACATCACTTTACCAGTGACTAATCTTCACATACATGGCAGTGATTTCTGAAGGGTTGCTGGGAAAATTGGCTATCCCCTTTGGTAACAGCTTTAGTGTCTAAAATGTCATTTTGCTATGCAACTTCTCAAGAATTAGAGATCTTGGAATGGAGAAAATATGTGAGAGAGTATACGGCCCTGTGAAGCCTGCAGGCAGCTAATGATTCTACTGAAGTGTCACAGAGGGAAGAGGCAGAGGCTGGATGGTTATGACATTTGCTCACACGTACAAAACTAGCCAGAGAGAGGGGAGAACAGAACAAATGTACGGATTGCCTATTCCTCAATCTTCAGTGCTCAGAAATAGCACTTGCTATTTTTCTGTTAATTTATGTAAAACATATATGTTTAAGGGAACAATAATAACGTCTGGTGAAGTTTACTATGTATTTAGATGTAATATATATAAAAGCTATGGAGTAATGGCTAGGCGTATAGGCAACAACAAGGTCTTATAACCCAAAGGCTTTGTGTTCCACATGATTTGGTTAGACTATTAAGTTAAGAACACTGCTGGAAGCTAAAGCTGTATATGGTAATCCTAAGTAATTCTTAATAATTCTGCATTACCTCTCAGCCAGCCATTGAACTGAGCAGAGGGTCCCCAATGGAGGAGTTAGAGAAAGGACCCATAGAGCTGAAGGGGTTTGCAGCACCATAGGAGGAAAAACAATATGAGCCACCCAGTACTCCCAGAGCTCCTAGGGACAAAACCATCAACCAAAGAGTAGAAGACATGGAGTTACCCATGGCTCTAGACACATAGGCAGCAGAGGATGGCCTTGTTGGACATCAAAGGGAGGAGAGGCCCCTGGTCCTGGGAAGGCTCAATGCCTCAGTAAAGGGGAATACCAGAACTGGGAAGTGGGAGTGGGTTGATTGGGGAACAGGGGAGGGGAGATGGGTTATGGGATTTTTGGGGGGAGGGGGAAGGGAACCAGGAAAGGGGACAACATTTGAAATGTAAATAAAGAATATATCTAATAAAAAAATCTATACCAGAGCATCATGAAAAAAATTATAATTCTGCATTACTAAAAATAATATATATAACCAAAATTATAAAAGACTAAAGAATGACACTTTAAAAATTATTCGAATTGTAAAATAAACACTGTATAAAGGAATAGACAAATAAAAACAAAAGAAGAATATTCAAAAAAAATAGTAAAATGGCAGACTTATTCCTGACTACACCATTAATTACATTAAATGTTAATGAGCCAAAGATTTCAGTTAAAACTCAGAGATTTACCAGAACTGATAAAAACCTCAAAATTCAGCATGCTTTGAAAGTATACAGATGGGAAAAGTGACATAAATAAATATGCTGAAGATTACTAGAGTGGCTGGTTTAATATCAAATAAAGTGGATTATAAGATAGAGTACCACTAAATATTAAAGAATAATGTTTACAATGATAAAATAATCAATTAATCAGAAATATACAACCATAATAAATGTGGTGATCATAAGTGAAGCTCTTAGAAACAAATCCTTGAAATACACCAAATAGTAACTACAGGAATTAAATGAAGAAATAGACAATATCTTAATATTCCTCTTTTATAATTTGTTAGAATTAGAAAAGAATCAGAAAAAAATGGGTGATATGAAGAATATGGTAATCACTTTTATCTAATTGAGATTGATAAAATATTCTACCCAACAAAAGAACATAGCATTTTCAAATGAGTCTTTTCAAAATACTGACTAAAACAGACCTTTATTTGGCCCAGAGAAAAGATCCCAGTACATTTTAAGTGGATTAAAACAATTCAAAGTGTATTCTCTGACGATAAATGGAAATAAATTAGAAATTGTCAAAAAATATATAGAAAACGTTTCAAACCCCAACCAAAACTTCTCAATAGCTCATGGGCCAAAAAAGAAATTAAAAGGAGATTACAAAATATTTTGAGCTGAAAGAGAACAAGAAGTTGAGTCCCTTCGTGACACTGCATACTTGTTGTTTCTTTCCAATGTTGGAGAAGAGAGGAATGAGGGGCAGGGCGGGGTGGCCAGGATTCCTCCCAACTTCACCTGTGCTATGGTTCCCTTCCCCCACCTACTCACTGTAATAAAACAGTATCACTGCCTTAGATTCTGAGTCTTTCAAATGGACCATAAAACAAATGTGTAGTCTTGAAGGCTCAAAAAAGAAACCACAGGTATATTTCTGGGATGTACACAAAGCAGTCATTTTGGAGAGAAAGCAAAGCTCAAAAGAAGTGGAGAGCTATGACCCTGCTCACAGACTGGATGACTCAATACTGCTTAATATTAGGTTTTTCTAACTGCTCTCCAGCTTCAGTACATGCCTGGTGTGGGAGTAAGGTAAATATTACTAATATAATTCTAAAATTTATATAGAAATGCAAAGCACATAGGAAACCAAGCCAGTGAAAGAACTTATAATACCTGACTTTGAGACTTGTGGCAGTTAAGAAAGTATGCAATTGGTGCGTAGATGCACAAATTGAGCAACACAGTGGAAGAGTCTGGAGGCAGACTGCACTATGCAATTTTTTGCTAAAGATGTCAAAGTAACTCAGTGAGGAAAATATTTCCAATAAATGCCTGAGCTTCAATAATCAGATATCTTTATAGGCAGATATTAAGCTTATCTCATGTGACTCCATAAAAGTAATTCTTAACAAAACTAATTTATGATAGGGTAGACGGGAAACCAGATAGATGAGGGGCAGAGATCAATGGGGGGTGTTCTAGCCTGCCAGTGATGTGCTTTGTCTTGTGAGAGGTTGGGTCACGCAGGTGTGCATATTGTCAGGGGCTACGCAGAAGCACACTTACAATCTGGCGATTCCTTTATATATTTGGGGCCCCCGATGGACAGGCCTTCACTGCAAAGGAGATACTTCATAGGAGAAACTAAATCATTCTCTCCAGCCATGTTCTAGTTCCTGAACTGAACAAAACCCAAGACCTGGGCAGAGAGGCGAGTGCTCCCCTCATCTCATTTTGGATACATATAGGGGAATCTGGACCTCAGACTAACATGGATCCATCTGCCAGAGAGGAGGATCTGGAGAGAGGGAATAGGAAGCCATGTCAGAGGAGGACCAAGGTGCCATATGCTGATCTCAAGACACCTGGACAGACCTCAGAGGCCACAGGGGCCTTATAGTAATGAAGTAGCAATGAAATAATTTTATGGTTGGCATCAGCACAACATGGGGAACTTTATTAAGGGGTTGTAGCCTTGGAAAGGCTGAGAACAACTGCTCTAGCTCAAAAGTTGTGGAGAAAATAGGGATTCTTCTGGCAGAGGCATGTAGATGTCAGAGTCCAAACAGGAAGCCACACTCCTGTCTGAAAATGCTGCTACTGAAGACAGTGTTAAAGTCAAGTTACCCAGGAACCGAAGTGACTTCCATACCTGAAGTTCTGTCAGAAGCTATTTAGGAAAGACTGGGGAAAGCAAGTGGGTTTTTCTGGAGCTGGCCCACCATCTTCCATGGCCTTCAATGGGTGAGCTTTGAGGCAAGAGACTTCATCCCAGGATTGCTTCTTGTTATTGTTATACCTTTCCTGTGACTATTACATAGTATAATGATTCATGGGCATTAGCCCACTGTACCAGGCAGATTTCCTGCAGATCTACAGAGATGTACTTTCTTATAGTAATACTATGTAGGCAAATTGATGATTTCATAATTCCTAATGATGATTCAATAAAATTCCTAAATTAATACCAATAATTTTGAGCCCTCTATTGTATGAAAGCTGCAATTAGATCTTCATGGGTCAGAGGCTAACTGCTCTAGGATAGAAAGCAGGCTTGGAACAAATTTACGATCAGGGAAAACATTCCTTCTAGGTTAGCTGTGAGAATACTATCTGGTAACTAAAGGTCATAAACTGGGAATGGACAATTTATTGTAGGTGAAAGGACAAAAAAATAAATATTGACTAGTTAATCTGTATAAAACTTCAATACTAATGAGATACAAGGCAGATGGTTTGACTTTTGACAAAATGATGCTGACTTGTAACATAAAAATTGTTTTAAACTTATAATGAACTTATGGATCTAGTAGATAGATAATGAATGTTTAATCAGGCAGCAGTCTTAATGGAAACACATGTAAACATTTCTGCTGTAACTCCTCATTCAATTTTTGATGTGAATTAAACCTGATATGAACTTATGGAATGTAAGATGCTTGGAAAACCATGTGATCAAGGATAAGAAGGACCACAGGAAAGAGCCATTTTTCATTCTCTCAGCAATAAAGTTTTGAGCCTCTTTTTACATCCAGAGTGAGTGTGTTTTTTTATGCCAGCATTACTTTCTTTTCCTGGCTCAAAAGGAGTTAATGAACTTTGAGACTCTTGCTAGATCAGCTAGGGGCCTGAGAGAAAAGAACAAAGAGGCAGAGTAATCAACTTCTTTACTTAATCCCCTGAGCTAAACAGCAGGTGTTAATTGCAAGAAGCCAGGGGCTTCTGACCTTAGACTAGCAAAGAGTTAAGAAAGGTAAATATTACAGAAAGTGTAACGGTTTTGCCTTGCAAAACTAAGTTTTTCCCCTGAAAACCTCCTATACTACCCGCTGCTACCTTCCAGAGAGAACTGGTACTGGGCTGGTTCCCAGCAAAGTTCCTTATAAAGTCTTTCCTAGTCTCACTGGCCCCAGCCAATACACTGGAGCCAGCAATCATGGTAGTCAGTTCAGCAACAAGAGTAATGGATTGGCCATTATGGCCGAGCTGCAAAGCTGCCCATTTCCATGCCTGACCCAAGCTCTGCTACTCAGGGCCTGAGGAGCCCCAGGAAAACCCGAAAGTTCTCCAAGTTGCTGAATAAATTTCCAGAGTCAGAAGTCCAAGTCACAGTCAGAAAGTGTGCTGTGGAACTGAGCTCATGAGTTCAACCCCAAGAACCTGGCCTGTTGCACAAGGCAGGATGTGTGTCTCCGCTCTCCAATCTCCACCATTCCAGGAGGAATGCAGGCATTGGTCAGAACTGGCTTGGGCTGGCACCTGCAGCTCAGGCCTGCCCACAGTGCTATTCCTGGGGCTTCTCCCTGCAGGTTACACCATCCCTACCCAACAAAGTGGTGGGACATTTTGGGGTGCTACCCCTCAGCTGCAGTGGCATTTTGTTAGTATTGTACCATTTATATACACCCACGATCCCAAAGACTGTATCACCTGGTGACATCTGTGATCCTCTCAGTTTGTGCACATACATGCTATGTATGGCATTTGCACAATGACAAAACCAGCCAGCAGTGTCGCCCTCAGATGGGTCATTTCATTAAGTGCCACATGACTAATGTACACAGAATTCTGTGCTTCTGCAGATAATAGGGCTGACAGTTTATCACCTAGAGCCCAGCAGTGACAGGCAGAGAAATAAGATTTGGAGTTTCAGCCCTGTAGCCCCACTAACAAATGATTTATTAAAGATAATTTAAAAAAAAACAATAGTTTTAATGTCCTAAAGGGTGATGGGTGAATTTGTCAAATTTAAATTAAACAGCAAACTAAATAAATCCCACCCGTGCCATTTTCTCCCCTGCAATCTATCACAACTATGAAACATTAACGATGAAAAGAAATGTAAACCCCAACCACCTGTCTGCTAAGCTGGCTGGGAGGGAGACGAGGGATGGCCTGGCCTTGCATCTGTCAGGTCAGGCATGGGAGAAAGAGCCGTGCGGGGGCGGGGGGGGGCGGGGCGGGGGGGCTGGACCCCGGGAAGAGCGCTGTTCCAAGTGCGAGCAGTTCCTTTTCCTCACAGGGGCCAGAGGTACGGCTGGCAGGGTTCCCCATACTGGCCTGCTGTAAGGATAAATCACGGGTCCAGAAACCCAGGCGGGCTTCATCTCACAGACCTGAAGGATGAATTCTTGAGAACCTTGCAACATTGTTTTTCCCTGGATGCAACATTTACCCCAGGATGTTTTTCATGCCAAAGTCCAGGAGGGAGGTATACAAATGGTGACGCCAGGGTCCTGGTCCTCAGTGCCTATTCCCCACTGTGAGAAGATGAAACTAGCCATCTTTCAGTTAGGCTGCATTACTATGGCCTGTCCATCAAACCACACCCATCTTCCCCTCCCCCACTACCTGAACTCACATAACCTGCTCACACCTGATCACATCCTGCCAAGGTTCCTCTTAGCCTGGAGGTCTCACCCAGGCGGTACAATGGAATCCCTTGGGGAAAATCTCAGGAACTGTCTTGTCCAGACTGCTCCAAGATGTCACTATCTTGTTCTTGTTCTCAACTCTCTAGGTAATTGCATGCAGCTAAGGCCAAGAATCACATTAGGGACATGCTGGTCACACCCCAGATTCCTTCTATGTCCGCCCTGCTGCCACGCCCCTAATCCTAGCTCCCCTAATGAGCCTCGGGCAACCAGAATGTGAGGCTGGCATGAGATTTCCCCAGTGCAGCCAAGGAAACCAAAGGAACAGCACTCCAAACTCTCTTTCCTGTGACTGACACCAGGAGAGACCTTGCTCGGTGGAAGTTTGCTTTTAGACATTATATCGAAATGAGTCGCATGCAGGGAAGGGCCAGAACCTTCAGTATTGAATGTGTGCTTACTATGGTTGGAGAAAAGTCAATTTATGCAAAAGAGCAGGCAGTACCTTGGTGGGGGTTTCAGGTGTGCATTGGCTACACATTGCTGAAATATGATGGCAACATGCTGTGGTTTGAAGGTTAACTGTCTCCCACAACCTCATGTGTGTAAACTCTTGGTCCTCAGCTGAGGTTTGGAGGATTGTGGAACCCTGTGGAGGTGGGGAGCCTCCTTGGAGGAAGCGAGTCATTGGAAGTGGGCAGGCCATGTAGACGCCCGGCATGCTTCTTGTCTCTTCTTCCTGTTCTGCCACAGTGTGAGAAGATAACTGGTTTCACACTCCTGCCTCTCCTTCCACAGGGACTGTATCTCTTCAAACTGTGAGCTAAAGTAGCCCCTTCCTCCATTGCATCTCCTCAGGTATCCATCTGGTCACAGCAATGAAAAGTAACTCATTACAGAATGAATTCTGAAATGCTACAGTCAGCAGTAACGGTGTTCAACATATGGCACTATATACCCGACTATACCTGGGCGAGGGCTTGCTCTGAGGCCCTAGTTTTTTCCCTTAGAGCAGTGGTCCTCAACCTTCCTAATGCTGCAAGCCTTTAATACAGTTCCTCATATTGTGGTGACACCAAGCATAAAATTATTTTTGTTGCTACTCCATCATTATAACTCTCCTCCTATTATGAATCATAATGTAAATATATTTAGAGACAGGATTTTGCCAAAGGGGTGGTGACCCTCAGGTTGAGATCCACTGCCTTAGAGAGCCCTCTGGGGAAAATTCCTTCAACAACTCCCTCCCTTGGGCTTCCACATCTCCACACTGTTCAACAGCAACTTTTTTTTAATGCACACCTTAGAGCTAGGGCCCCATCCACACAGTGACATACTTCAGTCTCAGCATCCAGAGATGATGGTCATGACTGGAAGCCCCTTGAGCAGGGCATGGAGAGAAGCCCGCAAAGGCAATGGGTGGCTCAGCTGAGACCCCAAGGACTCTCACAATACTTATTTCCCTATTCTCAGTCAGCAAGGGATCTAGCCATGCGTGGCCATGCTTTTTTCTCTTGAAGAAGTTACTTTGTGGTATCTGCAGAGGACAACCCTCCCCACAAAGACACATTTCAACCACACTTCAAACCTGCCTCTCAGTCAACACCTCTTCATGACGTCATCCCCTGCTTCCCAACAAGGGTAACCCGGGAAGGCCCCAGCCAGGCACCTGTAGTCCTTTACAACTGTGCTTCTGACCACTTAGGTGTTGAATCCCAACTTTGTCGCTTAGACCCTACATGACACCTGGATGTGTTTCTTGGCTGTTCCAAGCCTCATTTCCCATGTCTGTCAAATAATAACAACATCCTCACAGGGCTGCAATCAAGATGACAGGAGAACTCATGACAGCCAAGCACTGGCAGGGTACAGGCTGTGAGGGTAGGGGTAGGTAGGTAGGTTCAAGTTTCCCCAAATGCCTCCTTAGCACACTCACTAAGTCTAGTCACAGAGGAGACAGGGACATGGGGACCTGTCACCTGCCATGACAGGACAGATAGGCAGGTGTAACCCTCTTACCCATGTATTGGTTGCTTCCTGGATGCCCTGGAGAGTGATAGTGCCTTCACAATAGGGGCTAGACACTTGGAGGAGGAGGACAGTGACCTGCAGGAAAATGCTTGACCATATAGGCTCATCGCAAAATGCAGGTGTCTGCATCTAAGTCTACCATAATTTTACTGGTATGAAGTGGAAGTCAATAAACTCTGGCCAAGGCCTGACTGGTTTTTAAAAGCAACTGTAAAACATCCTTGGCATTTATTGGCACCTGGTCTGCAGTGGCCTTTTACCACAATGACAGATCTGAGCTGTATAGTTATAAATTCCCCTGACCCTGATTTAAAAGATGCACGTGATACGTCACTTCTAAATACTATATTTAAAACGCTCCTTTAGTAAATTCTATTGCAAATTATAACAACTGACTTCTACAAAATGCTTTAGTTTTTGTTGTTGTTGTTGTCTTTCCTGGCCTGTAATGACACCAGATGACAGTTGTGACTGATGAGTAGAACTTCAGTTTGAATGTTAGATGACATCTTCATCTACATCAAGAAGTGATTCAACACACGCAGACCTTAGCAGGTCCTTCCTGTGATGCAGACGCATTCCCGACAGGTTGGCCACTAGCTGCTACTTTGCGTGAGGACAAGCTCTCATATGTCATATTAAAAAATGAGGAAGCAAAACCGTCATATTTTCCCATCTCAGCCAGTGCTTTGAGAAGCCAGCACGGGTCCTTATCTTGAGGGTCAGTCAGTCTCTCTGTCCCTGTCCCCGACTTCCCTGACCCCGCCCCTTCTACAAATACCTGTGTTCAAATCTGTATTAAAATGGTTTCTGAATAAAAGACCAACATTGATTCTTAAAATATTGGTTCAAGGGAATGAGTAGACATGTATAATGGTTCAGATGACACACACCATATAAAAAGGGGCAATCTTGAAATTTAAGTGAAATTTCAGAGCAAAGACCTCCCTTGCCAAACGCCACCACAGTCCCTCCCCTTGAACTCTTACTGTCTCAAACACATTAGAGATAATCAGAACTGGGCATAAAACTACCAGAGGACCCTGCTATACCACTCCTGGGCATATACCCAGAGGATTCTCCAGCATGTAATAAGGACACATGCTCCAGTATGTTAATAGCAGACCTATTTATAATAGCCAGAAGCTGGAAAGAACCCAGATGTCCCTCAACGGAGGAATGGATACAGAAAATGTGCTATATATACACAATGGAGTACTATTGAGCCATTAAAAACAATGAATTCATGAAATTCTTAGACAAATGTTGGAACTGGAAAATATCATCCTAAGTGAGGTAACCCAATCACAAAAGAACACACATGGTATGCAGTCACTGATAAGTGGATATTAGCCCAGAAGCTTGGAATACCCAAGACACATTTCACACATCAAATGGGCACAGGGGAGAATTTCCTGAACAGAACTCCAATAGCTTATACTCTAAGATCAAGAATAGACAAATGGGACCTCATTAAATTACAAAGTTTTTGCAAGGCAAAAGACACCGTCAAAAAGACAAAGCGGCAACCAACTAACTGGGAAATGATCTTTACCAACCTTACATCCGACAGAGGGCTAATATCCAAGATATACAAAGAACTCAAGAAGTTAAACTCCAGAGAGGCAAGTAACCCTATTAAAAAATGGGGTACAGAGCTCCACAAAGAGTTCTCACCTGAAGAATATCTAATGGCTGAGAAGCACCTAAAGAGATGTTCATCATCCTTAGTCATTAGGGAAATGCAAATCAAAACAACCCTGAGATTCCATCTCACACCAGTCAGGATGGCTAAGATCAAAAACACAGGAGACAGCAGTTGCTGGCGAGGATGTGGAGAAAGAGGAACACTCCTCCACTGCTGGTGGAATTGCAGGCTGGTACAACCACTCTGGAAAGCAGTCTGGCGGCTCCTCAGAAAACTGGGCATGACACTTCCGGAGGATCCGGTTATACCACTCCTGGGCATATACCCAGAGACTTTACCTGCATGCAATAAGGACACATGCTCCACTATATTCATAGCAGCCTTATTTATAATAGCCAGAAGCTGGAAAGAACCCAGATGTCCCTCAACGGAGGAATGGATTCAGAAGATGTGGTATATTTACACAATGGAATACTACTCTGCAATTAAAAACAATGAATTCACGAAATTCCTAGGCAAATGGTCAGAACTTGAAAATATCATCCTTAGTGAGGTAACCCAATCACAAAAGATCACACATGGTATGCAGTCACTGATAAGGGGATATTGACCCAGAATCTCAGAATACCCTAGACACAATCAGCATATCAATAGATTTCTAAAAAGATGGAAGGAGAGACCCCTGGTCCTGGAAAGACTGGATGTAGGGGAACGCCAGGACAGAGTAATGAGAGGGGGTTGAACGGAGAAAAGAGGGAGGGAAGGGGGCTTATGGGACTTTCGGTGAGGGAGGAAACGGGAAAGGGGAAGTGATTTGGAATGTAAATTAAAAAAATAAAATAAAATAAAAAAAGAAAAAAAAATGATGCCCAAGAAAGAGGAAGAACAAAGTATGGATCCTTGGGTCCTTTGTAGAAAGGGGGAAAAATACCCACAGAAGGAGATACAGAGACAAAAGGTGGAGCAGAGTCTGAGGGAAAGACCATCCAGAGACTGCCCCACCCAGGGATCCATCCTATATACAGTTAAAAAACCCAGACACTATTGTGGATGTCCACAAGTGCTGGCTGACCAGAACTGGATATAGTTGTTACCTGGGAGGCTCTCCTAGTGCATGACGAATACAGAGGGGTATACGCTCAGCCAGCCATTGAACTGAGCACAGGGTCCCCAATGCAGGACCTAGAGAAAGGACCCAAGGAGCTGAAGGGGTTTGCAGCGCCACAGGAGGAACAACAATATGAGTCACCCAGTACTCCCAGAGCCCATGGCTCCAGACACATAGGCAGCAGAGGATGGTCTTGTTAGACACCAAAGGGAGGAGAGGCCCTTGGTCCTGGAAAGACTTGATGGTGTAGTGTAGAGGAATACCAGGACAGGGAAGTGGGGAGCGTTGATTGGGGAAGGGGAGATGGCTTGTAGGATTTTCAGGGGAGGGGGAAACCAGGAAGGGGAAAAACATTTGAAATATAAATAGAGAATATATCTAATAAAAAAAAGAAAAAGAAGGAATGAGATCATTTCCATCTATTTCCCTCCCATCCACAGTCTGTCTCACCTACCAAGACTCACTTCAAAGGAGCCTCCCTGCTGGAACATAGTGCTCCTGTGGAAGACAGGGATTCCCGCAGAGGGGCAGGGATCCCGCAGAGACAAACCTGGTTTCCAGTTCAGACTCAGTGCTCCTTCTCTCTTTCCCTTACCTTCTGCCACCATCTGAGTGCCTTGTAAACATCTAGTGCTAGGACACAGAGGACGTGAAGGAAAAGCAGAGAGGGCGAAGGAGCCCCATTACTGCTGTCTTGCCAGTCGGGAGGCCTGAGCTTCCTGGCCAGTGAGCTCCCACTGCGGTCAGGGTGGGTTCCCCTGTCCCTTCAGTTTACCCTCCCTTCATCTGGCAAAGCACTATCAGACTTCTGAGCCTCATAAAGCCTGCCACAACCAGCTTTCTCAGACACCAGCACCAGCACCACCAGCAGCACCACCACCACTCCAAGACTATAAATGTTTCTCCTTCTAGAGCCTTCCCAACACATAGTCCTACCAAGAGTTACCACAATCCTGCCAGTGTTCCTTCTGTGTCCCTTTCCCTGCCATAAGTTCTGTGCCTTGTATCCTCAGCACCACTGTAGATACACAGCAGGGGCTCCATCCAGTGCTCAGGGGCTGCCTGTTCAAAATGTGGCTTTCCAATATCAAGGGCCTTTCTTTAAATAGTTTCATATAAATATATACGAAAGCTAAATGAATAAAACATGTAGACAGTTTTCTTGATTTAGTGGCTTTTCCAAGTGTATCAACAGATATTTCAAGACACCTGCTGTAAGTCACATTCATTCTAACTGCCTTGTGGTAGCATGTCAGTGACAGAGAGCATACTCTAAAAGGAGCGGCCCCTCTCAGAGGCCACTGGAGTTGTAGTTTCAATAACCACTCTCTTCAACTGTAAGGAGTCATACTTGGATGTGCACCTTGAAGAATAAGCTGATATTGTTTGTAATTCCATGTGAGACATGATGCTTTTATATATGGAATCTCTTTGGCAGGACTGGTGATCAGTTACCCATCAGCTAGGGCTAGTTGCTGTTCCCTAGTCTTGAAGTCACTGACCTTGGCCAGTAGCTCTCAAACAAGACAAGGTGCTGTGGCCTACCCTGGGGAACATTCTGACTTCATAATTCTAACACCCCCGCCCAAAATTATCTGTACCTTAAAGGTTTCACCATGGTGGGCTTGGTCACATTAGCTCTCATTTCTGTCCCCAGTGATCTCAAGGAAGCTATGTCCTCAGTGTGTTGATACTGTGATGCACAAGAGCGTGTTGGTACTGTGATGCACAAGGAGCCAGTGCCCAGGCTGGTGTTGGGCTGTAGAAGGCACAGTGAGGCTTCCCAGGTAGCCTAGCTCATTGAGTTCAATAGCTGCTCTCCATTTAGAGGTCAGGTGAGTGAAAACATGAGAGGAGGTTGAGGGAGTTATCAAGAGGGTTCTAGAAGTGGGGCCCCCCACCTTCCAGCTCTGTGAAGCACTGTGTGACATTGGGCCAGGGCATCTGCCTTCGGCCCTCTAACAGCTGCCATCTTGGATGGTTGCTTGACCAGAACACTCTCTTTGGGCCTGTTTTCTTCATTCCCCTCACAGATACCCACTGTGGAAAGGGGAAGCTCTCTCCAAAGAGCGATGTTCTATGACTCCGTAAGAAAATTACTTCCTGTGGGACTGGAGACATGGGTACCTCCCCAAGGGCTTCTCCATAGCCCCGTGTGTCACATCTCCACAAGAAGATGGGACAACCTGATGGACACTGCACTGTGACCCTGTCCTCCTGCACGCTGGCTCCAAATGCGCTCTCCCCCTTGGATTTAAAGCACATTGGCTTTGGGAGTTGCCCTGTTCACCATATTGTCCTAGTCAAAAAGAGGAAGCAAGCACTCAGGTGTGGAGGAATGGCGGTGGAGAGACCCCTCTGCTCCCATCAGGCTTGTTGCCTTAAGGCCAGACTCCAGGCCAGCTCAGAGGGAACTGGCAAGGTGATGCTGTCTTCTGCACCCCTTTCTCTATTCAAGTCTGACTGGACCAGGGTTGCACAGTGCTGGATTCCTGCAGTTCTACATATGGTTTCTGGTTTAGAGCCAGACTTATAAGAAGGCAAATGGATCAAGGGACCTAGGATTTTACATGTTTTATGTGGTAGTAGAACAATTCTGACAGGCTCTGAGATGGGACAGCAGTGGCATTAAGATAAAGGATGTCCAAAGTCTATCTGACTGGGTAAGTCTGGGAAACCTAGGCTGTAGGTGGCCTAAGCAAGTGGGAAATGCAGGAAAGAAAATTATCTTCTACCATCAAGGTCAGCAAGTATCTCCTGTAGAGAGAAAGACAGCAGTAAATGGAGGCTTTGCAGGGCCAGGGTCCTCTGGGCAGTTGTTCTGTTATGGTCCATGTAAAGCACAGGAAGAGAGCATGGCCACACCCCAACAGATGTCTTCCCCAGAGCCCTCAGGCCTGGGTTTTGATGCCTGCACAGTTTCAGTTTTTTCTTTCAGTTTTTTTCTACTTTGTTAATCTGTTTACCTGTCTCTGGCCCATGGCTCCTGGGTGCCCACACTGAACTAGGTGTATGGGGTGCTCTGGAGACAGTAGGTGTGGAGGGAGCAGGTGTGGGCAGCAGACACACTTTGGCATATCATTCAGAGTCTTCGCTGCTGACAAACATGACCAGAAGTGAACTGTCTGGCACACAGCTCCATTCCCTGTTCAAATGCAAGCCCACGGGTTGATTCTTACATCAGAGATGGACCCCCAGGAGCAGAACCTCAGAGCAAACGCCTGCAGACAGGCTGTTCCGCTCCAGGAGCCCCCCCCCCAGCCCTGAACCATCTCCATGGCTTCAGCCTTCTTTGGGGAGAAAGAAAAGGACCATAGCCAGCCAGAGGGATGCTTTATTATTGGAAAAATCTAAGTGTCTCTTAGGCCTGTGCAGCACCATTAGGTGACGTCAATGGCTCAGGGGAGCTAAGCTCTGTGTTTTCACTCTTCTCAGAACAGCAACTGATTCATGGTAGCAAAGGGGTTTCTATTTAGAGCTGCAGAGGAGAGGCGGCCTCCGTGTCCTGGCATCCTCTGCTAACGGCCTGCCCGCTCCCCACAAGGCAGCAGGCAGAGTTCACAGGAGGCCAGGACTGAGACATTCTACTTCCCACAAGCTAACCAATAGCCCCAGGTCTACCATGTGCTGGCAGCTGGGCCTACAGAGGCTGTCACACTGCTAAAGAGTGGAGGGCAGTTTATCATACAGACAGCTATGACAATGGGGAAGGGGATAAAGCAAGGAAGGGGTCTAGATTCTTGGGTTGAGTCACGAAGGACCAGTAGGAGCTGGGGCTGTAGAGGTACAGGGATTGATAATGGGGACACTGGAAGTTGTTCCACTAGAGGAGAAAGACTGGAATGAGGGGCAGTGGGGAGAAGAGAAGGAAACTGCCTGGCTTACAGCTCCATCCCTCACTAACATACAAAGCCATAAACTGATCTGGGTATGGCATGGGGCCTGGCCAGAGGCCACTGTCATGGCTTCTGTAGAATGACTAGCTGGATTTTAGACATAAGTTGTTTCTGCTTAATTTCTGGCATGAGAATGGATGCAGCTAAGTCATCCTGTCCTCTCTTGTGGATCCATATCCTGAAAATGGTGGTTGGCACCACTTTATGGGTATACAGTAGTCATCTCTAGAGGGACTCCAGGGTTCCATGCCCTCGCCCTCTGCTCGTCTCCTCTCATGCAAGCCTCGTCCTTCCTCCTGGCATGGATATCTCAGTGAGATTGCTTGATGATGTTTGGTCCTATGACCTTCTCTTCTCTTCCTTTCCAAGGTCTCTCCTCTCAGCATGTGTTATTAACAGATCCTTCCCTGACCCTAGATTAGGTTCTCAGTGGTGAAGGAAGCATTTTGGGTTGGACTCAATCTTATGAGCAAGGTATAGACACAGATACTTTTGACATCAGGGACTACATGAAGCTCACTCAACCCAGCCCCTCTGTCCCTCTGGAATTCTCTCTAGGAGGAGCCCTGGAGGCTTCCATCTTGCTTCCCTGTAGTTCAGCTCCTCATCTGGCCACACCTCACACTCCCCCTCACGTCTCCACTGTGTGAGAAAAGAATGGTTTTTTTGCCTTTGAAATTCCTAAACAACACTGCTCTTTCTTTGACAGCCAAAGGTCATATTTAACACACTAAAAGCAGCTTGTTCATAGCCATATTTATTTCATTCTTCATATTCCATGGATTATAAGGTATGATATGGAAGCTACATGAGCAAATAGTAAAACTATAAATCACATAAAAATACCTGAAATGCTACCACAACATTAGAAAACTACCTCAAAACATTCTTAAATCTACCAACTTGCTAAAATCTGTTACTTCAGTAGACAGCATTCAAAAGAAAGCACACTCTCTATGAGATAATGTAAGGGGAAAAAAAAATCACAGCGCTAATTTGGAATGGTTCTTATTTTGGCTGCTAGCTGGAGGAATGACTGATTGCATGGATATATGTTTTTCTTTTGTTTAAGAAATTAAGATGGGAAAAGGGGCTTTCTTTTTGGTTTTGAGGAAGCATCTTATGTTCCCTTAAAATATATTAGCCTGGGGAGAGCCATGAGGCATATGGTACGACCAGAGCACACACCCCTAACAACGTAAGACAGGTATGTGGAGAACTGAAAACCAAACCAAGCCAAACCAAAACCCAACCAGCTGCCAGAGGTTTCCCCACACACCTTAGTCAGCAATTACAAGAAAATATGGAGAAAGACAAGCAGAGAACAGGGGTGAGAAGGACAGATGCAAGCTGAGGAAGGGGCAGAGGACACTGAATACTGTACCTGCTTGTTACTGTCAGTGGTACAGCACAGCTTCTTGAGGGAGACAAAGTGCCTAATTTTCCTAATAACATAAACAGTCAGCGATTAGTGAGTCGGGCAGGAGAAGATGCAACAGATTAGCACATGGACAAAACAAGTCTCCTCGGCGCTGAGCTCCAGGTCCTTCCTCACAAAAATTTGGTCACAAGAACGGTATCCCTGTGGGGGCCTGGCTGCTGTGGCCATACCACCCTCATGGGCCTGTCATTTTTCAGTTGCCTCTTGAAGTTTGATTCCTGGATATTTTCACAAGAGACTGACATGCCACCACAGAAAAGCTGGCTTTAACTCTACTGACACAAATGTCATGGCTTACATGAAAAGCAAAAGGGACAAGATTTCATTGGTTGCTGTTTTTCTTTTAAACATCCTATGTTGACACTGTGGTTTATGGTAAGGAAAGGATGGAATTTTTTGTTTTTGTTCTTGTTTGGTTTTATTTGTTTGTTTGTTTTCGCTAGAGGAAAAAGTGCTCTGATTTAAAAGTCATAAGCTGAATCCAGGAACTTAGCCTGTGGTCTTGCTCATTATCACAAGGAAAATGGGAAAAAAGACACACAGCCCTGTGCAAGTAAGCTCAAGGTGGATCCTCTCCTGAGGGTAGAGCTCTGACTATGGAAGCCTGGATACCCAGAAGCCTCTGGGGCATCCCTTTCTAATCTCTGTCTCTTTCTTCTTCCTGGTTCACTTTACCCTGGAGGATTCTCTGAAGAGAACATGGGAAAATACTGATGGATCTTATAATATGAACATCACCCAAGCGAGAAAAAGAGTAAAATGTCCCTATTTTTAATCTGAATTGCCTTTGAAAGCTCGCTGCCTACAATTAGGGAAAATCACGTCTGGATAAAAGGACTTCTTTCCCTCATCTGTCAAATCAGGAAATTTTATTCTGATAGAAAGTACCAGGCAGCAGCATGTTTCCTCCACTTCAGCTACCCACTGATTCTAGTCAAACACACAGAAAAGGACTCAGCAACCCTTTTCTAAGAGTGACTGTGAGGACAACATGACCACCTCAGGCACCCGCGGTCTTCCTGGGACTCTCCAAAGGCCACTGTTGGGGTCTCTGAACTGAGGTAGTGCCTGTCAGGAGGGCAGGTAGCTTCTCCTCATGGTAGATAACCCTTGTTCAGGAGCCCATCCGAACTTGCAACTCTCAGAGGCCACCCAGAGAGGAGTCACAAAAGGAACACTAGGCTGCACCTCTCAGGAGGCTGAGAGCTAATCCACCAAGGAAAATTGAAGGGAAACAATTTTTAAATAGATGGGTGATCTTACGAAATGGGCTGGCTTTGTAATCACGTGGTAATCTGAAATGAACTCAGGTGGCCCTGAGAACCATGTGTGGGAGGGGCTTTTTGGTTCCAGATAACCACTATCTTATTTTCTTCACCAATATGTCACATATCATGTGTCCCTTCCAGGGTCAATCCACCAGGCAGTATTGCAAGGCTCATCAGTGAGATGCAGACAGGGCTCCCATCTGGCTGGTGCTCTGAGCCTTCCCTTAGAATGTAACTAAGAGAAGGAAAGGGAATCCTATGTTTTATTTCTCAGGCCCTGCCCGTAGGTTTCTCTGGTCAGGTGCCATGGGCTCCTGTTCAGCACCTTCTATGGTGG
Organism: Tokudaia tokunoshimensis; assembly: GCA_036184795.1. Classification (NCBI taxonomy): domain Eukaryota; kingdom Metazoa; phylum Chordata; class Mammalia; order Rodentia; family Muridae; genus Tokudaia; species Tokudaia tokunoshimensis. Next base: position 22,824,471 of record BTHU01000009.1, read on the forward strand.
GCTGGTGCCTCCGGGACTCTCTGAGCCCTAGTAGAAGCTTAGAGTCAAGAAGGCTGGTACCCTGTGGTCTGAGGGCAGAAGCCAGTAGTGCTAGCTGGAGTTCACTAGCCAAGGAGAAGTACAACCTGAGGTATCGGGAATAATGGGACTATGCATGACCAGGTTGAGAGATGGGGACCAGGACTGATGTTCTATGAAAGACCATGGATTGGAGAAGGGGGGGGGAACAGAGGGAGACCATGTCTGGAGATTGCTGCGGGCCACATAAGACAGGGCAAACCCTACTGTGTGTGCTGCTCTAAGGCTTACAGTGGTATTACAGTGTGTCAGACAATGCTCACAGGGGCCTGAGTTCTTATCTGCAGCAGAAAGAGTGGAAGAGTTTGCTCTCACCCTCCTTGGCCAATCACTGGGGTGATCTTCACGTGCTGCTGGATGCTGTCCCCGGATTTCCGTCTGGCATAGTAAACCCCCTGCCACTCCTACATGGACAAAGAGAGCTCTTGAGATCCTTCAGTTGAGAGCATAGCTGCTCCCACACTGGCTCTTCGCAGGTTGAGTTAGAACTTCCCACAGAGTTTTATTACATGTCACGAAACTGCTATACAGTTGTACCCACTACAATGCTAACATGGTCACACATACGAATGTAAGCGCCAGTATGTCCACTACCAAGCTGTCTGCCATGTCCACTACCAAGCTGCCTGCCATGAATGAATTCTAAGACACCTGTCACCAACCAGCTGGAGTTGCCACCACACCAGAGTCCAATAGCCAGCCTCAAAATCCCCACAACAACCAGAGGGCTTGATAATCTCATTCTTAACTTACAGATGGGTAAACGGAAGCTCAGCGAGTCCAACTACCTTCCCCACACAAGGAAAACAGAGGATCTGTTTATAACTGTGTAGTTCTTCAACCCTTCCTGAAGTGCTTGAGCTTTCTGAGATTCTAGAGGCCCTCCACCCACAGCATCTCTGGGGTCACTATGTTCCCTTGTAGTTTCCATATATGATATCAAGGGAGAGTAAGATTCCTGTTGCCTCAGGACCATGAGAATTGGACTGAAATAAAGAGGAAGCCTCAGGGTGGGGAGTTTTCTCTACTGTTTCTGGGAGGGAGTGGATAACTGAGGTCCCTGTAGCCATACCCTGCTCCTCTTCTATATGATATGGCTAAATAGGGTTTCCTTTGAGGGTGCCACATGTGCCTGGGTTATTTTGGGGGAAAATGGAGTAGTTTATATAGTATTCCTGTTTCATGTTCAAATATAATAGCTCTGGTTTAAAATGTAAGTTGGGCATTCTCATAATCCAGATTTATGCTATCTCTGCTAGTACTGCTCTCTCCAATGGAGACGATGTTTAACTAATACACAGTAGAGAAGAGAAGAAGGATGCAAAGCCATGTGAAGAAGCATTAGGAACTCTCAGAAGAAGCAAGAGGTAGCCCAGCTCTGAGACAGGAGAGTGGCTGCCCAGGAGATTCCTCTCTGGCCTCCACCATGCCTTCATCTCCTCCAGAAGAAGCAGAAAGTGGTTGTTGGGGCAGGAAGGCTGGAGAAGAAGAGTTACCCAAATATCGAACAACAGCAAGTACAGAGAACAGAAGGAAGATGTTTGACTAAATAAACAGAGCCTACCAACCCATGTGGGTGTTAGGTCTTTCTAGCCCCTCCTCTCAAACCCCAATAAACCAAAAAAAAAAAAAAAACCAAAAACAAAAACAAAAACCGAACAAACAAACAAACAAAACAAAACGAAAAACCAAACCACGAAGCAGCTATCTGGGGTAGAACCCTGCTCAGAGATGCAGTATTATAGCAAGGACAGGTTGGGGTATATTCATGCAAAGGAGCATGTGGCCTTCCACAAAACAATTAGCTCCTGCAGTGTCCTGTTGGCATCAAAAATTAACCCATTTTTGCCAAAACTGACATTCTTTCACTGAATTATGATGTTACTAGCGAATTCGTTCTCAAGGATGGAAGATGAAAGCATCAGGGAGGGGGGCGCTCAGGGAGGAGTGTGGGTGGGTTTCTGGGCTCCACCCACCTTTCCCTGCTTGATGCACGTGTTGATGGTGTCCAGGAGGTCTGCCCGATTCTTGTCACTCTTAGGTAGGTCAGCGAGTTCCTTCCCCAGGAGCTCCCCTTTGTGGTAGCCCATCATCCTCTCAAAGGCAGGGTTGACATACTGTGAGCAGGAGGGGTTACAGATCAGTGTGCCCTACTGGGAGGCTGTGGGGATACAGGTATACAGAGCCGAAGGTTCCCATGACAACACTCTAGTGCAGGTGCTGCGGTCTCCTCCTTCCTCATCTGGCAGGAGTGGTACCCTCACACATACTGCAGCTTATACTTGACATCCTGGTCCTCTGTGAGGATGCAAAGAAACCTCAGGATAAAAGAGCAGGAAGCCCTTGGCAGTAGCTCCAGCATCTGCAGACCTCAATCGCTGTCCATCACCCCAAGGATTAAGGGATCCCTTATAGGCAAACATAAATAGGAAGAGGGCTGGGGTTATGGTTGGTGTCACAGTGCTTCTCCTGCACATGTATGGCCACCTCTGAATAACAAATAAGCAAGCACACTAGTTGACAGGTTGTAGATTTGTTAGTGGCACTGTGTGAGGCAGCTATCTGAATCTATGTGTCTCTCCGTTTTCCCATCTATTAATCAATGCTACGGTTGGGAGTACTTTGACCTAATGTGAATAATAAATGCACTTAGCCTATAGACTTGGGCACACCCTTTCAGTGCTCGGTGCAGGGTGGGCAAGGACAGAGAATGCCCATGGTGCACTGGAGGTCAGCAGACTCAGAGCGTTCTTTGCAAACTTCTGCTTGGGCTTCTGGGATTTGGAGCTACTGCCTTATCTGGCCCCAGGCTCCAGTCCTCCTCCAGTTTCTTTTTAAAGATCACAGTCGTCACATGAGTAGCCGTAGCCGAGAGAATAAGTGGGGGCAGATGTGAGCACACTGCACCTGGGTCAACAGTTTCTTTGGGCAATGTTCCCATCCATCTGCTGTCTCAGAAACATTCTCACTAACTGTTCCCACTCTCCCCTTGGCTAGGGTAATCCATCAGGAAGTGGATAATGCAGGAACGCTGGGATGGGGGTGGGGTGGGGGGATGATATTCCCTTGGGAGCAAAGCTTCTATGAACTCATCAGCCCTAGGGGCAAAAACATGTGGAGGAATCTCTGGCTATCAGGCACTATGGGAATGGCTGAAGAGGAAGGGGTCCTGACACCATCTTCATGACCTCCAGATCCCTCAAAGCCTAGCTCTTCCATGGGCCAGGCACTGCTATCCCTGTGCATGGCAGGAATCCTTTCTATCATGGCCCAGCTGACTACACGTCTCCCTCTCTAGGCTTTCCCCACATTCTCTGTCTACTGAGAGAGCCTTTTCTCACTTCTGCCCCACCAATTGCAATGCATCTCCTCCTCCAGGAAGCCTTCTTTGACCTCTGCTCAGTCTGTGTTGGTACCATTCCTAAGGTCTCCCATGGACTTCTGTGAAGCGAATTCTAATGAATCATACAGAAATCAAAATGCATCTTTCTCTCTTAAAGGACACTGAAATTCTAAGGTGCAAAGGCTAGAGTTGTGTTTGGATATGCACTACTTCAGGAAACACTCAGGGAGTACATGGGCACATTAAAGTGTTTATCACTTTCCTCGTTGGTTAACTGTCTCCTTCATTGCCATACTGTGGGCTCCACTGTCCCATCCTGTAAGTATGAGTTCTAGTTATGGCTCTTTTCTTTGTTGAGTATCCTGGAACCTCAGAATTCAGAAGTATAACAGATATGACTAGAACCAATGTACCAAACCCAAACCCTTTAGACCTGCTGGCTGATGACTCCGTTTCTCTGCACCCCTGTCTTTTCCATGTGCAACAATCGTACCTGGCTCCCAGGGTTGTGTTAAGATCAGTGGGAACAAGATGCTAACCACTGCACCAGCACATGGGAAGCACATTCAAGTGTTTCAGAGTGGATGCAAGTAGAGAGTGCAGGTAGCTGGAGGCATAGAGCCAGCAAAGACAGGTAGGCTGACACATAAGATGCTGTTCCTATAGTTTAAGTACATCACATGTGCACACAGACTCATGGCTGTCTGTTCAAGTATCCCACAATGGGCTACTGATGGAATCAATAGCATATGTGAAATATCCTGTCCTTGATGTGTCCTCCTGAAACCCAGATGAGGGTCACGGGAGAGTCACCTGCCCATAGCATCCTCAGCCTCACTTCCCCTTCCTTCCTTTCACTGGTACAACATATTTCAGCATCCAGGTTTCCCTTTCAGCATAGCGACTCCCCCTCTGTGGCCACCAACCGTACTTCACATTCATTTCTTTCTGTCCATGGGAGAGATTGGTGTGTGTGTGTGTGTGTGTGTGTGTGTGTGTGTGTGTGTGTGTGTTGTTGATATCATGTAACACAGTACCACATTACTTGTCCCAGGGATTCAGGTTTGCTAACCACAAAGTATGGCCACAGGGTAAAGGACTGTTCAGTATGGGGAAGGCGTGAGAGGGCGGGACTACTTCTCATCAGTTCTGGATCACAACCCAGCTTCCCACTGTGAAGTAGGCAGATGAAAGGCTAACGACCTCAGGAGCAGAACTGAAAGGCCACATCTGCGTGTGAGCTCTCTGGGTGGTTTGGGATACGGAGCAGTGGGCAGGCAGAACATAGCAATGCACAGAAGCTTTCAGTTCCATTTCAAGAGTCTGCCAAGCATATTCTAAAATATAGCCCCAAATGAAGCCACACAGGAAGAAGTCAGAAATATGTCAAAGTATTTTGATTTCGGTGCTCACTGCTGGGCCTTTCCTTGTGTAAGTTCCTCACTTTGCTAAGTCTTGTTCCTCATCTACCTACCCTTCAAGGGCATTGAACTGAGCTGAGACAGCCTAATGAAAGAGCTTGTGATGGGAGCAAGGTGTGGTGAGCCCGTGATACTCTTCATATGGAATAGAAACAAGGGATATCTGTGTGAACTCTGGGGACATCAGAGGGTTCCAAAGGAGGCTGATGTCACAGAGGCCATGGTGTGCTGGTCATTGTGTGTCTTGCCCCAGTGATAAAAGCAGATGCTCCTCAATGACCCTGCACACCAGCTACAGTCAGGCCAGTGCCATTCTGGGGACCAGGTACATTTCAAAGTACTCTCTGAGGCAGGCAAAAGAGTCTCTAGGCATGCATTTCTTTAGAAAGATAGCATTAGTCTTAAAGTGCTTTATATTAGAATACCAACTGCAAGTTAACATCCCACGGGCACCTACAAACTTGCTCAAAAATTCCGTATAAACACTGTCTTTACAGATGGCCCAAATTCCCTCCCACCTCTACTCAAGAAGTAACAAGTTCTGATCTGAAATAATAAGTTTAACCTATGGGGGCTGGAGAGACAGTGGTTAAGGGTACTGGCCACTTTTCTAGAGAACCTGGGTTCAGTTCCCAGCACCTATATTGTGTGGCTCACAACTGCCCATAACTGCAGCTCTAGAGTATCACACACCCTCTCCTAGATTCTACAGGCACCCACACACATGTGCACACACATACAGTTTCAAAACAATAAATCATGAAATAACTTTTATTCTCTTTTGAGTAACTAATTCTGAAGTTCATCAGTCATCTTCTCATATACTGATTTTCCTTTCTTCAAGAAAATGTGCAAATATGAGAAAATTATGGGAGAGTATTTGAGATAAAGAGGTGGGTGGAACCCGAAAGGTTCTTTGTAAGTGTAAATGATGCGAAGAGCTTCTTCCCATACCTGAATCACATGGTCATCACTTGTTATTTCTATGGCTTCGTGACAGTGGTCTAACGCTGTAAACACTGAATTACAGGCCCTGAAAGATGCACAAGATGAGGGTTAGTTCTATACAAACATTGTTTGAACTTTGTTAATTCAGCAACATAGACAAACCTCAGAGTCACGGACACTGTGCACTCGTTATTGCTATGATCTGACTGTTGGTACCCCCTTGTTTTGATATTTCAATCCAACGTGCAAGGTTGTAATATGGCCATGGTCATGGTCATGGTCATGATCATGGAGAAGGTCAACTTCCCATCAATTAGGAGAACCCAGAATGGCCCAAACTGACCATGAGATATTCTGGCCTTTTGCAACATGCAAAGAAACATTTGTTTTCCTTTTCTAAGGTTTTCAATGCCACTTAGCCTATAAATGCACCCACTGGCATGAAGACAGATAGAAGTAGCCTGTAGGCTCCGCCCATTGTCCAGTTCTTTGCACCTGTATAGCTATCCATACAGCTAGCTCCTTTCCTGCTGACCTCCTCTGTGTACCTGAGAATTCAATTGTGATTTTGATTTAAACTAATTTCCCAACAGAAAACAACTCCAGATACATTATGTTCTGACCTATCCAACACACCACTGGTGTGACTGGAACCCTGCTTTTGAATGAATCCTAAGGAAGTCTTCCTTACACAGTGCAAAGAGAGAAATAAAAAGAAAGGAGAATGTTGGCTTATGGAATGGATATTTCTTCTTGTGGGGCAGATCCTTCACTGTTATTTTTTTTCCACCTAAGAGGGATTGCAGTTTGCTGTCATTTTGACCCATTTGTCAGGAGAACAGCAGAGCACCAGGTGAAGTTGGACCATATTTTTCTAGCTGCAGGATCCCAGGCTGCTTCTGGCCTTTGCTTATCTTTGCATTCCCATCTATAGAATGATTATAAGAATGTGTATTCCATGGATGTTTGTAATGGTCAGAGTGACAGATGGCATACACAGGCATTTCTCAAAGTGCTTGGGACCACACATGGAAGAATCCAGGCTGTGGTAGGTGATAATACTTATAAGATCACAGAGTCTCGGTGCTTTGTTCTCTAAGGCTTGTGAAAGCCTTTAGTGAAAGAAAAACCTCATCACAAGTTATCTTCTTTCTGAGTCTGTTTCTGTGATAGCAAGCTAACCAGCCGGCAGGCGGGAAGGACCCCAGTATGCTGAAGGATGGCGCCTGCTCCTACAGCTGCAGACCTGAGGCTACCTGCCTTAAGGGTAAGTAAGAAAGCATCCATATTCTGCTCGGTGGGGCAGAGAACCCAACTAGCTTGATGCCACTGACAGTCCTGACCCCTTCGGGCCATTTCTTCATCCAACTGCCCCACCCCAATAATTCATTCTGTGTACTGTCTAACTACCATTATTGTGTGCAAACATGTTATATCAAGTCAACAAAACACTACAAAGGATGCTAAGACTGTTATCACCGTCATCACTGCACTGCCCCTTGAGAGGCAAGCAAGAGTCAGGTTTAATAAAAGCACGTTCCAGACGCCTGGTCTGGACTGCACCCAGCTCCACAGGAAAGCAGTTCCAGGTGCTAAGGGTGGAGACATAAACGCCACACGGGCCGATTTGTGAGCTTTGAGAGCTGGGTAACTAAGTTCTGCTGAACACATTTTGTCAGACTCCTCTCTGGTGTATGGTTTGCTATAAGGTACCTGTACATCTCAACTAATCATGCAAACTGATGTTTCAGATGTAATCATTTTGTCTGCGCATAAGGTGGTTCTCAAATACGCCCCAGAGATATAGAACATCATGCTCATGACCATCCGTAAAACCTAAACTCTTTAGATAGAATGCCCCCAAAGACAGAAGTTCCTACCCATTGACAGGAAGGAACATTGGTAGGGACAGGAATGACACAGTATTGCTTCTTCTTGTCCCTACCATGCCATGCGTGACCAGCTGCGATGTTTATTTTTGGGTTGATGACTCTATTTAAATAAACCATCAGCAAACTGGGGCAATCAATTTGAGTCATGTTCCTAGAACCAGGGAACCTAATCGAGTGTATTAATTATTCATACTTCTCAGGCAGAAAAACACTGTGGCTTTGTTAGTTTTTGTTCTTGGAAACTATGACCTGCATTTCATCTGTCCTTATTTTTTAATCCTTAAGGTTAGAGGTCAGAAATCTACGAGGAAAAAAAAGAAACAGAAGAGAGAGAAAGATAATGGGTAGTGTAATGATTTATTCTGTGCCTGCTGAAGGGTTTCAAAGGTTCAGATAGAAGAGGCAATTGTTGTGGAGTCCAGACAAAGTCCATAAACAGCACAGTGGCCCACTGGGGCAAAGTGCACAGTGTAAATGCTGAGTGCCTGACCATGGTCTAGCACTACATCCAGGGCGGTAGGTAGTCAGGATCACAAGGAAAATATTCCTGGTTCTCAATGTCTTCTTGACAGTTGTGGCTGGGATCAAAAAGTGCTGTTCAGTATATCTTAGAAATGTACTTCATCGGGGTTCTACCCAAACAGAACACACACACACACACACACACACACACACACACACACACACACACGCACAGACACACATTACCTTAAACAAGGATGGGGCCGAGCAAAGCAATGGCTTTTAGGAAGATTCTGAACATATGTCCACATCTAATCAGAGTCTCAGAATTAGTCAGGAACACCAAAGAGCAGGCAAGGAGACTCATGGGGTTGCTACTCAATGGAAGTCTTGGGTGGAGGCAAGAATGAGAAGGGATTTATCTGTCTTGTAAAGTGTAGATGGTGGGCACCATTCACAAAGCCCTGGTCTGAAGTGTCCACCTTTAACACTGGCAGCATCCCACAGTACAGACTGTGTCCTTGAAGAATGACAGTCAGGCTACATATTTAGCTGCAGCTGGGGGCGGAATTGTAGGGGAAAGTATTACATAATTAGACTATAATTATTCTGGCATTGTATAATAAAGAGCTCATTTCCCAGTCTTTAACAAATGACATAGCTGCTTGTCTGCCTTGGGGTGCAGGTAGATGCTCTATATGTCCTTGAACACCCTAAGGAACTGGAGCAAGGTCATTGTTGGAATCATTCTCCTCTGTATGATGGGTCCAAATGTTGTAGGGCCAGAGAGATTCAAGTACTATGCATGTACTCCCAACCCCCAAAAGGGGGTGAACTCAAGAAGGCTGAGGGAAGGGCTGAAAACTATGGAGAAGCAAAGAACACCCATGTGTGAGGTAAGCCCTACTTCCTGGGTCACTGCTTCCTAGGTCAAAGCCTTTTACTAGCTTCACACTGATTTACATGAAGAACCTAAGCATTCCATTATGAGCCCAGCAATGGGTCCAACTCTTCCAGTCAGTTCCTGGCAGGGAGAGGAGCGGAAGTGGTAGTGTTTACAGCATTGGAGATGAGAAACTTGCAGCTACCCTGTGATGAGACCATGAGAGCTCCCACACCATGAACTACATAGGTCTCAGGAGCACAGGGACCTGAAGACGGGGGGGGGGGGGAGGGACACGGTTATTTGTTTCCGATTACCAGGCAGGTCTGCATCCTGCTTGCCATGGTCAAGGTGCCCTAAATCTCCCTGAGGGAAGCCCCAGTGCTGGAATCTGTGCGGAATCTGAATCAGGACACAATTTTGCAGGGACCATCACATGTTCTGTGACCTAAGAATATAGAGCACTGATCATCTAAAATAGTGTGAAGGGCTCCTGGTCACAGCGATAAAGAGCAGGGTCCCTTGCTTTTATTGTAAGAAATAAAGGATCAGACCACAATGGAATCTCTCTTTTCTCTTTTTATTTAATGCAAGAACATCAATCATTGTTTCCTAGGGATGGAAGAAAATTAGCCTTCAAACTACTCTGTCATATTTGGATATAATAAGCAACAATGATTAAAAGTATAATAATGGTAGTGAGATCCACTCTTGGTCTTTATGCCAGGCATAAGGTATGGCAAGGTTCCTCTTAGTTGGTTAGAGAGAAAAGCCATGTAGGACTTCCCTGAAGGATGCCAGGAAGCTCTTAGAAACTGATCTTTCCACAGGGCCAAAGGTATGGAGGAGCCTTCCGTAGCTCATGTTCTCTGGCGTGAAGAGGCCAGGTGGAAGAAATCAGATGTTTAAGAGTAAGCCAGAGCGGAACCTGAGCTCATCTAGGCAGGTTCTAGGACCCTGATACTCCAAGAGAGCCTGTAAGAAGATGGCATGGAGAGAACCTCCCCCAGGACATAGAGCCAGTGAGAATCCACCTCTTAAAGCACCACATACCTACCAAGAGTTCTAAATTTATGCCATGCATATTGAGGCTAGAAGCAGACTTCATGAAATGGCTACATAGCCATTATGTCAGCTAGTCTAATAAATGTACATATCATCTTCCCTGAATATAACAACACAACTAGGAATTTATGAAGTTGGAAGTCAGAAGTTGAAAAGTAACTTTAAAAAGTCTGTTCTTGATCTCAATATAATTATACAAGAATTGAGTAGGACTTCCTAAGTTATCATTTTAAAACTACCACACATAGTGGAAGATACCATCAAAAAAGACATGCTTTTGACCTATTTCATTGTATTCAGGGACTCCAGTTAATGTCCTGCTGTTGGCCGGCAGTCTAACAACCTCAAAAATCCCAGACATTAGTCATGAATCTGTGAACTTCGGCCTGTTGACAGTTAAGACTTTCTAAAGTATCATTAACCTTGTGCGCTGTCTTATTTTGCTACATACCGTAATTTGAACTGTGAGCGAACTTCCCCATGTTCTATTTGAATCAGTTCATTATAGCAAGCAATTATGCTGCTGTTCTCCATAAATCTCTGAAAAGAAAGCAAAGATAATGCATAAGACATCTCCAATAATTTCTTAGAGAGTCAAACAGAGAAACTTCACAGTTGCTCCTGCCCCCATGTAGCTCATTATGCAAGACATCTTGTAGGTAGGATGGGAAGGCATAGAAAAGTTGTCAAGGACTGCGAAGCTCTTGTTCAAACCTTAGCGAAACAACAGAGCAGGTGAGGCACTTGGCTCACTTCGTAACAAAGATAGGGGAACCTTCATTATGGGGAGTCACAGCAAAGTAAACACACAAGAGCGCAGTGTGCCTCCCCAGCTGTGCTAATCACTGAACTGTTCCAGCTTTATCCTGGAACAATCACCTGAAACTCAATATGCAGTATGCTCAGACTGCGACGTACCGTTGATTCATTTCTATGGGCGTGTTTTCTGCCTCCTCCTGAATCTTTCGGGTGCCTAATGCAGAGTTCATTTGAAGCATCAGTGAGCGCAACAACAGAAGACAATCAGATGAAAAGCTAGACATTTCTCTAAGAAAACATATAAATGTCCAGCAAACACATGAAGGATGCCCAACCTCACCAGACTAAGGAAATAAAAATCAGCTGCATAATATGTCATTTCATACCCACTAGAATAGATACAATAAAAAGAAAGAAAAGAGTATTAGTAAATATGTACAGAATCAAAGTCCTGTGCATTGCTGGTGGGGACAGGAAATGTCACTGTGGAAAACAGTATATGTGTTATCCAAAACTTATAAGCAAAACAACTGAAAATGGATACCTCAAGTAAACACTTGTAGAATCAAGACCACACCAGCTTTATTTGCAAGGCTCAGAGGTGGAGTGAGGAGATGAATGGATACACAAATGTTGGTATGTACATACAGTGTGATTTTATCCAGGCATAAGATAGGAATGAAATACTGATGCATACAAATCCCTGTAGATTATTAAGTGAAAGACAATAGACACCAAAGCCACATGCTACATGGTTCTGTTTATGCATACTATCTAGACAGGTCAATCCTCACAGACACTCTACAGATTTATGCTCACCAGAGCTCGGAAGCAAGACTGGGACTGACTGCTTAGTGAGAACTTGGGACTGAGGGAAAGGCTTTAGAACAAGATGGGGTAGGTATTGCACAACATCAAGAAAGTTCTAAATACCACTGCATTGTTTACTTGAAAATGGTTTGTTCATCCTGATTGGAGGGGGGGAAGCTTTCACATATTTACAAACCCTACAGCCAATCACAACTCACTGTGAAACAGTACTAATTAAAGAGCTGTGACGTGCACCTCATATCTGGCACCGACAGCAGGGCCTAGTCGACAATCCCAAACTCATTTTTGCATTAATATTTTTTTAAAAAAATATTTTTGTGCGTGGGTATTTTTGCCTGCATCTATGCATATGCACATATGTGTAGCTCCCACAGAGGCCAGGACAGGGTGTTAGGTTTCCTAGAACTGGAATCACAGTCAGTAATGAGGCACATTGTAGGTGCTGAGAATTAAACTTAGTTCCTCTGGAAGAGCAGCCACTGCTCTTAACTGCCAAGTCACCTCTCCAGCGTTTTCTTAACATCTTTTAAATTGAGCATGTTACTTGGTGTAGGATATACAAGAAATCAAGCATCTCTCTCATATAAATATGTGAATACTTTTATGAGAGATGAAGAAAGCAGAAAAACACAGCAAGTAAAAAATGGTAAAAAACAGATTTAAGATCAATTTACTTAAGACTGAGTAAAATGGCTTACATTTTAAGTCCTAAAAAAATTATATACTTTGCAAAGCTTTTGAAGCTAACACACCATCAAGCAAGCAAAAAGCAAACAAGCAAACAAAAAACAAAACAAAATAAAAAAGATTCCAAATGACCCAGTTACACTAACACTTCTCAGGCAGCTACATACACGGAGGGGAGAAAGCCAGGTCCAATAGAAAGGTCCATTTACAGATTTCCTTCCATCAAGTCAGCCAGAGGGCAAACAATTCCTCTCTCCTTTTCTGTCTCAGTGTGTGAGTGTACACACACACACACACACACACACACACACACACACACACACACACACACCCTGAAGTGCATGGTCTCTCCCTGGGGAGCCTCTAACTTTCCATATACCTCTTGTTCTTTAAAAGGAGTGGAGAGGGTCTAAGAAAAGGAAAAGCCACAAACCTACGCAGAAGGGAACACTCACTCTTTAGTCACAAAGCAAAGCTGATCAGGATTCACATCTGCCCGTGTTTTTAGATGGGTGAAATCTGTCTCAGCCAATGACAGTTATTGGGGTAGCGGATGAACTGCAGACACCCTGAAATTTCCATGATAAATGAGTTTAGATAATGCCGAGATGCATGGATTTGGACTCCAGGAGCCCTCAGGACATCTCGTAGGCTAACGACCTGCTGAATTGCTAACATGCACTGAGCTGAGGGTTCTCACTAGGAGGAGCGCCCGGTGTATAGATTCCCCAAACCACTTTTATCTGGAAGCACACTTTTCATGGAACACTGGAGCTCTTGGGAGAGTACCCCATGGCATGGTATGGCCGAGAAGCTACCTTAGTAGTTGGACCCAAGACAGAGTGAGGAGGGAACACGCAGCTACACTCTTGCCTTTGATATGACCATGCAAGCTATTCAGATTTTGGAGTCTGTTTCCTCCTCCGGAAAAAAAATGAAGAAAATATCGAATCCTTCATATGGTGAGAGAAATTAAGCAAGTCACCTGGAACCGGGCCAGGTAAATAATACATCGTAGCTCCCCGACTTCCCACTCCAAAGGAAGCCTCTCCGGGGAGAAGTGCGGCTCACAGCTGTTAGCCCAGCATGCCTTACACATTGCCTCACACACACAGCCCCATAAATACTTGTTGAGGTGAATAAGCATCATTCCAGGCTGAAAACAAAAAATGGCAGAGGGAGGTGAGAGTAGGAGTGGCTGTACTGGGCACGGTGCTAACCTCCACAAAGCACAGGGCTGGCCGAGTGCCAGGTCAGCTGACCACGCTCGGGGCTCCAAGGGCATCGAAGGTGGGGGTTGGAGTATAGTTGATGGTACAGTTTCTTCTGGGATCCCCACTCAGAGACCATAGACCAACGTATTGGCTCAGTAGTTAGTGACACAGAGCCAAGTTTCCAAAAACGATGTAATTAATACAAATCTGGAATGGGAAACAACCTCACAGAAGGCAAGGCTGGTAGGTATATCTGGAAGGTACTTGGACAGAGAGCTGTCAACCAGCTATGCTCCAAACAAGTAGGAGAATCTGCATGGAGATCCACCCCAGCTGCTTCGAGGCCATGCAGAGTTTTTGTGGGAGAAAAACTAAAGGGCTGGGAGCACTCTGACCAATTGGTGAATGGCCTCGATCAAATCAGACCCAGCCCTCAAAAAACCAGGTAGTCCCAGACAGACACTGACGTCTAGGCTCCCATTCACCATGGGTTCATTCACTGTGTATGACACATTGGAATCTGGGCACAGGAGACATTCTGGAGTAGTACAGACAGGTAGAAAGAAAAAAGTGAACCTCTGTTTTCTTAAGAATATGTGTGCCTAAAAACTGGCAATCATTAAGCTTTCCTGTCAACAGATGTGTGATCTCCGTCCTTCAGTAAAGAAGCTATCTTCTAAATGACACTAACCACAGAAACTGTTGGAGGAAAGATCACTGAATTGAGGCTCAATTCTGATGCCACTCCAGAGAGACCAATGGACACCCTTACTAATAGAGCCAACAAGTGCTGTAGCAAGGCCATCCCTTCAATCAGATAACCAAGGTAACCAGGGGAGCTAATGTCCCGGTGTTCTCAGAGCCCTGACTCACACTTGAAAAGGTCAGTGTGAGAAGTGGGTGGAGTGGGGCAGTCCACACAGAAGATCAATAAAAACCTGTGAATAATTTCAGAGTTATTTCTCAGAAAAACGGATGTGTTTAAAAAAAAAATATATATATATATATATAATACACGGCAGTTACGTGGCTTCACTGCTGGCTGGCCTCTGGCTACTCTGCATTTTCAAACATGGAGGTTCTCTTACACATCTGCATTCAACCACTGCACATAAGCGAGCTTTCAGAAATAAATGCCAAGCATCACAAGGAGAGATGACAGACACATGGGAAAAGTGTCAGGGTGGTGTGGAGTGTTGCAAACCAGGTAGATCCAGACTATGCCACAGTCTGAATCAGTGCGGCCTTAGGTCTTTCACAGAGCTCTGCTTCTAGGCTAAGGCATGCCAGGACACAGGGAGACTGCTTCACAAGGGAAGTTCCTGCTTTGCCATGGCCTGCCAAGATGGATTTTCATTTTAAGTCTAGAAGAGCAACCAAGAACTCATAGGATCTTTTAGACTACCAGTAAAACTTACAGAAATCAACTCTGGATTGCTACCCTATTTTTACCGAAAATTAAGCATTTTTTAAAAACAGGAATAAATGTTTGTCTTAACAATGTGAAGGAAGGACTCCATTAATTTTCTATTTGACTGTGTCTGATATTCATATTTCTCTTTCCACCCTACTTTCTCTGCTTTGCTTTGAAACATTTTCATCATTTTCTTTACATTTGCCCACACACAGCTTTGTCTGCAATCCAGTTTCTACCTTACCTTGTAATCCTAGTTATCTATCTATATCTCTTAGCTTAGGATAATCACTCCTAACTTTTAAGTCGATATCAATGTTTTTCATACATCCTTCAAATTAGAGACTTTTCTTCTCTTTTTCTGGTGCTAAACAGCGGTTCACATGCTGCTGTCACCAGCATGAGCCTGCTTCTGGTTTGAAAGCTCTGGACAGGCCCCTGGAGAGCACAGAACCTAAGCGGCAACGTGGCATAGCATCTTTAAATGACCGCGCATGCACGCTAGGCCTAATTGATGAGATGCACCTATACGGGGCTACTTTGAGACTGCTGGGTTTGATCTGATGTAAGAGGTGCTTTATTGTCATTGTGTGTTGGCTGCACAATTGTGCATCAGCTGGAATTGAAATGGAGAGAAGCAAGTGGCTGACTAACACTGGCTAGTCACTTGCTAACTGCCACCACCCCCACCCCCCACCCCCATTCCAAGTGCAATTACTTCTATTCTCTGGTTCAGAGTTCTGGGGCCTGTTTCCTGTAATGGTTCTCACAGCTGTGTTCTTGGCTGTCGTGGGAGAGCCAGGGAGGCTAGAGAGTACCATTCTGGTCCCCTCGTACATACCCGGTTGAAGCCTGCATGGAGAAGAGGAAGGACTGAGGCCTCTTCATGGTCATCAGATCTGCAGCAAAGCAGAGAATGTGGTCACTCAGCAGATACAAACCAGGATTCCCTACACTGAAACATGGGGAGAGAGCAATGAGGCCATTGGTGGTTACTCCAGAGATGCTTCCTGAACAGCATTAGTCTAAGGAGCACCTTGGACGTAGAATCTACATCTGTCTTCCAGATGCAAGCAGAACACATGGTAGATGAAGCAATAGCAGTATGGTGCAAGTGTTCCAGCACAGAAGTGAAATGCTCTATGGGTGGCTTGCCCTTTGGGGTTGGAGCAGATCTAAGAGAGCAGTCCCATTAAAGGACATGTCATGAGCCTACTGTCCCTAACCCAACTGGATGCACAACTCCTACTCCAAGGCCTATTTGGGTCCAAATCTTGAGATGCCACACACACCCAACATTACAGCCTATAGGGTCAATCGACTAAAAGGCAAAGAAGAGTCGGCATGAACAGAAATGCAGAAGGGAGGGAAACGATAACGGACACTGTCTCCTGTTTCCTGAGACAGTTTTCTATATCGAGCCCAGAGCTACGCCATGAGTAAAAAGGTGGACTGAGGACCAGCCTGCCATGAGGATGCCTGATAACTCAACTGTCACCAGCTAGAAACTAAAAGAAGGTCCCCGAGACAGCCAGAAATTTGCATAGGGTATAACCCAGAGAGTCAGGGAGACAAATAGACAAGGGGTTGGGTGGAAACGGCATTAGAAAACAGAAGGCCAGTGTGTCCACAGCTTCCTGCCCCTCCCAACAGTTTCCCTTACTTTCTGCTTTCCCTCAGTAAAGGAGGTTCTGCCTTCTATGAATGACACACCAGGAGAGGGATTACAAAGATGCCAATGTAATATGATTGATTCTATTTCCTAAACTAGGTGGCAAAGATGGAGGTCACTAAATGTCACTCTCCATATGAGAAGAATTTGGTAATAAAAAAAACAAACAGAAAAATCTTAACACGCCATACAAAACCACTCCTAGTCAAAGACTCATTAACATTTTTGATGTATGAGAAGGACAGAAGGCATTTTGGGGCCCGTGGAACAAGTCATGGGAAGAGCTCTGCAGTGTGGTATCTCCCAGGTATCATGTCTAGGGCTGTATGATCCTATTCAGATCTCTGAAGGAAAGTGGAGCAAAAGCTTCCTTCTGTTTCCCACTCATTCCCTCTGGATTAATCTTCCACCAGAACGGCAGGTATGAGGCACCCCTGGGGACAGAGCTTCCCTTTCTTTGTACCTCAGCCCAAGAAAGGCATTCAGGGGATGAGCCTCACACTGCAGTATTTCAACAGGAGGCTCTGATTGGTCCCTGTTGCCTTGACTTCCTCCGTGTCAGAGTGGCCTACAGGGCATATACTTCAGTGCTCCCTGGGCCAGCCTGCCTTTGGAAACCCCACACCTTCCTGCTGAGCTATTGGTCCGTCTGCTCCTTAGTGGCAAAATTTGTGCCAAATGCCATAACAAAGCCAAGTCCAATAGGCCCTGGGTCCTAACTAAGATCTTAGTCTCACTGAAGCTAATGACAGACATTGATCCTAATTAAGATCTTAGTCCCACTGAAGCTAATGACAGACATTGGTCCTAACTAAGATCTTAGTCTCACTGAAGCTAATGACAGACATTGATTGACTACAACGAATTTTGCCCCTGGCAAGGATTCCAACTATTGTAGCATATACAAACTACTTCCTTCTTTCAGCCAGCCTTTGCATTTTAAGTGCAGAACATTCCAGACACAAGAACAGTTTCTCATTCCAGGGTGTCACTGCAACTATAGCTGGGCTAATCTTCTTTGTAGTTCAAAACAACCTAAGCCTATACCCTACTGACAGCCTAAGCCATGTGACAGTCCTCCCCAGGGCCACAACCTATGGCCCGCTGTTAACCACTGGACAGTCTTTGCCAGAGTCATAATCCTTTTCTTGCAGTGGATTTGGCACCTCTGCACTCGCACACACACTA
The DNA here is from genome assembly GCA_036184795.1 of Tokudaia tokunoshimensis. Taxonomy (NCBI): domain Eukaryota; kingdom Metazoa; phylum Chordata; class Mammalia; order Rodentia; family Muridae; genus Tokudaia; species Tokudaia tokunoshimensis. The sequence continues at coordinate 22,842,328 of BTHU01000009.1, forward strand.
CATTCTTAAGTGAAAACTCAAACCCTTCTCTATTTTTCTCAAAGAGAAAAGAGGAACTAGAACACCCAGAGTCCTCAGCTTTCCTACTCATTTTTGGCATGTCATGGTGATGACTAAACCTGTTTTCCCCCGTGAAGTGTGTGAAAACGTGCTAACAGCAATTATGTAAGAAAGGGGAAAAAAACACTAAGTATTTCTGGAAACTTGGAAAACAAAGCCCTTAAAGCAAGTTCTAGAAGTGGCCATGTAGGGTCTGTGATGTGCCCATCACAGAGCTGGTTCAAACACTGGGCTATGTCATGTGCCTCAGACGGAACAGTAAGGCTGGGATGGAGGTGCTGCTGGGGTATGGGTGCTGCTGGGGTATGGGTGCTGCTGGGGTATGGGTGCTGCTGGGGTATGGATGCTGCTGGGGTATGGGTGCTGCTGGGGTATGGATGATGATGCTGGGGTATGGGTGCTGCTGGGGTATGGATGCTGCTGGGGTATGGATGCTGCTGGGGTATGGGTGCTGCTGGGGTATGGGTGCTGCTGGGGTATGGGTGCTGCTGGGGTATGGGTGCTGCTGGGGTATGGGTGCTGCTGGGGTATGGATGATGATGCTGGGGTATGGGTGCTGCTGGGGTATGGGTGCTGCTGGGGTATGGATGCTGCTGGGGTATGGGTGCTGCTGGGGTATGGATGATGATGCTGGGGTATGGATGCTGCTGGGGTATGGATGATGATGCTGGGGTATGGATGCTGCTGGGGTATGGATGATGATGCTGGGGTATGGGTGCTGCTGGGGTATGGATGATGATGCTGGGGTATGGATGCTGCTGGGGTATGGGTGCTGCTGGGGTATGGGTGCTGCTGGGGTATGGATGCTGCTGGGGTATGGGTGCTGCTGGGGTATGGATGATGATGCTGGGGTATGGATGCTGCTGGGGTATGGATGCTGCTGGGGTATGGGTGCTGCTGGGGTATGGGTGCTGCTGGGGTATGGATGATGCTGCTGGGGTATGGGTGCTGCTGGGGTATGGGTGCTGCTGGGGTATGGATGATGATGCTGGGGTATGGGTGCTGCTGGGGTATGGATGATGATGCTGGGGTATGGATGCTGCTGGGGTATGGATGCTGCTGCTGGGGTATGGATGCTGCTGGGGTATGGATGATGATGCTGGGGTATGGATGATGATGCTGGGGTATGGGTGCTGCTGGGGTATGGATGATGATGCTGGGGTATGGATGCTGCTGCTGGGGTATGGGTGTTGCTGCGGTATGGATGCTGCTGGGGTATGGATGCTGCTGGGGTATGGGTGCTGCTGGGGTATGGGTGCTGCTGGGGTATGGATGATGCTGCTGGGGTATGGGTGCTGCTGGGGTATGGGTGCTGCTGGGGTATGGATGATGATGCTGGGGTATGGGTGCTGCTGGGGTATGGATGATGATGCTGGGGTATGGATGCTGCTGCTGGGGTATGGGTGCTGCTGCGGTATGGATGCTGCTGGGGTATGGATGCTGCTGGGGTATGGGTGCTGCTGGGGTATGGGTGCTGCTGGGGTATGAATGCTGCTAGGGTATGGGTGCTGCTGGGGTATGGGTGCGGCTGAGCTGAGGTGCTCTGGGGTGGGGGTATTTTGGGGAACGGATACTGTTGGGATGAGGCAGGGGTGTACTTACGCTTGTGAAACCACAGCCAGAATCACTGTGTGCTCAGAGGGGTTCGTGGCCCGGATTGACCTGTAAAAAGAAGCTTTGAGTCAAAGCACTGAACTGTGCCTTGTTACACTGAACTACGATTGTGGAAACTTCTTTGCATTGATAGTGGCACCAAATCAAATCATCCTTTAAAGAAAAATAAAATCTCAGAACACACAGGAGAGAGCAGAGAAAGATGACTTTGTGGATCAGGACAATATCTTCAATCTATTTATTTATTTATTTGTAATTGTTTTAACTCCTGGGCAATTTTCCAAAAGGTCAGCCTTGCCTGTTTTCCACTTGAAAAATTGGCAAATTACATTTAAGTTTCATGTTCTTTGATTGAAAAAGTTTTCTGACTCGCTTTTTAAAAGTATGGCAGCCCTACAACCCCTTTAGTGGTCAGCTTGGACCTGGGCAGCTAACCAGGTTGGATTACATTCCTTTCAAAACAGTAGATCATACAGAAAGCTGATCTGACAATAAACGTTAGCGTACTTGCTGGCAGACAGACAGACACATGAGTCAGACTGTGCTAAAGATCATTCAAAGAGGGCCCTCCCCCCATTCTCCTGTCATGGATACTTGTGTACTTTACAAAACTTGGGCATTGGTTGGGCTTGAGAAAGATTAAATAGTAACTGCCAATCAAATTTGCTAAACTAGGACCCCTGTAGATAGTTAAGCAATTTCATTATAGGAGTTTAAGGTTTGTGAACCTTAGAAGACGTGCGATGCTGCCTGAAGCTGATTCTAGAGACCTCTGGTCGGGGCTCTGTGAATTGGCTAAGCTTTTGATAAAGGGCCATGTTCTCGAATCCATGGGAAACAGCATTGCCTGCATCAGCATATACACATGGCTGGGCTTCTGCTTATCTGGAGGTCTTTCTAAGAGGCACCAGGCATCACCAAGGGCAGTACCTGCTCCAGTGGTGACACTCATCACTTCCTGTTCCCTTCCAAAATCCCACAGAGCAGGTTCCAGAAGACTCAGATTACATTTAGGAACCCACTGTACAGATGCTCAGAGAAGCAGCTGTTCCCGTCATATGAAAAATTACAGTGTCTAAGGGGTGTCCTCTGAGCTCCAGGGTCTAAGGGGTGTCCTCCGAGCTCCAGGGTCTAAGGGGTGTCCTCCGAGCTCCAGGGTCTAAGGGGTGTCCTCCGAGCTCCAGGGTCTAAGGGGTGTCCTCCGAGCTCCAGGGTCTAAGGGGTGTCCTCCGAGCTCCAGGGTCTAAGGGGTGTCCTCCGAGCTCCAGGGTCTAAGGGGTATCCTCCAAGCTCCAGGGTCTAAGGGGTGTCCTCCAAGCTCCAGGGAGATGCTACACTTTCATTTCACCTCTCCACCCAGTGATGTATCATGGGCACGTTGCTAGGTCACCTTCTATGAGCCTGAACTTAGACAAGAGGCTAACTTATATACTGAATGTATGGAGTGGGAGCGCAGTCTCTTGGCTTCCTTTGGGACTGGCTCCTGTCTTTTGGGTTGCTTCCTGCTCTCCAGAGGAATTCGTGTTAAGAGGGACTGGACTTTTTCTTGGTGAGAGAACTTGGGTGCATCTGGAGGTGTGTAGGTCTGGGGTCAGTGTGGTAAAGGAAGGAAGGTTCAGTCTAGCTAAAATGTCTGGTACCCAGGTCCACAGATGACAAAAAGGAATGCATATCTATCAGAGCATATCCCCACTCATTTCTGTACAGAATACTGCTGTCTTTCAATCACTTAAGAATCTGACCACCCTCAACAGAACCAGTAACTGTCTGCAGGCACACAGACATACACAACTTCCTTCTGAACCACAGACTGCCCATTGCTTTTCTGAGCAGCTACAACATAGGAACAAACATCACGCAAAGATTGGGAACATTGAATAATGTTATACCTGCACAAGAGCAGGAGTGTGTGATTACAGAGCCACATGAGAAGAGCGAGTGAGCGCCAGGACCCGATTCTACCCTGAAAATCATTCAGTAAGAAGATAAATTTTGTTCTTTGAGACAGTGTCTGGCTATGTATCTCAGGCTGGCCTTGAAATCATAGCAATCTTCCTCCCTCAGTCTCCCAAGTGCTGGCAAAATGCACGTGTTTCACTATATCTGATATTACTAAACAGGAAACTATTTCTGTGGAGAAAGACAAGATTTGAAACCATTTAAACACTTAAACACTGGCTCACTAACAAAAATTCTTTGGGAAAATGCAAGTCATCAAAAAAGAACAAGGCAATGTGCCTGTGATTAAAAAAAAATTCTAATCCATTAATATTTTTGTGAGTATACCAAAAGTTTTTAAAAATCAATTTCTCTACTTCTTACTTACTAATATTCAATAAAAGTCCAGCCCCATGTGTAATTGGACTCGGCCCTGTTCTCACATTAACTAGTGACCCCTCCCTGGCTAACTTTCAAGCGTTCCACTTCTGCTGAATGGCTCAGTCCATCCTGAGTGAATTCTTAAGACTGTGCATTTATATATGGACAGACAGGTGCCTCTCCCCAAAGTGCAAGCATTTCTACAGACAAGCAGGGGCATGGGCCCCCAGGAACATTCTGGTGCCGAGGTAGCTGCCTTCTTCCCTCTGGGAAGCCCACTACAGTATCTATCCATCTGTGTCATGTATGGAAATTTTTCTGTTTCACACATTTCTGATGCTCATTTTGAGACAGAATAATGAAGTTTAAAATATCTACTTTAAATCTAAACTAAGTGTAATAAAAACTGTGTGAATTTTAATGACTCTTTTATGAGCAATAGTCTCATAAAAGGGGCAGGGGACCATCTTCAAGTTTTAGGATGAGTTCAAAAGTGCCAAAATAGAAAGACAGGATGCGTTTGTAGGAAGGAGCTACAATCAAGGGTCAGTGCTAGGAAACAAAGCTGTCTAAGAAAATTAATTTAGAGCATATGGGGGTAGAAGGATTTACTAAGCAACTTAGGTGGAGAAAGGTACCTGCACACAGCTTCTGCATCGAAGTTCCGGGTTTGCCTGTGATCGATCACTATGATTTCATGATGCTTGTCCAGAAAGCATTCAAGGGCGGACTCCGGAGTACGAGCAATGTTGCATCTGTAACCGGCTCTGTCACAGGCCCACCAGAAGCCGTCACTCTGGCTATCTTCCTTTGCAAAGATTAGCAGAACCTGAAATAGAGAGTAGAGCACTTGAACTGAAACCCACACCCTCAGAACCACACTGAAACCAGGTCATGGATACATTGGCTAAACACAGGACTCTTGAGGAAAGCTGTCTGGGTTCAAGTCCAGCTCCTCCAATAATTCCTGGGATCTCCAAACAAGCTATTCCAACTTCCTGGCCTGGCCAGGATCTGCTTGGGAGGACGGAGAGTGGAGTGCAGGTAGGTGCCCAATGATTGTAGTAAGGGGTGGGTGTTGCTGGCTGCAGTTGTTGGTTTTTCTCAAGTTAGGCCTATTTTAAGGCGAGGGAAACAGCAAAATTACCACCAGGATAACTAACATGGGCTACGCAGGTTACATGAAGGTTTGCAAATGTGCACATCTGGTTCAATGCAAATGGTATTTGCTTCCAAGTCCCTGGAGGCTCCCTGCGCTCAGCACTAGAACAGCTGTAAAGACACAGGAACTTCAGAGAACTGACAACAACCTGAGAGATTAATTTAAACATCCAACCTCTTGCCAACATGGGAAAAGGCTGAACGTGAACTGTGAAGCTGGTGGAGCTGAACTGAGGACAATCTGCCTCATTGCACAGATTGTCCTTGGCATTCCTAGGCTCAGGAACCCAGAGTCTCTGCAAGTTAGGAAGCTAGGCACAGCTCACCACCACTTGAACCTATTTAGGGTCGAATGTGCGCTGTCCAGTCCTGATTCCCACCATGGTCCTGTGCCCAACAGAAGGTTGGTGCTTACGAACTGCCCAGTAAAAACTTGATGGTTGAGATGGTGACTACATGTATGGTTTTATAAGAACTATAAGAAGACTATTTCTATTTTGTTTTTGAGAAAGGGTCTTGCTATGAGGCTCCAGTTATCCTTGGATTCACAGCCCTTGAGCCTGCCAAGTAGCTGGGATTACAGGCATGAACCACTGCAAAGGGCTTTATTATTATCATAGTAGGAGTGAGACATCCCCCAGCAATATGGCACCATGCAAAAACATAATAATCAGAGACTTTGCTAAGTCATTTAATATTCTCCAGCATTCAATTCTGGCTTAAATCATTAGGAATAGAACAGTAGTCTCTCAGCATGAAAGAGCTTTTAAAGCAATACCATAGGTCACAGCAAAATACCCAAAGTGTTTCTGTTATAATCAGAGCAGAAACAAGCCAAAGTGCCCAGCTGCTACCATTAAGTTTTTAAAATGTCTTATTATTTGAACATTAGAAACCCATAGGGAAGTAGACGCAAGAATATAATGAATCTCACCACCCATCAATCAGTTTCAGCAATAGTCAACTGCTGGCCAATAAGGCTTTGCTCTATCCCACTGGTTCTCAGCCTTCCTAATGCTGCGATCCCTTAACACAGTTCCTTATGTTGTGGTGACCTCCTCCCCCCAACCTAAAATTATTTTGTTGCTACTTCATAACTATAATTTTGTTACTGTTATGAATAGTAATAAAAAAGTCTGATATGCAAGGACAGTGGTGGTTAAGACTCTATTCCACATTGTGTGTGTGTGTGTGTGTGTGTGTGTGTGTGTGTTTGGAAAATCCACCTAACATATCCAATCTATGCACATCTGTTAAACAAAAAGAGACATTTGTATAAGTGCACAACTACATTACTATTTGATGCCTAAACCTCCCCTAATAAGCTTCCAGAAGCAGAAATATCTATCTTTCTTTCTATCTATCTATCTATCTATCTATCTATCTATCTATCTATCTATCTATCTATCTATCTATCCACATATATATATATATGTGTATGTATGTATGTATATCATAATTTTAACATTTTTCTCAGCCCATGGTTTCAAACCATATGCTGGAAAACACAGGCCAGCTCTATTTTCTCATTCGAGCCTGGGTCTATCCCTCTTCAGTCTGGGATGTTCCTAGGTCCCTAGGTCCCGCTAGAAAGAGGCAGAAGGTGGCTCTCCTGAGAGAGGTGAAGGGCACCTCCTTGTGGGCTATGATAGAAAGAAAGCCTTCAGACCAAAGTGTTGCTACAGCGAAGATAACAAGGAAGGTCTGGTAAAAGCCATTAATTAGCCTCTTACTCAAGACACCCATGATATTATGACAAGAAGTGGAAGATGCCGAGCGCCAGAAACTGACGGAATCTTCTGCCTCTGATCCGTCTAGTTATGCGATGGGTTTATAAACAAAGATCTCAACAATGCACATCTATTTCCTTGTGATCATTTATTGCTCAAAATTGACTAGTACAATAAGAATTACCCTCTCTTACAGGCCATGCTGCAGATTCTAAACAATTCCATTTATTTCATGTCTTCTTATATAAGACTGGAATGCCTCACTTTTTAAAAAAAAATTAGCAAGAGGCATTGGTCTACAATTTTTTTTTCTGATCTTACTATATGCTTGATAATTAAAAAAAAATCACTTAGTGTATGTTGTTGGACAATATATAAACTCCTTGTTTGCCATGGTAAGTAGCAAATGTAGGTAATGTGTGCACTGAGTAATGGCATTTGGAAGGTTAATAGGTGATAAATGCTATCTAAAAGGAGACTCTGGAATGGGGGTCAACACAGGAAAGAGGTAGGTGGTCAAGAAAGCAGTAGGTGTCTGGAAGTAAAGCTCTCAGACAACTCTGTAAGCCCCTAAGACAGCAGTTCTCAACCTTCCTAATGCTGCAACCCTTCAATTCAGTTCCTCATGTTATGGTGACTCCCAACAATGAGATTATTTTTGTTGCTACTTCATAACTGTAATTTTTGATACTGTCATGAATCATAACGTAAATATCTCTGTTTTCCAATAGCCGTAGGCAGTCCCTGGGAAAAGGTCAGTTGACCTCCCAGGGGATCAAGACTCACCGGTCTGTGACTGCCTGGAGTGTCTGAGCACTGTGACTGAGGTAAGAGGGAGGGGTGGGAACAGGTCATGATTGGAGCAGAGGCTAGATCTGGGCCAATTTACAGACAAAAATCCAGGTGTAAGACTGCTTTAAATTGGGGACTGTATTAACCATGCTGTGACAGCCAATTTTGGTTATCAACTTGGCTTCATCTAGAATCAACTAAGCCCACTCAGCTGGGCACACCTGTAAGTGATCACTTGAACTGGAAAGACCAACCCTAAGTCTGGGCCACGCCCACTGATGGTAGCCTACCTAAGTGAAGTGGAAGAAAGAAACATTTGCTTTTAGCCTGTTTGCCCTCATTGTTGCTGGTAAGTTCATCTATTCTGAGGCTGAAACATTCCATTGAAGGTATTAGAATCCACTTCTCAGAGATTCCAATGAAGACTGAAGACCAGCAGCTCTCTAGGGTTTCCTAGGGACCCCACTCCTGATTAGAACCGCCGAGACAATCAGTCTCAAAGACTAAACAACTACTGAGTCCTTGGCTCTTCTCTCAGGAGACAGCCGTGGTTGGACTACTCAGACCACAGCTACTCTAATAAGTTCTCCAAGTATATCATTATGATTCAATATTGACTAGTCTAATAGGAATCCAGGACTACTTTCTCCTATTGGACCATGATACAGATTACAACCAATCTAATTCATTTCACAAGTCCTTATACAAGACTGGAATATTGTTCCACTCTTTGAAAAAATAGCAAGAAGCATTATTCCACAAATATTTTCTGAACACCAACCATGTACTATACACACACACACACATATATATACATACATTAATATGCACGTGTAAAGTGGTTTTTCTTTTTATTCTATCAGTTCTGTTCCTTTAGAGAACTTTGGTACACATGCCTTTCTCATGTTTTGACATCTGAGTTTTGACATTGGGGAGACAGTGTCTTTCAGAGTTAATGAATTCCTTGAAATGAGAAATGACTGCCCAGGTGCTCAACACATGTGCATGCGTGCACACACACACACAGACACACACACACACACACACAGGCACACAATCACACAGACACACAGGCACACAATCACACAGACATACAATCATACACACACACACACACACACATCTAATTCCTTTATCTGGAAGACTCTCAACTTCTGGGGAACTGTTCTCCTGCCCTAACCAGTCCAGGACCAGGCACCTATAAACTAGAAACAGTTCCTACGTCCACAGCCAAAATTGCCCAGACAGTTGCCCAGCCTTGCCAGACTTAAGCTTGCACACCCCGCCTGCCTTGTTTTCTTAAGGAGCCACAGGAAGTCTTCCTGCAACTGTTGGTTCCTGGTCCCTGGACTCCGCCTGACCATGGAGTGTGTCTGAGTGGTCCTGTTGATTTAATATTCCCTTTCTTTTGGAAACTTTAACAACATAGTTTCAGAGACGTTGTAGTGTACCTGAATAATAATAACTAAGTTTACATTGGAAACAGAGTATTTATATTAGAAAGGAACTTACTAGAAAATTTCTTTGGGTGATATTTAAACTTCTTCTCATTTATAAAACATCGATTTAGAAAAATCAACTCCAGAGCAAAATGAAAATCCATAGATTTTAGAAAAAAAAAAAACTATAGCAACTACTTTGTATTGTGCCAGCCCAGCGCTTGAAAGCCATGCCTTCTCCAAGATAGTGGTGGATCCAAGTCTCCAGGATTGGACTTTTTGTCTCCATCTCCCAAATCACAGCTGGTCTAAGGACAGTCAGTTTCAGAAATGTGGACTCCAGGAAGTGAAACACAGAGTACAGTGACTGCGACCAGTGGTCACTAAGCCGTGGCTTCTGTGGATTCTGCAAAAAATTGAACCCCTCCCTCTCCCTCCCTGTGTGTGTGTGTCTGCAATACTAGGAACTGAACTCGGGAACACACATATGCTATGTGAGCACTGGCACTGAGCTTCAGTTCCATGGTCTTGTTGATTACCCAGGCTTTTCTTGAATTTAGAGTCTGAGGCTGCAAGCTGTTGAGGTTTGGGTCTATTTGCTGTGTATTGTAATGCAAAGTGTGGACCCTCAAGACTTGGTTGTTCCAGAGATAAGAGACTCTGCATGTAGACCCAAGTGAAGCTATGTGACCTTGCTCCCAAGTTCTTTCTTTTTTTTAAATTTATTATATGTAAGTACCCTGTAGCTGTCTTCAGACACTCCAGAAGAGGTTGTCAGATCTCATTACGGATGGTTGTGAGCCACCATGTGGTTGTTGAGATTTGAACTCAGACCTCCGGAAGAGCAGTCGGTGCTCTTAACCACTGAGCCAACTCTCCAGCCCCCAAGTTATTTCTGATTGGTAAATAAAGATGCTGACAGCCCATGGCTGGGCAGAAGAGAGCAAATTTTAGAATTCCTAGGCTTGGGGTTGAAGGAAAATGAGGAGTGGAGGAGAAGAAAGTGAAGGAGGAAGAGAGTCACCATGGGTTAGGAGTCAAGAAAACACGGCCTTGAGGGTTGGCCAACTGGAGTTTAGAGCAGCCCAGATGAATCATAGTAAGTAATAACCTGAGATTATTGATAGGAAAGTAGATTCTAATAGCTTAGAGGGTAGATATCAGCCCAGCTTTTGTGTTGAATAAGGTTTACTGTAAATATAAAGGTTGCGTTTGTCCTTTATCCAGGGACTGAATGATAAAGGAGGGTTAGAAACCCCAGATTGGGATTAAAATTTTCTACCACAGTGAGTGAAGATCATCTTTCTATACTGACCTCTGCCAAGTTGGGTTCTGTCCAGGTAAGAACACACTTACAGGAGCCTCTTCCTCATGGTAGCACCAGATCATAAAATAGCTAAAGAACAGTCTAAATACACATAGTGACCTTTGAAGGTTTCTGTCTTAAACCTACGATCCTCCTAGCTCAGCCTACCAAATAGCGGGGATTACGGACTACACCAGCATACCAGCTATACTAACATATTTCTTACTTGCTTACTTTTGGGTATAAGGCTGCTGTTGTTACAAATTTTAAAACATAAGAAACACAGCCTAAATCAGCTTCAAGTATTTATAGACTCATGGTCATTTGTGGATATTTAAGGACCATCCACAAATGCAAATTTCATATGATTCTACAAAATGTACTTCTTAGAATTCATCATTAAAGGCATATGATTGAATTTGTTTTGAAGTTGGAAAGGCAAAATGACCCTCCCACTTACTCTAAACATAATAGTCTACATTCATTTGAAGAATACTTATTTGGTGACATATTATGCAAAGTGTTTAAGGACTGGTATAAAAGAGAGGCTAACCACAGGCTAGCCACTGCTCCTTGGACCCTGGCAGATGAAGACAATCAGAACACTCACAAGTGGTGACCACAGACAGAGCAAGCGCAAGGATCCAGACCCAAGAGAAGCAGCAGACAGGATGAGTTTTGTGGCGGCAATCTTACTGCTCTGGTAATATTTGCTGCAGTCTCTCTGCAGCGTGAGACCATGGAAGCTAAGGAAGACCTGGGCTGACTCTTTCATTCTGACCTGACCTCTGCCACATTGGGTTCTGTCCAAGTAAGAACACAACTTCAGACATCCTCTTCATAAAAATTGGCTGAAGAACAGTGTGCATAAATACTGTGACCTTCGAAGGTTTCTGTCAAAACCCTGTGAGGTCTGGCTTGTTGGTAGTAAATGAGAAGACAACTGCAAAAAGAGTATTTGTCCAGCATGCTGTAGTTGAGAACATTAGAAACACCAAGGTATAATGTGCATTTTCCTCTCAAAGCTTCTCAAGAGTGGCCACCTCCCAGCCACAGACATCTGATGGGGAGATGGCATCTTATCTAAGCCTTGACAAACTGTCCTCTGTATTGCCAGTGTCACAGCATTCCTGGAAAACATTAAATTCGTGTGACATGTCTGGTTGGCCTCACTTCCTCTGTGGTGCCACCATCCCCTCATAGCATCAATATATTGTATTCACACTGCATTATGTGTCCAGCGTCCTCAAAGACAACAACAGCAACATTCTCCCCGGGCAGCAATGTCTTCTCTAATTCTGTTTTTATTTGAGCAACATGTCATAGCATCATCTCTTTTGGTTTATTGCTTTGTGCTTGTTGGTTCATTCCTTTGTCAATGATCTACTTTTGTATTCGGTTGTGTGGTTTTATCATGGAAACACAGGAGGCAACACAACAGCACACTTTGCTATCAGGGCTTCGTCCAAGTGACAGATGGACAGGAACCAATGACAGAAGTTTTGAAAGAGTGACCTGTGATGCATGGTCTGTGGGCTGAAGAGCTATCGGTGAGTCCTATATAGTTATATATACTTTACATAACGATTCACAGTTAAGACACCCAGTGACTGTGCTCTGAAGTAACGGGGCAGGGATAAAGATATTTAACTTCTGTTGACATGGTACACACTGGGGAGAGTACCTGCACTGCTTTTCAATGTAACTGCAAAGACCTTATCAGTCGCCAGGCAAACAACAAAGTTCTCATGGAACTTTGCCAAAATCTTCTTACAACGAACCTTATAAAGCTTCATTTGTTGTTCACCCTAAGCTAGAACAACGTGGTAAGAGCTGAGTTGGGGCTGGGAGAGAGGCTGCTGGGAGAGGCTACAGGGGCTGTGAATGGCAGTATCAGCAGCTGAGGCCACAGGCTGCAGGTGTCCCCAGGGTAGCGGGAGACTCTGGGGATCACTCATACAATTGCAGTGCCCGGGCCAGGATGAGTGACCACTCAAAGCAGTGCGGCAGGAGCCCATGCCTCCCACCCTGCTTCAGCAATCCTCCTTGCCAGTCCGTGGCACTTTGCCTTTCCCGAAAATCCTGGTCACAACCCCGAGGAAAAAACTCAGAAGTATTCTTGTAAGGCTACCAACAGTCGACCTCTTTCTGATAATGAAATTATTTTCTCTGAGGAAAAGATGTGAACAAAACTAGCTTGCCCCTGAGCTGAAGAAGGTGGAGTTAGTGTTATGATTTGTGTTCTTTCCTTTTTCCATTGTGTGTGTGCATGCCTCTGTGTGTGTGTGTGTGTCTGTGTGCGTGTGTGCATATGCATGTGCATGTGTATGTGTGTGCATGTTTATATGTGTGCGTACACATGCATATGTGTCTATGTGTGCATGTGTGCTCGTGTATGTGTGTGCAGACAAGCAGTGTGAGTGCATGTGTGTACATGTGTGTGTGTGTGCACTTGCATGTGTGTGCTCTTGCACGCCCAAGTGTGATGTTAGGAATCATCTCTCTTCCACTATATTCACTGAGGCAGGGTCTTTCAATCAATCCCAGAGTTCACCAATGCGGTTAGTGTCACTAGCCAGCCTGCTATGGGGATTCTCAGTTTCTTTCTCTGACTGGAATTACAGGTAAGCCCACTCAGCTTTTCATCACACTTGCCTGGCAAGCACTTTGACCACTGAACTATCTTTTCAGCTCCTGGTTTGTGCTCTTTCTTAATGAAGGTTGGCCTATGTGTCTTCAAATAGACTCTCAACATCTACACTGAAACACCCAACTTTTAGTATAGTTTCTTGGATTATAAGGCACTTCTAGGTAGCAAGGGGCATCTGAAGCATATCAACATACACAGATCACAAAAGATGCACCCACAGGACACTAATCAATTAGCCAATTTGGTTTGAGGAGGAGCTAATCAAGGGTCAAGGTGGAATACTTCCCTGGGACTTACTATACGTATTCCTAGAAAATTGATGTAGGGGAGCTGGAGTTTGAAGGGAGTTTCCTTTGGGCTAGCCATTATATCCAGAGTGCTTGAAACATTCTCTTAACTAACAGCCCGCCTGTGATTCTTTGAATGTGGCCACTGATATCATTTTACAGACCTCATCTTGGACGATGAGTGTAAGACATATTCACAGTTATACAAGTAACAGGGTGTAAACTGAGGCTGGCCTAGGTAGAAGGCAGAATACGATGGTAACAGGAGGGACAGAGAGGAAGGCAGGCACCACTTCACTGTGTCTCATCACGATGTGGCAGTCAGCCACGAGGCCATGTGCTCTCTGACATACAGAATCCAACATAAGCCAGGCATGGTGGCTTGTGCTTTCAATCCCAGCACTTGTGAGGTTGGGCTAATCTAGGCTGCACAGTAAATTTCAGGCCAGCCTAGGCTACAGAAACACTGTCTCAAAAACAAACAAAAAACAAAAACAAAAAAAACTAGAAAAATACTCATATAAACACAGAAGAGTACTTTTTGAGGAGTCGTACCTTGCTAGGAAAAGCTTAGGCCACTGCTTTGGGATTTAGTTCAAGTGCATTGGAAAGCCCAGAGTGGGGGTGCGAAGACAGGGCTCTACACAGAGGCACGTAGATTCTACACACTGGGGAAATAAGCACGCTCCAGGCACTGATAGAGAAGAGACTGCTGGGTTTCCAGACACTGCCATACTGATATGAATTTACTGCTTCATAATATTCCTGTTACGTTTTATTTTCTAGCCAAGATTGAAAACTACAGCTTTGTTGGTGAGTCACATCCACTCACACGGGAGAGATGTGTCGCACAGCTCAGTCTAGTCTTCTAGCACATTCTGCTCTCCCTGTGCTCCTGGCAGCGTTGTGTGGAGAGCCTCAGCCTCACATCCTCATCCTGGTTTCCCTGGTGAACTTGGAAATGCTCTCCCAAAGCAAGCACATAGGAAATATTCTTATCTCGCCATTTCCTCCCAAGTTTGACTGATGCACCTAATTAATATTCTTGGCATTGCAGTGAAGGCACAGAATAGATATTTCCCTACAAGAGGCATGGCAAAATAAAATGAGAGCCCTGCGACAGAGCTTCATGTTTCTGAGACAGTTACAGAATCAGCAGCAGAAAAAGAAAAACAAAAAACAGAAAACAAAAACAAAAAAACCAAGACCCACAGTCAGCTAGCCACACCTCTGCAGCGACAGGCTTTGAACCTCTGTAGCCAGAGAGCACCTTTGCCATCTCCCTACCTGGTGGGTAGAGTCTTGTACATAGTAGAGACTCAGAGTCTTAATCTATATGTTTTTAAGGCTTTAGAAATAACTTATGTCCCTCCCTCACTCGTGTGTGTGTGTGTGTACGCATGCAGTTGTATGTACCATGACTCTCTTGTAAGGCCAGAGGACAGCCACGGGAGTTAGTTCTGTCTTCTCTGTACGTGCTCTGAGAATCAAGCTCGGAGTTGTCAGGTTTGGCAGCAGGCGCTGCCACCCACTGACCATCTGACTAATCCTCTCCAACTTTGTTTAGTTATGATTTTTTTGTTTGTTTGTTTGTTTCATTTTTTAGAAAAGGTATTTCCCTGAACCTAGAGCTCCACAGTTCTGTTAGACTAGATTCCAATAAGTTCCATAATTCTTCTGTCTACCCCCTCACCCACGCTGGGATTGCAGATATATGTCACCATGCTCGGCTTTGTGTAGGGGGTCCTGGGGATCTGAACGCGGGTCCCCATACGTGAGCAGCAAGCGCATTGCTGAGAGAGTGACGTGTACAGTCAGCCCCTACACACTCTCTCTCCTATGTGCATCTGATCATTCCCATGCAGCTGCAGGGATAACATTTCAGTCCTTTCTCTGGACCATGAGTTCACACTATGTGTTTTTATTATATTTGAAAGACTAAGTACTAATCAAGGTGTGATGGTTCATATACAATCAGCCTAGGGAGTGACTCCATTAGAAGGTGTGGCCCTGTTGGATTAGGCATGGCATTGTTGGAGTAGGTGTATCACTGTGGGTGTGGGCTATAAGACCCTCATCCTAGCTGCCTGGAAGTCAGTATTCTGCTAGCAGCCTTCACGTCAAGATGTAGAACTCTCAGCTCCTTCTGAACCATACCTGCCTAGATGCTGCCATGCTCCCACCTTGATGATAATGGACTGAACCTCTGAACCTGTGATCCAGCCCCAATTAAATGTTGTCCTTTATAAGACTTGCCTTGGTCATGGTGTCTGCTCACAGACTTAAAACCAAAACTAAGACACAAGGATATGTTTGTTTCATTGTAAGTATATCAAATATAATCAATTCAAAGTTCTAGACCACTGTTTTCATTTCTGGAGTAGCTATAAAATAGTAGCTTAATGTTGCAAAGGATAGATCATATTGGAAAGGACAGAAATACAATGTAGCTTGAGATGTTGTGACAAAATTTGACTACTTAGCATGTGTAACATATGCATGCTTGCATTGCATAATATAAAATCTTATCAGAATGAAAACTTTGGCTCATCAAAAGCCAATTATGAAAATGAAGGAAAGAGACACCAACCAGCATAATTTTTTTTAAAAAAAATGTTAAAGAATTTGTAACAAGTATAGATAAAGAATTTCTTTTGGGTCTGGGGAGGTGGATCAGTGGGTAAAGTGCTTGTTGCAAAAATATGGATGCCTTGAGGCTCAGCACCCATGTAGAAGCTAGTCTTCGCAGCTCAGGCCTACAGCTCCAGGGCTGGGTGGCAGGGACCAGTGCATCCTCCCACTCAGTCTAGCCAGAGTGGTGAGCTATATCCTAAAGAATAAGGTGGAGACTAGTAGAGAAAGACACCTGACATACACCAGAGGCCTCCACATGCAGAAGCACAAGTATGTTCACCTACACATATGTGCACACATGCTTATACCACACACATACAAACACACACACATACACACACACACAAACTTCTTCAACTCACATCTTTGAAAAATTAATCCAGTCTAAAAAATGAATAGATTTAACCAAATAACTGAAATAAATATTTCAGTATTTAACCAAACACTAAAATAGCCAAAAAGCAAATGAAAAAGGTTTTCATCAGTCGCAGAGAAACATAAATCTCGACTACAGTTGTCTAAGTACCTCATCTACTAAGGCAGCTGAATTAAAGATGCCCAACACTGCTCTGGGAGTAACTGAAGTCTCTCGTGCCTTGTAAAAGTGTAAAATAATGCAGCTTTGTTAAGGTGTGGAAATACCTCTAAAGAGCCAGTTGTTTCTCTCAGTGCTGATAACCCAGGGCCATATCTGTTCGACCAATGCTCTGCTGCTGAGCTACGTTTCCAATTTGGGGGACGTGGGGAGGGAGGAGGAAACACTAAACACATCTTGCTCTTGAATTTGTTAGACGTCTTTTTAAAATTTCAGATTTGAAAAGGAAGAAGGATCACATGATTTTCCACATTAAAAATCCCAAGGACTCCATAAAAAGGAACGACTGTATGGGGGCTGGCAAGATGGCTCAGCGGCTAAGGGGGATTGCTGCCTAAGGCTGATCCCTGGAACCCACACAGTGGGAAACTCCTGAAAGTTGTCCTCTAGCCTCCACACGCACACCATGGCACCTGCACTGCCTGCCAAATGACTATTTTAAGAGGACTGCATGAGCTCATAAATGAGTTCAGCAGGGCCGTGGGCATCGAGATGCCCAAGACCATCTTGAAAACTAAGAATCAAGTTGGTGACAGTGACTCACTTCACAATTTCAAAGCTTCTCATAAAAAGACAGACACACAACAATTTACAGTTGACTGATTTTTTAAAAAGATTTTAAAGTGTGGGTCTGTGCCTGTGGACACAGAACCCGCAGAGGCCTGAGGCTGCAGCTGGAGTTATGTGTACTTGTGAGTTGCCCAACATGGGTGCTGGGAACTGGACTCGGATCCACTGCAGGGAGCTGATGCGTCATCTCTCAGGCCCCTGGTTGGTGGCCAGTGTTTGTCAAAGGGGCCAAGACAATGCAGCAGCAAACTGCTGATTTCTTGAACTAATGTTGCAGGGACAGCGCAGCAGCTCACCAGAAAGAATAGAGCCAAGTTCCTATCTCCCACTGCAAGGCTAATTCAACATGGATCATACAGCTGAAGAGAAAGGGTGAGGCCACAGAGCACTTGAAATGAGGCATAACAACCACCCAGGACTTCAGATGCGGCAGGAGATTCCCCAGTACAACACCAAAAGACACCTAATAATGAGAAAAAGTTCAGAAGGATGCTTACAGTATACTTTTTGAATAAAGCTTAAAAAACATTCAAGGAGATCGTGAATCTTACAAATACACACATATATATATGAAGGGTGAGTATATAAACATAGTTACAGCGTTCAGAGGGAAGGAAGGGAGTTAAACATGGGACTAAATCAAAGGCTTAAACAATGTCTGCAATGTTGATTCTCAGGGAAAAGTTCTCTGAAACAAACAGGGCATAATGTTAATATTTGATAGAAGCGAGTAAAATAGTTTATGGTTTGGCAAATTACATTCTTAAAAGAACAATATATCCTTATCATGAGTCTTTATTGCCAATGCAGCCCAGAGCAAATGCAAGTGAATGAGATGGACGTAAGCCTGAATTTGTCCCCCAGGAAGCATTGCGAAAATGGCTCTGAGATGAAACCCACACTATCAGCCCCCTTATTTACCGCCACTTTAATTCAAAGCTGGAGTTCAAAGTGCGCGCCCTTAGAGTGATTGTTGGAATTTTCTGCTTGTTCATATTCTATGCAAATGGACTCAGCTTGTGTTTATTTTTCCCTTTGCTCCTAAATTTGTTTTCATTGAAATTTCCCAAGCTAAGCCTCTTCCTTTTGTTTTCTTTTCCCTAAATCTGTCATTCATTTCAAACAACTATAAACCATTATTTTTCCTTTGCTCATAACTTGAGCAGCACATGTCTAGTTCAGTCTTTGCTTTTATCTTCTCCCTGGGTGGGGTGCCGGCGTCTTCCCTCATCCCGAGGGCAGCAGAGGCTGCAGGAGCTGACAAGAAGCAGAGCACACCGACTCAGGACCAAAGGGCTGCTACTGCACACGGAGGAGTTCAGCTGTGGCTTCCTTCCTTAGCTTCTGTGGTGAAGAAGATCCAGAAGGGAAATGGACTGAGGCAGTCACAGCTACTAAGTGGTCAGTGCCAGAGATGGCCAGCACTGCAGTTGCTACTTCCTTAAGTCACAGGGGACACAAAAGAAGAGCCTCTCTGTCTCCCTCGGTCTCTGTCTCCCTCTGTCTCTGTCTCTCTCTCTCTCTCTCTCTCTCTCTCTGAATCTTTGGTTTGGGTTTTTTGAGACAGGGTTCCTCTGCGTTGTCCTGGAACTCACTCTGTAAACCAGGCTAGCATTGAACTCACAGATATCCACCTTCCTCTACCTCCTTAGTGTGGGGATTAAAGGCATGTGACATCACTACCCAGCATTTATTTATTTATTTATTTATTTATTTATTTATTTATTGTTTTTAAGATATGCTAAGTTCAATAAGTAACTATTTTCTAATGATCTTGGTCCCTGGCTCCTAAGAAGAGAAGCTGAGACATTGTTTTTTTTTTTTCTTCTTTTCATTATCTAATTTTTAATTTATTTTATTACTTATTTATTTTTTTAGATTTATATATAATCACATTATTTACCCCTTCTGTCTCCCTCTAAACCCGTCCGTATACTCACCCCTGCCCTCACTTCAAACTTACTGTTACATATTTCTGTTAGGTCCCGAGTGGTTCCCCAACCCACCAAACGACAGTGCCACTGATATCGTGGTAAATGACATTCTGGGCTCAGCTCAGGCTCCGCTCTGCCTGGGTCAACAGAGGATTGCTGGTGGGTAAGCAAAAGCCTGAAACCAGCATTGCTCAGAACTCACGAAGCAGGTTTCTGTTTGGAGAAAGAGCCGGTGCTTCCCTCGGCTGCCCTCGGCCCACAGGCAGCTAACTTCTCCAACAGACACCTGCAGTTGTCCCCACGCTACCTCCCGGGCTCTCCAGGCCCACAATCCCCCTACTCCCAACTACTCTAACTTCCAGTTCCTGCTTACTGACCTCCTTCAGCCACAAACATAAAAACTGGCAAGGCTTTGCCCACCCTTTGCTGTTCTCTCTGGTCCCCCAAAAGCCACAACAGAAAATTCGGTCCAGATTGGTGGTTTTCCTGACCCCTGGCTTACAGCTAATCATATGCATGTTTTCAGGGTTGACCACTAATAACCAGTTGGTGTGCTCTTCTCAGAGAAGACTACCTCTCCCACTCTCTGAATTCCTTGGTTGCCCACAGTTCCTTGTGTAGGATTGAGGCCTCATGGGCATCCCCCGGGCCAGCTGGGCATATCTATTGTTGTCCTAGTTCTTGTTGGTAAGATTACATGGTGTAGCTTCTGACAGTCCTAGGAGACACAGTCTCTGCAAACTCAGGGTCTTACACCCCATCTGCCATTTTATTAGTGAACTACAGAAGAGAATGGTTCAGTCATCTTTATGTATCAGCAAAAATATTGATTAACCAAAATAAATTACTTGTACAATACTGTTATCCACGTCATTTCCACTCCTAAACAACAGCACCAGATGTCATCATTGTTCTACGATAGTGTGCAAGGCTGTTTTGTTGCACTGATAATTCTCAGTGAGAAAGAAAATCTCTTCCACAGGAAGGAAACAATGCATACAAACTCATACTGTTGAAGAGGTCAGCCAGAGTCACACCCAGTTCAGCAAAGCCACACCCTTCAACACACATCACTTCCTCCCTTTCTGTGGGCAGTAGGATGTCGGGATGCTCTTCCCCACAGTCTGTTGGACAATTCTATTTATTACATTTATACCCAAAATATGGTGATAGTTAAGTCCTCAAAAGCCAATCTAAGTTCTGAAGAATGATACTGATAAACACACACACACACACACACACACACACACTTTTATAGTGTGTATATGGGAAGGGCAAAGATGGCTATCTGTTGTTAATCCAGAAGACTGCTCAAACACTACTCATAAGCCTTGTGCTCTGACAGCAAAGTCCCTCCAGAGGGATAGAGACATACCTGGATAGGGTCCTGTGTCAGTCTCATGGGCCCGATGCGTACCTCCGCAGAAGACACCTGCTAAATAAAGGACAGCAAGTGAGAAGTGTCACCTTTTCAGAACATGGACTTTAAATCCTTCCTCACACAGTAGAGAACATTATGCCACTTCATAAGTGATGGAAGGCCCTAACTTACTGACCTGGAGACAAGTTAGGAACCATCCTATACAATCCTTTCCTACCTGACTATGAGAATCTATACACTGCATGCACTTGGGATATCTATAGGGCTATATGTCTCCAATGGCAAGTAGTAGGACTTTGGGTTATTTTTTCTTCAGGCCCAAGACTTTTATAATAAGCATGAGCTGTTTTATTGGCAAAAATAATTAGATGGTTATTTACTGAGCACCTATTATGTATTAGGCACATCATTATTATAGCTATACTATATTACTATCCCTACTGATATTCTGAAATTCCATAGATCATGCTAGAACACAACTGCTGACTCAAGGCTGCCTCTATACTCACATTGTTATTTTTATAGGTTTTGGCATGAGGAATGAACAGCTGATTCTCTCACCCAAGTGTCCTGTGGATACTACCTCCATCTCAGTAAAATTCTTCAAGGGGGCACAGGGATACCACACCAGGACCACAGAAGGCTAGCCTAGTCTCCTTGAGTGAGATTGGAGCTCCTTGGTGTCACGAGTTCATACCACCTACTTGCCTCTGGCTGCAGTGGAGAGCAAATGCATATTTTACTTTTAATTACTTTACTTGGATTTCCAAAGATGATTTTTCTCTACGTGAATTTGCCCGAAGGTCTTCGCCACCTTTATAGATCCAATTTTGTTTTTCTCTAAGTGGTCGCAGTGGTTTGCTACTTGGAAGCTTATCCTGCCTGAAACACACCATCTTGGTCCCTTGTCTGTCTGAAGGAGCATCAGAATTCATGTGACCAGGGATGTGGCAATGACCCAGAGCTAGAGGAGGCTTGACCCATTTAAAAATAACAAAAAAAAATACAATTGTCTGTGCTGGGGATGTAACCAGTTGGTGGAAGTCTAGGATACATGAGGCCTTGGGGTTTAGTACTACCCAAATGGGCACAGTGACAGAGGGCTATCCTCAACTACCTAAGCCTGAGAACAGTCGGGGGTACATGGGATCCTGACTCAAAATCCAAAACTACATAACAACAACAACAACAAAAAAAACTCCAGGTAGAATTATAAATTATACTTTGGAAGATCCAAAATATTTCTTCTCTCCTCCCCAATTCTTAACTCTGAGCGCGTAAGATGCACCCCTCTCCATTGTGTGCCCTATTCTTTTCTCTGTTGGCTAGATTTTCACTTCAGATCTCACTGTTAGGAAATATGGCCAGTAGCAAACAAAGACCCAAGAGAAGGCTCTGCATGTGAAAGCCCTCCTCCACAAGCCTAATGACCTGAGTCTGATCCTGGAGCTAAAATACAGATGGAAGGAGAGAACTCTCTCTACAAAGTTGTCCTCTGACCCCCACATGTGTAAGTGAGTACACACACACACACACACACACACACACACACACACCAAATAAATAAAATTTAAATATAATAAAAATAGAGTATCAAAGGGGTAAAATAAAAAGGGCTCACTTTGGTAGGCTAAGAGACTGACAAGAGGGTGCCTGCAGGAAAAACTTGAGGTTCCCCCACAAAAAGAAAATTTGCCCCTATTTGATGCATTGTCCTGTATGCTTTGGCTAGTCTGGTCAGGCACATCATGTGTGGCCCTGCCAGTCTTCCTTAGTGGTAGGAAGCTGCTAGTTTAAAACCCAGCAGCAGACAATATGACTGTGAACATATCCTACCTCTCTGTCCCAGGCATTGTGCTAAGGCGTGTGGTCTTAACGGGAGACCAAACAATAGCCATTGATGGACAGCGCCATTTTAAAGGTAACACTCATGCTAGAAGATATTACTTCCTCCTTGAAGGCAAGAGAGACCTCAGCTTTCTCATTCGGCCACAGAGGTCCCCAGCCACATCTACACTTTGGCCTCCCCTTGAGCCAACTCAGCATGAAGCCAGACAAAATCTCTGTAAGAGGAATGCATAGCCAGGTCCTGTCCAGGTTCCTAACTGTCCCTTACTTATCTCCTGCCAGCTTTTTTTCAGCTCCTACCCACATTTGTTACTTTACCTCCAGCTTAGGTACCTCAGTTTACCAGTTCCTCTAGCTGTGATCCACACTTTACTTCATGTTTCTTGTCCAGTCTTTCTTAGTCTATGCTCTGGGTCATCTGACCTTGGCCTCAATACCCAGATGAGGTCAGTAGTCTCAACAGAACCTGGCACCAGTCCTTCCTGGCTCTTTGGGATATCCCAGGCAGTGGACGGTAAAGGACAGCTGCAGGACTTTGCAAGTTTCTGTTTCACAATTCACTAACTCATCACACAAGTGCGGATGCCTGTGTGGCCAAGCTGAGACTCTATTTTAAAGAGCGATCTTTGAGCAACTGAAAATGTGCAGGTGTGCCAGTTAGCTCTGCCTACAGGAACTAAGCACGTCTGCCAGGGACAGAGAAGCCAAACCAGGCGTAGGGCCTCCGATCACAAAATCCTATTGCTCAGAGAGAGGGAAGGAGGGGCCAGAGGGTGATGAGATAAAATTCGAGACCATTTCAACCATATGGCTTCCCCTGTCAACTAAAGAGTTGCATGCTTAGTCATGCTATACAACATTTGCTGCATTAGACATTTGTATGTTTCATGTATGTGTGAATGAAATGTACCCATAACTACATGCTTGTCAGCAGAGTCAGCAGCTCCCTTTCAGATGAAGCTAGTTCTCTAGGGAAGATAATAAAGAGTCCTATTTTTAGTATTTGCTGATTTCACCAATGGCCATTCTCAACTTGGCCATAGAGCCTGACTATGCTTTTTTGTTCTTGACTCTGCACCTAGGAAAGCACTGTTCCCCCTATGAGGGTTGATGGGTGGTAAGTTCCTTCAGTCTTTACTGATCTGCAAATATTGCTTGTTCTTATTTGATAGTTTAGCTATGTATAGAATTCTGCCTGAGAGATATTCTCCCTTAGAGTGTAGTTGAGACAGAAGAGATGATTCTGGTTTGGGGGAGATAAATAAGTATTCATGAAGGCAGGCAAGCCCTGAAGAATAGGAACAAGTGAGTAGGTTGAGGAGACTCTGGTCACAGAGCAGCCTACGCATGGACAGGAAGGCAAAGGCACTCTGGGGGAAGGGACATAGTATTCAGAGTGGCTGTATTATAGTGTAGAAAGGAAGGCTGGGGGCATCCCAGGGTGGAGTCCTTCCATTCTGGAGGCAACAATCACTGTCGGGATTCCAAGTCAAAGCAAACATTTGGCTTGCCCACTTCCTGACCGGACAAGAGCAGAGATTTAACAAAAGCAACGCAAACCAAAATATTCTTTAGAGTTGGTACTTCCAACAGAGTAAAAACAGGGGGAAATCCACCACCAGTAACCAAGATGAAAAAAAAAATGTGGTGAGGAAAGACACAATTTGGCTTCCCTCCAACAGGAGCCAACTCCAGCACGCTACCCTAAAGTCCAGCATGGGTGTGCGAGAGAAAGCACCGCCGATTCACCTGTCATGGCGCTACTGTCTCTGGTACTGATTGGCACAACCCTCAGTGGTTTCTGCTTCTGGAAGTTTGGTGAGCAGCTTGGCACCAACTTTGACAGCTGTGCTCCAATGAGGAGAAAGTCAAGACTCAGGAAAGATCGCCCCTCCAATGAGAGGGAAGCCGAGATTAAGGAATGACCGCCCCTCCAATGAAAAGGAAACCGAGACTAAGGAATGATCGCCCCTCCAATGAGAAGAAAGCTGAGACTGACCGCCCCTCCAATGAGAAGGAAGTCGAGACTCAGGAATGACCGCCCCTCCCACCTCCAGGTCCAGCAGCTTGTTTATCGTTCTGCCCTGACATTGGCCCTGATATTTAATAGCACTTAATCATCTCGAGATGCCCCCGGCCACCATCAGTCCTCAGGACAACGTGATTCTTTGTTCTGAGCTCTCAGTGAACAGTTTGTATTGCCTCTGCGTTTTGAAGGGACCCTGTCCGCTCTCCAGCTTCTAGGTAGGCCCCAGTACTGAAGCATGTGGGACACCATGATGAGCGTGGGAAGCATACTTCAACTTGGGAACTCTATTTCACCTTGAATACCTCTTTCCGATAACTCTGTCCAGATCCCTTCTACTTCCTTCTGTCCCCTCAACTGTGGCCCACCTGCTGGCTCTGCCATCACACTAGCCTCTAGCACGGTGCTGGCTTTGGGATGACTGCTTACTCTCCAGTACTTTCTGGCACCTCTGGTAACCTGCACACCTCAGAGGCCGAGAGGTGAATGGGCGGCCCGTGGTTCTATTCCCTTCTCACTTCTATCTCTGGCCTAGATGCCCTGCATCTGCTTTTTACATAAGAAGCCTCCAGGTGGACTGTTTACGAATCAATTCCGGGTTCCAACTCTTGGGAAGAGGATCCACCCTAACAGTACGTTTTATCTCTGGGTTCAGAGACTAGAGTATACTCTGCTGAGCAGACATACCTGTCACAGAGGTCCTGCCCCTCCTACAAACTCTACTACATGCACACAACCCAACAATTATGATAGGTGTGGGATGGAAGCACTAAAACCCACCCACACTCAGCTGTTGGACCTGTACATGGCAATCTCCCAAAGCACAGGCAAGAGGAAGATACTTGAAAAGTTACCCATGCAAAACAATATTCCTAAATTACAATGAAGATCAACACAAGTTCTTTATGGTCCAGTATTTCTTACACATATATAGGAGGAAGGCAAGTCAAAGTCAGAGACAATAGAACAACATTCTTGGTTTAGGCCCTGATGCTTCGGGTGTTAATTTTCATAGTTAATTTCATAGTATGTTTCATCGCATGAACATAAATACAGAAATATCTTCTCACCAAAAGATATAATCATTAGAAAGAAGATTAAGCGATTTGGCTTTAAAATGATAACTTCTATTCACCGAAAACTATAACAAAGACAAAAAGAGGTAGTCCCTGGAGAGATATAATCTAAAATATAGAAAATCAACAAATATTAGTGACTAGAATATATAATTAAAAGTTTTAAAAATGTAAATAAAAAGGCAACCAAGAAGAATATCAGACAAAAGACTTGAAAAAAATTTCCCCCAAGAATGGACACTCAAGCATAACAAGGCACCTCGATAGTAACTGGGCAAAGCAAAGACTTTAAACTACTATGAGATACAATTCTACACCCAAACATTTTAATACACAGACTCGTTAGGACAGTGGGCAACTACGTCCTGGGCAGTCCCCACAGCCAAGCCTGGGCATTGTTGGCTGTTGTGTAACTGGTTCAGACACTTCCATAAAGCACTTTAGAGATTTCTTTTTTTTTAATTATTTATTTTATTTTTTTTTTAATTTACATTCCAAATCATTTCCCCTTTCCCGTTTCCTCCCTCCCCGAAAGTCCCATAAGCCCCCTTCCCTCCCTCTTTTCTCCATTCAACCCCCTCTCGTTACTCTGTCCTGGCGTTCCCCTACATCCAGTCTTTCCAGGACCAGGGGTCTCTCCTTCCATCTTCTTAGAAATCTATTGATATGCGGATTGTGTCTAGGGTATTCCGAGATTCTGGGTCAATATCCCCTTATCAGTGACTGCATACCATGTGTGTTCTTTTGTGATTGGGTTACCTCACTAAGGATGATATTTTCAAGATCTGACCATTTGCCTAGGAATTTTGTGAATTCATTGTTTTTAATTGCAGAGTAGTATTCCATTGTGTAGATATACCACATCTTCTGAATCCATTCCTCCGTTGAGGGACATCTGGGTTCTTTCCAGCTTCTGGCTATTATAAATAAGGCTGCTATGAACATAGTGGAGCATGTGTCCTTATTGCATGCAGGTAAAGCCTCTGGGTATATGCCCAGGAGTGGTATAGCCGGATCCTCCGGGAGTGTCATGCCCAGTTTTCTGAGGAACCGCCAGACTGCTTTCCAGAGTGGTTGTACCAGCTTGCAATTCCACCAGCAGTGGAGGAGTGTTCCTCTTTCTCCACATCCTCGCCAACAACTGCTGTCTCCTGTGTTTTTGATCTTAGCCATCCTGACTGGTGTGAGATGGAATCTCAGGGTTGTTTTGATTTGCATTTCCCTAATGACTAAGGATGATGAACATCTCTTTAGGTGCTTCTCAGCCATTAGATATTCTTCAGGTGAGAACACTTTGTTTAGCTCTGTACCCCATTTTTTAATAGGGTTACTTGCCTCTCTCGAGTTTAACTTCTTGAGTTCTTTGTATATATTGGATATTATATATATTGTATATATTGGATATTAGCCCTCTGTTGGATGTAAGGTTGGTAAAGATCATTTCCCAGTTAGTTGGTTGCCGCTTTGTCTTTTTGACAGTGTCTTTTGCCTTGCAAAAACTTTGTAATTTAATGAGGTCCCATTTGTCTATTCTTAACTATTCTCAAGAGTAAAAGAACCTCTGGGGGAATCAGTATCTTGGACCTCAAGCTGTACTACAGAGCAATAGTGTTAAAAACCGCATGGTATTGGTACAGTGACAGACATGTAGATCAATGGAACAGAATTGAAGACCCAGAAATGAATCCACACTCCTATGGTCACTTGATCTTTGACAAAGGAGCTAAAACCATCCAGTGGAAAAAAGATAGCCTTTTCAACAAATGGTGCTGGCTCAGCTGGAGGTCAACATGCAGAAGAATGCAAATTGACCCATTCTTATCTCCTTGCACTAAGCTCAATTCGAAGTGGATCAAAGATCTCCACATAAAACCAGACACACTGAAACTAATAGAAGGGAAACTAGGGAAGAACCTTGAACATATGGGCACAGGGGAGAATTTCCTGAACAGAACTTTAGAGATTTCTAGTGAAGATTAGGAAGTGCTCATTCTACAGCTCAGCCTTCCAAGTCAGTCTTCTAGGGGAAACCAAGAGGCATTTACAAAATCATTAGAATCAGCATTAGCTATAAAAATATTTACAAACAGCCTGATTCACAATTCATTAACATCTCTCAGTAGGTAAACAGGATACCGCACAACTATCAAACTGAACTGACCTTGACCACCAAGTCAAAATGAACAAAGCATACAAGTAAACTCGGCCTTAAAAGATGAAAACATGGAGGTTTTACAAGAGTAAATACTTCAAGATACCACTTAGATAAAATGTCTTTGCATTTAAAACAAAGCATAAATAAAAATATAGCATAAGACTATATTGTGATGACTCAAACTAATAACAACATGTTCTCAGTGAAGGTGGGTGGTTCTACGAGAAGACAAGGTAGGGGTTCAACACTATACAAATACTCTACATATACTATTTTATTTCCCAGTCAAGTCTTTTTTTGATAAAAGACTATTGTAAGGATACAGATAGTTTCTCTGAAACTTGGTAAAATAAAATAATAGAAACTTGGCAGAGACTCCTTGCTAGAGATGTGTGACTGCTCTTCGCCTTCACAAAATACAGGGGTGAGGGTGGGGCTGATGATTTTCCATGTGCATCATCTCATGAGATGATCACAACAAGTTCACCATCCTATCATAGGCCCCTTGTTATAGCTGAAGAAATTCAAGCTATAGGAAAGGGTGGACAACTCACACAACGGAGTGTAGCTGGGATTGAAATCCAAGGTCGACGCAGTGGGAACACTGGGATCCTCTCTGTGGATTTACTTATTCTTCAGTTGGTTCCAGAATGATCGCTAGGTGGAATACATATATATCTTTAAAATTTGCAAAGTGGCTCATCAGTGAGATGCAAAAGACTGGCTGAAAAGTAGTGAGTTCTGGAAACATAGCTTGCTCAGTTCAGGATGGACATTTGCCACCAAGAACGCACCCATGAGATCGAGCTGCCATGACGAAGGAGGAAGTGATGCACTAACCGCACCACACCACCTCACCATTCCCCACTGATGTTTGGCCAGATGCCATCTCGGCCAAACATCAGAAACTTGTCCAGCATGGTCTGATGGAGGAGCCATTTCCCATATGAATATCCAATGAAAAAGAAATCATGCTATTTACTGCGTGTGGAAAGAAGCCAGCTTGATATTGATAATGCATTGGAATGGAAACTAAAAGTCTAAATGATAACCCACAAAATGACAAGTGCTAAGGGAGGCCAGCACCGGAGTCTTAGAGAGTTATCTTTCAGGGAGGAAAGGTACATCCAATTGTACTATGATGTGTCAGAAAGTTGTCCATCACACACACCAGGATCGAGGCACAAAGCCCCCACTATGCAATCCCTAGGCTGAGTGTGAAGACAGACTCATCTCATGATTCCAAAGAGTAAAGTCAGAGTCTGACCTGGACAGAGCAGGAAGTCCAAGGCAGTGACTGAAACATGACATCTCTCAACCAACTTCCTTCCTTTTTATTAGAGAAACGACTGCTAATAGACATGGCCGGATGACTTCAAGCTTGTGACATTGCACTGTATATTAGAGAACAAGCAAAGAACCGTCCACTTCTCATTACTTAACATCCAATTACTCAGAATGTGGAAAAACCTGAGCATTAGTTTCTGGTTTTAATCTGTCCTGCCAACCACCCCTGATGCTTTCTTTTCTTCTGAACACTAACTGCAGTGGAGAGACTGGGGGGACAGAATGCAAACCCGTCCATCTTGCCCCATGGTCAGCAGCTCTGGTAAACAGACTTGATGGGCAGGGAAAGAAACCATCTGCTAAAAATGAGTTTGGAGATTTCCTGTGGATTTCAATTACCCATGCTCTCTCTGTCTCCACTGTTACCATTGATAAGTTAGGGTTGTCTTGGAGAACCAAGAGTGAAACATCTTCCATGATTGGCTGCAAGATAACTTGCACAAGAAGGGCTCTGTGACCCTGAGACAGCACTGGACTCTAGGTCACATCTGGTTCCCCACTGAGCATCCAACCACGCTTCCTCTCTGCACTCATGCAGAGTGAGCTACAGCCTGTAGCCGGTCCATGTGGACACCAGGGGTGATGATTGCGTGTGGAGTGCTGGTTCCCATGGAAAAATTAATTTATTGAAATGAATCCTATTTTAAAACAACCTGTGGGACCGTGGTGTGAGGCAGTCTGTAGCCTGGTTGAGCAAGGCCAATCTGGAGACCCAGTAGAACATTCTACAAGGGACGGACTCCCAGACTGCTGACTCCTCAACTCCATAATCCTGTGGCCATCAGTCACATATGGCCATGCTCCGGGCCCCTAGCCCGGACTCCACCCCTACAATCACCTGGCTACAGCCAGGCTTTCCCCATCCCATGGTTACCTGTTGCCAGGTAACCCAGCCTACTATAAAAGAAGGCTTCTTGCCCCTCCTTGCTCTCTCACCTCCCTCTGGCCTCTTATCTCTCTCTCTCTGCTCTCTCTTGCCCCCTCTTTCTCTGTTTCCCCCCTCTCTCCATTCTTTCCCCTCTTTCCACGTGGTCATGGCCATCTCTCTATCTTCTCTCTCTTTACCCTTTTATCTTCTTTTCTCTTCCTACCTTCTATAATAAAGCATTGAAACTATGAACTGTCTCTTCTTATCAAAACCTGCGTGTAAGAACAAGGAGTGGGCCTCAGCGTTTCCAGCCACTCAGCCTCTTCTCAGACAAGTTTCCTCAACAGGTACCCGGGAGGCCCATGCCAGAACGGCACCACCTTCTGAGCAAGGGTCTCCCTGTCCACTAGCCAGGCAGTCTCCTGCTCTATAGGTAGGGGTGCCAGCAGTCCCAATCAGTACCCAGTCCTAACCAGTATGCCCCATCTTCCTATCTCCTATGCAGATGCTGCCTGCCAGTGTTCCCCCTATATGGGCTTTGACCACCAGTCTTTTCCTATGCGGGACCCCCCGCCCCCCCCCCCCGCTTCCTTTTTTTTCCCACAACAACCCTTGTGGAATCATCTGCAAAATGCAAATGTCCACTTTTTTGAAAATTTTCTTGCTTAGCCAAAATAACCACATTTTTTTCTACACATGTACAGACACATCCTAGAGACATAAAGCCTAAGTGAACAGCTAAATCCTCAACAACTGTGGAAAGTTAGCAAAAATGATAGAAGCCCCCCCAATTCTGCAGGAATTCTCCTGGGAAGGACCCCAGGGATGAAAACCCAGTACACATCTTCTCTTTCAGGTAACACAGATGGAAGACAAGACAACTTCCCATCATGCCTTAATCACGTGAAACCGTGCTTCCCTATAGTGTTTTAAAGACGTAGGTAGGAGGATGCAGGAATGCCATCAATGGCGCAGACTATTTACAGAAAACGCTGGTGCTGAGGAAGGGCTGTGATGACAGCACCAACCCCATCTTCCAGCATCCAAAGGAGCTGGAAACATGGTGCAGAATGAATACACTCATTGATGGAGCACAAACAAACTCAGAAAGCTCCCAAAGTACAGCAGCGGGGTGAGTGAGTCCCAGAAGGCCACTTTATGCTTGACCAAAGTACATTACTCTTTTAAATTGGTTCCAGTTTGCAGCCAGTCGTGCTTGGGTCTATTGAGATCTCTTGGCAGGAAAACAGGTTGGCTATATGCCTTTGTCTGGGCCAGTGGGGAGGGCCTGGCTCTCTTTTGTTTCTGCTCTGAGGTCTGCCCAACTCCTTATTCCCATGTGCCTTGGGTTCCACTGTCTGTACATACAACATTAAAGTGCCTCCGAGAGAGAGAGAGAGAGAGAGAGAGAGAGAGAGAGAGAGAGAGAGAGAGAGAGAGAGAGAGAAAACAGTACCGGACTCTGATCATGCTCCAGCATCTAGGAATTTGACTTCACATCTCTTGGATTTTGCACTGAGGATACCCCTGGTCTACTCCACCACACGTGTGTGTGAACTGATAACCTAACCAGATTGTCTCACGAGCTACTTGCTCACAACTGTTAAGTTCTAATTTCCTGTAATACCATCAGCAGGTTGCAGGTAGCCACTGTGGTAAGAAACTTGGGCTTTGCTAAGGCCAACAGGGATGTAACATTGTTGGGTTGGAAGTTAGCTGATTGTTATGGTAGAGATGTGGACAGACCACTGAACCAGGACAGAAGGACAGAGATCAAAAAGGAGCTCCTGCTCTTTCCATGCTTCTCAAAGGGCACTCCCTAAATCCACAGCATGAACATTATGTATCTCAGAAATGTTATTTACTTCACAGACAATCATGTCTTTACCAGGGTCAGGGGGCTGAGGAGAGGCAGAGCAATAGGTACATATAAGAACTGGAAGAAAATGGAAATAGGCTCATTTCCCACAGAGCAAAGATAACGAGTTTTGCCCTAGGAGTATCTATCTACACAATTCTCCTCAAGGAATGAGTCAATAATGACCATCTCTCCAGAAATGGTAAAAATGTCATTTTCATAAAATTCAACATGTATGGAAAAATTCCTTTATCACCATTTGTTTCCCCCTCTGTCTTCTCAAGGGCCACTGGTTTCTGCTGGGATCTCTGTGGTTCTATAGAAGACATGTGGATGTAAGCAGAGCTAAGCATTTCATTTTCCTGGGTATGGCCATCAGGTAGGACTAGTCAGTTGACCAAAGAAGTTATATTGCTTATGACTTGATGCCACTTGAGGATGGAAAGCAAGTAGAGAGAGGGAAAGTTCCTCATACTCTTCGCAATTTTCATCAACTCACCAGATCAAAGCCTCGCTTGGAGCTATGTCCTCCTCCAGACATTTCAACTCTGAACAAATAATTTCCCATTTCTTTTATTTTCTCCTTATTAACTTAAAACAGAATCCCAATGAAGCAAGTCAGTTCCCTTGTTGGTAACAGAAAGAGCTCTGATGATGTATATCTCCAGGAGGAGAACAGACCATGCATCCCCTGTGTTGAGGACAGATCAAACAAACTCTTGTTGGGCTGGCACATGGCTGCCTTAAAGCAGGAATATGACAGGAGTCTATGGTGACAATCTGAGCAGATGTTTATGTGCACCTGACTCCAAGAGAGCTGGGAGTCTGAACAGAGGCTGCAACATATCCCATTCAAATCAGCTTCCCTGGCCAGAGCTCCAGTCAGGTGGCTATGGAATGACACACTACGAATCAGAGGAAGCTCACCCAAGTGACTTATCTGCAGTTTTGTACCTGATTTTCAGTTTGGCTAGAGAGTAAATAACTGCCTCACTCTTCTATAACATCATGAACATGTTTCTATACTGTCTGTGCCTTAAAACATCACTATCATGGTCTGATGTCAATCTAGTTTCTTTCCCCTATAAATTACTTGTTTTGGTTTTTTTTCTGGATCCCCAAATGATTTGTTTGTGTTACAACTGTTTTGAATACACACAAACACACACACACACACACACATATGTTGGGAAATGGTTCTAATGTGTTGTCTTAGTTCCAGCTCCCAAAAGCTGCACTTTCAGATGCTGAGGGTCCCTGCCCCCAGCTGGCTTTGATTGGTAATAAAGAATTGCTGTACAGCTAATGGCTGGGCAGGAAAATGGAGGCAGGACTTTTAGATTGCACAGGCAAGGAAAAGAGGGAGGAGAAGACAGGAGAATCACCATGACTCCAAGATAGAGAATAAGATTTAAGAGCTACAGGAAAGAAATCATCCAGAAATATAGGTAGAAAGGGAAAGCAGCCCTATGGTGGGGGAGGGCTCCCCAGAAGGTAACAGGACAGCCAAGATAAAATATAAATTTAGAAGATGTTAAGTCAGGAATACCAGAGGGGAGTATGTGCTAGCCACAGGGAGGTTTAGAAGTGCCCAACCATTGAGCTATTCAAGGCATATCAAAATTAGTTGGCGTACGTGCGTGTATGCATGTGTGTGTGTGTTTGTATGTGTGTTTGTGTGTGTGTGTTTCATTTGTGAATCCAGAGAGCTCTGGTAGGTGCTAGATGCTCGATCACCCACTAGGAGGGAGATCAAAATGGATTAGCTATTTACCACTACATATATTAATATTGTTCACACTAAATTTTACAAGTAAACAAAGAGATTTCTTTGTTTTCAGAAACCTCACTTTTAATATACACACACGTGCTGTATATATGGGATGCGCATGGTAGATAGGTGGCTACTCTCTGTATATGGATACACATTACACAGTGGATTGTTAGGGATCTCCCTGGCCTACATTCCTCATCTATCCTCACTTCTACTTACCATGCAATGTTTTCTTTTTAAAAGCAGATTAAATACCTTTAATTTATTCCGTGAAAATTTCGTACATGTAAACAATGTATCCTGATCATATCTACCTTCATTTACCCTCCCCTTCCCCTCCCTACCCTGACACACCTCTCCTCCCCTCATGGCTTCCTTTTCTGTAATTCTTTCCAACCCCATTGACTCCAATTAGTCCTCCCTATTGGGACTGGACCAACTGATCCTATTGGCTTGATCTTGTTTCCGTCGCCAGAGCTTCAGTGAGTTCCTGACCACACTTTCCGCAGGGCACCTCATCCTCATATTTCTTCAAGTTAGATCTCCATTTCTTAAATAGTTTTAACATTTCCACCTCTCCGAGTCACTCGCATCTATTGTCTAATGTGTGCCTTTCTCGTTTGGATTCTGTTTTTATTTATTACTTTTAATCATTTCCCCAATTCCTTCTATATAATTTTGGGATGTTAGATTGCAGTTTCTTCTTAATTTCCTTATGTCTTTACTGTCTAGCCCTTCACTGTAAAACTCCTGGTTCTTAAAAAAACTTTCCTGGGGTGAGTGGCTGCTGCTATGTTTGGGTAAGTGCTGAAGACAGTGTTTGGGGCCCTCAGCTCTCAGGGCCATGTGATGTCATCTGTCTGCACCCACTTTCACCATGTGATGTCATCTGTCCACACCCACTTTCGTCAGCCAAGTCCTTGCTTCTGCCAGGAATTCAGCCCTGATTGTTCATGTTTATGAGTTTGCAGAGATACTTTGATCCTTAGTTTTACAAAAGATGGTGCTCATAAATTGTATACTTCATGTACATTATTGTTCTATTTCTATGAAGATATATATGTGTATATATATTAATAATAAAAGTATGACCCATAAAATAAGCTGTTGAGTTTTATTAAAATTTAAAAATTTTAATAAAATTGCCCTATTTCAAAAGGCACTGTGAAAAGAATGAAAAGGAGTGATGTTTTCAATAATAACACTAACATAATTGGTTGAATACGTAAAGAAAAATTAAGTCAGTTCCTTATATATACCCTAATTAGTTCTAGATAGATTAAGTACCGTTCTGACTGTCTCTTGGTGCCCCTCCTTCAAGAATTCAGCCCTCTCTGGCTCCTTCCCTCTGTGCTGGGAAATACAATGATAATATTGAAAAACAATATAGAAAAATGCATCATTTAAGGACCAAGGTTCTTGCTAAAAAATATTAAAATAATCAGAGATGGCTCAGTAAAGAAGATCTAAGTTCAGACCCCAGTGCCCATATGGGGCTGGAGAGATGTCACTGTGGTTAAGAGCACTTCTTGCTCTTGCAAGGACTCAGGTTTGGTCCCAGCACCTACACTGAGGTTCACAACTTCCTGTGACTCTAGTTCCAAGGGAATCTGATGCTCTTTTCTGACCTCCACAGACTCCTACACTCATAATGCAAATACATTCACGCGGGTGCATAAATAAATAAATCTTTATAAAGAATTTCTAGAAGTGGTATCTCATACCTGTAATCTTAAAACCCTTGGGAGATAGATAGGGAAGAATGTCAGTTTCAGGCCAATTTGAGACTCTAACTCCAAAACCAAACCAAATAAGAACAAAGGAGAAAAATTACAAATGGAAACCCAGAAAGAAAACATTATTAAAAATTCGGGGAGGGAGGAAACGGGAAAGGGGAAGTGATTTGGAATGTAAATTAAAAAAATAAAATAAAATTAAATTAAAAAAAAAAAAAAAAAAAAAAAAACTTAGAAAATAAAAAAAAAAAAAAAAAAAAAAAAAAAATTCAATGGTAAGAATATATTAAAAAGGGCATAAGCCTGGGAGAGCTGGCTCTCCCCTTGTCTGCCAAGCTGTGGCACAGGAAAGGGAGAGGTATTCTTCCTCTCTCATCTCTTGCCGCCTGTGGCAGGTGGAAGAGCCATCCCTGCCTCTCACTGGCTGCAGCACTCAGGGGAGTAGGCCCTGCACTACCTTGGGCACGACAGTAGAGCTGGCCCTGATGGCTTAGGGTTCGGTGAACTGGCCCTGAGAGCATGAGAGGGGTGAAGAGCTGGCCCTACCCCTTGCCAGCTACAGCACTGGGTGAGCTAGCTGGGCACAGTGTTGGAGAGGCTAACTCTGGGGATGTGGGTGTGGGAAAGCTGGCAGGCTGACCACTCAGCTACCATCCAGCCCAGATCTAGGGCTTTCAATTGGTCCACCCCAACATCTACCCCATCTAGAAACTGCTGGAGCAGTGAAGGGGCCATTCCTATAGATCCATAGCTGCAGAATCTCCATGTCACAGGGCAACAACAGGATATCTGAGAGGAGTCCCTGTGAGGATCCAGGATTGAGAGTGTAGTGTAGTAGAAGCCAGAGGCATCAAACAGACCAATGACTCATTGCAAGGAACATTTGCAAGTAAAGATGTGTGAACAAAAGGGTGTACTGTGTGACACACTGCAGCTTCCATGATGAGATTGTTTTTTTTCTTTCTGGGAAGGAAGTTTCAAGGGTGAAGGGCAGATATGAAGGAATGGGGAGATTAGTGGGGTTGGGGTACATGATATGAAATTTACAAAGAATCAATAGAACGTTAAAATATATGTTAAAAAAGCATAATAAAAGCCGGGCGGTGGTGGCGCACGCCTTTAATCCCAGCACTTGGGAGGCAGAGGCAGGCGGATTTCTGAGTTCGAGGCCAGCCTGGTCTACAAAGTGAGTTCCAGGATAGCCAAGGCTACACAGAGAAACCCTGTCTCGAAAAACCAAAAAAAAAAAAAAAAAGCATAATAAATACGGGTTAGAAAATAAACTGAGAACAAAATACAAGGAACACATGATATAAAAAGAATGTGTGCTATTATTCAAATTTTAAAATTTCTAATAAGACAAAAATGAAAAAGGCAAGCATCCTAATTAAGAATAGGTCAGGAAAGGGACAACTGACTCACAAAAGTAGCAACAAGCAGGTGGTAGCAATTATGTAACAATGCCCAGCCTCTCTAGCAATCCAAAAGTGCAGATCAAAACAACTAGGTTCTACTTTCTGCTCAGCAAATTCTAAAATCCACGGATCCTGATGGGGGTTTGAAACCTTTCAGTCTCTGCTGGAGGGGAAAGTAAACTATCCCGTGAACTCTAGAAACACTCCACATACCTTCCCGGGACTTCATAACCCAAACCACTAAGAGCCTAAAATGTATGTGATAGCCTTTCAATTAGGGTCTTTCCCCCAACTTTTCTTTTCATCCATCTGCCATGATACTTATCACAGCATGATTTGGTCATGATAACCACACATTGTTGAGGGCAGGAGACCCCTAGAAGATAGATGCCATGTCCTTCCAACCCCACAGAGAACAAATACAGTGACCAGCAGTGACACAGTGTTTTCCAGCACCTGTTGCCAGGGTCCATCTGCTGCAACCAACACTCATAGATATTTGAAAGTAAGTGAGCGTTTAATTTAATATATCTTTAAAACACATGAGAGGTCCCTTGGTAAGTGGATGATTGCTTCCTTCCTTCACTGAAATGCAGGTTGCTGGAGAACTAAGGCTACCATGTTGCTAATACCTGAGCAGTTTGTAATCCTTTCTCCCATCATACCTGCCAGATGTTGTATCTGTATGACTCAGTACAGCAGGCAGGCAGTTGATAAGCTATTAGGTATTACCATGATGAACTCTCATCCTCCTGAAAATCCCTTACCAAGCCCCACAGTGAGCCAGGAATAAGACAGGTGCCTGACCTCTATTATCTCACTTAACGGCTGGGCCAACACAGCAAACACTCTCTTTATTCCACAACCCCAGCACAGTTGAATCACAAACCAAGGCCAAAATGTCAGTTTCTAAATTACCTAACTTCACCTCATCCCAATACCACAGAAAATAGAAGTAGCTCTAGGTCCTCTCTCACACTGTTGCAAAATGCTTTTCCAGACCTGACCTTATGATGAAGAATGGCTTCCAAGACTCTGAGAATTAAAACATTCCTGCAGGGTTGTCTCTCCCAAGTCTGTTACATATTGTTGAAAAAAAACCCCAAGTAGGTATGGGGATTGTGTAAGGTCAGACACTAGTGGGATACAATTGAAGTCTCTGGTCAGACAGAGCAATAGTTCCTCTACCCTGCCTACACTTTCCAACTGGTAGGTACCACAACACACTCCCTCTAAAAGCAGAAACAAGGACTAGCACAATCACAGGCTTTGAGTGGAATGCAGCCTTTGGTGCTCATGACCTCTGTGAGGATGCTGACAATTCTGAATGCCACAGCTGAGAAGCTGAATAGAGCTTCCACCTACCTCAGAGTAAGGTCTGTGGCTCCTCGGGGAGGAGGCATCCGGGGAACATGTGTGGTGTTCAGTTGTGGCCCCAGTGGAGGGCAACATGGAAATGGCATTGATTATGGACAGAGCAGCCTTCACACTGAACAAGCTCATCTTTGGTTCAAACTCACTGACTGAATTATCATTTCCATCCTTAACGCAGCTGCCAGCTACAAGCAAAAGTGTCATCTGTCTGAAAAAAAATGCCTTCATCTTGTTTATAATTTTTGTTTTTGTTTTTGTTTTTTTGAGACAGGGTTTCTCTGTGTAGCCCTGGCTGTCCTGGAACTCACTCTGTAGACCAGGCTGGCCTCGAACTCAGAAATCCACCTGCCTCTGCCTCCCAAGTGCTGGGATTAAAGGCGTGTGCCACCACTGCCCGACCTTGTTTATAATTTTATGAAAGTGTTCTGAGAGTCTGTTGCTGAGAGGTTATTATCTGGCCCTCACTATCTCCTGTTACAATAGGAAATGGCTTAATCGAAAGACAAGGGAGAAAAAATAAAAACTAAACAGACCCACAGTTGTGGGACCATGAAAAGCAGCCTGTCTTCTGGTTGAGCTAGGTTTAAACCCCAGTGACCCAGCAGGTGTTCCTGCAAGGAACGGAAGGCATTCACCATGCTCCCAGACACTAGGCTCCTGATTCGAGGCCTCAACTCTCCATAATTCTGTGGCCATTAGTCATGTAGGGTAACACCCCAAGCCCCTCCACAGGTAGAGGATGTAACCACAGATCACATAGCCTCAAGACAGATCTCAGTTTTAATGAGGTACCTAAAGGCCTGAAGGGCTTAGCAAATTAAGCTCTCCTTCCTAGACACTCCTCCCTACAAAAGGTATTTAACCTCAGGCCTGCCCTGAGAAAGTAGGGTACAGTTTCACTCATCGCAACTCTCCCTTGTAACAATAAATGTGTGAAAACCATGGACTGCCTCTTCTCATCTGGATCCGTCATGCTGGAGCAATGGAGCAGGTCTTCCTTTAAAGAGCTGTGTCTAGTCTCATGCAGGAGGCCTCCTTATGCTCCCAGCCAGGTCTCCACCAATCCAAGCATCTCCCTGAGCAAGTCTAGGACACTCTCATCCCTGTGGGACCAGCTGGAGTGCTCTCCTCCTGCCCCTTTCCCTTTGGCCCTGGGGGCCCCCACGCCGTTCTCAGCTCTTCTTCAACATCCAGTGGTGTCTGCGGTGTCCAAGAGCTAAAATCTGCCATCCTTGGCCTCCATGAGGCCAAGGGCCGACAAGTCAGCCTCTGCTTTTTCTCCAGGGACCTCAGACTGCACCTCCTCACCACCCCCAGCAGGGTCCTATGACTTCTCACAGCCCAACACACACCCCCTCCGGCAGCAGCATGGGGGTGCGCGCAGTCAAACTTCCAACATCCATCTCGCCCAGCAGCCCGAGCCCTGGCCAGATGCAGGCCACCATTTTAACCCACACACAGTGGATTTTTATTCTGGGATTATTGTGTATGAAGTTTGAAGAAATTATTATTATTATGATCACAGTTTTCTTTTAAAAGATATAAAATGTTTGCCAAAGTCTGGAAACATAAAAAAATAAAGCAGGAATTTTATCACTAAAACATATAGTACCTGCCAGCAAGAGCACAAAACCAGGAGGAAATTAGAATTTGAGTGTTCTATACTCCCATGGCTGGAAGAACATATATACATTGGGTGTTTTGGTTAAGAGTGATTTTGTCATTTCTATTACTTACAAAAAGAATATACAGAGAATATAACTAACAAGCTATTGGTGTGGGAAAATGAAACACTTAAATGGATAGAAACCAAAAAAAAATAGAAACAGACTGAACCCAGAGAGATGGCTCAATGGTTAAGAAAATTAACTGCTCTTGCAGAGAACAAGAGTGTGATTCTTGGGGCCCACATCTGACAGACTCTTCTGAATGCTATGGGCACTATACTCTCATGCACATAACATGCACACACATGCACACATTGAGAAAAGAAACTCTTTTTTAAAATACAGTAGTTAAAACTGGATAGGAAATGAATGAGGTGTGTAAGCAAATTAGAGAATTGAGTGGAGAACTGGGAACTGGAAAACACTAGAAAAGAAAGCCAGAGAGACAAACTTATGGAAAGTAGGTGAGTGCAGCAAGAGACATCTGGGGGACTGTGTTGACTGGTTTCATGTCAACTTGGCAGTAGCTAGAGTCCTTTGGGAAGGGGACTCTTAATTGAAAAATGCCTCCATAAGACCAGGCTGTGGGTGAAAGTTTTCACTGCATGCTCTTAATTAGTGATAGATGGGGGAGGCCCTAATTCATTGTGGGTAGTGTGGTCCTTGGGCTGGTGGTTCTGAGTTCTATAAGAAAGTAGGCTGAGTAAGTCATGAAGCAGTAAACAGTGTTCCTTCATGGCCTCTGTCTCGAGCCCTACCTCCAGGTTCCTTCCCTGAGATCCTGCCCTGACCTCCCTCAACAGTGGACTCTAATCTGTGAAGTAAAATCATTCCTTTTCCACCCCACGTTGCTTTGGATCATAGCATTTTCTCCCAGCAATAGAAACCCTAAGACAGGCACAGAAAAGGGTGTCAGATACAGGTAACTTGATTCTCAGAGGGATTTGAAAGGGACAGTGAAACATATTTCTTAAAAATGACCAATAATATTTCAATATTATTGAAGAAATAAATCAAGGCACGAAGTCAAGAATACTCTGACCCCTAAGAAGAATGAATAAAGCAAACAAACAAACAAAACAATCCCTAACTGCATCATAAGAGACTTCTTGAACAAAGAACAAGTAAAAAAATTGTCCTGTAAATTTTAAAAGAAGACAGGCATGGTGGCACATGCTATTATCCCAGGACCTCAGAGCTAAGGTGGGAGGACCATGTGTGCAAGACCAATCTAGGCTACATAGTAAGATCTTGTCTCAAAATAATAGTAATAATGATAAATTCAAGGGGAGAAACCAAATTGGTTTCCAGCAGCAAAAAGCTAAGATGTACAGCTAACTTCTTAGTAGAAACAGTGGGAGGCAGGACACAATGAAATGACATCGTCAGCATGCTAGATAAAAATGCCTGCTAACCCAGAACTCTATACTTTAAAAATGTATAGTTCCAAAGTGACAATACAATTAAAAATTCAGACAAACAAATCTGAAGCTGGAGAGAATTTCTCACTCCTGCTTGACACTTCAGGCAGAAGACATTGTCTCTAGCTATACGTTCATGAGTGGAAAAAATTATAATTGTATATGTAAACGTATGAGTAAATATTGAACATTGGATAGAAAACAATGATAATAATGCCTGAAATTATTAAAGGTATAGAATTAAAATACATGCCAGTGACACTCCCGGAGGATCCGGCTATACCACTCCTGGGCATATACCCAGAGGCTTTACCTGCATGCAATAAGGACACATGCTCCACTATGTTCATAGCAGCCTTATTTATAATAGCCAGAAGCTGGAAAGAACCCAGATGTCCCTCAATGGAGGAATGGATTCAGAAGATGTGGTATATTTACACAATGGAATACTACTCTGCAATTAAAAACAATGAATTCACGAAATTCCTAGGCAAATGGTCAGAACTGCAAAATATCATCCTTAGTGAGGTAACCCAATCACAAAAGAACACACATGGTATGCAGTCACTGATAAGGGGATATTAACCCAGAATCTCGGAATACCCTAGACACAATTTGCATATCAATAGATTTCTAAGAAGATGGAAGGAGAGACCCCTGGTCCTGGAAAGACTGGATGTAGGGGAATGCCAGGACAGAGAAGCGAGAGGGGGTTGAATGGGGAAAAGAGGGAGGGAAGGGGGCTTATGGGACTTTTGGGGAGGGAGGAAACGGGAAAGGGGAAA
Organism: Tokudaia tokunoshimensis; assembly: GCA_036184795.1. NCBI lineage: Eukaryota > Metazoa > Chordata > Mammalia > Rodentia > Muridae > Tokudaia > Tokudaia tokunoshimensis. The sequence continues at coordinate 22,884,150 of BTHU01000009.1, forward strand.
TGATTTTGAATGTAAATAAAAAAAAACTTAAAAAATAAAATTTAAAAAAAAATGAAATAAAATACATGCCAGCAAGAGCACAAAACCAGGAGGAAAATAACAGGAATTTAAATGTGGTATATTCCCATGTCTGGAAGATGAGTGGAGGTATTTAGGTTGGGTTAATAAGTTAAGGTTGAGTTTGTAATTTCTATTTCTTACAAAAAGAATATGCAGAGAATATAAATAACAAGCTATTGGTAAGGGAGGAAAAACACATAAATGAATAGAAACCATAACAACAGAAAATGACCAAGCCCAGAACAAGTGGGGAAATAGCAAGTAAAAAGTAAGATAACAGCATTGAATGCAAATATATTACTGATATATTTGATGTAAATGAACTGTATTCCTCTAAAAGGAAGAAACAGAAAATCTTAAATGCCTGTTCATTTACCAACAACACGAGAGATTCCAGAGAATGACCCGGCTGACTGACAAGGCTGAGACTATGGAGAATGAATGAAGAACACATACACATTTGGGAGTGGAATGGCTGTTGAGTCCTCAGGTTTTGTTTTGTTCAGGTTCTTATCATCATTTGAGGTGCTGGGGGGTCTGAAAGCCCTGCCTGTTGGCTCACAGGCAATTCCACTAAGTTTCTATCAGGGACCTAGTAACAGCTTATGTCATCATCTGACACCATTACATGACATCAGGTGCAGGCAGTGTATAAAGGAACTGCCCTGCCACCCCACTTCTCTCTCTGTTCCCACATGTTTCCATCCAGTCTTTTTTTCTCCCCCCTTTCTGTCTTTCCCTACCTCACCCCCCCTTCTCTGCCTTTATGACTCTGCTCTTGTCTGTCTTTGTCTGTCTGTCTGTCTGTCTGTCTGTCTCTACCACTTCAACAGGGCCTGACTCTCCCTTTCTTCCCTCAATAAACTCCCTTTATACCACATCTGTTGCATCGCATGATTTCTCTCAGGTGGCATGGGCCTGCCAGGTACCCACCTCCCTGCTACCATATTATATTTCATAACACTGCCCATGGTAGGCAAGCTCTCTACCATTGAACTTCTCCCCGGCTCTCTTAAATTCCCTACTTTTCAAGACTGCCATGAAAATGTAGTGCCAGTGTGGTGTGGGATGATCTGACTCAGACACTGACCTCACATTCATCTTGCTAAGGAACCAGAGATAGAACCTGGAACACTCAGAGCTGTGAGAGAGTGTAGGAAAGAATCTGAGCAAAGGGAAGGAGAAAGCTAAATCAAGTGTACAAACATCATCCAAATCCTTGAAGGCTCTGGAATCACAAATGTGCAGGGCAGACTCCAAGGAGTCCTGGTTTTAATGGTGATCTGAGCTATCATGTCAGGTGACATAATGCTCAAAGAAAGAGTCTAATCTGGTTAATCGCCTCCTTAAGTAGAACAAACAAAAGCAAATCTACACACCATATCATTCACAATTTCTAGTATACAATTATGATCACTGCCTAAGGAAAAAGACTGAAAACCTAAAATGCCCAGCTGCTAGAATTACAGACAAGACCTTCAGCACAACTATTATCATTGTGCTCAATGAAAAAAGAGAAAAATATGCACATAATGGATGAAAAAGAAATCTTAACTCCAAATAGCAAATACAAAAAAGAATAAGTGGAAATCCTCAAGCCAAAAACTACAGTGTTGGAAATATTCCTTGGATAGTTACTAACAACATAGAGATAGCAGACAAAAAAAAAGATTATAATCATGAGGTAGATAAACAGAGCTATTCCATCCAGACTGAATACAAAGGGGAAAAGGAGGGGAAAAGAATAGCTTCGGTGCTTGTCTCTGCTTCTGTGACTGTCAGCACACTGTGAACGCCACCTCCTGCTCCTGCCACCCCGCCTCCTGCCCTACCATTATCCACTCAAAGCATGAACCCTATCTCCCTTAAATTGCTTCTTTGCAGGTATTTGGTAACAATGTATCAATCAAACTCATCACGGTTACAACAAATACCTGAGAAGCAAAAATGTTTAAAGGAGTGCCATGGACACATGGTTTCAGAGAGTGACCAGATCCATTGCTGTGGCACCAGGGTGAGGTGGAGTATTGTGGCCAGAGGAGCAGATGGCAGAGACTGCTCACCTGATGGCAGCTAAAAAGCAGAGGGAAAGAAGGCAAAGCGGGGAAACACAAGTTCTCAAGGCCCGCCCCCCCCCGCCCCGTGACCCACTTCCTTCAACTAGACTCCGCCCCCTGCTTGTCACCACCACAACCTGAGTTCACCATGAGATTAACCCACTGACTAGGTCAGAACCCTCAGGAGCCAGTCACTTTTCAAATAAGACCACCCCAACCCCAAAATACAAGAGCCTTTGTGTGACATTTCCCGCTCAAATCATAGCAGAGAGCAAATGTAGAGATGAGAATATGCTCAAATATCATGACATCAGAAGAATACAAATTAAAACAAGAATGAGCTTCCGGCACATGTCTACTAGGATGGCCAAAGTTCAAATGCTAACCGCATTGCACACTGGGAAGGCTATGGTGGTACAGAGACTCTCACTCCCTGCTTACAGGAGAACAACAGAGCACAGCCAGGTTGGAAGAAGTTTGGTAGTTTCTTACAAAATTAAATATGTTCATATTCCATGTGGCAGCAACTGCATTCCCTGATATTTACCCAAATGAGCTGAAATCTAATATACACACAAAAGCCTGAGCATATACACTTGTATCTATATTCACAACTGAAAACTCTTAAAAGCACCCAAGATGCCACTCAGTCTCTGAGGGTCGCATGATAATAGCCGCACAATGAACTCACCACTAAAGAAAAGTGAGATACAAACCATGAAGAGACATAGAAGAGCCTCAGATGTATCTTAGTAAGTGACAGAAGCCAATGTGAAGTTCACAGTATAGATAACAACATGACATCCTAGAGAAGGGGAGCCTATGGAGATAGTAAAAAGAGCAGTGGTTTCCAGTGACTGTGGAATGGAAGGATAAATTGGTAGATATTTGAAGGCAGAACAGCTGTTCTCTATGTTATTATAGTGATCAGTACATTTATCAAAGTGTACAGGACATACAACAACAAGAACAAGCCTTTTCTACAGATTACAGATTCTAGATGACAATGATTTACTGGTGTGTGTGTGTGCAATTGTAACAAACGATCACAGTGGTGTGGGTGCGGCACTAGCAAGGACTAACCCAGGCAACCTTTCCTGGTTCAATAGAACTGAGGTGGTTTGAAATGCTTGCACCAGGGAGTGGCACAATTAAGAGATGTGGTCTTGTTGGTGTAGGTGTGGCCATGGTGGACGAAGTGTGTCACTGTGGGGTGAGCTTTGAGACCCTCCTCCTAGTTACATGGAAGACAGTCTTCTGACTGCTTTTGAGTCAAGATATAGAACTCTTGACTCTCTCTTTAGCAGCATGTCTGCCTGGATACTGCCATGCTTCCTGCCATGGTGATAATAGACTGAACCTCTGGAACTGTAAGCCAGCCACAATTAAATGTTTTCCCTTATAAGAGTTGTCTTAGTCATGGTGCCTCATCTCAGCAATGGAAACTCTAAGATAAGGACTATTTGAGACATTATGGGCCAAGAACTTTTCAGTACAGGATGACTTAGAGAGCATTCCATCTCCTTGGTGCTGAGTTTAAGTCCTAATTCTCACAACACAGCATTTACTCCAGCACTTTAACATTCTGCTTATGGGGATTCAGAAAAAGTTAACCAGGGGACCTTCTGGGCAAGTTCAGCTTCCTCTGGTAAGCCACATCTGCATCCTTCCTGAAGTTATTAGGCAAAGAGTTGTAGATAGATATTTCCAGCATGTTTTCCCATGTTTACCCCTGGAGCAGAGCTAGTAGGGTGTGGGCCTTCTCAAGTGTTGACAGGGGCTAGGCATATATATATATATATATATATATATATATATATATATATATTCATGTTCATCCTTCAGGAAATAGTCTCCCTGTCAAGGTTATCAAGGACTGACCTGTCTGCCAAGGTTAATGACTCCATGATAATCAGAGACAGGAAGCAAGAGTGTATTTATGTCTTTAGCAAAGTGGTAAATGCTGTGACCTTCAGGACGTCCTTAAGGCTGTGGGAAAGAACTCTGAAAACAGGAGTTCAAAAATATATAATTCCTTAACTATGCAAAATATAAGGATGCATTATGAATTGTGTGAGGAGCTTCACAGACCTAAAAGAACAGAGGCAGCTGCACTATGAGCCAGCTTGTCAGAAAGATACAAAGGCAGGCAAACACACATGCAAGCAGATTCCTGAGTTCAAGGTCAGTTTGGGACAGAGCAAATTTAGGTCCAGGCGTGGTCAGAATAGTAATCTCAGGACAGGATCCCACCCAGCTAAGTTTATTATCTGTGCTTACAAAGGCAGGTAGATTCAGAGATCTAAATTCATTTGCCACATTTTAAAAAAAAGTGTATTTGCTGTCTTCTAAGAATCAAGGGACTAAGGTCATGGAATGCTAATTTGTGAGATAATCAAAAGGGAACCTAGAGTAAATAACTGAAGTAATATGTAAATAAAAGACTGGGCTTGGTCTGCTAGAGTTGAGCTATCTTGATGCACTATCTGGAGATTTCCAGAGAAAACTGTCTCAAGGAGAACACAGGCTATCAGTTTGTACCCTACAATTGACTTTGAGTCACTTTTTCACTGCTCTCAAATACCCCTTCTCTCAGGAAACCCCCTCCAAGCTGAGGCTCGTCTTTGGCAATTTTTAACGGAAGAAGACAATTATCCTATTTCCAATACAGATATATTTAGACATGTGGAATCAATGAGCTTATTTTTTTAGGCAGTACCCCTGCGGTATCTACACTCCCTCCTCTGATTTTACTATGTGCAAGTTTGTCACACTGTCACATAATCACCAGGAACTAGTGAAATGTAACATGAAAATATAACTATGGATGGAACAAAACAGTTCAGGAGAGGAGTTAAAATTGCTTCAGATGATTATCCTGAACCAGACACAGACAATAAGGACTAACATGAGCCACTGAGCTTCACTGTTGCCAAGTTCATACCTTCATTAAATGTCTGGCAGTAATTTTTATTAATTATATTTTATTTGCGGAGGATGCATCCACATGGAAGTCAGAGGATAATGTATAGAAGTCAGCCTTAGATTTCTTTTCCCAACAAGTAGATCCTGGGGATCTAATTCAGATCATCAGCTTTGGCGACAGTCCCATCACTCAGTGAGCCATCTCTCTAGCCCTGGGCTGTGTTTCTGAGATACCAACTTTAGCTAATATTTGTCATAAAAAGAGAAATGAAAATAATGAAGATTGATATTATACTGTGTTGCCAGTGTTGACACTGATGTACAAAACTGTCAACTCAAAAAATTGAAAAATGCATCTCTCTTCATAAAAAACAATGCAGAGTCTTGCTCTGAGGTCTGGCAGAATTCTTTAGATACTTGGCTCCATAGTACCTACACTGTAGGAAGACAGCCATTCAGAAGCTGTAATAAATAGCCCTGAGCCAGGCCATCATTAAAGACTAAGAGGTTTTGACAAATGCAGTTCCTACTCACCACAACCTGGCTGCAGTGTAGAAATGCAGGACAATGGCCCAAGAGTTCTAGTTTGGTGTTTGTTTGTTGGTCGGTTGGAATAGATAGAGTCAAACTTGAGTCTTTTTTTATTAGATATTTGCTTTATTGACATTTCAAATGTTATCCCCTTTCCTCATTACCCCTCCCCAAACCCCCTATCCCATCTCCCCTCCCTCTCTTACCAACCCCCCCGCTACTTTCCTGACCTGGCATTCCCCTACACTGGGGCATTGAGCCTTCACAGGACCAATGGCCTCTCCTCTCACTGATGTCTGAAAAGCCATCCTCTGCTACTTATGAAGCTGGAGCCATGGGTCCCTCCATGTGTACTCTTTGGTTGGTGGTTTAGTCCCTGAGAGCTATGGGAGTACTGGTTGGTACATATTATTGTTTCTCCTATGGGGCTGCAAACCTCTTCAGCTTCTTGGGTCCTTTCTCTAGCTCCTCCAAGGGGACCCTATGCTCAGTCCATTGGTTGGCTGTGAGCCATGGTTATTTTGATCCCCCTTCTAAGAAGGACCAAATTATCCACACTTTGTTCTTCCTTCTTCTTGAGTTTCATGTAGTCTGTGAATTGTATCTTGGGTATTCCGAGCTTTTGGGCTAATATTCACTTAATAGCAAGGGCATACCATGTGTGTTCTTTTGTGATTAGGTTACCTCACTCAGGATGATATTTTCTAGTTCCATCCATTTGCCTAAGAATTTCATGTAGAAGAATGCACATTGATCCATTCTTATCTCCCTGTACCAAGCTCAAGTTCTATTGGATCAAGGACCTCCACATAAAACCAGATACACTGAATTTAGTAGAAGAGAAAGTGCGGAAGAGCCTGGAGCACATGGGCACAGCGGAAAATTTCCTGAACTGAATACCAATAGCTTGTTCTCTAAGATCAAGAATTGACAAATGGGACCTCATAAAATTGCAAAGCTTCTGTAAGGCAAAAGATACTGTCAATAGGACAAAATGACAACCAACAGATTGGGAAAAGATCTTTACCAATCCTACGTCCGAGAGAGGGCTAATATCCAATATATACAAAGAACTCAAGAAGTTAGACTCCAGAGAAACAAATAACCCCATTAAAAATGGGGTACAGAGCTAAACAAAGAATTCTCAACTGAGGAATACCGGATGGCTGAGAAACACCTAAAGAAACATTCAATATCCTTAATCATCAGGGAAATGCAAATCAAAACAACCCTGAGATTCCACCTCACACCAGTCAGAATGGCTAAGATAAAAAAACTCAGGGGATAGCAGATGCTAGAGAGGATGTGGAGAAAGAGAAACACTCCTCCATTGCTGGTGGGATTGCAAACTGGTAAAACCACTCTGGTAAATCTGTTTGGTGGTTCCTCAGAAAATTGGCCATAGTACTACATGAGGACCCATCTATACCACTCCTGGGCATATACTGAGAAGATGCTCCAACATATAATAAGGACACATGCTCTACTATGTTCATAGCAGCCTTATTTATAATAGCCAGAAGCTAGAAAGAACCCAGATGTCCCTCAACAGAGGAATGGATACAGAAAATGTGGTACATTTATGCAATGGAGTGCTACTCAGCTATTAAAAACACTGAATTCATGAAATTCTTAGGCAAATGGATGGAACTAGAAAATATCCTCCTGAGTGAGGTAACCCAATCACAAAAGAACAAACTTGAGTCTTAACTAATTGTACTTATAATGAGAAAGAAACTGCAAGTCACAGAGACCCATGACAGTTCAAACAAAACCACTGAGAGTGACAGGCAAAGACAGGCCAGCAAGAACTCTGGTACCTGGGAAAATCTGGTGAGTTTGGTGGCCTCCACACTATCCCTTTCTAGCTCAGGCAAGAAAGAGAGTTCACCATGCTGCCTCGACCTCATCAGGATAGGTGAGTGCCTACAGTCTACCTAAGAAACAGAGGACCTGGTGGTCCCTTTCCAAAGCAATTAAAAAATTGATTCTTTTAAAGTTGGAGTGTCACAGGGAAATAAGCCTCTTCTCATGGGAAGCATGCTCACTGGGAAGTCTGTAATGCCAAGTCATGATCGTTAAAGATTTGGGGGCAGGATATGAGGTAGGGTTGGTATCAGGCTCAGCATCTCTGATCTTTCATTTTCTGTAAAATGGATGAAAGATAATAAAGAGAAAGAGCAGGTAAAATATTAGATGTAATAAAAATCTTTCAAAAAAATATACCTAATTAAAGCTCGGTCTAAATTTTGGGTGAGAATCAAAGAAAGTTACTAGTTTTCACGGACACTTGAAATATCTGCATATGTTCCCAGCAAATGAGCATGTAAAGGTTTGCCATTAGGATGACATTAAAAGATGCTTGCTCTATGGCTTGAGTTTGGTTTGTCTTCCAAGGGTTCACATATTGGACATGGAATCCACAGTGTGCCAATGTTAAGGCGTGGCAGAACCATTAAGAGGAGAGTTCTAGTGGGTAGTAATTATGTCATTCATCTTTGGGAGGGATTACTGCTGATGTGGAGTGGGGATTAATTAAGATTATGTGTTATTATATAAAAAGTAAGCCTGGCCCCTTCCTGGTCTCTGGCTCTCTCATCGAAGATCCTGCCTGCCATGATGCTGTCATACAGCCAAGGAGACCCTCACCTGAGGTCGAGCTAATTTGACCTTTTATGCTTTGGCTATGAAATGTTCCCTACAGCCTCATGTGCTCAATCACTTGGGCTACAGCCAATGCCTCTTATTTGGAAGTTCTTGCCTCTTTGGGAGGCGCAGTCTAGCTAGAGGAAATGGGTCACTGGAGAATGGGCCTTAGCTTACAGCCTGGCCCTAAACAAGATCATCCTGTCTGCTACAACGGAATCAGCCCCTACTACCACACAGTTACTATGCCTTCCCTGCCAAAATGGATAGCATCTAATTAACCCAAGCCAGAATGAACCCTTCCTTCCTCAAATTGCTTCTTTCTGGCATTATGTCACAACACAGAGAAAAGCAACTAACACAGGGGTCAGTGGAACTTGAACATTCCATCACCAAAACAGAGCCAAAGAAATAACCTTTCTTTAGCAAATACCCAGACCAAGACATTTGGTTACAACAACAAAAGATGGATTGACCAATAAATCTTTTGAAGGACATTAATATGGCACTACAGAAATAATAAACACAGATCCAGAAAATAGCTGTTTACGTGGAAGAAGTCTTTGTAATTCATATGACAAGAGTCTCCTGCAAATCCTTTTTTAAAGGCTTCTGAGCAGTAACATGTTGGCATAAATCTCATCTTACAAGGTTAGCTTTATGAAAGAAATATGCTTATGTAATCTTCTAACAAGATGACAACATTTATCTCTATAAATGCAATTTTGCAAGAGTACTCTTCTGTGTTCTATTATACTACCCTTGTAGTGGTTCCTGGAGAATAAGGGTCATAGCTGGATAGGCAGCCAGAAAGTCTTCCATGGTGGAGGAGGTGGTGAGAAACACCCTGCTAGATAGATATATCATATTAGAAATTGGAAGTCAGCGACTAGTAAGAGGCTGTCATTAGAGCAACTGATCAGAGTTACAGTAGAGGAAGTGGCAACTCTATTGGTGTCTTAGGGTTTCCATTGCTGTGAAAAGACACCATGACCAAGGCAACTCTTATAAAGGAAAACATTTCACTGGGGTGGGATTACAGTTTTAGAGGTTCAGTCCATTATCATCATGATGGGAAGGATGGCAGTATATAGTAGACATGGTGCTGGAGAAGGAGCCCAAAGTTCTACAGCTTGTTCTGAAGATAGCCAGAAGGAGACTATCTCACTGCAGGCAGCCAGAAGAGACTACCTTCTGCACTGGGCAGAGCCTGAGCATAGGAGGTCTCAAAGCTCTACACAGAGACACACTTCCTCCAACAATGACACACCTCCTCCTATAAGGCCACACCTCCTAATAGTGTCACTCCCTATAGCCAAGCATCCAACAAACCACGTGGCCTTATCTATTCAAACTATCACAGTGGGGATAGGAAGAAAACAAACCCTGAACAAAAAAATGATATGAACAATGAGAAATATTCCATATTAAGACAGGGGCTTTGCGTTTAAGAGGGAAATATACCAAACATGTCCAAAAAAGACTTTTTGTGGTGAAAGTTTATGATAATAAACAAATACAATAATCGAACAGGTCATTGCCATAATATAATACATTATTGACAAATGCTTCTCAGCAGTGTAGAGCATGTATATTAAGTCTAGTATGAACAGATATACCTGTAGCAAGGAAAATAAATTAGTTTATTTTCAATAAATATTCATCCTATAGGATATAGAAAGGGTATTGGAAAGATGGCTCAGTGTTAAGAGCACCTGCTGCTCTTCCAAGGAAGATTCTGATTTAATACCTTACTATTCTATCCTTATATAGTTTTTTTATGTGTGTGTGTGTGTGTGTGTGTGTGTATCTGTATGTATATGTATATGATGTATATGTATTGTGTGTGTGTGTGTGTGTGTGTGTGTAAGGTATGCCATGTGTATGCAGGTGCCTACAGAAACCAGAACAGGGATTCACATCCCAAGATGGGTGCTGGGAACCGAACTCAGGTTCTCTGGACGAGCAGAAATCACTCTTAATCACTAAGCCATCTCTCCAGCCCTATATGCAATATTTACTATCTTATAAAAAGAGACGTCTGAGGGCTGAGCACTGAGACAGCTTCATAGGGATCACAAGTGATCAATACCCTTACAATGATGTGTGCACAGAAGACACTCAGTGTGTAACCAGCCTTGTTGTGTGGGTAAATGGAAAGATGTGGGATGGGGGGGATGGTCAGGGAAGCTCTATATTCATCTGATAGACGTCCATCAAGTCCACTGTGTACTTAAAGAAGGAGCAAATGGGATAATGACAGGCTGTGACAAATGTCATGAAGGCAAGGGCTTAGATAAAATAGCACACAGGAAAGGGGAGAAGTCGAGCAAGGCATTCCTGAGGTCTCAGACCTGAAGTAAACACAACTTGTGTTCCCCCATGTGAGGTGAGGCATCAGTAGCTCAGTGGAGGGAAAGCAAGTCCTGAGATCATGGAAGAGTCAGATTGTTTTAAGGGACAGAAAACAGAATGCTGTACTATTACAGTCAAGATGCTGAGAGGAGGAAGACATGAAGAGATGGCATACCCTGCAGACAACTTACAGATAATTTCACAATTATGAAGCTCCGCAAATAAGTGACACAGATGACAAATGCCAATCACTGGAGTGATCCAGTGATTCATCTCATAGGAGTTCTATTCACATATTTTAAACCTAACTTTTCAAAAGAGTTATTTTATTTTCAAGTGTACGTGTTTGTGCATATATGCATGTGTGTGCATGTGTGGGCATGTGTGAGTGCATATGCATGTGAGTACATGTGTGAGTGCACATGTATGTGTGTGTACATGTATATATGTATGTCTGTGTGTGTGCATGTATGTGTACTTCCATGTGTGTGTATATATGTGTGAGTGCATGTGCATGTATGTGCATGTGTGTGAGTGCATGTGCATGTGTGTACATGTATGTGTATGTCTATCTGTGCGTATGTGTGTATGCATAAGGGAGACTACTGCCCAAGGAGGTCAGAAGAAGTTGTAGGAACTCCTGGAACTGGGGTCCTAGGCAGTTGTGAGACGTGTGTGAGTGCTAAAGACCAAACTCAGGTCTTATGAAGAGCAGCACACACTCTTGTCCCTGGGCCATCTCTCTAGCCCTCCATTCATATTTTGAACTTTACTCTTTGCATGATTAATTTAGCACAAAGGATAACTAAACTATGAAACTTGTGTCCGCTCAGGATATAATGGCACATGCACTGCTATTCTACACAACTCTGCTGTTTTCAAGCATCTTGCTTCAAGTGAGTTTTCTGGTCTCTTGGAGTTATTCTGTCTTTGTTGGGTTGTTTAATGAAGCTTAGCATTTTAAGAAACATCACAGAAATGCTTCCACCTGCAGTATGAAAAACAGCAATCTTCACCATCCCTCACAACTTGTCAAGCCTGACTTCAGCTGTGGGTGGATCTTCACAGGTTCACAGGAGTAGGGAGAATGGCATGGAAACTGAAGTATTAAGAACCACCAATCCAAATAACCCTATTAAAAAATGAGGTACAGAGCTAAACAAAGAATTTTCACCTGAGGAATATCAAATGGCTGAGAAGTACCTAAAGAAATGTTCAACATCCTTAGTCATCAGGGAAATGCAAATCAAAACAACCCTGAGATTTCACCTCACACTGGTCAGAATGGCTAAGATCAAAAACTCAGTAGACAGCAGGTGCTGGCGAGGATGTGGAGAAAGAGGAACACTCCTCCACTGCTAGTAGGATTGCAAGCTGGCACAACCACTGTGGAAATCAGTTTGGTGGTTCCTCAGAAAACTGGGCATGATACTACCTGAGGACCCTGCTATACCACTCCTGGGTATATAGCCAGAGGATTCTCCAGCATATAATAAGGACACATGCTCCACTATGTTTATAGCAGACCTATTTATAATAGCCAGAAGCTGGAAAGAACCCAGATGTCCCTCAACAGAGGAATGGATACAGAAAATGTGGTATATATACACAATGGAGTACTATTGAGCCATTAAAAACAATGAATTCATGAAATTCTTAGACAAATGGATGGAACTAGAAAATATTATCCTGAGTGAAGTAACCCAATCACAAAAGAACACACATGACATGCACTCACTGATAAGTGGATATTAGCCCAGAAGCTTGGAATACCCAAGACACATTTCATATATCAAATGATGCCCAAGAAGGAGGAAGAACAAAGTATAGATCCTTGGGTCCTTTGTAGAAAGGGGAAAAAATTACCCACAGAAGGAGATACAGAGACAAAAGGTGGAGTCTGAGGGAAAGACCATCCAGAGACTACCCCACCCAGGGATCCATCCTATATACAGTTACAAAACCCAGACACTCTCCTAGTGCATGACAAATACATTGGGGCCACTCTCAGTCAGCCATTGAACTGAGCACAGGGTCCCCAATGGGGGAGCTAGAGAAAGGACCCAAGGAGCTGAAGGGGTTTGCAGTGCCACAGGAGGAACAACACTATGAGCCACCCAGTACTCCCAGAGTTCCCAGAGACAAAACCATCAACCTAAGAGTACACAGGGAGTTACCCACGGCTCCAGACACATAGGCAGCAGAGGATGGCCTTGTTAGACACCAAAGGGAGGAGAGGCCCTCAGTCCTAGAAAGACTTGATGCTGTAGTGTAGAGGAATACCAGGACAGGGAAGTGGGGGAGGGTTGATTGGGGAAGGGGAGATGGCTTATGGGATTTTCGGGGAACCAGGAAAGGGGACAACATTTGAAATGTAAATAAAGAATATATCTAATAAAAAAGAAGCGATCCACAGCTTCTTGAGTCTTTAGTAATATTCTAGCAGAGTCGCAAGATGTTTACCCTCCTCACACAGGCTCACCTACTGCACAGACTGCCTCGAAGGTGGGCCCAAGGCCCACAGTACAGCCTCACCTACAACAGCTGGTGGCTGCTTAGGTTCTACATCCTCGCTGGCACGATGGGATGTCTATCTCTTAAAAGCCAAAGATAAGCCGGGCAGTGGTGGCGCACGCCTTTAATCCCAGCACTTGGGAGGCAGAGGCAGGCAGATTTCTGAGTTTGAGGCCAGCCTGGTCTACAGAGTGAGTTCCAGGACAGCCAGGGCTACACAGAGAAACCCTGTCTCGAAAAACCAAAAAAAAACAAAAAAACCAAAAACCAAAAACCAAACCAAAACAATACAAAAGCCAAAGATAAATTAATATAACCAAAGATAAATGACATTAAGAAATGGAAAATGACAGGTCCTGTTTTATACTGAAAGGAAAAGAAAGAATGGAGACTACCAGAAGGGATGGAGACTACCAGCATGTATTAGTCAGGGTTCTCTAGAGTTACAGAACGTATGGATAGTCTCTGTCTTCTTTCCTGTCTGTCTGTCTGTCTGTCTGTCTGTCTGTATCTGTCTCCCTTTCCCCTTCTCTCTCTGGCTTAGGTATAGTTTCCCCTGGGGCACTTAGGTCTACAACTACAAAAATTGATGTTTTGATCAAACATTTAAGCTATAGATGTCTGATTATGACATTGAAAAAATTCCATTTTTCCATCTATGTTTTTTAGCTGTATCTTTTCTAATTACTCGTAATAATCAATGATAATTTGCTGAGTTCAATAAGGCACATTAATCCCCTTAGTTTTCAAGTAACTGCAAACCACGATGCCCCAGAAGAATTGAGGTCCCCTCTGTGCTGCCATGTGTCTGTGCACGTAGCAGGGAACTGGGCACTGCAGATTACTGTACCACTGCAGAAATTATGCCTGCAGCTCTGTGTCATACCTCAGGGCCCTCAAGGACCCCAAGACCCTGAGATGCTCCAGATACTTGACAAGTATTTGTGGACTGTATGAAAGGCAGTCACACGAAACATGGGGAACACATGAGCATGGAGGTGGACAGGTCTGCCATTCCAGGCCTGCCCTAGCCAACTGGGTGACTGTGAACAGAATGGTTAACCTTCCTGAACCTTGCTTTATTTTCCTGTAAAATAAGCATAAGAAACTGCCTACCTCATGGGGATTTGTGGGTGCCTAACTGAGGTAGTATACACACATACACACACAGACACACACAGACACACACACACACACACACACACACGCAACAGCACTCATTAAGTGGTAGTTCTTCCTTCTCATTGGCACTGAGATTTTGCTATAAACATGGAACCACCCGGTGATGCTCCATGTCTTTCACAACCTTTGTTCTCCCAGAATGCCTTTTGTCCTTCCTGTCAAACCCAGACTCACCATTCAGCACTCATTCTGGTCTACTGTTCATAGAGCATGCAGTACCTTGTTAGGTTTCCTGTCAACTTTACCCAGGATGTCTCTCCTCCTAAGCTGACAGATTCCTAAAGGACAAAAGTAACTTCTAGTTCAGGACTGCACTCTTAAAAACATTCATTTTCCCTCTTTTCCAGGTAACAGATATTTAGTGAACTTAAAAAAGACTAAATTAATAAACTTGATCATATTTTCCCGTAGGAAGAATAACATAATAGGCTATTACATGCCTGTTTAAGAAATTGATTTTAACTAAATTGCAAATGGAATTAGCAGGATAGGAGCAAAGACTCAAAGCTATAAAATAACTATTAAAACGGTCAAATTAAGCTCCAGAGTTTCTGAAATATATGTAAATGTGCTCAATGTGCAGTATGCTGATCACAAGGACTTAGAGTTTCAACACAGCACAAGGTCAGATCTGAAGTCTCCCAGACTAGTACTAACACATGTTATGTAATCAGCCACAGAAAACAAAACTTTCCTAAAGGTGGGATGACTTCAGATGAACCTGTTAAGTGGCCATCTTTCTACTGTTTTCTATGACTGATCAAACACATGAGTGAGCACAGTCATTTCAAAACCTCCCATGTCATACACATCAAGACAGCAAGCTTTATGCCTTAAGCATGCACATACAAGTGCATTAAAGGCACATGATTCTACTGTTATCCTTTCCAAGAGAAAAAGCCTAGGCAGTCCTTCCAATATGACTCTTCCTGAAACCAATGTTGGGTCATGCAAACTCCCTCTCAGTTGTGTGTTCCTCTATCTTTCAACCCTGTGTAATCCACTTCTAGGGGATAACAGAAGTTGATCCATATTGGACATTTACTACTATATGCCAGACACCAAGTGCTTCAAAGGCTGTTGAAAGCCAGCCTCAATGTCTACTACAGGGTAAACTGAGGAAGGCATGAGGATGGAGTCAGCGATTTGGGATGGTGCTGATGGCAACTGCTGGAGGCCCTGATGATAGTGGCAGGTGATCAGAAAGTGAAAGGGAAGAGGGAGACTGGTGGGGATGGTACCAGGCATGGGCCTCCACTGATGGCAGCAGGTGTGAGCCTCTACTGATGGTAGCAGGTGACTAGAGAAGAAAGAGAAGAGACCAGTGCTGGTGGCAACTGGCCCTGGCTGCCACTGCTGGTGGCCAGTGATTAATCACCCAGCAGACTTTTCTCTGAGGGAATAGAACTCGATTCATTGGGGCTGACACTCCCTGTGACCTGTGAGAAACTCTGAATTCTCTAAACTCTTAAGGGGCTGGTGAGGAACAAAAAGAGAGAAAATCGTGCAGGGACATATACCCACTGGATGAAGCAAAGCAAGCTCCAACCATCTTACACACACACACACACACACACACACACACACACACACACACACATTTAGTGGGTGGAGCAAAGCTCTAATAAGCAAGCTCTAACCATTTTACATATACACACAAATATACGCATTCATACACAGTTGGTAGATGGAGAGAAATTCCAACAACTTTTTATCTTAGCCCTTTTTATATCTCCTAACAAAGTTCTCTACATAAGAAAAAGAATTACCACATTTAAAATTGGATAAGATGTTACACAAGAAGGAGTTACGGCAGGATTGTTGATTGTGGAGTTCAAAGAGATAGTTTTCTCTCTTTCATTCCATAAGCTCATTATAAGTTCAGAGCAATAGTTATATATGTCCATGGTCCTGCTTTATCATGATGCACACCTGTGGCCTTGTCCTTGGACTTCACCTCTAATGAATGTTGTCATTGATCATTAATTTGTTCTAAGCCTTTTCTTCTTCCTAATGCAATGTGTGTACTTGTAACATATAGAAGCTCCCTGGACTCCTTCTCATGCAGCCTTTACTATTCTACAAGGGAGAGACACACTCTACTTCTGATTCTAACTTTAAACTTTCTACCAACGAACAGTCTTAACTTCTTAAAACTGAATCAAATCAGAGATTCTATAAAATCATAAATTCATCTAAACAGCATTAATCCATGAAAGTTCATCTTCATGTGGATCTGAAGAAAATTTGCCGGATAGGGTGGGCTAATACCCAGGAATCAATCATAGCAGAGGACAGGCAGAAAGGGTCTGAGTTTGCCCTGTCACACCCTGTCAGAACAATGAGGAATACAACAATGGCAGGCATGAGAAGGTGCAGCAGCAGCAAGAGCAATCCTGGGACAAAGCCCCTGGGGCCATGCCTTTCCAGGATTTGCCCCATCACACGCACGAGAAGCAGTGGGCCATCTCCAGGAAGCTCACTTGTCTACTGCAGTTCCTCCTGCATGGTGTCTGCCAAAATGCCATGTATTACTCACAATGTAATAGCCTGGGATGGAGGTAGGTACCCAGGGAAGGTGGATGGTCTCTCAGAAGAGACAACTCGGTCATCAGGTGTTTGAAAGATTAGGTCACACATAGATGGAAGCATGTGTATCTAACACTCTGAGCTGTAAAACAGGGCCCAGTCGAGAGCTACAATTCTTTAATAACAGGCCAGCAGCTATAGTTGGACACTCTCAAGACAAGTAACTGAGACCATTAGAAAAGCCAGCGTCAACTGAGATTACCTAAGGGCTCACTCTGAAAAGCACAATACAATCTTTTCTGCAACCATCACCTAGGTTGGCCATGAGTTTGGAGTTAGCAGATGTTTCCACTTTCCAGAAACTTTCTAGTGACATACCCCGTCCTATCTGGGTGTGGTTATACATCTGCTTTTGGACTCTGCCCTCACCTGACAGCCTGAGAACCAAAGACAGCAGAGATCTAGACAAGGGTTCTGAGACTGTAGCCTGTGTACCTGTCACCTGGATCCAGTTCCTGTAGAAAAGCCTAGCTCAGACGATCTGAGATGGGGTCAAGATTTGACGTTTCTCACTGACTCCCAAAGACTGGAGGTGGAGCTCTAAAGAGTATAGCTCAGTGATGGAGTACCTCCCTAACAGACTCCCAGGTGGTGCTCTCAGGTGATCCTAGGAGGTCTGAAGACCACCTCTTAGTATCAAGATTCAACAACAGACTCTGCCAGTAGCACTGACTACGCTCTCCTTCTACATGCCACCTGAATAACCTACAATAGGTCCTGGGTTTCTCACCCTCAGAATGTGAAGCAACTGCTATGAAAATGTCATGATGGCCATCATTGGGAGCAGAGGACACCTTTGGGCGTGTGCAGGCAGAGACATTTCTACTCCTCTCTTTCCCTCTACCCATTCTTGATTTCATTCCTTTTCACCTGTTCCCAGGTCATGTCCAGGCAAATACTCCTACACTTAATTTTTCCTAAATATCATTCCTTTTTACCTTCAAAAATATTTCTTTTCCTCTTTCTAAAGAATTAACTACCCCTGTAACCTCAATCACTACCTTCTTCATCTCACAGTGGAACTTAAAATGTGAAAGATGCCTACTGTTACATTCCCTTGATGGCCCCATCACCAATTCCATAACCCTTTATCTTTAGAGAGTTTATCCCCACCAATAATTGGGAACATGTGCCTAACTAGTCACCATTGACTTTCCAAAAGAAACTTATGGTGTCCTATAGCCTGCCATTTCCTCTGACTTTGATCTTAGTGGTATGTTACCCAGAATGACTTGTAACAAGGTATGACAAGGCCAGAACCTGGCCATTTAAATGCAGTTAAAACACATCCCCTTGCAACACAGATTCCCTTTATTAGGGGTTTCGTCATGTTGTCCATGACTCCATCAATTCCTGAGCAAATGATAAAGGTAAGCCTATGACCTTCACTGGAATAAGTAATCTCAATCCTGCCAACCCCCCTGTCTGGATGATATGATAAAATTGGCCAGGAGCTAGAGAGGACTCCAGAGAAAGCTTAGGTTTGGATCCCACCCATAGAGGCAAGACTCAGAAGGTATGTCTCTGACTGCCTCCTTCTTCTAACACATCTGGAGCATGAGCTCTAATTGGCTCCTTTTTACACATCTGGAACGTGAGCCAATTCTAACAGAAGCTTATAATCCTCCACGCACTTGTGTGCCCTAGGACTCTCATCAATCAGGAAGGTCAATTAAGATCGAAATCCAAAAGTTCAAGGATTCTCTATCCAAGTACTCTCATAATATCCACTCTCCTAAGAGACAGGGGATCAGTGCTTGGGGCACCAAGTGGTGGTGAGGATGAGGGTTAAGGGTAACACAGTAGGAAATGGGACAGTAAAGACAAAAAAGCTAGTGATGGGGGAGGGAGGAACTGGGAAAGGTTTTAGCATTTGAAATGTAAATGAAGATTATATTCAATAAAAAAAAAAGAAGAAGCTAGTGATGTTATTTAAGGGCAGTGACAGTTACCAACCCTTTGCCAAACTAGCTCTCCCAGTCCTGATAACTAGCCACCCTTCTGCTGATTGCATTTGTAACCTGGTGAATAAGGATAATCACCATGCTAATTCAACACATAAACATGTACTGTTCTGAAGGAAAATTTCTTCCAGGATAATGCCCATCCGTGTGTGTGGAATGGTGGGGGGAAACATCCAATTCTAATCTGACTAAACAGTTTCCCAGTCACCATATAGACACTGGCCTCACCTGAATCTTCCTTCTGACTGCTCTCGTGCGTGATTTCTTGGTACAGCCTC
This sequence comes from Tokudaia tokunoshimensis, assembly GCA_036184795.1. Lineage (NCBI taxonomy): Eukaryota > Metazoa > Chordata > Mammalia > Rodentia > Muridae > Tokudaia > Tokudaia tokunoshimensis. The sequence goes on from BTHU01000009.1 coordinate 22,903,251, forward strand.
TCCTTCAGGGTAAGGAGTCTTGGGAAGGTTGACTTAATTATGCCCACTGTCTGGGAATCAGGTCAACCTGATCAGGATCAGGATTAAAGTCTGATGTGCTGCAAGAGTGTAGGTGTCCACCACTGCCACTGGTACAAGGGAGTAGCCACAAACTCAGAAATGAAGCAGGTCTTTGACTCATATTTTTTTGATTTATTTATTTTTTACAATATCATACCTGAAGGCCATGCATAGTGACCCTTCTTACCCCAATCTCCTCAAAAGTCTCTCTTATATGGTCCTGCCTATTTGTATTGGTTTGTGACCTGTAGAGATTACTGGAACCATCTGTGTGACCATGGGTTTAGGGTTATCTATTAGAGCCTGGGGGGCTCACCAGTGTGTATAGCACTAATGGCATCCATTCACTCTCACAGAAACTGTCAGTGCTCTATAGTTCAGAGAGGTAAAGGTTAGGGCCCTGTGAGCCCCAACCTAACTTGACTAATTGTCCTGTGTGGGCCCAGTATAATAACTACTGTGGGTGTGATTTAGCAGCGGCAGTAACTGTGTCTAGTCTAGAGAATGGCATTTTGTAGCCTTCACCCCATCTTCTGGCTCTTACAAGCTTCCTGCCCTCTCGTCCACAATGTTCCTTCAGCCTTAGAGGGGTGGTACACATACCTCGCTGGGCCCACAACCTTCGCTGACTCTCTGTATCCTGGCAGACACGAGTTTGCACTCAGTAACTTTCACTGTAACAAGAGGCTTCTCTGAGTGACTCTGGGGGCTGCTTTTGTCTAAGGCTGTAAGCACAGGTATTAGAGGGGAGTTTGCTGCTGTTTTCTTGCTATTTTTAATAGTGTACCAACCCTCTAAGTGGGAAGCAGTGAGTGGTTCACTCAAATGATCAGCAAGTAAATCTGAATGAGGGGAAATGTTCCAGGTGGGCTTAAAGAACACAGTGTGATCAAACACTGCCAACTTCCAGAGTCTCATGACAAGCACACAAATTGGGACATCATAAACAAGAGCTGTGGAGTGAGTCTTGTTCTTTTTTGGTTTGGTTTGGTTTGGTTTTTTTTCCAAAACCCAACTCAGCACCACATAATAATCATCATTTGTCAAGTGAACTTCTCCAGAGACACAGATCCAAGGCATTTAAAAGGCCCATGCTTTATCCTGGTGACCATGTTCCTACAAACATAAGGCATTAACAAGGATAAGAAAAAGATACTGACAGTCCTCATTATTCAAGGCAGGTACACTTGGTAATATCATAAGGTCAAGGAAGAGTTCAGATGAGGGCGATGTCTTTAATGAGCCAATTGTTTTCACAGTGACTGAGAACCTGTTTTGTTAGAAATTCAAGTAAGATATTTCCGAAACACTGAAGCAGTGAGTCAATTCCTTAAAGAGATCTTACAGAACAATATGTATATTTACACGTTGTATTGGCTGGTGGCTTATCTTTACATCAAAGTCACTTCAAAAACTGAATATGTACTGAATCCTTGCTCCTTGAGACATTATGGGAGTGAGTTGTTGCAAGCCTCTGGTCATATTTTCTCCAATGATCAATATGTTAGCCTTGTTTTATGCTTGCTTTTGTTTAAAGAACTCATCAAATATTGCTGATTGATCAACACTGAACTCAACACCAAAAGCACTAGCAGAGTACTCTAGCGCTGGTATTTCCCCGAAGGTCCATCATGGCCTTCTTGCACGTAGAAGGGAAGATGGTATTTTAGGCCTGCATTTGGGCCCATTTTAGACATGATGTCAGCAACAAGGAACACAGATCCAGGGGGGGGCGGGAGGGATGGCAGTAAATAGACTGAGGAAAAGGACAGTTATTTTCGTTAGGAGAGCTGAGACAAGAAGCCGTAGCTGGGAACGTTTGCCTGAGACGATGCAAACATGTCTCAGTTCCACCTGTGCCAGAAACAACTGCAAAGCACCGCCGTGTTGGTCCTGGAATATACAAACGGCCAATTACAAGCACAAGAGCGAAAAACTCACAAATGAAAGTTATTGAGTAAATTCTCAAATAGAGAGAGTAGAAGCAAGGAAGGAAGGAACTATGCTGCCCTTCCAGCCCAGAGATGATGCTGTTCCCAGCAGGACCCCAGAGATGACACTGCCCCACAACAGGGCAACAAGAATGCTAGGACCCCCCTCCCAGAGATAACAATGTCCCACACCAGGGCACCCATAGCTACTAGAACCTTCCAGAGACAATGCTGTCCCCCAGGCAGACACCCATGGATGCTAGGATACCCCAGAGACAATTCTGTCCCCCAGCATGGCACCTGTGGATGCTAGGACCCCCCCCCCAGACAATGCTTCCCCACAGCAGGGCACCCACAGACACTAGGAACCCCAGGCCAAGCCCATCAGATTTAGGTCATCAGCCTTTCCTTCCTGGGTGGTGACGTCAAGTAGGTTTGAGCTGAGTTCTTCTAAGGATACAGGGCCACAGTACTTCTTCACAATGGGGATATCACCAAAGAGTACTTCAAACGTGAGAAATGAACAATTAAAAAATTGACTCATCTGCAGAAGTGTCTCAGTGGAATCCATTATTTTATATACACTTCTGCTTCTAAGTTTAAAAACTTTAAAAATAAGTATACAACTAGCCTTTAGGACAGTAATAACTACTTAAATTGTGACAAATATGGACAGTGTCTCCTCTTTTAATATATTCAGCTGCTACTTCTTAGCACTTAGCTCTGCCCGTCCCAAACCTTCTCCTGCTTCCTCCTCCTCCTGCGGCTTTGAGCGGGCTCCACTCCCTAGCACTTCAAAGTAAGCCGGTTCCAGGTATACACACTTGATTCATGCCCTGAGTAATCATAAGTATTCACTCACACTTAGGATTGGCACTCCCCTGTATTAAAACAGACTGTAAAAAACTAATGTTGGCCAAGATATGGTAGAGCTGCTTTACAAAGTGATCTAACTCCTCAAAGGTTAAGCACTGGTGTTTACCCAGGGGGAATGGGAGCAGAAGCTTATGCAAATGCATGAATGGTTATGGAAGCATTGTTCAGAATATTTAAAGTGTGGAAACATCCACAGGTCCACCAAATGCCGAGAATACAAATGAAATGTGGTATTTGCATGGACTGGAGTGTGACTCTTCCACAAGGGGATGAGGTACTGACATGCTCCAAAGGGAAGGAGTCTTGAAAACTTGCTAAGTAAACGAAGCCAAACTCTAAAAGGTACATCCTACATGAGTCCGTTGTATGATGTGCTCAGAGTAGGCAAATCCCAGAGGCAGAACGTAGGCTTGAGGCTTTCTTGGACTGGGTGGTGGTGACAGGGGAAATAGGTAGCAATGGCTAATGTAACACATGGTCTATTTAGAGAAGAGAGAATGGTTTAATAACTCTGGGAAGATACTAAAGACTATCACATTCTGCACTTAAAATGGGTGAGTTGTATACATAGATGAATTATACCTCAATAAAGCTTCCACAGGAAGTAATGAATAACTTAGCAATTTTCATCAGGAATTCTGTTGACTGGTCATTTAATAGAACACCAAAGACCTGCTACTCACAGCAACTAGCACCCTTCACAATGTTCTGATCAACAAGCCAAACTACACAAGTGAGTAACTGCATCTTCTCATGGGCTGGGAGGGAAGTGGGGCAACAAGGTCATGAATTTAGTTCTTCATAGAGAAAGATTAAGTTTGTTTTCTCTGAATTACTAGAATCTGTAACAGCATGTGAGAAAAGGTTGTGGCATAAAGCTGAGTACCAAAGGGTGAAGAAGTTTACTCACCTGAATAGGATCCAATGAACAAAGGCTTCTATTAACTAAGAGATGTTCCAAGTAGCACAGTAAGATATCAGATAGATTATTTAACTCCTTGCAAGATAAGACAGAGTTTTACATTGCTCTTAACTCCTGACAAAGTAGCACTCCTCCTTGACTAGTGTCTGCATCTTCAACCCACTCTCTCATCTGCTGTTGGTCACTCAGGCACTTTCCCAAGCGATTCCTTCAGGACTAGCAACCACTTTGTCATGTCTACTTTGTTCTTATGCTCTTATCTCAGCAAAATTTTGCAATATTACAAATGCATACACACACACATACACACACGATATATGTCAACTTGGCCAATTTCTATGAAGTGGTCATCAGTCTCCAGAACAGTCTTGTAGGGTTACTAAAAATAACTATGACCAGAACAAATAAGGAAGTCTTCAGCTGAGGCTCTTCTAGAATATGTTAAATGCAATGTGAACTAAAGAATCCTTGGCCTGGTGAAATCATTTGGGTGCATTTAAATGAGAAGCCCAGCTTCCCACATGTGTACAAAGCAGGTCCTTGGGTTATGTGGCTACAGAATAGACTTTGGGAGGGAGTGTGTCTCCCCTGAGTCCCGCTGTCCTGGACTCCTTGGTATGAGCACACCATGATGAGACCCCGGCGACATTAAATACAGCAAAATCAATGCACAAGCAATTCCAAATATGCAATTTAAAAGATAACCCAGGTACCAAATTAAATAGGATCCAACTCACGTTGCTTGCAAATATTGAATAAGACGTGATATCTATACCCGATAGAGATATATAAAGATACATGTGTAGATATTACATGAGATATATATCATTAATCCTACTCTTTCTGCTCTCATATGACCACATGCTTATAGAGGCGTTCTGTCTCTGACATGGGCTCATTCTTCAGTATTTCACTGTACAAACCAAGAGGGGTACTTGCTTTCCTCTCCCAATTCCTTTTTTTAAAAACAATATTGATCGTGCATAATATCCACAAGACTGTAGACAATCTACTCGAGAGCATTCTAATACTAAAGAACATGTTAAGAACATGCTAAGAACATACAGCACCTCCTCTGTGAAACCCTTGTATTATCTTCCAGTTCCAGTTTTCGGCATTATTGTTCTTTTTATTTCCCCAGACCCTCACTAGCCTCACCCCCATTCTCCTTTTCAGGATTTCCATGTTAATAGGCCACCAAACAGACATGAAGCAGATCATCATCATATTCATTCATTTGTTCATTCATTCATTCAGAAGTGAATACAACTGTACTACTTGGCATTTTCATTTTTTAAAAAGATATTTTTCAATTGAAAAAAAAAGTAGTCCAACTATATATTTTTTTCAGTCATCAAAGGTGAAGAGAAAAGAAACAGAAAACAGGAAGCCATTAACAGCTAGCAGGGTTATTACCCCTTACCTATTATCCCTTACCCCTCAGGGGCCTCAGGGACAAAAATGCTGTGCCTTAGAAAATCAGCCCTGTTGCTAGAGGCACAGTCACAGCCATAGGACTTTAAGTCAGGAGAGGGCCCAGCCAGGCTTCTAGATATAGAAGATATAGATTTCTCCCACTGGACACCCCAACAAGGGTCATTCCTGAAACCCTCTTAGGCATCTGCTGGGACTTTACAGTCCAGGTGTGGCACCATAGAAGCAGACAGCCTGAGACAGAGGGTTGTTGGGCAATGAACAGGGAGGCCGCTAGATTCTTCTCATAGCAGCGGGGACAGTCTGGTTGGCAGCCATCAGTGACACTTGCTTGTTGAAACGTTTGTGATTGACTAGAAACAGCATACCACAGAAGAATGCAGAGAAGTGTTTCCCACCGTCCTTCTAACCTCCAGACAGGACTGGCCAGTGGCTAGTTTGTCTAGCCTGGCATGACTTTGGAGTCTACATTTTACTTCTGCATGTCAAAAGGTTTGGTCTTCACATCGATACTCAGGGGATGGGACCTCTTCTTCAGATGCCTTTCCCTCTCTGTAGAAGGGACATTCCGTACCATCCAGTCACCCCCTGTACCCCCCAGGAAGGGCTGTAACCTGCTCCCAGCACCTTCATGAAAGAAAGCTAACAAGATGGATTCTGGTTTGTTTGTTTGTTTTATTGTTATTTTGTTTTGTTTTTAAGTCACTGCTCTTTATCCAAACGTTGTCATTTTCATACTTCTGGAAATGTAAAAGCAACCAAATACAAACAATTTTCAAATGACTTTTACAAAATGATCTCTCCATAACCCGTAGAAAGGTAGTCTTGATCAATAATTCCTTCCTAATTTGTTTCTACATCTTTAATCACCATGAAAACAATCATACTTTCATGTTTTAATCACTTTTCTAATAAAGAAAACAGGGCACTTTAGAGCAATGGCTCAATTATTGACTAAGTGAGCCTCAGCAAAAAACACCAATAAAAAAACATGATGATATATTTACTCTTTATTGTGAAATTAGCTAACATTCAATTTCTTCAAGATTGACATGTATAGGTATTCTTAGTAATAGCTATTTACCAAATCTTTAAATTACATGTGCAAACATTGTGCAAGTATATCCATACATGGTGGCTGTTATAAATGTAACTGTTTTGTTTTTTAAATGCTCATACAGCAAAGATGTCTCTTTCCTTTCCAAGTCAGGTGGTAGCCTATAAGCTGATTTCTGAGAAACACTTTTCATTGAGCAAGGCCTTAAAAGTCTTTTACCATATCATAGCTTTTCAAAAGAATCTTGGACAAAATGATTTGGTCTCATGTTTTGTTAGTACAATGAAGTGTAGCTGATAACTAGATTTCAGTGCACAAACTTTTTCCCACACAAAGAGAAGATTTGATAGCTAAAACCTACACATGGATTCTGAATAACAGAGACTTCCCTAAGAAACACTACCAGGATGCTAAGAATGCATGTATTAGCTTACAGACAGTTCTACTAGGCTACTCCCAGGAACCTAGCAACAGTGACCTAGCAACAGTTTACCTCATCACCTGTTGCCAGGTGGAAGCCAGGCATGTAAGAGGATTGCTGGTACTAGCTCTCTCTCCATCTCCTATCTCTCCCCTTTTTACTCTCTTTCTCCACCTGTCCAAACCAGCCTATTCCTCTTTCTTCTCTTTTGTCCCTCTCTTCTCTCTCTATCCCTCTCTGCCCCCCTTTCTCTATCTCTACCCCTTTCCAGGACCCCATTCCCCTCCCTTTCCCAACAAACTTTCTTTATAGTAACCCCATCCAATAGTGTGGTTGTTCAAGGGGATGCCTAAGCATGGGCCCACGGAGATGCTCCCTCCCACGGCATTATACCGAGTTATAAAGCACAACAGTATGTGCTGCTCAGACTCCTCACCCATCTCTAGGGTGTGTAGGCTGGGAAGCTTCTGGCTAAGCACTAGTGTTGAGAATAGTTAGCTTGGTAGAGGCCATTGCAGTCCTTTCTCCATTTTAGAATAGGGAAGTGGTTAAGGTCCTCTGGATGAGAACCAGAACTCCTGAGAGAGAGGATGCCATTGCTGGTGGAGAGGCAGGAAGAAAGGAACTCCCAGAACTCTGCAGGCTGCCACCATGGAAGGTATAGAATAGTCTCCACATGAGTTAAAGGCAAGAATGATAGTGAGGAGAGATGCTTGGAGCTGCTCCAGAAGGGAGGGGACAAGAGGACAGTGTGAATGGCCCACAATTCCAATGGTGTTAGTGGGCCAAGTAAACAAGGCAGAAGGCCACAGAAGAGGAACATGAAGGGGCCCTATCCAGGAGGGCTTCCTGACACAGGGATGAGGAGAAACTAGCAGACATAGGCGGGAGCTATATACTTCCAAAGCAGAAGCCAGAACAGCTAGATGTGTTAAGTAATGAAAGTGTGCAAGCGTGCAGGTGTGAGTGAGTAGGGGAGGAGGCTTACATGTGTATTACATATGCACATGTAATAAAAGAAGATAATTCAGCAGAGTGCACTCTGACATCTTTGCTCCAGCATCGTGGCAGTTGGGACCGCCAGGCTCAGAGACAGACAGGCATAATATCGCTTGGGTCTCAGGCAGCTTGTGTGTACCCTGCTCCCAAGAGCTGGGCAGGTCTGCAGTAACCAGCGTGCCAGCTCTGCTGTGGGACTTCTGCCTTGCAGAGGGACCCCCTCCCCCCCCCCCCGCACTGGGCCGGAGCCTACCAGCTTCCCTTTGGCGACCTCTCTTCCTGGATCGACTGCACTGAGGAGACAGGTACCAAGGTTCACCCCAATATAACATCACTTGGGACACGGCCAGTTGGGGCTTCCATCTGTGCCCAAGAGCTGGACAGCGCTACAATTCTCTGGGCGACAGTTCTGCTGTGGGCCAACTCCCCTGCTGAGTGACCTGCACCGCCTCCAAGAGAGTGCAGAGTGCACTCTGCCATCTTTGCTCCAGCATTGGGGCAGTTGGGACTGCCAGGCTCAGAGACAGACAGGCATAATATTGCTTGGGTCTCAGGCAGCTTGTGTGTACCCTGCTCCCAAGAGCTGGGCAGGTCTGCAGTAACCAACACGCCAGCTCTGCTGTGGGACATCTGCCCTGCAGAGGGACCCACCCTCCCCCCCTCCAGGAGAGATCACACACCCCTGCACAGGGCGGGAGCCTACCAGCCTCCCTTTGGCGACCTCTGCTCCGAGAATCCACTACGCTGAGCCTTTGGATGTGCAGGGATTCCCCAATATAACATCACTTGGGGCAAGGCACATCAGGGCTCCAAAGATACTCAGGAGCAGGGCAGGCCCCAGAAATTGGTGCCAGGAGAATCCCAGTAACCCAGGGGGGCCAGAAATAGCTTTGCAGAGTCACAGGAAGTCCAACCAACAGCCAGTGACAGCAGGACCAACTAACACCAGAGGTAACCAGATGGCAAAAGGCAAACATAGGAACATTACTAACAGAAATCACAGTAATATGGCACCATCTGAACCCAACTCTCCAACAGCAGCAAGTCCTGGATACCCCACCATACCCGAAAGACAAGATCTGGATTTAAAATAATTTCTCATGATGCTATTAGAGGATTTCAAGAAGGACACAAATAAATCTAATAAAGAATTACAGGAGATCATGAATCAACGCTTAGAAGCCCTTAAAAAGGAAACACAAAAATTGCTTAGAGAAATGCAGGAGAACATGGATCAACAGATGGAGGTCCACAAGGAGGCAACACAAAAATCGCTTAAAGAAATGGATCAACGGTTAGATGCACTTTCAAAGGAATCACAAAAATTGCATAAAGAAATGCAGAAGATTATGGGTCAACAGATGGATGCCCATAGGGAGGCAACACAAAAAGTGCTTAAAGAAATGAATCAATGGATAGATGCCCTTACAAAGGAAACACGAGAATTGCTTAAAGAAATGCAGGAGACGATGGATCAACAGATGGAAGCCCATGAGGAGGAAACACAAAAATTGTTTAGAGAAATACAGGAGAACTTGGGTCAACAGGCAGAAATCCTGAAAGAGGAAACGCAAAAGTACCTTAAAGAAATACAGGAAAATACAAACAAACAAGTGAAGGATCTCAGCAAATCCATCCAGGATCTAAAAAAGGAAGTAGAAACAACTAAGAAATCACAAAGGGAGACAACTTTGGAGATAGAAAACCTTGGGAAGAAATCAGGAGTCATAGATGCAAACATCAACAGTAGAATACAAGAGATGGAAGAAAGAATCTCAAGTGCTGAAGATACCATAGAAAGCATCGACTCAACAGTCAAAGAAAATGCAAAATGCAAAAAACGTGTAACCCAAAACATCCAGGAAATCCAGGACACAATGAGAAGACCAAACCTAAGGATTATAGATATAGATGAGAGTGAAGATTTGCAACTTAAAGGGCCAGTAAACATCTTCAACAAAATTATGGAGGAAAACTTCCCTAACCTAAAGAGAGAGATGCCGATGAACGTACAAGAAGCCTACAGAACTCCAAACAGACGGGACCAGAACAGACATACCTCCCGTCACATAATAGTCAAAACTTCAAATGTACTAAACAAAGAAAGAATATTAAAAGCAGTAAGAGAAAAGGGCCAAGTAACATACAAAGGAAGACCTATCCGAATCACATCAGACTTCTCTCCAGAGACTATGAAAGCCAGAAGATCCTGGGCAGATCTCATGCAGACACTAAGAGAGCACAAATGCCAGCCTAGACTACTATACCCAGCAAAATTCTCAATCACCATAGATGGAGAGACCAAGATATTCCATGATAAAACCAAATTTTCACAATATCGTTCCACAAACCAAGCCCTGCAAAGGATAATAGGTGGAAACCGCCAATACAAGGAGAGAAACAACACCCTGGAAAAAAATGAGATAGTAACCTTCTTGGATCAAACCCGAAAGTAGATAACCACTCAAACATAAAGATAGCATCAAGAATGGTAGATGGCAATAATCACTATTCTTTAATCTCTCTTAATATCGATGGTCTCAATTCCCCAATAAAAAGACATAGACTAACAGACTGGATACGTAAACAGGACCCAGCATTTTGCTGTGTGCAGCAAATGCACCTCAGTGTCAAAGACAAACACTACCTAAGAGTAAAAGGCTGGAAAACAATTTTACAAGCAAATGGTCCCAAGAAACAAGCCGGAGTAGCCATCCTAATATCAGATAAAATTGACTTCCAACCTAAAGTCATCAAAAAAGACACAGAAGGACACTACATACTGATCAAGGGAAAAATCCACCAACAAGAACTCTCAATTCTGAATATCTATGCTCCAAATGCAAGGGCACCCTCATTCATAAAAGAAACTTTACTAAAGCTCACATCACACATCGCACCTCACACAATAATAGTGGGTGACTTCAACACCCCGCTCTCTGAAATGGATCGTTCAGGAAAGCAGAAACTAAACAGGGACACAGTGAATCTAATTGAAGCCTTGGACCAAATGGAACTAACAGATATATATAGAACATTTCATCCTAGAGCTAAAGAAGACACCTTCTTCTCAGCACCTCATGGTACCTTCTCCAAAATCAACCATATAATTGGTCACAAATCAGACCTCAACAGATATAAGAAGATAAAACTAATCCCATGCCTTCTATCAGATCACTATGGAATAAGGGTGGTCTTCAATGGCAACAAAAAAAAAAAAACCCAGAAAACCCACATACACATGGAGGCTGAACAATGCTCTACTCAATGATAACTTGGTCAAGGTGGAAATAAAGAAAGAAATCAAAGACTTCTTGAAATTTAATGAAAATGAAGGCACAACATACCCTAATTTATGGGACACAATGAAAGCAGTGCTAAGAGGAAAATTCATAGCCCTGAGTGCCGCCAAAAAGAAACGGGAGACAGCATACACTAGCAGCTTAATGGCACACCTGAAAGCCCTGGAACAAAAAGAAGCAAATACACCCAAGAGGAGTAGAAGGCAGGAAATCATCAAACTCAGGGCTGAAATCAATCAAGTAGAAACAAATAAAACCATACAAAGAATCAACAAAACAAGGAGTTGGTTCTTTGAGAAAATCAACAAGATAGATAAGCCCTTAGCCAGACTAGCCAGAGGGCACAGAGACAGTATCCAAATTAATAAAATCAGAAACGAAAAGGGAGAGATAACAACAGAAACTGAGGAAATTCAAAAAATCATCAGATCCTACTACAAAAGCCTGTATTCAACACAACTAGAAAATCTCGAGGAAATGGACAATTTCCTTGACAGATACCAAATACCAAAATTAAATCAGGATCAAATAGACCATCTAAACCGTCCTATAACCCCTGATGAAATAGAAGTCGTCATTGGAAGTCTTCCAACCAAAAAAAGGACAGGTCCAGATGGTTTTAGTGCAGAATTCTATCAGACCTTCAAAGAAGACCTAACACCAATACTCTTCAAACTATTCCACAAAATAGAAACAGAAGGAACTCTACCCAACTCGTTCTATGAAGCCATAATTACGCTAATACCAAAAGCACTCAAAGATCCGACAAAGAAAGAGAATCTCAGGCCAATCTCTCTGATGAATATCGATGCAAAAATACTCAATAAAATTCTTGCCAACGGAATCCAAGAACACATCAAAACGATCATTCACCACAATCAAATAGGCTTCATCCCAGGGATGCAGGGATGGTTCAATATAAGGAAATCCATCAATGTAATCCACTACATAAACAATCTCAAAGAAAAAAACCACATGGTCATCTCATTAGATGCTGAGAAAGCATTTGACAAAATCCAGCATCCGTTCATCCTAAAGGTCTTGGAAAGATCAGGAATTCAAGGCCCATATCTAAACATAGTAAAAGCAATTTACAGCAAACCGGTAGCCAACATCAATCTTAATGTAGAGAAACTTGAAGCAATCCCACTAAAATCAGGGACTAGACAAGGCTGCCCTCTCTCTCCATATCTTTTCAATATAGTACTTGAAGTTCTAGCTAGAGCAATTAGACAACAAAAGGAGGTCAAGGGGATACAAATTGGAAAGGAAGAAGTCAAACTATCACTATTTGCAGACGATATGATAGTATACTTAAGCGACCCAAAGAACTCCACCAGAGAACTCCTACAGCTGATAAACAACTTCAGCAAAGTGGCCGGATATAAAATCAACTCAAGCAAGTCAGTAGCCTTCCTATACTCAAAGGATAAGCAGGCTGAGAAAGAAGTAAGAGAAATGATACCCTTCACGGTAGCCACAAACAATATAAAGTATCTTGGTGTGACTCTAACCAAACAAGTGAAAGATCTGTATGACAAGAACTTCAAGTCTCTGAAGAAAGAAATTTAAGAAGACCTCAGAAGATGGAAAAATCTGCCATGCTCATGGATTGGCAGGATTAATATAGTAAAAATGACCATCTTGCCAAAAGCAATATACAGATTCAATGCAATCCCCATCAAAATCCCAACTCAATTCTTCATAGAGTTAGAAAGAGCAATTCAAAAATTCATCTGGAATAACAGAAAACCCAGGATAGCTAAAACTATTCTCAAGAGTAAAAGAACCTCTAGGGGAATCAGTATCCCAGACTTCAAGCTATACTACAGAGCAATAGTGTTAAAAACCGCATGGTATTGGTACAGTGAGAGGCATGTAGATCAATGGAACAGAATTGAAGACCCAGAAATGAATCCACACTCCTATGGTCACTTGATCTTTGACAAAGGAGCTAAAGCCATCCAGTAGAAAAAAGACAGCCTTTTCAACAAATGGTGCTGGCTCAACTGGAGGTCAACATGCAGAAGAATGCAAATTGACCCATTCTTATCTCCTTGCACTAAGCTCAATTCCAAGTGGATCAAGGACCTCCACATAAAACCAGACACACTGAAACTAATAGAAAGGAAACTAGGGAAGAACCTTGAACATATGGGCACAGGGGAGAATTTCCTGAATAGAACTCCAATAGCTTATGCTCTAAGATCTAGAATTGACAAATGGGACCTCATTAAATTACAAAGTTTTTGCAAGGCAAAAGATGCTGTCAAAAAGACAAAGCGGCAACCAACTAACTGGGAAATGATCTTTACCAACCCTACATCTGACAGAGGGCTAATATCCAATATATACAAAGAACTCAAGAAGTTAAACTCCAGAGAGGCAAGTAACCCTATTAAAAAGTGGGGTACAGAGCTAAACAAAGAGTTCTCACCTGAAGAATATCTAATGGCTGAGAAGCACCTAAAGAGATGTTCATCATCCTTAGTCATTAGGGAAATGCAAATCAAAACAACCCTGAGATTCCATCTCACACCAGTCAGAATGGTTAAGATCAAAAACACAGGAGACAGCAGTTGTTGGTGAGGATGTGGAGAAAGAGGAACACTCCTCCACTGCTGGTGGAATTGCAAGCTGGTACAACCACTCTGGAAAGCAGTCTGGCGGTTCCTCAGAAAACTGGGCATGACACTCCAGGAGGATCCGGCTATACCTCTCCTGGGCATATACCCAGAGGCTTTACCTGCATGCAATAAGGACACATGCTCCACTATGTTCATAGCAGCCTTATTTATAATAGCCAGAAGCTGGGAAGAACCCAGATGTCCCTCAATGGAGGAATGGATTCAGAAGATGTGGTATATTTACACAATGGAATACTACTCTGCAATTAAAAACAATGAATTCACGAAATTCCTAGGCAAATGGTCAGAACTGGAAAATATCATCCTTAGTGAGGTAACCCAATCACAAAAGAACACACATGGTATGCAGTCACTGATAAGGGGATATTAACCCAGAATCTCGGAATACCCTAGACACAATTCGCATATCAATAGATTTCCAAGAAGATGGAAGGAGAAACCCCTGGTCCTGGAAAGACTGGATGTAGCGGAATGCTGAGACAGAGAAGAGAGAGGGGGTTGAATGGGGAAAAGAGGGAGGGAAGGGGGCTTATGGGACTTTCGGGGAGGGAGGAAACGGGAAAGGGGAAATGATTTTGAATGTAAATAACAATATAAAAAATAAAAAAAAAGAATTCAAAACCCTAAATGAAATCAACTTTCCCCTCTTTCTGCCTCCCTTAGCCCACCTAGATCCCAAGAGACTTGGAACAAGAGACTCTTCCCTTCGGCAGTCTTGAACTGAAGGAGGCGAAGAAGCACTGAACTAGATGATAGTGTGTGTGTAGAAATTCCAGGAGTTTCCCAAGGACTAAGCATTAAGTCAAGCTACTGCACAAAGCAGACATTGTCACTCCCAGTCCTGCTCCAAGTTCTTTGGGAGCACCTCACAAGAGTCCACGAGGTCTGCAAGCTAGATGCTGCCATCTCCCTGATCCAGCAGGGACCATGCTCTGCCAACTTCCTCTGCCCCAAACACATTGGGCTTCGATAAGTTCTTCTGATATTCTGGCTCTTCCTGGTCATGTGACCACTGCATCTTTTATCTGCAATGCGCTTGTTCTAATTATTATTAAGAAAAGGTTACTGAGGTCTTTAGCTATCACATATTTGAGTTCGTATATTTTGAAACCTTCTAAGTGAATAATTAGTATTTTGGTATTATCATGCCCTCTTTATTACAAAATATATTTCTAATAAACAATATTAGTTCTGAAATATATTGTATTTGATACTTAATATGGCCATTTCAAGTTTCTTTTGATTAATGTTAATATGTTGATTATGTTAATATGGTATATATTTTTCTGTACTTTTACCTTTATTCTGTTTGAATTTTTTAATTTAAGATTGTTCTTTTGTTGAGAGAATACAACTGAGATTTTCCCTTGTATCTTATCTGGTAATTTTCACCTTTTAATTGAGACATTTAAAGCATTTCCATTTAATGCTTTAAATGATTTAACTTTATATGATTGAGTTTTAAACTACCATCTTTTCATTGTTCTCTACTTGGTTTTTCAGTTCTTCATTTTCTTCTAACTTTAGAAAGATTCATTTTATTATTGTGATTAGTGTATTCAGTACATCCGATGTGATGGAATGGCTGCTGTAACCTGTCACATTCCATGCATACACGCTAATTCTCAATCTGTCACTACTGCTCTAATACATGGGGAAAGGCCAGGGATCTACTGAGGGTTCTGTAAATTATTTTGATTAAATAGAACAGCAGAGCTAAGTAAAAATTAAAACCATTTTCAAAGAAAAAAGGGCACTAGGACGGTCTAACCAAATAAAGATGATTCAGAAAATTTCATGAGCTTCAGTCATGTTTACATTTTCAACAATGTAGTGGCTGCTCTCCATACCTCACATGCAGCACAGTCCAAACACTCGGCACCTACGTCTTCCGTGATGCTGCTGTGTAGACACAGACACTGAAGCAGAGATGTAGAATGAGATAAATCTGTACACAACTCAGGATGCTCAAGGAGAATTATTCTCTCTTTTTCACGAAGAAAATCTTAATATGGTCTAGTTTCTTTGGTATCTGCCTTGCGATTGACAGTGATAACTTAGCTTGGCTGCAGCAAAAAGAAATGTCAACTACTCCACAGTTAAGCACATTAAGGGAAAAGAAAGCACCTTAGTGTACGAATCACAGGAATCATTATGGAACCGTGAATGTAAAGTTGAACCAAGTGAGAACATAATGAGTATGACATTGTGCTGGTCAAGCTGAATGCCTCGTGAATTTGCCCACATACTTAAGACACAATCAGGGTACAAGGAGACCAATCGATGCCTGAGAGCAGCCCCGGGAGGACTGTCCTTTGTAGTGTAGCAAATGTGGCCCATCTTTGCTTTCATGGATTAGTTCTAGGTAGCCATCCTCTAAGGCAGTGCCTCTCAACCTGTGGGTCGCAATCCCTTTGGAGAGGTTGAGCAACCTTCCACAGGGATAACCTAAGGTCATTAGAAAACACAGATATTTCCATTGTGATTCATAACAGTAGCAAAATTACAGTTATGAAATAACAGCAAAAAATAATTTTATGGTTTGGGGGTCACTGCAACATGAGGAACTGTATCAAAGGGTCACAGCATTAGGAAGGTTGAGAACTACAAGCTTTAGGGCAAAACTTAGTCTGAAGATCAAAAAACATTTTTAGTACAATAACCAATTAAGTGATGGTAAATAGTTATTTATGTAGAAATAAAAGATACTCACAAACTTAACTAATATTTCATCTAAGCCAAAGCTGTTAAACAGTGATTAACAACAAATGCAAATTAATTCCTCATTCTCAGTAAGTTGCAGGAGTTCAAGAAAAGCAAAAGAAGTCTTGTTCTCTGTAAGTCCTAGTAATGATGAACTTACATTGGTTAACTATGAGACAGTTTCAAACAGCACCTTTGGAATGTCAAGAAGATTCCATGGAGGACATCAAATGGGACCTGGCATGCATGCCTTTATGAGACCCATTGTCCTTTGTGATCAGGCTATACTGGTGTTAATATATGTGTGTACTTTGTGTGTGCATGTTCATGTATGCACATGTGTGCAAAGTCCAAAGTTCAGCATCAAGTGTTTTCCTCATTTGCGTGCTGACGTGTGCTACCCCCCTCTCTCCTTCTCCCGTTCTCTCCCTCTCTCTCCTTTAGACAAGGTTCTTCTCTTTCACTGAATTTGAAGCTCAACAATTTGGCTACACTGACTGGTTAGCAAGCCCTAGGAATCCTCTTGATCCTTTTGTCTCTGCTCCCCATTGCTGAGATTATAGATACCCAGTGTCATGCCTCGTGTGTGTGTGTGTGTGTGTGTGTGTGTGTGTGTGTGTGTGTGTTGGGGAGTGGGGATTTTGTTTTACAAGGGTTCTGAAGGAGTGAATTTAGGTTCTTATGTTTACATGGATACCAACTGAGCCACCTCTCCAGCTCCTGCTGTATTAGTACTAAAATGTTGACTATATAATCAATAAATACTATGCATATTTTTGTATATTTTTCTTGTAAGGAAAATAACATGAACACACTCCTTTCATGAGCTGATGAGACTATAAAACCCCTTCAGGAGCCATTAAGCTAATAAAACTCAAGCCTGAGCCCACGCTGATCTATCTGGCCTGTATCGTACTGGCCCAGTCACTTTACAGCAGTATCAGACAGGCAAACAAGAGAAAATAGCCACGTTAGAAGCCGACAAGGAGACGTCCCAGTCTCCTAAGTCATTAGCTGACACTCAAGTCTGAAAACTAAGAGTGAGTTGGCTTTAGCTGAGACCTGGGAGACATGGGACAACTGAAGCCTGTAGTAGGGTTTGGCTTAGTGATTGGTAATAGACAACACCTGGGGCCTTCTCAGGAGGGCCAAGAAAGCAGATGCACCTGCATGCGTGGATATGCATGTTCATGTGCATGCATCAATGCAGAGCTGATGCATTTCCCAGCATACTGTGCGAGGCCCCAGATGGAGGTTTCCAATCCTACTGCATGAAGAGATCCAAAACTCTTCATTTTAGAGACTGGAAGAAGGCGGTCACACCCACCCACCATCCTGTCAAGGCAGGAGGTAAAGACCATCCTCGCCCTCAGAGCCAAGACTCTTCTTTCCCCTGTTCTGGTCAGGGACATCCTATGACAAGGATCACCAAGCCTTTTGTGCTCTCCAAGTCTACCCTGCTTGGGGGTTCCCACACCTTTCATGGGCTAGAGCTGAGGACATCAATCTAGTGACCAGAAAAGAAAATCCATAATGGAAAGACATTTATTTCCTATGAGAAAATAGACCAAACTGAAATCGTATAGTCTCCCTGACACAAGAGACTCATGCAAACATTACAGAGAGACTGAACCACAAAGTGATATAATTAGAATAAAAATGCAGTCTGTTCTGTTGTTTGGGTTTTTATTTTGTTGGTTTCTAAGATAGCATTTCACATAGATCAGTCTGGCTTTGAACTCAACATGTAGATGAGGCTGACCCTGAACTCCTGATCCTCCTGCCTCCTCTCCCTGAGCTCAAGAATTGCAGGCATGTGCCACTATGTCCAGAGAAAGAGGAGAACTTCTGAACTAAAAATATTGGAGGGGAAAAATTAAATTCTATAACCTAACTGAAAGAGAATATTCCTTCCTGAGAAGAAAATCCCATCTGCAGAAGAGACTAGCAAACTTTCCTGTAAAGTTACTAGCCGCCCAGCTAGTAAACAGCTTTTACTTTGGGGCCAAATGGTCACTGTGGAGTCTCTTACATCTGTCACTGTAGTATGAGCAGCTGGAGGTGACAGATGTGCAAACAGGATGGCAATATAATAAAAATGCATTTACAGAAACAGACGGTGGGATGAATCTGGGAAGGGTTCTGAAGTCTGTGGAGTTCTGGTATAGACAATCAAGTCAAAAATCCAACCCAACGCATGAAGGGGAAATGAAAACAGAAACAGATCTAGGGGGTTAAAGACCCACCATCAGTAACTCTAAAGGAAGGAGAGAAACAGATGGAGGGCACGTAATTGAAAGAAGACAAGAAAGCTTTCCTGCCTTGAAATTCAACCTTTAGACTTAGGTAAATTCTGTTGAAATACATAAGCTACTAAAATGAAAGATAACATTTATAAACTTACACCAAGGCAGGAAAATGGAGCAGGAGGGGGTAGGGAGAGAATTAGTCTCCTATGTGTGGCATTATCAAGAGCGGCTTTAAGAGTGAGAGAAAGCAGGATGCTGGGGCTTACGGTGCACATACGTAACAGGTGGTGGTGGTAGTTTTTCTTTCAGAGATGAAAACCTTCAGCATGACAAGTTAAAGAAAGAGTAGAATTTTCTAATTTCCCAAGACAATAATAGCAGTTTAAATCAGAATTTCTCAAAAACAAACAAAGCCCCCACCCCATCCCCACCTTCAAGAAGGCAAGCGACGAAAAACCACAGGCACCCATAAGTCACAGCTGGAGCGGAGACTCTTAATAAATTCATTCCAAATGGAGAAAGGACCAGCCTCAGCTGGGAACAGAGAAGTCGCTCTTCCCATCCCAAGCCACAATAGACTAATAATGACCTCTAAGGAACTTCAACTTCTGTGCCAGAATGGACTCTACTAGTGTCAGCAGCAGCAAGAGACTCCTGAGTCACCCATTGAATGTGCTTGGGCACTGCCACGCTGGGACTCTAACTCGTCCCACACAAGCTTCCAGGGCCCTGACTCGTAGGGGGATTCAGAGCACTGGACACCCACTGTATACAGCCAGGTCTGTCTCTACGCCAGCCGAGGACTGAGGGGAAGGAGGGGGGTGGCAGGTCAGGGAAGGAGGGCTGCAGGCGGGGGGGAGGGCAGGGCAGGACCATGTGGTAGCCAAGGCTTCTAGGCCATGGCACATGCTCCATTGTCAGACATCACTTACAGAACAGAACTTCTAAGATGAAATGGTGAGGAATTTCAGGACAACGGATGTAGAACTTGAGGCCTTTCTGAAGAACAGGTTCCGTGGATGCCTATGGCTGCAATCGTGTCCATACAACAGCAAGAAGAAGATGTACATCTCAAACCACAAGTAATGCAAAGAGATGAAATAAATACCAGGGAGTCAATGGAAACCCCCCAGAGAAGAGAGTCAGGTGGAAAAGCTGGGGGTGGAACTGAGAGCTGTGGCTCCCAGAAAAAGCATCCGCCTGGGGGAGAGCATAGGAGAATCCACAGGAGAAGCAGAGAGCACTGGAGGGCTGCAGGACCCAGGAGGGCAGTCATAGCAAGACACCACATCTGGGAGGGCAGCGATTTGGGGATCCCTATGCCCTGGAAGTTTGACAGTGAAGGGGAAGAAAAAAGGAAGAGAGGAGGGGAAGGAGGAGGAGAAGGAAGAAGAGGAGGAAGAAGAAGAAGAGGAAGATGAGGCAAAAGAACCAGCAGCAGCAAGCGATAGGAACACCACAGGAAGACCAACAGAGTCAACTAACCTGGACCTTTGTGGCTCTCAGAGACTGAACCACCAACCAAACAGCACACATGGGCTGGACCTAGGTCCCCCCACACATATGTAGCAGATGTGCAGCTTTGTCCCAAACAACTGGAACAGGGGCTGTCCCAAAAGCTGTTGCCTGTCTGTGGGATATGTTCTACTAGCTAGGCTGCCTCGTCTGGCCTCAGTGGAAGAGGAAGCACCTAGCCTTGCAGAGAGTTAAAATGCCAGGGTTGGGGGACACCTGGGGAGGCCCACCTGCTCAGAGGAGAAGGGGGGGGTGAGGGAAGGATTATGGAAGGGAGTGACCAGTAGGGGGTCAGTGAGTAAAATGTAAAGTGAATATGTAAAATAAATTAACTAATTAATTAATTAAATTAAAAAGAAAAAAAGAAATTAAGGATCCTTTCAAAACAAAAGATTAACAAGTAAGTCATGAGGGACCTGTAGGAATTTCATTTGCTTGTCCACCATCTCCCCTGCCCTGAGGTGCCATTCAGAGAGTAAACTGCACTCCCCTATGTCTACAAAGGCATACATGAACCGAGACACAAGCAAGCTCTCATCTTTGACCGCACAGAACATCTGTTGATCATCTGCCAGCCCTTCTGGGAGAGAGGAGCCTACAAGTAGAAAAGAGAAGACACAGACGATCTCACTTAATGAGAGAATGGAGAACTTGGTTTTTTTTTTTAAATAGTTAATTACAAGGAGAATTGTTTTCAAGATTTGATGCTCTGACAATAAAATTAACTTTATTTTAGAAGTAGAAACTTGATCGTGGAAAGATAAAGGCAAAAACTGAAGTGCAGAGGCAGAAGGCCTGCCCGTCTGTGGTAAAGGGAGAAGGGGAGCCAAGAGCGCATCCCTAGGCACCTGCCGGAGAGGAGAGCCGCTGCAGTGCCCGGAGGACAGAGCAAGGTGGCAGGCCACCGACCTGCAGTCTTAGCGCCAACCACTTGTTCTTCAACACAGCTATTTTAATATTTAATGACTGCACCTTCCAAGTTAGAAAGCACTTATTCAAATAGTTCTTTTTCCATCGGCTTTTGAGGCAGACAGTTCTTCTACGAGCTCTTCTCATATCTGTGACGTACGAGAAATCTTGCAGCTTCTAAGGAATGTATATTTGAAGTTCTTTCCAGGATTTCTAGCATCTACAATCTGGTTGCTAAGCAACTAGATGCTTTTTGTATATGAGACCCACAGTGGATAAGAAGAAAGGGATCTGAAAGGAATATATAAAATAGCACAAGAAGAGACACCATGCCCAAGCTCATCCTGCTTGGTAATGTAGGTAATGTTCAGGCCATGAGAGTGAAGACAATAGGAATATATGAATATATATATATATATATATATATATATATTCTGTCAATGATAAGTAAAGAAAGCAAGTACAGAAAAATCCAAACTTCATTCAACCCAGCCTATAACCACATCAAATCTAGTTGTATAGTATCTAAGTATATGCCAATTTAAATAGTGGGAAATAATTTCTTTTCTTTTTTTTGCCATTCATTTTCAATCATCTAAGACTACCCTCTTTGTAGGGTTCCATTTCACACTAAAAGTCTCTGGGGTATACAACTAAAAACCTTAGGTAGCCCAAGGTTTTATTCTTGAACTTTGGCTTCAGGATTCAAAGCCATCTTTGGCTGGTGATGTCAACATGGGCCAGGAAAATGGCTCAGTCGTCATTAAAGCGCCTGCGTTAGGACCTGAGGTTGACCATGGAAAAGCCAGGCCTGGTTCCCCAGTGCTAGGGATGCCCATGGCTACTGATCACCTAGTTCAATGAGACAGTCTGTCTCAAAAAAATAAGGTGAAAACTGATTGAGGTAACCTTGGGACACTTGACCTCTGGCACACACACACACACACACACACACACACACACACACTGAGTAACTATGCTCATTGCAAGTTATCTTCATATCCAAGAAATTCAAATGAATAAAATATATATGAAGATATTCTTCATTCTTTTCTCTATTACTTAGAAATGGTTTTTGTGGTGGTTGGAATAAAATGGCTCCTATAGGCTCATATCTTTGAAAGTTTGGTTCCCAGTTAGGAACTCCAACTGTGTGGCATTGTAGGAGAAGGTGTGTCACTGGGGGGGGGTAGACTTTGAGGTTCAAGACCCCATTCCAGGTCCAGTCTCTCCCTCTCCTTCTCCCTCTCTGTCTCTCTCCCCCTTACCCTTACCCTTCTCCCTCACCCCCCTCTCTCTCTGCCTGCAACTTGTGGGTCAGATGTGAGCTCTCAGTCTCTTCGCAGCAATAGAGCAGTGACTAAGCCAGCCTCACACTCAGCAGAATGAAAATAACAATATTTTGAGTGGCCGTTGCCATAATTTTGAAACTCGATAGTTGGGAGGGAGAAATTTAGACTCTGAAGGTGTGAAGGAAGAAACTGTGAAGACAAAAACATGAAGAGAGGTATGGCACATCTCACAGGGAGCTGGCCCCTCCCAAGGCTCACCTGTGGACAGGTGAGGAGCACATTCTGAAAGTGCAATCTGGTTGAAGTCACCTCTTCTGTAGTTCACACTCAAGGACAGACAGCAACATGCTTCGGACGGACAGTGTTGTCTCCAGATACTGGAGCCCATGAACTTGTGTACGAGAATGCATGCTACCTTCAGAAGAACATCTGACATTGCCCTAGAAACAGATGCTCACTCCTCAGCCCAGGAGATTGGCCTGTATTCCTCCGTGTGCACAGATTCAATATTCTTGCTGGCTTTCCTTGCTTGTTTCTATTTAGAGGGAAAAGTCGATTCTAGAACACAAATGCTATTTGCTTCTGACAACCTAGTATTTTGTTTTACAACAGGATGCGAGTCCAAAGGACGTGGACTAAGTTTAGGAAGAAGGAGAGCTCCACGGACTGGCTGAGCGGGAGAAGGCCTGCTCACACTGCTCACACTGCTCACACTGCTCACACTGCTCACACTGCTCACACTCACACTGCTCACACTGCTCACACTGCTCACACTGCTCACTGCTCACACTGCTCACACTGCCCACACTGCCCACACTGCCCACACTGCTCACACTGCTCACACTGCCCACACTGCCCACACTGCTCACACTGCTCACACTGCTCACACTGCCCACACTGCCCACACTGCCCACACTGCCCACACTGCTCACACTGCCCACACTGCTCACACTGCTCATACTGCTCACACTGCTCACACTGCTCACTGCTCACACTGCTCACACTGCTCACACTGCTCACACTGCCCACACTGCCCACACTGCCCACACTGCCCACACTGCTCACACTGCTCACACTGCTCACTGCTCACACTGCTCACACTGCTCACACTGCTCACACTGCCCACACTGCCCACACTCACACTGCTCACACTGCTCACACTGCTCACTGCTCACACTGCTCACACTGCTCACACTGCTCACACTGCTCACTGCTCACACTGCTCACACTGCTCACACTGCTCACACTGCTCACACTGCCCACACTGCCCACACTGCCCACACTGCTCACACTGCCCACACTGCCCACACTGCTCACACTGCCCACACTGCTCACACTCACACTGCTCACACTGCTCACACTGCTCACACTGCTCACACTGCTCACACTGCTCACTGCTCACACTGCTCACACTGCCCACACTGCCCACACTGCCCACACTGCTCACACTGCCCACACTGCTCACACTCACACTGCTCACACTGCTCACACTGCTCACACTGCTCACACTGCCCACACTGCCCACACTGCTCACACTCACACTGCTCACACTGCTCACACTGCTCACACTGCTCACACTGCTCACTGCTCACACTGCTCACACTGCCCACACTGCCCACACTGCCCACACTGCTCACACTGCCCACACTGCTCACACTGCCCACACTGCTCACACTGCCCACACTGCCCACACTGCCCACACTGCCCACACTGCTCACACTGCTCACACTGCCCACACTGCTCACACTGCTCACACTGCTCACACTCACACTGCTCACACTGCCCACACTGCCCACACTGCTCACACTGCTCACACTGCCCACACTGCTCACACTGCTCACACTGCTCACACTGCCCACACTGCTCACACTGCTCACACTCACACTGCTCCTGAGAGGGTAGCAGGAAACTCGGTGGCGAATGCTGAGGAGAAGTGTTCTCTCCTTCCAAAGTACCCACGTGTGGCCATTCTGGATCTCACTGCTCATGGTCAGTCTCTGCCCAGAGGAGAGTGAATAGTCCTATCTAGACCCATCTAAGAAATGAGTGTACCCCAACTCCTTCCTACTTTCTCTAAGCGGGGGGGGGGGGGCTGGCAGAGCGGCCTCAGTGGGATGTATGTTTGTCTGGCACACATGAAGCCATGGATTTAATTCTCAGTGCCATTTGTTTAAATGGAAGGAGTAGTGCATGCCTGCAGTTCCAGCACTTGGGAGATAGGGGCAGGAGGATCTGAAGTTCAGTCATCCTTGGTTACATAGCAAGTTTGAAGTCAGCCTAGGAAAACTGAGCTTTATTTCAACACCAACACTAACACCAAAAATAAAAAACCCAAACAAACAAGCAAAATACCCACCACACACCCAAAGAGAAAAAAATACAGACCAAAAAAAAAGGAGAAATGACAGAAAATTATATCACGATAGCTTCTTCCTAAAGAATAACGACAACAAGAAGAAATCAACAAGGTATCCATTATTGTCATAATGGAAGACTGTAGTCATCTGATACACAAGCTGACTTGCCAAAGAAGAATGATCTAGATAGATGTTTTAACTTATTCCTTCACATATGTATATAGTATACAATGTATTTTGATCCTACTTGCCCCTCACTCCCTCTTTCCACTCCTCCAGCCTCCCCACCCCCACCATCCCTCAACTTAACGTCCTCTATTTTTTCCTAAGTCTCTAAGTTCAATTATTACTTTGAGTCTCTGGATGGCTGTAGAGCCATCCACTAGAGCAGGCAGGAATGTAACAGGGGTACCCTGAAAAACCCTGACTCTACCTTTCATAAGACAATCAATTTTAAGGCAAACTGCTGAAAGTTCTGCAGGTAAAAATACAGAGAGAAATTACAAGGCCAAATGCTGAATGCTCTGAACTGGGTGTGCACACTAAGCAACCAGAAGTTATTTGCTAATTGTGAAGAAAAAGCTGTGAAGCTGAACTTATCTAAGTAGCATCAAAGGGAACAGGTACTGAGGTATCCAGGGATGTCACAGGTGGAGGATTCAGTGAAACCTGAATTCATCTCCACTATAACTCAAAGAGGGAGCCTGGGATAAACTTGCTTCCAGCAACTCATCACACAGGGAACTGAATTCAGGCCTTGACCACAACGAGGCCAGGCATCTTGGCAAGAAGCAAGAGGCAGGCTCTGTGAAGGACAGTCAGGCATGGGGATGTGTGACGTCGGTAGGCAGGAACCAGGGGGACTGCACTCCAACACGGTACAGCCATAGGTTGCAGCACAACTCTGCCTCCCACGTCCAAAGCCCGAAACTTCAGAGGGAATTGGACCCGGAGAAAAAGGGGCAGACCCGAAGACATCCAACCAGATATTTTTAGATCTTAAAAGAAAATTAATATTTAAAATGAATAATCAGTGGAGATATTGAACAGCTGGAAAACTACAACTGAACAGAGAACTAGGAAGCCTTGGGTGACCTGGAGAACGAATAGACTCGATGAAGCACACCTGTTTGTAATCTTAGCACTTGGGGGCTGAAGCAAAAGAATCAAGAGTTTGAGGCCAGCCTGGGCGACACAAAAATACTCTGTTGTTTTGTTTTGTTTTAAATTAGAACTATATGTCATAGACATAAAAGGGTGGAAAAACCTTGGTGGAGTCAAAAAAAAAAAAAGACTGACATGAATGTACCTGGGTGAGATGGTTTGTGTATGCTCAGCCCAGGGAGTGACACTATTAAATGGGGTGGCCCTGTTGGAGTGGTTGTTGCCTTGTTGGAGTGGGTGTGTCATCATGGGTGTGGCTTTAAGACCATCATCGTAGCTGCCTGGAATCCAGTATTCTGCTAGCAGCCTTCAGATGAAGATGTAGAACTCTCAACTCCTCCTGCACCATGTCTGCCTGAACTCTGCCATGTTCCTACTTTGATGATAATAGACTGAACCTCTGAACCTATAAGCCAGCCCCAATTAAATGTTGTCCTGTATAAGACTTGCTATGGTCATGGTGTCTGTTCATAGCAGTAAAACCCTAACTAAGACACTGGGGTTGAGGAAGGACTGGCAATATGGAGCAGAAGTATCCTGAGAGGAGGCTGTGGCTGAGAATAACTCAGACACCATAGAAGGCATCATCAATTCCATGGATTCAGGAGGAAACCCAATCCTAAGCAGCACAGATAAAAAGAAGTCCACACGTACATACGTTGCCATGAATGGCAGAAATCAAAGACAAAAAAGAACACTAAAAGCAGCCTCAGGGGTGGGGGTGGGAGGAGTCAGATGATCCCCAGTGAGTCCTCATTAGAGGGGTCATTTCTTAGAGACAGTGTGCTTAGTTAGCAACCTGTCAGGAAGGCTCCATCATCATCCTTGCTTTTTCGTGAAGATTCCAAGGCACAGAAAGGTTAAACGCTCCCTGGGGTCACACAGCTGCCAAGAGCCTGGGATTGAAGACTGGGCTTCCTGACCTCACAGGCCATGCCATTAGCACGTGGTTAAATGGCCTCCCCCAGCCACCAACAGTGACTGTGAGAGCCCACAACGTGTAGAATCCTGCTGTCACAGACCACCATTTACTAAGAGCACCTGTGTCGTACGCTTTTAAAGTTTGACCCAAAAAGAACATCGTTCAGCCTGTCTGCACCTCCACAACCGCGCTAGGTCTCCCTAGCTTCCTGCTCCTGAGCGCTGGCAGACATTGCATCGTGTTCTTTGCACTTCTCAGGAAACCTGGGTTCAGTCATGACCCAGGCTGGAAAGTGGTCACAAATCACCCTCAGCTAGAGACAGACTGAGACCTCTCCATCTTCACTCTGGACTCCGGATGGACAGCCATCACTGGGCAACAAAGAAGGGATAAGCATTCTTTCATGAGGAAGAGGCCTCCTCTGCTGCAAAACTTGGGGATGGGCTAATTAACAGGCACAGCATCCTGAACCCTCAACAGGCGTTCTTTACATAAGCAAAGTCTTTTTACTCAGAAGCATGACACTTAGGGAAAGAAATGTCCCTGTCCCAGGCCCTTTGTGCTTACACAGCTGAGAGGGAGGAGTCTCCCCCTTCCTCTCTCCCCCATCCCCCATCATCACAGAAGAAAAAAAAAAAAGAAGGAAGTGACTGGACTCCATGGACAGAAAGAACAAGGATTTCAGAATTACATGACCTTGTTATGACCTTAAACTTCAAAACAAAAAGGCCTTGTGCATTTGACTACGATGTTCCTTACGATGTCATTCTGACCTCCTTGATAAGCCTGAGCCATGTGCCCAGAGCCTGAGAGTGGGCACCCGTATCCAGTAGGACAAGAAGCCAACCACGCATGGCTGCACGTGCTCTTGGACGGGGCTGGTGTTTGCTGCTCTTCTTTTAAAACAGGAGAGAGCCAAGAAAAGCACCAGTGTTGTCTTAGCCCTGTGTGTGCTGCTGTGATAGAGTCCCCGAGGCTGGGTAATGGAAGAAGAACAGACGTTTCTTACAGTTCTGGAGGCTGCGGAGCCCAAGCTCTCATTGCAGAAGGTGGAAGGGTAAGACCAAAGGTGGACTGTCCTCTTTTATATGGATACCAGTCTCAGGAGGCAAAGTCCTTAGGGCAGCCTGTTCTCAGCCTGTGGGTCATGACCCCTTAGGGGGCTGAATGACCCTTTCACAGGGGTCGCACATTAGGTATCCTGCATATCAGATATTTATATTAGGATTCATAACAGTAGCAAAATTGCAATTATAAAGTAGGAACAGAAATAATTTTATGATTGGGGTCACAACAACTTGAGGACCTGTATTAAGGGATCTCTGCATAAGGGAGGTTGAGAACCACTTCTCTAGGGCACCTGACTACCTTAAAGATCTCCTTCTTAATGGCAATGGAATTGCAGCTTGAGTTCGGAGGGGACCAACAGTCACCACCCCCAGAGTATACAGCCATTGTGTAATGTGTTTGGGGGATGTGTTCTGAGAACCTTACCACAGGAGACACTTTGGCACACAACCTGGAGATGGCTGAGCATCGACTTATGATTGTTTTTGTTTTCATAAGCCTCCCTGGTTTCTGAAGGTTCTAACAAAAGCGTGCAGACGTTTCAGCAAATGGCTCCTTCTGTGCTTGCCCGAGAATCTTTGCTCCTCTAATGTCTCATCAGTGGAAAATGAAGTACTTCTAAAGTGGCATGCTTCAGGAGAACGGGAGCAAATGGCCTTGACAGCCGATAAGCCCGGGTGCCACTGATGCTTTCCCCAGCCCTCCCTCTGTTGAGAAACTGCAGCGAATGTGGCATCTGCATCCCACACATTCCTGAGACAACCAGCTCTTCAGAGAATGCCGTCAGGTAAATTAAGGACAAAGACAAAGCCTTCCTTCCAAATTCCCCAATTTCTCCTTGAGTGACAAGGCTTCACTCTTTTCCTTTGTTTATTTGCTGCCACTTGGTAGATACAGCCATTAAAGGTCAGAGAGCCTGAGTTATCTATGGTCCTGCATCTGTACAGCCTAGTCCAAAAGGCAAGCACCCGGGCTGGAGTTCATTGTCATTAATAAGCTCTGAGACAATTCACTGAACCCCTCTGAGCTGGACTCTCCTTCCACTGCCAATAGCACAGCTTCTATGAAGATTAGCCCAGTGTTCGTGGCCTGCCTTTCAAGCCGGACAATAGCCCCACACGCCCTTCCCCACTGTGGACTGCTGGTTGTTACACTTGCTACTGATTTCCTAGGCCAGATATTTGTCCCTCCTCCCTGACCTGGATTCATCTTTTTTTTTAAATAGATGTTTTTCATACAATATATGCTGATTATGGTTTCCTTGCCCCCCCCAACGCCCCCCAGATCCTCCTTGACTACCCAAATCTACACCCTTCCTTCCTTCCTTTCTCTCAGAATACAAACAGGAATAATAATAATAATTAATAACAATAATAATAATAGAAGAAGAAGAAGAAGGAGAAGGAGGAGGAGGGGGAGGAGGAGGAGGGGGAGGAGGAGGAGGGGGAGGGGGAGGAGGAGGAGGAGGAGGAGGAGGAGGAGGAGAAGAAGAAGAAGAAGAAGAAGAAGAGGAAGAGGAAGAGGAAGAGGAAGAGGAAGAGGAAGAGGAAGAGGAAGAGGAAGAGGAAGAGGAAGAAGAAGAAGAAGAAGAAGAAGAAGAAGAAGAAGAAGAAGAAGAAGAAGAAGAAGAAGAAGAAGAAGAACCACCAGAATAGGCCAAAGCAAACAGAACAAAAGCGAGGCAAAGAAAAAGCACAAGCAGCACACGACGCGCCCACCCGCCTCTCAGCCGAGGCCCATCTGGTGCAGACCTGCACGGGGCTGTGCATACTGCCTCAGTTTCTGGGTCAATTATGCTGATTTAGAGAGTCTTGTTTTCTTGGTGCCCTCTATCCCTCTGGCTCTTATACTCTGTCAACCTCCTCTTCCACAGAGTTCCCTGGACTCCGAGGGGAAGAATTTAATGAGGTCATCCAGTTCAGGGCTGTTTCTCACTCTCCACACATTGAGCTGGACTCATCTTTATGCTTCTATAGTAATTCAGGTGTCTAAGTCGGGCACGGTGGTGCATGCCTTTAATCCCAGCACTGGAGAGGCAGAGGCGGAGGCGGGGGCGGAGGCGGAGGCGGAGGCAGAGGCAGAGGCAGACGGATCTACAGAGTTGGAGTCCAGTCTGGTCTACAGAGTTAGTTCTAGGAAAGTCAGGGTTACAAAGAGAAACCCAGTCTCAAAAAAACAAACAAAACAAAACAAACATGATGTAGGTATCCAGAGCTGCAGTCCTGCCCTGAGGACCTGGTAGCTCTGGCTTTCGGTTTGGAGTTGAATCCAAGCTGGGATGCCTGTAGTTTGCACTCTGTTTGTAGTCTGACTCTGTTGTGAATAGTGTCTAGGGCACTATCCCATTCAAGCCTGGATGTCCTCACCTTTCTTGGCACAAGGACAGAGGATGATGGAGGAGGGTCTCCCCAGTCCCTGTCCACACACTACTCCCTGCTCACAAATTTAAACGAAACATGCAATCAAGAAGACAGTGAAGTAAGACCACTTGTGGGAACACAGCATTTCATAGCCCTCGGGCAACAATTTGGCAATATCTTAAGAAGCTACTATTCAAACCTGATTCTACTGGAATGATTCTACTTGAGAGAAAGAACAAAATCGGAAATCCCACAAAACACATATGCAAATACTCATATTATCATTC
Organism: Tokudaia tokunoshimensis; assembly: GCA_036184795.1. Lineage (NCBI taxonomy): Eukaryota > Metazoa > Chordata > Mammalia > Rodentia > Muridae > Tokudaia > Tokudaia tokunoshimensis. Next base: position 22,933,727 of record BTHU01000009.1, read on the forward strand.
TTTATAAAAGCAACAGATTAGCGTCAAGGCAAATGTCCATCCACTGCTGAACAGATAAATCAAATGATATATATATATATATATATATATATATATATATATATATATATATATATACATACATACACATACATACAACAGAATACTATTTGGTAATAAAAAAAGAAGACAGGCCATTCAGACATGGCACACCACAGATGCACACTGTGCTAAATGAAAGAATCCAGACGCGACTACACGTGTGTTTCCATATGTAGTAAACGCCTAGTTCAAGTCAAGTGGTTCTAGGGGTGGAAGAGTGGAACTGTAGTCAGGTAACAGGGTACTTTTTAGGACTAACAGAAATGTTCTAAAATTGAGTTATGGTGATGTCTGTGCAACTAAATAAACCCACTAAGTTTTAGGTACACACTTAAAATGGATGGGTTCCATAGTGTATAAATTGCACCTCAGTAAAGCTTTAAAAAACAAAAACAACAAAACCCATAAACCAGTGCTATAGCTTATGTGAAAAGTTGCTATAAAACACACACACACACACATACACACACACACACACACACACACACACACACACACACACACACACTAGGTTGGAAGATGACTTAATTAGCAAGTCTGACCCAAGTTTAGATACCCAGCCCCCATGGAAAAAGCTGTATGTGGCCATGTGCGACTGTCATCTAGCACGGGGAGGTGGACATGGGGATTCAGGGGTGGCTTGTTGGCCTGCCAGCACAGCTGAGGAGTCATGATCCAGATTAAGTAACGGATCTTATAGCAAAAGATAAGGGAAGATAACTGAGGAAAACACTTGCTGCCAACCTCTGGCCTCCACATGCAAGTACTCACATATGTACATACCTGGACACACACACACCATAAAAACAAGAAGTACAATTGATTTCTTTGGGGGGGGATTGGAGTTTCTGAGAATTCTAAATGAGAGAAAGCAAAGTTACCAGTATTTTAATATAAAATTCCTAACAGAAGGAAGACATCCTAGCTCTGCTCTATGGTAATCTCTGAGTGTTGCCAGCAGGCTCTCCAAATCACACTTAGTATTTCATCATCCATTGCATACACGTGCTTTGAAATACTTCTAGAGCCCTGACGCTTTGTTTATGTCTAATATTCTCTACCAGCTGCTCTTGAAGAAACAGGCTTAGTGAGGAAATGCCACCATCTCCTTAAGCACCTTTGTCATGATAGCTGCCCAGCTTCCTTTCTCTAATTATTTGTATAAGTAGTCACCACTACTAATATTCTACTCTCTAGATGTCTTTGCTTTCCAAAATATCTTCACTGGATAATTTTAGTATGGAAAGTAATATCCCATCTCTCTGAAGTTAAAATTCATCCTTTCAGTGAAAATGACCCTGGCCTCTTTTCAACCACTGTACACTTTGAAAGCTCTCTCATCCTTCTAACACACACACACACACACACACACACACACACACACACACACACACACACACACAACTTCTATGGGAAGATCCAGGACAAGGTTAAACACAGTTCTCCTCAGAGCTCTTGGCTCCTGCCATAGCCCAGGGTGGGTCTCTGCAGAATGCTATTTACCCAGAGGTCTGTAAAGTATGTTTGTTTATTGCTGCTACTGGCTTGTTATCCCCCAGAACACAGTGTTTTGTAGGGGTCCTTGAGTTCATTCCGGGGAACACAGGCAGCATTTGGATGCATCCAAACCTAAGTACTTTGCTTCCTACACCAGACCCTTTCAACAAACTCTCCAGTGACAGCCTAGGACAGAAATTAAAATGAAGCCTTTTTATGTTTTTGTCTTAGTCGTTCAAGTGAGTTTTTCAGAAGGGCAATTTAAATTTTAATTAAAACCCAGGACTCACTAGAGGTCTTGAAGATGGGATTCTACTCATGCAGAAAGGAAACCAGTATAACCTGCAGCACGGCCCCGTATAACGCTCCCTTGTCACTGGTCAGATAACCCCAGGCTGACAGCTTCTCCAACACTGGGGGGCTAGATATTCATTCCACTAAAATATTCAATATGAAGTGTTATTCACACACTAATTATCCAAAAGCATTCAAATTTAAATGAAGTGAATCCACAATTATTCAGCACCCATTTATGCAATGGATGCAGTGAAAGGGAATGAAGAAAGACACATAACTTTCACCTCCAAGAACCTTGCTGATTTGCATTTGCACAAAATCAAATTATTTTTCCTTTCAAACACAGGTTCCCAAATATAAAGGGCTAAAAGGTTTTAGGAGCTTTTCAAATAATGCTCAGTTATAAAGAAACACAGTTTACTAAGTAAGTGATGTTTACAAAACTTCCTCGGAAGGGACGAGATTGTTATTGGTAGCAGTAAACACCCTGGGGGTTTATTTATTGCCAACATGAAGGATGAAGGAGAGAGACACTGGTCATTAGCAGAGGAGACAGAGGTCACTTGGAGGATTTGTTTTTTCCAGCTATTCTCTAAAACAGGAGGTGGAGGAGCAGGCTGGGCGATACACATTCTGGACTCATGCACATACACATACATCATCATTCACCTTTGCTCTATACTTAGAAAGACTCCCTATTACATGCGGACAGCACATCAGTACAGAAACAGTATAGTGTAATGTGTACTGAATGCCATTTGTCCTTTTGCTCCATTGTCTTCTTCTCTAGGTCTCCCTCTATCCCGTGGCAGCAGCAGCAGCAGTAGTAAGCCATAGAAAGCTATAATGTCAGCACATAACAAGAACTTCTCTCATCTACAAGAAGGTACATCCTGATGCTTTCTTTTTCTTTCTGTGTCCTTGTATTTCTTGGCCCCAAATGTGACCATAGTCACATGTACAGAAGAACCAGGAACAGGAAGTCCCATTGCCATGTGACCCAAAATGGTAGTCCCAGGGAACAAGAAATACAAGAGATTAAGAAGAGAGGGCTTGGGAAAGCAAAGGCATGAGTTATATGCTTCTGGGCTCCCCTCCAAGTTACACTTTATGAGTCTCATGCTGGGCAGCAAACTACAAACTTTCAGAAATAAACTGTAGTATAGATCACTTCCCAGGTCACAGCCGGTATATACTAGACAATTACAATGATTACCTTAGACTTGGAAAATGAAAGAATTGATGGAATTCCCATCCAGAAGGAGAAGTGGACCTTGTGACCTGAACTCAACATGCAAAAATACGAAGATTCACCATGAGATTTGATTAAGATGCAAACACTAGTAATGTAATAAAGCCCAAAATTGAGAACCTGAGAAGCAAGAAAAACACATCTTTCTTGAGAAGACAATCAATACTATGATGGTAAATTTTGTATGCCGTGGACTCAGAGGTGACTCTAAGCTTGTAAAATGTTTTTTGTGTGTTTGTTTTGGGAGGTTTTCTTTAGGTATTTTTGGAAGAGATTTTCATGTGAATGGGTGAACTAAATAATGGAGATCTACCCTCACCAATGTGGGTGCATATCTGTCCCTTAATTGAGGTTCTAAATAGAAATGGCAGAGGATGGATTTACTGTCTCCTCTTGATCTAGCATGTCTACTTTCTCCTCCCCTTGGACATCAGTATTCCTGGCTCTTGGCCTTTACACTCAGACTGGGATTTACATCACTGGGTTCTCCGGCTCTAAGGCCTTGGGTTTGGCCTAGAACTGAGGCTTCAGCCTGGGGACAGCAGCTTATGAATTCTTATCTCAATACTTGCACAACACATTGCTTCATAAGAAGTCTGTTCCACTGGATGTGTTTGTCTGGATATCTCTAACTAACCCAGATCCTAAAACAAAATTCTAGAATTATCTGACAAAGACATTTAAGTAACTGTCACAAAAATGTCCATTGAGTAAGAATTGGCATTTGAAATAAATGGAAAAATACAAAGTCTAAGCACAAAAATAGAATATATAAAGAAAATCAAGTGAACTGTGTTAGTTAGAGTTTCATTGCTCTGAAGAGACACCATGACCATGGCAACTCTTATAAAAAGAAACATCTCATTGGGGCTGGCTTAGTCCATTATCATCATGGAGTGAAGCATGGAAGCCTGCAGGCAGACATGGTGCTGGAGAAGGAGATGAGAATTCTACCTCCAGATCCCCAAGCAACCAGAAGATAACAGTGGGTGTGGCTTGAGGAGCTGAGACCTTAAAGCCTATCCTCAAGTGACACACCTCCTCGCTCAAAGCTGCAACTCCTAATAGTGCCACTCCCTATGGGCCTATACAGACCATTTTCTTTCAAACCACCACATGGACATTTTAGGTCCATAGCATAGAATAACTGGAAAGATTCAAGGTTAAAATGGAAATGAAAGTATCAGAGAGCTTGAAGATGCGCCTGTCCCATCTGAGCAACAGAGAGAAAAGACCAAATAAGAATAATCAGACCTTTGGGGACCTGAGGAACACAACAGAAGGTTCAGTGTTTTGCCATGGGAATTCCAGAGAAAAGAGACTCTTGTGCATTTGAAGAAGTGATGCTGAATGCTCTCCAGCTAGGATGAAAGCCATACATACTCAAGAAGCTAGCAAACTCCAGACTGAAGGAGTCCAAGGAAAGCTGCATTCAGAGGCATTACAACCAAATCAATAAAAACTAAAGACATGGGAATTTTCCTGCAAACATCCAGGAAAACTGTGCATTGCTATATGGGGGTAATATGTGAATGACAGAGGGACCACAGATCAGAGGAGAAGGGAAGTGACATGATCAAAGTGCTGGGGAAAGCAGGCTTGTCAACTCAGACTTCTTTATTTACTAACGAATATCCATAAGGAATAAAAGCAAAATGAGGCATTCTCCAATGAGGGAAAAGTGAAAGACTTGGTTGTCAATAGACCTGCTCTAAAAGAATTCTAGGCCTGGAGAGATGGCTCAACAGTTAAAAACACTGACTGCTCTTCCAGAGGTCCTGAGTTCAAATCCCAGCAACTACATGGTGGCTCACAACCATCTGTAATGGGGCCGGATGCCCTCTTCTGGCATGTCTGAAGGTTGGACACTGTACTCACATACATTAAATAAATAAATTTATTTTAAAAAGAAAGAATTCTAAAGGAAGTCCTTCAGAGTGATAGAAGTGATATGAGAGAGAACTCTGGAAGATAAGGAATGAAGAGAGAATAGAAATCATAAATACATAGGCAATTATAATGAACAATTCTTGGGAGTTCTTTTGGTCATATTTCATTATTGAAAGAAAGCTTTATAACATTGTTTGGTAGCATTTTCAATGAGAATATATCTAGCAAATAAGCAAACTATTATAGAAAGAGACAGAGAGAGATCCTTTCTCAGCAGAATGAGAAAATAAATGTGTTTGTGTGTGTGTGTGTATGTATGTGTGTGTGTGTGCATGTGTGTGTGTAATATATATATATTCCTAGAGTAATCATTAAAAATGTACATAGAAGTCATGGTGAAAAGCCCAAGACAAAGGAAAACTGAATAGTGAAAAGTATTCAAATAACTCAGAAAAATATGGAAAGAGAAAAGAGAGGAAAAAAAAAGAAAACTAGTAGGAGAAAACAGAAAACAATTTTGCAACTGTTAGATCTAAATTAAAACATGTTGAAAATTGCATTTAAATGTGTAAACGTGAATGGTCTTAGCAAATCAATTAAAAGCCAGACTTATTAGAATGGGATAAAAGCACAGGACCCAAGTAAACACTATCTGCAAGAAACTCACTCCAGAAATAATTCTAGTTATATTAACTGTAAAGGAATAGCAGACGTTATACCATGTAAACATCAATTAAAAGGAAAGAAATCTGGTTATGTTAATATCTGACCAAATCAACTTCAGATTAAAGAAAATCAACAAGAATAAATAGGACATCACATAATCAAAACTGACAGACCTATAATGAGAAATGGACAAATCTACTATCATAATTAGGAACATCAACACCTCCCTCTCAATAACCATTAGAGCTCCTAAATAGAAAACCAGTGTAGATTCATGCAGGAACACAACTATCAGTCATTTCTAGAACACTTTCCCAGCAGGTACCAGCTCAAAACCATAACGTATCTTTCCTTTCCCTCATTTCCTCTTCACACCACTCAGGCTAGTAAACTGATCCAGTTCAAGTTCACTAAGCCTTTGGTTTCTTAAAACCCATCCATTGAACATGGGTCCTTAGGTCCTCTTCTTGTTGGACCCATCAGCAGCACGTGACATGGTGACAACTCCCTCCTCTGTGAAACCATATCCTTCACTAGGCTCTTGGGTCACCACACTATCTTCCTCCTTCCTAGTAACTATTCATCAAGAGCCAGGTTCTCTTCATCAAGCCAGTTCCCCACATTCTATATGCTACAAAGTTTAGTCCAGCACTTAGATCCTTTCTGTTCTGTCCACAATCTCTCCCTTGGAATTCAATCTACATTCATAGCTATGCACTGATGGCTCACAGGTGTATGTCTACAGTCAGAACCTCCCCCATCACCTCTATAATCTAACTTCCCTCTTAGCTCCTTCCCACCTATTCCACTTCCTCAAACTGAGCTTCCTTCAAACTACTGTGCATATTCCAGACCTGGAACTAGACAATTTCTGTGGACACGCACCATTTTTATGTCCGTTTGACTTCCTCAATCACCCCCTACAAGTTCTTATCCCAAAAACATCTCCTAGAGCTCTGCAGCACAGCTCAGCAGTTAAGAGCCCAGCTGACCTGCCTTCATTCCAATCCTGGCCATACCAATGCCTGTTGTATGACCTCAAGTAAATAACTTACTCTTCCCCAATTCTTCACTTTGAGAAGGAGTATAGTCATGTACCATATCTATCCATTTGTGATGCTGCATCTGAACACTTTAACAACACTGGGTAATTTATAATTAACAGAGATTTATTTGCTCATTGTTCTCAAGGCTAAGAAGCCCAAGATCAAGGGGATATAGCTGGAGAGCTTCCAAGTCGCATCATGCCTCAGCAGAATACATCAAATGGGGAGAGAACACAAGGCACCTGAGAGCAGGAGACAGACATGGGACTTGCTGTTATAACAAAACACTCTTACAATAATTAGTCCAGTGCCACACAATGGCAGTAATCCATTCACATAGACAGAACCTTCATGGCTGAAACATCTCTCGTATGGAGAGAATCAGGTTCCCAACATGTGAACTTTGGAGAGTGTATTCAAATTACAGCAAGTACCAGCCTAATAAGGCTGTTGGAAGGACTCAGCACACATTAATTGCTAAGAACAATGACTGGCACACAGTGAGTAATGCCACATTTATTACATCTAAGATGCTCTGCTATTAGGAGACACACCCTTATTGAAGAAATACTGCCAATTAAAGTAGTAAATGTCATCACTTATGCAGTGCAGCCTAAATTTAGAGCTGTGAAAATTATTTTTGAGAAAGCACATCTCAAAAATCAATGAACTATAAAACACGTTGGTATTTCATAAGGTCATTTCCTTATGTCTTCTCTAACCAGTTTCTTCATGACACTGCCCACCCCACTCATTGTATTTACATTGTAGTTACTTATGCTCTTCCTTGGTATTCCCTTCTAATGGCAATGTAAACCAAGAAGACATGTTTTTCACAGTTGTAACTCAATGTCTCAAATGCTGCTTGGCCCATATTAGGCACCCAGTCAATACTTACTGAATAAATAAATGAATAAAAGCACAAATGAAAAAAACAAAGATATGAAGGGAATGCAAGATGAACACACAGAATTTTGAGATGTGTTGAAAAAACTGAAGATGTTCACTGAACAACATAAGCCCTGTGAAAACGGGGATTTGTTTGTATCCCCTTAATCAAGAACAAATATCCATTCAACATGAACTGGCTGCATATATTAATAAATAAATGGATGAATGAATGAATGCCCTACCTACCATCTCCCTAAACAGACCCAAGAACAGCTTAGAGAATCTTGATCCCATGCTAGAAGGAAGAACATTGAAATCCAAACAGCAAACATGAGTAACATGGAAACATTGCATAACAAATAGTAGTCTGAATACTTAATCCACTGGTAAATAAGTTAAAAGATTGGTAAACATGGTCAGTTTCGAGCCTATGTTTCATGTTTTCCAATACGGAGTTTGCCCACACACCAACATGAGCCAACACATCACAACCCACATGTAAATACTGGACGGAAAGTAAAGACATGTGATCACTCTGCCCTGACCTCTGCATAAGATGAACCACATATCATATGCTTCTGTAGGGCATCTCTGTGGATAAAGGTCATGAATTTATACTTAGGCCAAGAGAGCTGAGGATGGCCCTTAAGGGTGGGGGGGTAGGAGATCATTAGAGGGGGAAATCTTCCTGATAAGAGGATGATGACAAACATTTACCAAGTGTCAAGAGATGAAAGGCCAGGCTAACAAGTTTGGAAGACTGGATGAGCACCGTCAGAACCCAAAAGCAAACCCTACCTGTTTGCTCCTGTCATCCTGAACTCTTCGGTGATGTCCTTGAACATGACAGGTTTGCTTTATCCTGCTCTGGCAAGTATGGACCCTGTCTTATGTGTATGAGTTGTATGAGTTGGCCAGGGTACTAACCTCAGGACAAGGAGAGCCCCCACTTCCATACTGAGGTATGTATGTGTGGGGACAGAGTCAAAGTACCTCTGCTCTTCTGATGTATTTTGAGCTCCACTTTTACAAAGACATTGTCTGCAGGAAGTCAATATTGGAAGGTCAAAGGGAAATGCTGGCCCTATATAAAATGCTGTCAATAGGCACTGCATCCAAGACTCTGTAATTGGAGGAACAACCAACATTATAGGAAGCGAGCCACGGCACTTGGGGACCTGAGCAGGGAGATCAGCCCATGGCACCTCTCAGGTCTGCTGCAGTTCCATGTTCTAGCTGGACTTGACTTTCAGTTCCTTGGAAGTACCTGCTGCCTCTGCTCACATTGTTGTAAAGAAGAGGTAAGCAGAGGCTGGAGAGATGGCTCAGTGGTTAAGAGCACTAGCAGCTCTTCCAGAGGTCCTGAGTTCAATTCCCAGTAACCACATGGTAGCTCACAACCATCTGTAATGGGATCTGATGTCTTCTTTTTGCATACAGGTATACATGCAGATAGAGAACTCGTATACCTAAAATAAATAGATAAATCTTAAATTAAAAAAATAAATAAAGGGTAACCAGATGTATCTATCTAGCATAAAGCAGATACTCAGAAAACATATGCTAAATAAAAGAACAAAAATGTATTTGGGCCTTGTACAGTATTCAGTGAAATACTCATCTAAGTTGACACATTCAATTGGCTGTCTTAGGAGTCATACCTACGCTAGACTTTTCCCTCTAAAATGCCAAAACCACATACATTAAACCTGGTGTCTTAGGGTTTCCATTGATGTGAAGAGATACCATGGCCAAGACAACTTTTATAAGGGATGACAATTAATTGGGGCTGGCTTACAGGTTCAGAGGTTTAGTCCATTATCATCAAGGCAGGAAGCATGGCAGATTCCAGGTAGACAAAGAAGGAGCTGAGAGCTCTACATCTTAATCCCAAGGCAGCCAGAAGGAGGCTGACACCACTAGGCAGCTAGGAGGAGAGTCTCAAAGCCTATGCCCACAGTGACACATTTCCTCCAACAAGGCCACACCTCCAAATAGTGCCACTCCCTGGGTCAAACATATTCAAACCACCACACATGGAAACATCAATAAAGGATTTTTTTTTGAAATATCCAAAACACAGAGCAGATTCAATCCAATGGATCAGGAGTTGGGTGTCGGTCGGGCTAGTATGGATGAAATGCCAGGAGCTAAACTAAAGCCCAGAGAGGCAGAAGACCAACTCCTTGGGGATTAACATCTGTTTTCTGCTTGGCTCTCCTGTGTTATTTTCAACTGAAAGCTTAACCCAGTGACCCACTGAGGAAAACCTAAGCCAGAACCATCACCATCTAAAGGAGGAAAAGATCTCATCCTTAACACACACAGGATTCGGTTCTCTCATCCTTTAGGACTCCTAAAATCACAGCAAGGACGTCAGGGGTAGAGGGTAAAAGAGGGCAGACAGCAAACAGAACAAGCCCAGGGCAGAATGTCCATGTGGCAGGACTTCATGGATGACAGGGTTGGCAATGTCACCCACATGAAGAGCAGCAGGAGGGGAAATGGGCATGGAAAGCCAACCAACCAACCACCCCACCAAGGAACCAAACCCTAGTGCCCTGCCAAGCTTCCCTCACTGCTACAAGCTGGGTCTGGAAGCATTATCTAATCCCAACAGCAGTGAGCCACAGGGTGAGCATGAATTTCCTCCTCACAGAACACAGAAAGCAAACTGATGCAAACTATCACCAACATTGAACGTCACAGTATTCTCTGCCAGCATCATGGTGAATGAAATCTTCCAGTTCCATAGCAGTTCCACTTGACGTTTATTGGGCGTGTGTGTGTGTGTGTGTGTGCGCGCGCGCGCATGTGTGTGTTACTTTGTACCTGTTAACCCTAGATTACAAATTTTATCATTAAACCATAAATTAGTCAGACAAGGCAATGATGCACTTGGTTTCCATGGCAACGCAGTACAAAAAAAGTCCAACCCACTGCATCACCACAGAGCACTTTGAAAATCATTTCCTAGCAACCCTATAGGCATCCTGAGATACAGACTTCTGTATTGGCCCTTCACACAGACCCAGGAGAATATACATGTGATGCTAGGCTGACAGGGCACTTGGCTAATGCAGACATTTCAAGTTGACACATTTCATTCCTATACATAGCAAAATAATTCCCAGCTGTTTCAGCAAGGAGGCCTGCACGGCTGTGTGGATGTCTCTACAAGCCACAAAAGATGCAAAACTCAATTTGACTTTGGCTAACATGAAGACTAATGGACGCCTGTGGACAGTTCACAAATACCTACACATTCATCCAGAGAGAAGCCAAGAAAGTACGCATACCTACCCTCTCCCTTCTCCTCTGCGCCCCCTTTCTCTGTCTCCCCACCCACTATTAGTTATTTGAGATTGGGTCTCCCATAGCTCAGGCTGGCCTTGAACTCCCTTATGTAGCCAATTCTGGCCTTGAGCTTCCCCGCCTTCTCTCTCAAGCTCCCAAGGGTGGAAATTACAGGCCTGAAGCTGCATTATCAGGCTTTCTCTGCCTCGCTGGGAAGCAGATGTATTTCGAAAATAAGGAAAAAGTGAATTTATGAGACTTCTTGAGAGTTTACAGTCTAAAAGATAAGAGTACTCACAAACAGGAAATGCAGTGGAATTTCTTAAACATAAAAAGCAGATGTTTTCCTGTCTTGCCATACTTTTCAAAAGAATAACATTCTAAAATTAACAAAAAAAATGCAATCACTGAAAACAGAGCTGAATAATGTGCAAGTTGGTCTCCAAGTACACACTGGCACTCCTGTGCACATCCACTGTCCTACCTGACACTGGCAGCCTGCAGCAGCTTCCTCTGAGACTGGACTCACATTGGCAAGGGCACAGAAGAGAAAGAGGTCCAGCTGTTTCTTCCTGCTGTCTGCTAAAGTGCCCTGTACCAGCTTGTGTCTACAAGAACACAGCACCTTCCAGAGACACAGCCACTAGCAGCATGAGGGCCACTGAAGGCTTCACCCGGTCAGAGCATCTTCTTTGTCTTTCCTTATCTCTGTTAGCAGCTATGGGCACAGTATCTATACTAAAGGGTCTTCATTAGAACCCAACTGCAATAAACTGTTCCCCATTGGACAGGAACTGATATAACTGACAACTGCAATCAGATTCTGAATTAACATGTAACAAAACTTTTTGTCACAAAGGCTCCCCTCTGACATTGCTACCATTTCCACTGTCTCTAATGATCATGCAAAAGGGAAGATGATTTGAAATTCTCACCTTGGAGCTGGGGAGAAGGCTCGGTGGGTAACAACAATTGCTGTGGATGCATGATGACTCAAGTTTGAACAATCCAGCATGGCTAACATGAGTCTACAATCACAGCACTGGAGGCAGATATTGATGGATCCCAGAAGCCCCATGACCAGCTAGCCTAGCTGAAATGGTAAGCTTCTAGTTCAGTGTGAGACCCTATCTCAAAGAGCCAAAGTGGCCTGGCTTTGTGGTACATACCTCTAATCCCAGCACTAGGAAGGGCAAAGGGAGGAGGATCTCTGTAAATTCAAGACCAGCCTGGTCTGCACAGCAAGTGCCAGGACTACATAGAGAGAGGCCTGTTTCAAAAGGAAGAGGAAGAGGACGAGGAGGAAGAAAAGGAGGAAGAGGAAGAGAAGGAAGAGGAAGAGGGAGAAAAGGAGGAGGAGGAAAGAAGGAAGAAGAAAGAAGGAGGAAGCAGGAAGGAGGAGGAGGGGAAGGAGGAGGAGATGTTGATGGCTGGTGACAGGAAGATGCTCTAGCCTCTATGAATACCATTCACAGAGTCATCTACACACCCACATGCATGCATCAAAAGCACACCACATACTCACACACACACACACACACACACACACACACACACACATACACACACACACACAAATAAATTAAATAAAATTGAAATTCTCTCCTTGAACCCCAAAACCTATTCTTTCCATGGGAACAACGGAAGGCCAGCCTACACAGAAATAGAATGTTTCTTAGATACTCACACCAATCATAAAAGAATATTGTTCAATCCAAGAAAGAAGGTGGAAAATTTGAAATGTGGGAATGGGATGCTCTACTGCTCTATAGACCCTCCCTCGGGTCCTTTTAAATTGTAGCCTAACTGCTTTGCTGGCTGTAGAGCCAAATTCCATACTAACATCCATATGTGCCTTCACATAGGCATGTGAAAATGCCAGGTAAATTTTGTACAAATTACCATTAGGGAAGTATCTTTACTACCAATTTTCTACATTCCTTGAATCAATATGAAGAACTAGCATACACTGTAGGACTAAAAGTGCCCAAATCATGCATACAGCTATGTGAATATTCCATATGTATTTCTTATAAAACCCAGGACCACCAGCCCAAAGGTGGCTCCACCCACAATAGGCTTAGCCCTCCCCCATCAATCACTAATTAAGAAAATACCCTACAGGTTTGCACACATATTCCAATGGCTGTTGACATTAAGCTGTTTCTTAATTTGGGTTTCTATTGCTATGATGAAACACTATGATCAAAAGCAAGTTGAGGAGGAAAGGGTTTGTTTGGCTTACACTTCCATATCACTGTTGATCACTGAAGGAAGTCAGGGCAGGAACTCAAGCAGGGCAGGAACCTCGAGGCAGGAGCTGACGCAGAGGCCATGGAGGGCGCCTTAACTTGCTTCCTCATCATGGTTTGCTCAGCCTGCTTTTGTTATAGAATCCAGAACCACCAGCCCAAGGGTGGCCCCACCCACAATAGGCTTAGCCCTCCCCATCAATCACTAATTAAGAATATGCCCTACAGGCCTGCCTACAGATCTTACAGAGGCATTTTCTCAGTTGAAGCTCCCTCCTCTCAGATGATCCCAGCCTGTGTCAAGTTGATAAAAACTAGCAAGCATGACTTGCAAAGAAAATTTAAACTTTATATTTTCTTTTTGAGTTCTGGCTGGTTAGAACTTGCTGTGAAAACCAGGTTGACCTCGAACTCACAGGGTTGCACCTGCCTCCAGTTGCTCTTTTAGGAAGAACAATGAATGACTTGACTCTCCAGGTTCTTACTGTCAGAGCCCTGAAAGGCACCTGCTCGGTAGCGCCACCTATGGTAGTGAAGAAAGGTGCTGCTCTAGGAATCTTCCCAAGTTTCCTTCAGTTAATTTTTCACACTGAAGTCAAGCAGGGAGTCTCAGTTCTTAAATTCGCTGAATATGTACCTTCCTCAAAATACACAGAACAAGGCCTGAAGGGAGATCTTAGCAGCCATGCAAGCACAAGGACTTGAATTTGAACTCCAGAACTTATGTTTTAAAAAGGAAGGGGGAAAAAATCTGGGCACTGCCACACACACACACACACACACACTCACACACATACACACACACACTCTCACTCACTCTCTCTCTCACACACACACAACCACACACACACACATACACACACACACTCTCACTCTCACTCTCTCTCTCTCTCTCACACACACACACACAAACACACACACACACATACACACACACTCACTCTCTCTCTCTCACACACACACAAACAAACACACACAATCACACGCACACACACACTCACATACACACTCACACACACACACACACACACACACACACACACACACACACACACATACACACACGTAATCCAAGTGCTGGGCAGACCAAAACAGGTGGATCTCTGGGATTTGCTGGCCAGTTCCAGGCCATGTCTACAAAATCTCTATCTCTACATGAGATAGTCAACAGTTTACTATAAAATAGGATCTGTGGGGCCCGTATTCACTCAGGAGTTTGAGGCAGGAGGATTACAAGTTTTAGGTCATGTCTGAACTACAGAATGGGTTAAAGGCTAGTCTAGGCAATAAGGTGAGACCCTGTCTCTAAATATAGATTTTTAAGCTATATGCTCAGTGGTAGAGCAATTATGTAGCCTGTAGAAGGCTTTGGTTTGACCCCTCCCCATAGTACCGGAAAAATAAACATAAAAGGCTTTGTCTTAGACAGTAGATGTTATTGCCAACTGCTGGCTAATGTGAGTGTCCTAATCATGCTTAATCTCTTGAAGCCATGATGCTCAATAAATTAGGTGTATTCCATGGATTTTTGGCTTAACAATATTTTCAACTCACAATGTGTTTGTTGGGGTATAATGGAAGAAGCACCTATACCAAAAAGCAGAACTATCCACTTTAAGATGGCGAGTCTGGGGCTGTGGGAGGCTTACTGCCAGACTTAATGTAGTAGTGTGAGGAGGAAATGTCCCCACAGGCGCAGGTCCCTGGCCAGTGGCACTACTTGGGGGAGATTATGGAGTCTTTACTGGAGGAAGTACATCCCTGGAGATAAGTTTTGAGTTTGTAGCCTTTCCCCACTTCCAGAAAACTCCCTCTGCTTCCTGCCTATGGAAGGAGACATGCTCTCTCATCTTCCTGCTCTGGCTGTCACCAGGCCTCCCCTGCCATTATGGGGCGCTCCCTGTGTGTCTGTCTGCCTCTTTCTCCGTTTCTGTCTCTCTCTGTCTGTCTCTGTCTCTGTCTCTCTGTCTCTCTCTGTCTCTGTCTCTCTGTCTCTCTCTATCTCTGTCTCTCTGTTTCTCTGTCTCTCCATCTCTGTCTTTCTGTCTCTCTGGAATTATAAGCCAAAATAACCTCTTTTGTCCATAAGTTGCCTCAGTTGTGGTATTTTGTCACAGCAACATAAAGTAACTAATACACTTGATGTCCTAACTTTGATCCCCAGAACCACAAGATGGAGGGAGTGAACTGATTTGCACAAGTCACCCCCTGACCTCCATATGAGGGCTAGATTATACACACCCCAATAAAGACACTGGAGATAAATCAATGTGAGTCTTTTAAGTGAAATCTCACTCTTTGCAAACAGCGCTCGGCACCATCCCTTGCATGCAAGGGCAGACGGCGATTTCCAGACACTAGACAGCATGCTAAGACAGGTTTCCCACCTTTGGTCCATGTTTACTAGAATCTTAACACTAAGTTTTCTTTATCAAACTGCTTGCAAGAAAAATGAATTCAATATTTGACTCTGTCTGCCATCAGCAGAGACATATGGCTTAAGGAGAATGATTTGCATAGTTGCATTGATTAAGCTGAGACTATAAATGCTGGAGAGAATGTTTTGAGTTCACAATCCCTGTAGTCACTGAATGTATGAATGTACACAAACATTTCAGACCTCTCCCTCCACACTTTCCCTCTCTTCTGTCTCCTTCATTTCCCTGATTTCCATCAATGCTGTTTTTCAAAAATTAAGCCAGAAAAAAAACCCCATAAAAACATAGACATTAGCATGTACTATTTTATCTTCCACTCTGCCTTTTCCAACTATCAAATAACTCTATAATTTAAAAATAACACCATGCTATCTCCTCTCCATTGTTATTTAATACAGACCCCCTTCCTCAGGCATCTGAGTCAATATAAAAGTTGCAAGCATCAACAACAGTTCACAGCCCTGAATCCCCATCTCTGCACATCATCTTGTCTCCCTGAATCCCCATCTCTGCACATCATCTTGTCTCCCTGAATCCCCATCTCTGCCTATCATCTCATCTCCCTGAATCCCCTTGCTTAAAACCCTGCCTGTGTCTCTTGGACAAAGCTCCTTCTTTCACTCTGTGTCTCCCCTTTCGTTTCTTCCATTTTTGACTCTTCCTATCCTCCACCACACACCATTACTCAGAACCACTTGTGGGGAGATCATCTGACAAGCCACCTCTTGGTGATTCTTATGTTCTTCTTCCATGGAACTTTTCTCTTCCCCCATCAACCTATCAGCACACAAATCAATCCGTGTTCATCCTTCAAGGTAATACTCAGACACTAAACACTGTGCTGTTCAGGAAGCCACATCATCATTAGGAGGAGCTGGATGCCCTTCCTTCAGGTCACCCTGGAGTGATTGCCCCTAGTATAGACTATTCCTTTGGCAGGTTTTTGTAGGGCATGCTTCCATGTTAGAGAGACCAATGTGTTGGCGAACCAAGGGTGACCTTCAACCTTTGTCTAACAGCCATCAAGGAACTAACTCCTACTAATAACCTCAAAGATGAGTTTAGAAGATCTTTACCATTTGAGCCTTCACAGGAGACTCCGCCATAAATATCACCTTGACTGCAGCCTAATTAAACACCCTGAAATAGAGGATTCAGATGAGCCATGCCTGATCACAGAAACCATGAGCATCCATCTGCAGCAATGCGTTCAATAGCTTTAGAAAAGTGATCCGTATGATATCCCCAGACCCAGTGAGCATAGATGCTTCCCTGGGGAGGCAATCATCTTATTCATCTTTACAGACAGTGTTTGACACCCAAATGGGCACTGAACAAATGTTTGTCGGACTGAGCTGCCCTGCCTTAACTTTCCTGCAGTTTTAAAATCCCAATGTTACTTCCCGTTCCTAAATAGAAGCAGCTTGCTCCAGCCCCCATCCTCAGTGACTCACACTTATGCCACTTCTCATTGAAGATTACCTGTTTGGGGCATGTATAGTCACTCTTCTAAAAGTTGTTTTTTTGTTTTTTTTTTTTTAAGATTTGATTTAGTGGTAGGACCACGTATATACTAAATGTATGTGGAAGTCAGAGAACAACATGGGACACCTTGTTCTCTTCTCCTACCAGCTTGAGATTGAACTCAGATCATCCAGCTTGGTGGGCTGGCAGCTCTACCCACTGAGTCATCCGGCTGCCCCCACTCTCTATAGCACTTCTACATCATTCAGCTCCCATCCGTGCCCCACACCCCAGTGCTCCCTCTCATGCTAATTCATATTTTCTATCTTGTTTCTCCTGCTTCTCCTATCTTCCCACCTCTGTGCCATCCCAACTCTATCATAGTGTCTCATTCAACTACATTTATGAACCAAGAAGCCACCTTGAACATTGCCAGCTGATAAAGTTAATGTGTATATGTGTAAGGAAAACAAACAAAATCAGTCTATAGATAATGTTTTCCTAAAACACCTCTTTAGGAAAAGTACCATAAATCAGACCTGTGATTCTATAACAAAGAAAGAATTAGAGTTTTCAAACATTCAAAGAAACATTATAAATATGATATATGTGTATACAGATACACATACATAAATATATTCACATATATAATACACACATATTATCCATGTACTGTTTTTAAGTCAAAATTTTTGTTTATTATTATGTCTGTGTGTATGAATACATGTATGCATACATGATGTGTATGTAGGCACACATGCCACAGGGTGCATGTAGAAGTCAGAGGACAGATTTCTGGAGTTGGCTCTCTCCTCGCACCTTTGAGTGGGTCCCAGGGATTAAAGCCAGGTTACCTGGTTTGTGCAACAAGCATCTTTATCAGTTGAGTCAGCCTTCCATTTTTAACACAAAAGGAAAAAAACTTGATTTTGGTCTTGGTGATCAACATCAAGATGAAGTATCAATCATGCTCTAAGATTTTGTGAATGCTGAAGGAAGTTCCTTAAAACAGCAAGCAGGTAGTGAGCTGGAAAGATGGCTTAGCCGTCAAGAGCATTTGCTATTCTTACAGAGGACCGAGTTCAATTCCCAGCACCCATATGGTGGTTCACAACTCTCTGTAACTTCAGTTCCAGGGGACTGCAGAAACATGTATGCACATAGTGCCCATAAACCCATGTAGGAAGACACACATACACATTAATTAGTTAATTTAAAGGAAAACAAATTGCTCTTGCAAAGATCCTGTGTTAAGGTCCCAGTACCAGCTCCAGGGCATCCAGGACCTTCTACCAACTCTCCAGACACCTGCACTCATGTACAAATAAACATGCAACTACACTCACACCCTAGGGTGTACATACACTTTAGAATAAAACAAATCCAATACAGACAACAACAGCAGGTTGTGCTGAGCTCCTGGGGTACCCTGTGTAAGGACACGGGACTCTGAGGTAAGCGGAGAGGCAGGGTAAGGATGAGAAAGCAGTGTCTGTTCCTCCAAGCCACTTTGCTGCATTGCTAGGAAGGAACATTTCTATATACAACACATCTACCATCAGCAGGACACGTGGGCTGGAGAGATGGCTCAGCAGTTAAGAGCACTTGTTTTTCTGTTGAAGACCTAAGTTTGGTTCCCAACACCCACATGGCAGCTAACAACTGCTCATAACTACTTCAAAAGGATCTGACATCCTCTTCTGATCTCTGTGGGTACCCGGAACTCACATGGTGGGCAGCAACACATACTAGAAGAATGCTCATACACAGAAAATAAAAAGTAGGTACCGCAAACTTCCCATGGGGTGGAAACAAACAGGGACTCCTCAGCTACATGGAAACTGGGTTTACAGCTGACTGAAAACAGACAAGAATAAGTGTGGATCCCGGAGAAGCCCGTTACAGACTTTGAGCTTAGGCTTGAACTAAAGATGTGTTAAAGTTTGCAACTCCTAGGAAAAGAAAGAGCCCAGTCAGTCTCTGCAGCACAGTAAAGGCACTGCCCTGGTCCTTTCTGAGAAATTTCTTTCCTTCTTGGCCATGTATGTATGTCCCAAAAGAAAAGAAAAAAAAGAAAAACTAAGGATCAATGAGACTTACTGAATCAATCACAGTTTATCCATATGCTATACTATGTAGCTATAAAAAAAAAAAAGACAGATGCAGACTATGAATTTCACTGAGCTGATCTCCATTTAATATATGCTGAGTGGAAACAGAAGAGTGAGCTACTACTATAAACCAAACATGGAGTCGTAAACACACTAGTTGGCTGTAAACACGCAGGATAAAACTCGCACACTGACCAGAGCTACCTGGGAAGCACAGCACCTAAGAGATAAACCCAGAAACCTAAACCTCTTTGAATATAGTTTCCTTATTTTGTCTTGGGACATGTAAATCATTTACATTTTTATGACACACGAACATCTTTAAAAAATGATCAGAAGCTAAATGAAACAAAGAACCCTAAAGAAACACAAAAAGGGACTTACTAAAATTACGCAAAATCACAATGTTTTACCTGCATCTCCATAGGGAGGTATGAGCCTGACATTAAAAATTACTCAAATTCCTAGGCAAATGGTCAGATCTTGAAAATATCATCCTTAGTGAGGTAACCCAATCACAAAAGAACACACATGGTATGCAGTCACTGATAAGGGGATATTGACCCAGAATCTCAGAATACCCTAGACACAATCCGTATATCAATAGATTTCTAAAAAGATGGAAGGAGAGACCCCTGGTCCTGGAAAGACTGGATGTAGGGGAACGCCAGGACAGAGTAACGAGAGGGGGTTGAATGGAGAAAAGAGGGAGGGAAGGGGGCTTATGGGACTTTCGGGGAGGGAGGAAACGGGAAAGGGGAAGTGATTTGGAATGTAAATTAAAAAAATAAAATAAAATAAATAATAAGAAAAAAATTACTCAAAACACAGCCCAACACAACACAACACAACACCACTTTCCCATGGTCTTGTTGATCACAGTGGTGGTCCCTGTCCGTCTGGGACATGTACTTCTGTCTTAGAGGATAGGACAGATGATGGTGTCAGTGAATCTGAATGGGTTGTGTCGTGGTGAAATAAAGGAGACATGTCAACTCAGTGGAGTTGAAAATGTCTTAGTTCTTAAACTTTAATTGAAAGTTAAAACCATGATACATTTTTACCCTTAAAAAGTTTCATTTCCTGGTTATATCTACCTAGAAAGTCCAAAACAAAGACCAATTCTCTGCTTTTCAGATCATGCCTCTAAACTCTGCTTTGTGGTTAAAAAAGATTCAGGTTTCTGGGAGAAGTGACTGAGTCTAGATCAGAAACGGGGAATGAGCACCCTGGGCCTGGAACACTTTGTCAGACTAAAGAACAAGAATGTACTGAACGTCACCAAGACAATAAGGACGCAGGCATCACATAGACAAAGAGGGCAACTATGCATCAGTGGTGGTGGGAACTGCAGTGGACACGAACCCATCTCCTGTCTATCAACTATCAAGTTTATTCAAGACGAAGGTGTCACTGGTCACCTTGGAGGTAGAAGAATGTAGAAAAAGTCTCCCTTGCCTTTCCCTCACCATCTATACCTGACAGAAACCAAATTTAGTAGAAAGGGACGTTTCTCTTTGTGGAATCATCCCAGAAGTATTGCCGACAGAAGGAAACACTTTGCAACCCCTGAGGATTTAATGGATGGAGACAATAACCAGCAATGGCCGCCCATATCCCAGGGAGCTGGAGAGACAGGATGTGCCTCTTCATGAAGGCACACACTGCCTGTGACACGGGCTCTCAAAAAGAAGGAAGGAAACTCAAAATCTGATGAATCTTCTAAAGGTGACCATGACCACACAGGGACCCCAGGGCCAGCAGAACGTGGAAAATGACACACAGGAATGTAAGCTGAGGGGTAAACAAGACTGTGGGAAACTTCTGGATGTGGGAAACTCAGCTGGATGGATGTCCTAGATTCCTGAAACAAATAAACTGGGGGTGGGGGAATAAAGTTGAAAAAATGTTCAAGAAACGGGCCTGTTCCAGTGGGTGGGTCTCATTCTAAAGAGCCAACAAACAAAAAATGTTTAAAATGAAAACATTAATGAGGTGTTTGGGAACGTCTGAATGCTGTCTTGGTATTTGATAGTACTGAGACATTGCTTCTTTTTTGTTAATGGAAGGGTGGGTGTATTGTTCGGGGTCACATGCTGAAAAGCTGAAGTAATATTGTGCTTTAGCTTTAAAGTGATCACAGAGCGGGGGGCAGGGGTGGGGATGGGTGGTATCAATACAAGTAGGGCTTAATTTTGAAGCTGTGGAAGTCAGCTGGTGTGAACATGGCATGTCATTGTACTCTTCTGAGAGAGAAGAGTATAGATCTGGGCTTTTCCATGATATATATATATATATATATATATATATATATATATATATATATATCAATTGAAGAGCTTTCAATTCTGACTCTCATGTTGCTATCCATAACCAATAACACAGAGAGCTCCACTCAAAGCTAACAGTAGTATATATATTAGTCACACTGTACACACAGCAATTGTGTGTGCTAAATGACCCCCATCTTCCTCAGTCAAAGGAAGGAAGCGGAGAGAAGAGATGTCAAGTCAGAGAACTAAGTAGGTAGTCCACAGGAGATTATAGTCTAATCCCTCGGACCTCAAGCCCCAGGGGTCTGGTGAGAAAACCAAGAAAGCATTCGCCACATACCGAGACCGGAGAAAGCATAGGCAGCTGTTGTAAAAGGCGCTGGGACTTAGAAATAGTGCAGCAAAGCATGGAGTGGGACTGGAGGAACGAAACAGCTGCAGAGGTGGCGTACACGGGCACAGAACTGCTCGCACCTTGAGAGGGAGCCCACAGGCCCACACTAGTGATGGTCAGCAGGAGGGACACTGTCACCCTAGGTGACACCCTTGCCACAAAGCAGGCACCTCTGCTTCCATTTCTCCCTTTCTCCCACATCCTAATTTCTTGCAATACCTCCTTACAGAATCTAAGAGGAGCCTGCCCAGCGATGGCATCAAGAAGGCAGAGTGTGGGGACTTCCAGTCTCAACACCACAAAAGGAGAATAGGGGAAAATAGCGCCAAGACGCATTTACCCAGCAAAACTGTGTTCCCTGCTTCTTGTCAGGTTACAATGTCAAATTGTTACTGCTTGATTGATAAGCCCTGGTGGCAGCTATGTGTAAGGCCGTTAGACTCTATAAAGGTAGCTACTCCATGTTAAGATGCATTACAATTGCAAAATAGATTCCAGATTTCAAAGGCTTAGTTCCAATCTACTTTTTAAAAAGAAGGAATGGTAACTATCTCAATTTCTATATTATGTTGATATGATAATATTCTTAATATATTAGTCATATAAGTATCTGCTTTTACGTTTGAAAAAAAAAGGCAAATTATCGAAAAATTTAAAGGCTTCCTGTGTGAGCTTCATTTGTGTCGGAAGTACACTTCCATGGGTCAGTGCTGCTCTAGAATATCAACACAAATATCAAACCCTGCCTGGCAGCCTGCAAACCGCAGAACCTGACGGTGCTCTTGGCTGCCAGTGCCTCCAGACCTCATGCTCATTCTCGGATTCTATATGCATCTGGCAGTCGTGAGCTCTGGGCTAAGAACTGGAACTCTAATTCTGCCTCTTGCTCCTTGGTAGAGGCCTGTGGTCATGCACTTGCCTGCTCCTTTAAGACTTTACTCCTCAGCTCAGAGTTGGTCATGGTCCCCCAGTGAACTTAACCTCTAACTCCTGCCAATCAGCCAAAACAGCACCTTCACACACACACACCTCGGGGCACATGGTTCACTTCTGTACCCCACACCCACCTTCACCATAGGCCCATGTGTGAGAGCCTAGACTATTTATAGGGACTATACCTCCGTCACATTTGTAACAACACATCGCCCACAGTTTACAAGGAGGATTTTTGCAGATTGTTTGGGTTCCTAAAATTTGTGTAGGATGTGGCAGTTTGATTGAGAATGTTCCCCATAGGCTTATAGAGTTGAACACTTGGTCTCCAGTTGGTGGTACAGTTTGAGGAAATTTAGGAGGGGTGACCTTGCTGGAGGAATCACGTCACTGACGGGCAGACTCGAGCTGCTTCCAGTTCATCAGCTCTGCTTCATAAGTGCCACAGGAGATGTGAGCTCTCGGAACCCAGTTCCTGCTACCATGCCTGCTGCTTCCTACCTTGTTTTACCATCATGATGAACTCTTATCCCTCTGGAACCAGAAGCCAAAGAAGTCCTTCCTTTCATAAGTTTATTTGGTCATGGTATTTTTATCACAATATAAATGTAACTAACACAGGCACAGATGGATCTCAAGCCCCGGACAATGCAAACCATTCCATCCCCCCAGGCTGCCCTTTATTACCACAAAAATAAATTACAGAAAATGTGCTGTATTAGGAGTCTAGTAGCAGAAGTCTGAGGCAGGAGGTTCACCATGAGTCCAAGGCTATCCTGGGCTATATATTGTATTCAAGGCTATCCTTAAGACTTTGTCTCAAAATAAAACAGAAAGAAAATAAGATTCTATAATGTTTGGAACCTTGAGACAGCAGGAGATTGCCCGGTAGTGCCTCTGGTATGGTCAGTGGACCCTCAATCACAAAGAAGGTGTCAGGACTAAAGAAGAAAATGTAATCAACATAGCTGCAACTATGCTTCAAACAAAAGCTCCTCACCAAGTTGAATAAATCTGCTTTAAGCAAAAAAAAAAAAATGAGCCATTTGGAACCAATAAGTCTAATCACTGCAATGCTTTAACACACAATATGTTGTGTTAAACCCATAAGGAGTCAAAATTATACTAACCTAGCAAACAAATAATCACTCAAAAAGTCTTTATCACCTTATGAGACTGCTACAGAACCAACTCATTAATCTGAAAACTGGAGATATCAGGAAAAGGCTTTGAATGTCTTTTCTATAGAAACTGTATCCCAGGGAAACTGATGAGCTTGTGAAAGGAAGTTGCTCTTTTGTAGACTTGCTCCTGCAGATAATGAAGAAGAAATGGTAGAGAGGGATCATTATCATCTTACCAGCCCCTACCAGCTGGTACATCAAAGCTATAGTCACTTGGGAGGGTTGGCATCCATGAAGAGGCCACCCCTGTGTGCTTGCTGATGAGAGGAAAGTCATCATGTCATGGGAAATGTGCATTTAACAAAGCTACAAAACTACTCCAGAACCTAAGACTCAGGGAACACTGTGAAAGATCATAAGAGCCAGGGGATCAGGAAGTTCAGTGTGAGATTGTGTCTGCTAGTAATGTCAGAGGCTACGCCCAAAAAGTCTCACCAATGTGACTATCTAAACATGAACTGATCAAGACAACAGCAACACACATGCCAAAGTGAGTGGAGGAAATACTATGCAGCCTCAACCCCACACAAAGAATATCTGCAACTAAGGAATACTGAGAAATATGGTGGGAGAAATAGTCTTCACCATAGAATATCACACCAATTGGTGTGGTACTAACTGGTCAGCCCTGAAAACATACAAACAAGTAGCACTATATACACTGAGTGGATTATATTTAGAAATATATGAGTATATACATATATGCATGTAACAATTAATGAAAAAAGAGACCATGAATTTGCAAGAGGGCAAAGAGGGGCAAACAGAAGGGATTGGAGGGAGAAAATGGAAGACAGAAATGATGGAATTGTAATCTCAAAAAATAAAATTAAAATAATTTTTAAAAATTGATTTTTTTTTACTCTACCTCCACTCCCAAAACTGAGCATAATCAGACTAAACTTCTAAATGCTGCTATCATTTCCTACTGAACATAGAAGGCAGAAAACGCATTAGCTGCACCTCAGGCATGCAACAGTAAAACTTAGGTTGGGAGAAGGTTTATAGGACAAAGAATCTCAGTTACTTAACAAATAGATTGCATGAATCTCAGGAAGAAGAAAGACCAAAGTGAGGATGCCTTAGTCCTGCTTAGAAGAGAAAACAAAATAAACATCGGAGGTAGAGGGTGGGGGAGGAACTTGGGAGGAAGAAAGGAGGGGCAGAGGAAAGAGGGGCAGGATAAGGTATGGGAGGAGATGGGGAAGATGTACAGAGAGTCAGGAAATTAAACAGAGGTTTACCACAATGGGGGATGGGGAACTTGGAGTAGCCACCAGAAAGTCCCAGATGCCAAGAAAGCAAGAGCCTCCCAGGACCCCATGGGGATGATATTAGCTGAAATACCCAACAAAGGGGGGAGAGAATCTGTAGAGACCTATCCAGGGTTTAGGCATGGCCCTGGTTAAAGGATAGGGCCACCCACCCTTCTCAAAATTTCAACCCAGAACTGCTCCTGTCTAAAGGAAATACAGGGACAAAGAGTAGAGCAGAGACTGAAGGAAAGGCCATCCACAGTCTGCACCACCTGGGGATCCATCCCACATGCAGACACCAAACCCAGACACTATTGCTGATGCCAAGAAGCGCTTGCTGACAGGAACCTGTCAGGAGACTTGCTGTCTCCTGAGAGACTCTGCCAGAGCCTGACCAATACAGATGTGGATGCTTGCAGCCAACCATTGTACTTAACACAGGAACCCCAATGGAGGAGTTTGGGGAAAGACCAAAGGAGCTGAATGGGGTTAGCAACCCCATAGGAAGAACAACAATATCAACCAACCAGAACCCCCCCTCCCCCAGAGCTCCCAGGGACTAAGCCACCAATCAAAGAGTACACAAGGATGAGCCCATGGCTTCAACTGCATATGTGGCAGAGGATTGCCTTGTCTGGCATCAGTGGGAGGGGAGGCCCTTGGTTCTGTGAAGGCTTGATGCCCCAGTGTAGAGGAATGCTAGGTTGGTTAGGTGAGAATAAGTGGGTGGGTGAGTACTTTCATAGAAGCAGAGGGAAGGGGGAGGGGATAGAGGGTTTGTGGAGGGGGATAACATTTGAAATGTAAATAGATAAAATAACCAATAAAAAATAAATAAAAAGTCTTAAAAAAATAAACAAATAGACTGCAAATGGGGAAAAGAGAGGAAGGAAAGGAAGAGAACAGACAAG
Organism: Tokudaia tokunoshimensis; assembly: GCA_036184795.1. Taxonomy (NCBI): domain Eukaryota; kingdom Metazoa; phylum Chordata; class Mammalia; order Rodentia; family Muridae; genus Tokudaia; species Tokudaia tokunoshimensis. The sequence continues at coordinate 22,959,860 of BTHU01000009.1, forward strand.
AGATCAGCCATTTACAAGTGGTAGATTTTATGTGGGTAGCAACCCAGAGAAAGAACAAGGGGGTTAGACATAGGACTTTAAAAAAACAAACAAAACAGTGAACTGAGCAGATGAGAGTAGATGCAGAGGCCCACACTCAAACATTAGACAGAGCCCTGGGAACCCCAAGGAAGAGGGGAAGAAAGGAATGGAGGAGGCGGGGCGTTGAGGACACCAGGAGAACACAGCCCACAGAGTCACCTAAGCAGGACTCCTAGGAGCTCACAGAGACTGACGGGGCAGTCAGGAAGCCTGCGTGGGTCTGTGCTGGGTCCTCTGCATACATGCTGTGGTTGTTTAGCTTAGGACTTTCGCGGGTCTCCTAACAGTGGGTGTGGGGCTGTCTCTCTTTCCTGCTCCCGGGACACTCTTCCTCCTATGGGGTTGCTTCTCCAGGCCTTGATAGAGGGGTTCGTGCCTAACCCGTTGTATCTTGCTATGCTGTGTCCTCTTGGAGGCCCGCTCTTTTCTGAAGGGAAATGGAGAAGCAGTGGATGTGGGGCAAAGGGGAAGTGGAGGGAGTAAAACTGAGAAGAAGGGAGGAGAGGAGGCTACGATCGGGATGTATTATGCAGGAGAAGAATAAATTAAAACAAGCAAACAAGTATATACTGAGATATTTGTAAATGAAGAGAAAGTAAGGAATGAGACACACCTCTACTTAGCAGCAGCACAGTGAGGAGAGGACAAAACGACAGGTGCCTCCCTGGGTTCCTGGCTGTGCTGAGCCTGCCTGTGAGCACACGCCTCCGTGTCCTTCCTAGCTCTGTGAGGCTCGTGACACTAGCTGGGCTTCGGTTTGCCCAGCACACTCAAGGATCAATTCCCATAACTCTTCCGTGTTAGTGCTCCCCGAAGGAACTCCTGAAGGCTCTCTCTCACCTGCGTCGCCCTCTAATTAAATCCACATTTCCCAAAGGGCAGACATAGAAAAAGAAACAAGCCCTGATTCAATTTTCTGCAGCATCGTCTCAACACTATGGATGCAGCCCGGCTACAGAAGGGGTTAAATACCCTCTCTGCGCTGACCTAGAAACCTAAACACCACATATTGCATTGCCTCTGTACGAAAATCCATGCCCGGTGTCAGCCATGTGCCTTAGAAGCAGTTTGAGATTTCCTTGTCATATAAACTTCTGTGTAGCCAGGCAGTGGTGGCATACACCTTTAATCCCAGCACTCAAGAAGCAGAAGCAGGTGGGTCTCTATGAGTTTGAGGCCAGCCTGGTCTTTAGAGTGAGTTCCCTGAACAGCCAGGGCTACACAGAGAAACCCTGTCTTGAAAAACTATGGATGGATGGATGGATGGGGGTGGGGTGGGTGGGTGGGTGGATGGATGGATGGATGGATAGATAGATAGCCAGTCATGTTAGAGAGGTCAAAGGAGAAGGAGAACAGAGGGTGGCCTCCAGCCTTTGTCTAACAGTCACCAAGGAATTGAATCCTACTAATAACCACAAAGGTGAGCTTAGAAGATCTTTACCATAGTGAAATCCGATTGCTTCTCAGGATGCCAAGTCTCACTTTGATACACAGATGTGCTGGCCTTTGGAATCATCTCTTCCTCCCTGCATGAAAACTGTGGAGAAGCAGGAGGAAGCATGCTGTGGCATTCCTTCTCACTACCCTTCAGGAAGTAAGACTAAACAGACCAACCAGAGATAGGTAGGCTCGTGGTTAGATGCAACAGATCTCAAGTTTTTGAGGTATCGGTAGGTCAGACCACTTTAGAGAAAGTCACTGGGTACTGGAAAACTTATCCTGGGTTCTATGTGGCTCTGAACCACTATCCCAGGGACAGGGGATCTTCTGTGAAGCCAGTGGGTAAGGGAGCCTGGAATTGGCTTAGCAGACCCCATTATACAGATTTGGAAGGAGAGAGCAGGAAATCCTATGGAAATGTGTCCACCTAAGCTTTCTCTCCCTACAGCAGATGGAGAGAGATAAAGAGAGAGATGAGAGAGAGAGAGAGAGACAGAAGAGAGAGAGAAAGAGAGAGAGGTAGAGAGAGAGATGAGAGAGAAGAGAGAGAGAGAAGAGAGAGAGAAAGAGAGAGGTAGAGAGAGAAGACAGAGAGAAAGAGAGAGAGGTAGAGAGATGAGAGAGAGAGAGAGATAGATAGAGAGAGAGAGAGAGAGAGAGAGAGAGAGAGAGAGAGAGAGAGAGAGAGAGAGAGAGATGAGAGAGGGCCCAAGAGCCCAAATGAGCTCATGGGACTGGGACCTTGGTTCTATCTTTATTTACCATCTGTCTTCTGAGTATCACAGTCTGCTGGTTGTATTAAAATACTTCTACTTTTAAATGAGGCTCAACTCAAAATGCCATTAGTGACTTTTGCTTTCCTCAAGCCACCTAGTATCTTAAGCCAGACTGCCTCTCACGTGACCCAAAGACCACTAGGCCCAGGCTTGCTGGGCACTGGCTTTATAACTCTGCTTTTCTTCTCTGCTGGGTGAGGTAGCACAGGCCTGTAATCCAAGCACTTTGGAAGGCTGAAGCAGGAAGATCAGGAACCTGGAGCCAACCTACACAACATCGTAAGATCCAGCTCAGCTTTGGCTTCATACAAAACAATGTCTATATATATATGTGTGTGTATATATACATTATACTATATATATACACCAGTTTTTATGTTCATTTGGCATTGTTCTGGGTTAAAGCTCTGTCAACAAGAGCCTTGAAATAGACAAAGACTATTTCATCTGAACTCAGTTCCTAAGCACCACACTTGTGTGGTTCTAATGAAAGAATAAATAAATAAATAAATAATGTTACTATATGCTACTCGTGTAGTAGGTTGCTTATAAGTCTCTTAGTGCCTTCCTGTAACTTCTTCCAGAATCCAGGATCTTCTCTCAACTCTGTGACTCACATAGGCAACTGTACCCAGTTATTTTTCTCTGCCTGTCTAAAAGAAAACAGGTTTCGAACCTACAGTCCACCATCTTCCCAGGGGTAGCATGCATCATCCCAGATCACCTACAGAACAGCACTACAGAACCTAGCAACACTCCTTCAAGACGTTCAAGAGCAAGACTCTGGGTTATAGGTTGACATCAGAGAATCCCACGCTGGGCCATCTCAGGATGTCTGTGATATTGACTGTCAGCCTCTGTCTGCACAGACCCAAGAGCCCCACCCCAGCATCGTTTTAACCTGGAAGGATTCTTTCATGTCTTCTCTTTTGGACTTCCCATTGAAACAGATTAAATCAGTCAGTAGTGATGGTTTCCAGTTCCTGCATAGCCCATCTCCATAAGTTCAGATAGTCTACACTGGCTAAATTAATCTACTAAGAAAGGATGGTTTTCATGTTCCAATAGAAAACAATGTTTTAAAAATATCTACATAACCCAAACTTCATTTTAACTACCAAGATGCTAATGATGGCAACCACAAGAATACTGGCATTGAAACATGGTAGAGCACATCACTGTGATCAATGAAAACGTTTGTGTATGGAGTTGCATGAGTTCCATATGTACATCCATCCTCCACTAACCTAAAACAGCACTCTAGGCCAAGCGATTAGAAAGGATGACTACAGAAGAAGAACTCCACTCTAGAGGCCCCGTGCTTCCCTGCCTACCTTCTAGGGTCCCTCTTCTCTGCCACAGATAATTAATTGTACCACCATGGGCCTCCTGCCACACCCCTAGGGGTGCACCAAGAAGCAGTAAAGATCGGTGCTTTGGAAGTTCGGGGTTGGATTTGATCTTCCCTCCCAAGTCCAAGTCTTAACCTGGGCACTTTGTTCCACTTCTTACAACTTCATTTTCCATATTTTTTTAAGATTCTTTTTATGCGTAGGAGTGTTTTGCCTGCCTGTTTACATAGAACATGAGCCCCTGGTGCCTGTGGAAGCCAGAAGGCATTGTGAGCTGACAGATGCGTGCTGGGAACCAACCTGGGTCCTCTGCAAGAGCGGTACACGCTCTCAGCCACGAGGCCGTCTCCCTGGGGCCCGTTTTCCCCGTTTTTGAGAATGGAAATAAGAACCTGTAGTTTCTGAGTCAATTAAGGGGAAACAGTATAGTTGGAAGGCTCAGAGTACAGCAGGGGCTTAACAGCCGATGTCTTCACATCCACCTAATTTACCTTGTAAAAATCTACAGTATTGCCTTGGAAACAACATACGACACAAAAAGCCTTCTTTCATTGATGGATTAGCTAAGAATAAAACCACTCCCTGATTTTTGTCACAGCTCTCACTGGTTTCTTTAAGCTTATCGTGAGCAGAATAGCAGCATAGGAGCTAGTCCACAGCGGAAGGGGAGGAAACAGGAGAAAACATTCATCATCGATGCTCCAGTAAAGCACACAGCGAGTTGTTAAGCTGAGGTATTGCCTGTTAGACATGACACCCACCAAGGTTCCCACTGTGAAAGCAGCTTCCCCCTCCCCAATCTAAAACAAACTCCAGAAAGCTGTAGGTGGGGCTCCACAGTAGAGCCCTTGATCAGGATGTGAGAGGCCTTGGGCTCCATCTCCAGCCCCACAAAATGAAGAATTAAAAAGACTCCAACACACATCTTAATAGTTTAAAACATGGTCAAAATGTTCGCACTCCTTACTGAAAATACCAGCTTATGAACACATATTCAAAACCAAGTTTTCCTCAGTTTTGGGGACCAAGGAAAGAAATCTACAGAGTATAGGAAAGTAAAAACTGGGGCAGGGGATGGAGTAGGTAAAGTGGCCAGGCTGGGTCCTTGTGTCTCCTGAGGCACAGCACTTTCTCTGCCCACATCTAACCCTGGGGGAGGGGTGGCAATCGGAGGCAGGGGCACCAGAGTCAGCAGAGACATGAAGGGTGATACTGAAGGAGAGGGTGGGTGGGTGGCACTCAGAGGTCCCAGTCAGGGTCACTAGACAGATTTCAGCACAAGTCATTAAGCAGGAAATACAAGCAAGGAATCTGGCACACATAAAAACCACTTCTCTTCGAGACAGGGCTCTGCACTGGCTGCCTCACTCGGAGTTTCTGTCTGTAGTTCAGAAGAGCAGCTGGCCCCACGTTTTGGTGCCTTGGGGATATATGTTCAGGGTCTGCTTGCCAGTCCTCCTCTCTACCCTGCTCTGTACCTGGGACTCTCCACCCAATAAACTCCTGTTCTCTCTGATACACAGGCATGTTTGGTGAAAGAGCTACAGCCAAGAGATCCCTGCAAGGGAAGTCAATTCCATGAAGCCACACTTGTCTCTATCTCTGCCTCTCTCTGTGTGTCTTTGTGTCTGTCTCTCTCTGTCTCTCTCTCTGTCTCTGTCTCTGTCTGTCTCTCTGTCTCTCTGTCTGTCTCTGTCTTTCTCTGTCTCTGTCTGTCTGTCTCTCTCTCTCTCTGTCTCTCTCTCTGACTGTTTCTATCTCTGTCTGTCTCTCTGTCTCTCTGTCTGTCTCTCTCTCTCTCTCCCCCCCACACACCCACCCAAGGCTGCCAATCCATCACCAGTTGCATCTCTCATATCCCTCCTTGAGGCCACAGCTTCTGGGGGCTTCCCTGCCCTATACCTGCCCCTGAGGTTTCTATAACCACCACCCCATAATCCTCTACAATGCTAACAGTTTTCTCTTGTTCTAGTTTGAGGGTCTTGCAGCCTCATTTGTTGACTCTCTTTCCTTCTGCCAACACCTTAGAAGCAGCTCCTTGGTAAAATTAGTATCTTATGTGTGCTCTGCTTGCTGCCCAGGCAGTGTTGAACCAGGGAGCAAGGAAGATATGGCTGGCTTGTCTTAACTTACCTCGTCCAAGTTCAGTGGTTGCCTATAGCCTCTGATTGGCTGTAGCAATTCCTGTGGCCATGAGTTCTTCATGCCCAGTGGAGATCCCCACAAAAGCAGAAAATAAATACTTGTATTCCCCTATCTGTCCCTCTGTGAAGGCCCTGAATATCTAGATTGCATTTATCCATCAGACCCAAAGTTCCCACCTGTTCCTCCCCTGATAGATTTCTGGCCTCGAGACTATATTCTCTCCTTACCATTTGGATTCCTGGCCCATCACCAACACAGGAGCACAGAGCCTTTTCTTGTCTCTGTGTCCTGTCTCCTTAGAGCTTCATTAGGTGGTCACCACGGGGAGATGTCAGTAGAAACTGTCTCACCTCTAAGTGCATAGTATCACTTTCTGATTTGAGGTGCTGTTGCTGTTTGGCTTTGCTTTTTTTTTTTAGACATGTTTTCTCTGTGCAGCTATAACTATCCTGGAACTCACTTTGTAGACTAGGTTGACCTCAAACTCAGAGATTCCCCCTGCCTCTGACTTCCAAGTACTGGGATTAAAGGTGTGCACCACCACTGCACAATTCTGAATTTAAGTCTTACTCAAGTTGTCCTTAAAAACTAATATAACTGCAGTACAAATCAGGGGGGAAAACTTAAATAGGATTCCTTGGGCTGCCTCACATACAAGACACTGGAGAAAAAGAAGAAAGCAAACCCTGGCTCTAACTTATGTGTTGGGAGGGGGAAGGATTTTGATAAAAATACAAAATAGCGGAAAGTAAATCCGGGTCCGACTGATACAAATTATAGCACTCACCAGAGCTTAGTAAACTCTATGCTTCATTTTGAAATAAAAGAATAAAGGAGGGAATAGCAAGAACTCCAAGAACGAGGAACAGACCATGTAGCTTCTGCCTGACATCCAACCCCTCCCTTGCCTTGCAAATGTCCACTGTGTGAAGCGTGGTCCCTCCATGGCAGAGGCAGCTGAGGGAACTGTGACAGGAAAACCAACAATCAGGGTTCATACACATCCAAGATGATCCTGTGGGGAACTGAACCTCAAGAAACCTGAGTGGCCTTCATGCTCCAGTTCTCTTCCCACTTACACTTTGGAGACAATTGTGAGGACTCAAACTCTGACACCAAAAAGTGGAGAGAGCTGTGCCCACAGCCATAGGACAGTACACTCTGCTATGGGTGGCTGCACATACTTTATCTGGGCCACAGGACAACTTCATTCATTTAAAGCATGGGCTCTCCAAGTGTGGTCCCCAGATCATCAACAAGACATCTCCTAAAAGCTCACTGAAACTCCAGGTTCCCAGGCTCCTCCCAAGTCCTGTGAAATCAGACTCTCCAGGAGTGGGACCCAGACCCACTGTACGCTTTAACAAGCTCTCCAGATGATTCTTGTTTGAGAATAAAAACTTAGAAAAGCAAGAACTCCTAAAAAAAAGTTGTTCTAATCCCTTCCCACCCCCCAACCCCAATAAAATTCATTATTTACTGTGAGGTCACATAAATGTTTATTTTCCTTTTATGTACAGTCAATTAGCATTATCCTCAATGACTCCAGAATGCCATGGAACAATGCTGTGGAAGTCATCGACAACTGGCTTAAGCACGCCCCTTTGGAAGAGATTTACCCTCCTGTGTAGGTTTAGTAGGCATGTAGACTAAACATGATGGATGTTTCCCAAAACCCCAGCATCTACTGGAGAGGTTCCCATAAATATCAGGAATATGTGAGCATGGTGAAGTGGGTAGACAAGGAGAGGTAGTGGCCATCAGCACAGAGTCATCTGACTGGTCACCAATTGATGACACCACTCACATCCACAATCAGCTCACCTATGCTGGACAAAATTGAGTATACCATCAATGAAGACTATTAGGACTGGCTCTCAGTCCTGGATGCCCCAAGCAGCAACAGCTGATATCAGAAAAGATTGGTAAGAATTCCTAGTTCCTGCCCAAAGGCAGTTCCGCTGTCTCCTCTGAGGATTTCTGAATAAGAATTACAGAAGGAGCACCCATCAGGAGTGAGATCCTGCAGGAGTCTCCCGTTAGAGTACTGTTTTAGAAAGGCAAGCAAGAGAGAGATGAATTGCTAGGAAGTTGCATTTTTACAGCAACTGAGAGACATATTCCTTACCAGAAATGGAAACTCATGTGATATCATTACACTGCATATGAATTATTAATGTTTATAATCTTTTTTTGCCAATTAGGTATTCAAGAAGGTTCCTGTTGACATCATGTTTGACATCATAATGCTTCATCATTCTAAAAGCTTAATGAAATAAATTATTGCTAGAAAAAGAAAGAGAGATCAAACACACTTTTTTTGCACTCAGGGGAATACCAGAAGCCAACTGGATAATGAAGATATTGTTCATCACTGATGTACAAAGAGGAGTGAAAAATAAGCATTGAAACCCCAGTGCTATAAATGGGACCAAATGGCTAAGACTTTCTTTTCCTATGTAAGCAGTCAGAAAGAGAAGAGGAGTCACAGGGCTGCCGACTATCACACACTTGGGAAAAAGAATTCTTATTCTAAAAAGCAAAAGGAAATTATTTTTTACACATCATCACATCCATGTAAGGGAACAGAACATGTGAACTGAACAATTAATTGAAACCAGCCATAGAACACTGAGTGGAAAGCTAAGAGAATACTATTAAGTATTTGGGGGGGTGTGATAATACGTTATATAGTGTTTATATAAATATACCTGATCTAATTTCAAATGTCTAATCTCTGAGGTTTATGTCATGCATATTCATGTGGAGTCACTGAAATATCACTCTCCCTTCCAACATTCCTAGTAATGACTTGGAATAAATTAAGCTCTTGTTTGGAAATCTTGTTGATAAAGTGACTTAAATTCTTTCCCAGGTCAAGCCTTTTAACACTTAAACCAAGTAGCACAAGATTTGTGCAAGTTTATAGTAACTGCTAATAACCGGGACCCATTTTCCCCACCAGTTTTTACTCCATTTGGTTTATAAGTACACTCTTGAGGAAGGCATTAAGGCGAAGAAAAATAGTCTCATTCATTATTTTTTTTTCCGTTCACTAAACAAATACCAAGTAGCTGGAGTTGCCAGGTATTAAAAAACAAGTTCCTTGCTACTATGAAAGGAAGAAAAATACATAAGTTTCTCTTGAGCAATCAAAATGAAATGCCACAGAGTTCATGAGCAGTCGCTGTCCTTAACCACTGCTTCGGGCCTCAAATCCCCTTTCAAAACCCCAAGTTAAAAATGTTGCTAAATATAGCTTTCTTTGCACCTCGAAATTTTTTCTAATAGTAACTTTATGTTGCTGCTGGCAAGAGACCCAGAAAGCAGCAAACAAAAGCAAATCTGGTGCCCACCACATGCCTCTGTAACAAATATTTAATTGAATCCAGATCTCTACTCTTTAGATACACTGTTAATATTCAAAAGTAAGAAAATAAACTTATTCCTGATACATAATAGGTATGTATTAAATGGTATTTTATGTTAATGGTGATCACAATAATTACTAGAGAAAAATCACAGCCATTAGTAAACACTGGTTGAGTTTTATGTAGCAAAATGAGATTCCCTTGACAAAAATGAAGTTCATGGAAAGGCAGCCCACTATCCCTCCTGTTCCTCCAGTGTGCCTGGCTGCACGCTGTCCAGGGAAGACCCAGAGCCTCCTCACACTGGGCCAACTGTGGAGTGTATTTTCACTACTAGACATTACAATTGTGTCTTTGTCGAGGAATCATGGAATGGTCCCTGGTAATCTACTGACTACATAAGAGCTGTGTCTATCTAACATTAAGAGTTTAGAGACGTATTTTTCCTCTGCACAATGAGATGTGCCATTGCTATTGGGTATGCTACAAAGCAATTAATCTGACACAGTGAAATCATCTTGGATGTAATCGTACTTTGAAAATGTATCTATGAGCTCTCTTGGAATAGATTTTCAACAAGAACTATTTAGAGACTGCCTTAACCATCTTTTCCATATTCTCACAATCCCGCCCCCCACCCCCACCCCCACCCCGGAAGACATGTATGCAGAACCACCATCCTGAGGCAGCTGCCCTGAACTGCTGGCATTCCAAACTCTGGCTGGGTTCTCTCAGTTATGTCCAGGATACAGTCATCCCAGAGAAACACTATAGTGACAACAGGTTCCACTTGGCTCTCCCCTAGTCCCTTTCTATAGCTCTTCAAACGTAAACAGCCTGGTTCATTCACAAATCCCTGCACTGGGCCACTGTGCAGAGAACTCCACCCAGCCTAGCTGACTTAACAGGTAAAAATCTGAACCTGAGGTGCTCTAACATCCTGGTGCTGGGGCTGCACCACACACAGACCCAGCTCAGCGCTCAGATTTCATTCAAAGGAACTCGCATGCTCTTGGTGATGCATACCCATCCCTCCAGCTGCATCCATTGGGCCACAGGCTGCCCTCCCTCAACAAGAAACAGGCCGCCTCAACTGCTTTCCGCTGCGCTGCACTCTGCACCTGTCCCCACCCCAGGACCATCGAGGTTTGTTCCCCGGCACCCTTCAGGGTCTTTTTCATCTCCAGTTCCCTGGGCCATCACCACCAGCAAAAAACAAAAAACAAAAAAACGAAAAGTAAACTCCGCCTTAGCAACACCCTCCCCCCAGTAGATCGCCCAACTCCCGCACGAGCCCCCCACCTAGGGCAGACCCGACGGATAACCCCCCAACAGCCAGCATTTACCTTGACGCTGGTGTAGCTAGTCTGGGTCTCGGCCTCGGCACTGCTGCAGCAGTGGCGCCTCCGGCCCCGGCAGGTGGTCTTGGCGGGGCCCGAGGACCCCGTGCTGCTGCCGCTGCCCAGTTCAGCCCGGGACCTGCGGACTCGGACAGCGCCCGGGGGTCCCGCCGCGCGGCTCGGGGGCATGGCGTCGGCGGCGTCGGTCTGCACGAAGAGGCCGTGCAGGGGCGCCGTGGGGCCCTGCGACACGCTGCTGGTCTGGCGGGGCGAGTTGGACTCATCCGAGTCCCGGCAGTAGATCACACCGCTCTGCGAGACATGGATGCTGGGGGCGCAGCCCATCCCTCAGCCGGGCTCCCCCGCGCGCGCCCGCCCGCGCCCCCGGGCCACCCGGACTCGGAGCTCCCACGGCCACCTGCAGTGAGGGGGCGGGCGTGGTGACGGTGGTGCCCAGACTGCGCGCCCCCCAGTCTGGGTGGCCACCGCTCTGTCGGGTTCGCCTCCGTGCCCCCTGGCGAGCGTCCAGGGGCAGCGCGCGTCACCCCAACTTTCCCTCCCGGGCCATCTTCCTCCCGGAGCGGCAGAGCGCGCACACACGGCCCGCGCGCCCCAGCGGCCGCCACCCTCCCCGCCGCAGCGCCCCAAACGCGCGCCCCGCGCCTCCGCCCTCTGCTCCGCCCGCGCCTCGGCCCGCGCCGCCCAGCTCCCCACACTCCGGCCCGGGCGCCTGCCCGCCGGCCGGCCGGCCGGCTCAGTCTTCCCACTTTCAGTCTTTGCACGTCCCCTCCTAGTCTCGGTTCTCCTCGGGGTCCCCAAGGGCCACCCCACTGCACTCTTCTCCCTGCCGCGCAGTGCCTGGCAGCACGCCTAGGTGCCCTCCCAGTTCTTGGCTGCCCAGAGGCCTCGTCCCTTGGGAAGCTCCTTGTCTGCAAGGCCCCCCTGTACTCTAGCCCCCTCCCCCTAGTCTGCACTAGCCCTGTTCCAGGCCAAGAACAGCTAGGTAGACCTTCAGGGTAAGTCTCTTCTTAAAAACACATTTTCAACATATCCCTGAGTTGTCCCCAGAATGTCCTATCCAAGCAGCAGGGAGCACATAGCTCAGGCCCACCAAGTCCATTGACTGGGTTGTCAACACTCTTGAGTTAAGAGACCCAATTCTTGCATGCTAAACTCACCAGCACCCACCTTCCCCCACATACTAATTCTAGAATTCAGCTGGGTGGTGGCCCAGCCTTTGGAAAAAACCCATTCCCTGTCTGCAAATCCTTCAGAAGTGCATGCCAAGAGATGGGCTATCCCACAGGGATATGAATCTTCATTTCCAAGGAAGATCCAAGGAAAGAACAGAGAGCTGTCTGCATGTGGTTTTCTATTCACTTGTTTGTCACCGTTGTTTTGTTTTGTTTTTTTCTCTCTCCCCAAGTCTTCAGTTCTTCTCTGGGCATCACTAACCATTCACCCAGTCTCCCACTTCTCTTCTTTCCCCCTGGATTAGGCATTCCAAAATGGCCTCCCTCAGTCCCCTCAGCAGGCCCACATTGCTAGAGAAGGGACTCTGCTGGGTGACTGTAATAAGGTGGACATCCAGGTCCCAGGTTCCCAGGCTCCACTTGCCTACTTAAGGTCTCCTTCAGTAATTTCTGCCACAACCACAGTGGCCCAAGGGAGAAAGTGAGAAAGTCTGAACGAGGGCTTCACTTGGAGTTCTAAAAGGACAAATTTCTGTGCAAAATCCAAAGAAGTATCCAGTTCAAAACTGTCATAGTCTCCTTCTCTCCCCACCCCTCCACCATAAACTCAGAGTTGTCAGAGGAAGATGTCTGACTGCCAAACCAAAACAAAATAGACATCCCTCTGCCTCTGAAATCCATGCTGGCGATGATAGTTTACATCTATAGTTCTAAAAATTGGGAGGCTGAGGCTGGTCTGATCTCCATGAGTTCTAGGCCAGCTTGGCCACCAGGGTGAGAATCCAGATCTCCAAACAGACGCACCGACACATCCAAGTTCAGACAGAGAAGAAAACAGGATGGAGCTTGTTCGACTTTGTTTTGCATCCCGGTTTACCTGTAACTTTTTTCTTCACTTTAATGGCACCAAAAAAGTTCACATCCAGCTAATCTGGGGAAAGTCTATGTTGCCGTTTTCTAGTGGGCAGGCAAATAGCTCAAAGGATTTCTGAGTGGGCTGGGCTCCCCAACACACAGGTAGTGTTTGGCAAGTAATCAGTTTATTAGGTGTCTTGGAAGCAACATTTTGGGAAGGGGGAAAAAAAAAAGGAGGGAGGGTAAGTGAAGTCTGAGCCTAGAGAGAAACTGACTAGCCATAGGCAGAATTCTACTGCTAGGAAAGCAGGACCTTTATACATCCATGTAGATCGGGTGTCCACACCAACTGTGTCAGTGATCTTGGACAAAGCGGACCTCTTTAGCTAAGGCACTCCCCCACTTATGAAAGAACATGTCCAGCAGTGGAGGAGTAACAGCCCTTCTGCCTTCTCATGGCTGCTTCCCCCACAGTACCCTTGCATGTTGATTGGGCCTCATACAGTTAAGAAAGCCACATTACCCAGGAACGATCATTTATTTAAACCGATGTCCGATGGCTACTCTCTGCCTTCCTTCTAGTGAGTCACTAAGGGATAAACAATGTCAGAGCTAAATTACAAGAACCACCACTACCACCACATACACACACACACACACACACCGCCTCCAATCTCCATCTCAACCCCAGGTGCCAATTTATTCATTCAAGGAGTTCCTACACACCCATCTCAGGCATCACCCATCAGGAAACTTGAGTATCACATAATTCTTGTGCCACAGTCATATCGGGGTATCCTCCAGGAATTATTCAACGGAGCCACCCATTGAAGAAAAAAGTCCCTGTACTGCTTTGGATGGCTATGATAAAAACACAAATTATACCCTCTCTTCTGGTGGGGAGATTAGGAGATGAATCATGGCTGCATAGACATCCAGAAACAAATTTAGGTTGAACTTATACATTTTTAAAAATAAGTAAGTCCCAGGGGTGGGGGTGGGGAGAATGACCTCAATGTAACTAGTGAGTAGGACCAGACAGCGTTAGTGGGTTAATTGAGCATTTCATGTTGGTTGAATTTGACTTCTCCATGGGATAGGAGGCAGAAGGGAAAGTACTTTAGATACCCATTTTTTACATTCCATTTTCAAAGCAGTCACAACTTCCACCTCCAAGTCTAGCTAGGTAAAAAAAAAAAAAAAAAAAATCTAATCTGTCTCTCTGTCTCTTATAATCTCCAAGTGTTCTCAGTGGGAATGTGTGACCTGCCCCCAGGACAAGGGCAGATCTGAGCTAATCACTGAAACTTACAGGAGTATATAAATGGAGAAGAAATGGAACTCTGAAATCATTTCCCCAGCTAAGGTCTGAGCCCTGAGTGCTGGCTTCAGGAAGAGCTCTCTGAACTGACTCCCTAGCAAGGACACCAGTGCCACCCAGGGTAACAACAGTCTCCTCAGACTTAACGTTGCAGCTATCATTTATGCCCAAGTTGTAAAATAAGGTCAGGAAACCCAACATTATAAAAAGAAATTAATTAAAGTGAGAAAATTTTAGCAACAATGTCCAAGAAGCAAATGGAAAGAAAGCTAACTGAAATTTAAATATATATATATACTTAAAAAGAAACAAAAACTTATCTAATGTCCAAGGTCAGCAGAGTGGCTTCTATGTTTTATAATGATATTAAGTAAGCACTTACTGCAAAATTATGACCCAGAGCACTGCAGAATCTTGAAGAACTAAGGTCCATTCCAATTCTAAAATGGGATGAATCTCCCAGAATTCCTCTAAGGAGAAGAAAATGTGATTAATTTATCTTGAATCCTTTTTAACCACAAAGGTTAAAACAACCATCACTACCTGATTGATCTTTAGATAACCAAACATTTAATCAACTGATCAACCTTACAGAACTTCTGGGTTTAAACAGTGTTCCTCATTGGGTTCAGATGACACCATTTATTAGGCAAATGGAGAAGGTTCACTGAACTCATTTGAAAGGATTATTCTGAAACCTGACTCTGAGTAACCTTGGGGAAGTCATTTAACTTCTGGGCTTCGATTTTCTGCATAATCTCTGACCTCTCCAAATCACTGACATTTAGGATGCTAAGAAAATTTTCTTCCTCTTATAAGATAATTTTTAATTTAAAATCATGGACCTTGTTTTTAAGTGGAAAGAGCAGTACCAATCCCTGAGGGCACATCAGAATCACTTGGAAGAATTTGTCAGAAATACGGTAATTCCACATTGCAGGTGTTCAGGGCTGATCTGGTACCTGCCATTTCTAAGAAAGTAAATCTAGTGTAACCTGCCCTCACCCATCTTTGTGGGACCATATAAGAGTAATAGCTGCTGTCCTTAGACAGGCCTATGGAACCCACACAATGAGGCCCCTCCCTACCACAGGCTGAGCTCTCCCCATCTCTCCATCTGCTTCCACTAAAGTTGGCTGAATAGGTGTGGGAGAAGAAAGAGGCAAACTCATGTGGCTTGAAGCTGCTGATCTCAGAACTTACTAGAGCAGGATACCAGACCCTAGACCCAGTAAAGACACAAAACACTCCACATTAGCTGGGTCCAACATGGCTAATGTACATGGCTACGAAAATGTTCTTTGCTTCATGATAATACCATCTCTGTAACCTGTACACATGCATGCCTACCCATCACGTATCTGATGCCACAACATTAGGAATATCTCATTCATACAGAAAGAGTGTAAACAGTGCTGTGGGGAATTCACACCCACACCTGGAACGCCATTCCTTCCCCTCACCTTCACTATGATAACCCACCCCTTAATCAGTTTGACCTTCAAAGTAACTATCCAAAACAGTACCGTGCTACTACTGTCTGCTTCTACTCAACCCTTGAGCACAGTGCCTTTGCCTATAATAAAGTCCCTCCCATTTCTCCATTTGTCTTTGCTTCCAATTCTTTCTTTGATGGAGACAAGAACCTAGAAACACTGCGAAGAGGTCTCAACTGGCTCTCTTCCCTCCTAACATTACCACCCAGGCTTCATGCTGTTTCTCCAGAAGACCTTGTAATATTTACTGTCTATTTTCTCTCACTAGAAGCTAGGTTCTCCATAGGCATGATTTTTCTAGTTTCTTATTTATTTTTTGATCTCATACCTTTGCTAGCTGGGTACTTAAGGTGGTTAGAATATGCTTGGCCCAAGGAGTGGCATTATTTGAAGGTGTGGCCTTGTTGGAGTAGGTGTGGCCTTGTTGGAGAAAGTGTGTCACTGTGGGGGGTGGGCGTTGAAGATCCGCCCCCCACAGTAAGAGTAAGAGTAAGTAGTCTCCTGGTAGCCTTCAGATGAAGATGTAGAACTCTCAGCTCCTCCTGCACCACACTTGCCTCGATACTGCCATGCTCCTGCCTTGATGATAATGGACTGAACCTCTGAACCTGTAAACCAGCCCCAATTAAATGTTGTCCTTGTAAGAGCTGCCTTGGTCATGGTATCTGTTCTCAGCAGTAAAACCCTAACTAAGACATTACTTAAATATCTGTTGAATAAAAGAGTGAATTGTTTTCTTTGCCTTCTCATCTCTGAACTGTCACAACTCAAAATTAAAGGAGTGATTGCTTTAAGTAGGAAATTTCATGTTCTATGATTTTAGTTTTTAAAGTCAATGAATGTGTTTAACTTGAAAATCCTCCTTTTAGAAATAAAATCATCTGTATAGATTGTTATATCAGTGCTAGTTATGGTGATGAAGTGTGAAAAAAAAATCCATACCTCAAACACTTAATGAGCAGCCCAGCAAACTATTTAAATGAAAATTAGATTAGAAAGCAATATAATATACACATATCAATTACAAATATGGAAAACTATATGTAATTATTGAGGTTCATAAGTGAATGTCAAATGTGATCTGAAACTTGCATTAAGAGAGTCTAAATGAGTTAGTGTAATCTTACCTAATTGTCTTCTTTTTCTTAAAAAATGGCAAATTATCATTTCTAGGCTTTATAGGCTTTCATTGGTAAATATTTTTTCCCATCAAATCAGGAGAGAGATGGTAGGAAAAGAACCCAAGGAATTTGAAAAGAGATGGAGAAAGTAATGGATACATAATTATAGGAGAAACACAGAACCAGACCCACAAAAATACACAGAGAGTGAGAGACAAAGAAAGACATAAGCAGACATTTTTAGGGTGGAATATTCCTGGCTAGTGCATTTATAGATGCAGTTTTTCAAAGAGAAAAAAAAAACTTGTATATTTAATTATGCTTGCATCACGTTTTAGATTTTTTTTTTTTTTTTGCCAAAGACCAAATGAAATTAAGGAAAGGATTTGGCCCATAGGACAGTTCTTTCTTGCCAATTGCAGAAAATGAAAACAAAGACCATGAGGGAGGAAAGTCAGTTAACATCTCTGACTTCCTTAGGTCAACATCGCCAAACTAGTAGGGCAGTGAGTACCAGACCCTCATCCACATAGTATTAACTGTGGCCTGTCCTTCTCATGAACAAGAATACCACAAGGAAAGGTTGGACCAGCTCCCAGGAAGAATTCTATAATCCCTTTGCTCTTTGTCTCCAGGTCCTCTTGGTCCTAAGAAATCAGGCTATGAAGGATGGAACATTCATTTCCAAATGTCTTGTAAGTACACTTCACAAGAATATCCAAGACATAAAAGGATATCCAAATGAAACTCGGGGTAGAGCCCACTCCACAAAGGAGCTTCCACAGTAGCCAGGGATGTAGGGTTTTCAAGAAACAACGCAGCATAATATATAACGTACAAGAGCAACAAAATGAACAGTGCTGTCATTCTTATCTGGTCATTATGATAACTGGGAAAGGCATTCTAGAGAAAGAGGGCTGCTAGCTAGACCCGGAATAGGGACCTACTAATCAGAGGAATCAGTATGAGCAAAGGGACCAAAGCACATCTAACCTTGATGGAACTAGATTCCATGAACACACTGGACAGCTAGACAGTGACTCCTGACCCTGAGGTGATAAACACAAAGAGGAAAGAGACAGAAAGTGCCAGGTGCTAAAGTTGCCTTTCTGTATAGAAGCTGCCTATATGTTCTGTTTCCTTTACAGAACCACCCTGTGTGACAATCTACATTAAGAAGACAAATCTATTTATTGTCTACCTAAAGATATCTGCCAAGTAATGAATTGTTGGCTTCCATTAAATATGGCCCCTTTAATATTTTAGACATTCTGAACCAAGGTGTATATTTTTCATTTACATAACAAAGTAGCTGGTAAGCACAATATATAAAGCAAGGTCAGTGCATATTTGTGAATGTACAATGCATGTAAGTGTAAGATTTCCTAAATGCTTCATGAGTAAGGTTTGCAGTCCAGGTTTGTTTGAGTGTCCTAGTTTGTTGTCCGTTGTTGTGTCAAACATCATGACAAAACCAACTCGGAGAAGAAAGGGCTTATTTCATCATATTTACCTCGATGACTGTCAGTTATTAAGAGATGTCAGGGTAGGACCCCGGAGCTAAGAACTGAAGCAGAGGTCAGGGACAAACACCACCTACTGGATTACTCCACATAGCTTGCTCAGCCTGCTTTCTTAAACAGTTCTTAAACCAACTGCCAAGGATGGCACCACCCACAAGTAAGTAGACTGGACTGGTTAACATCAATCATTAATCAAGAAAATTTCTTGCTCTAAGATCAAGACTTGACAAATGGGACCTCATAAAATTGCAAAGCTTCTGTAAGGCAAAGGACACTGTCAATAGGACAAAATGGCAACCAACAGATTGGGAAAAGATCTTTACCAATCCTACATCTGATAGAGGGCTAATATCTAATATATACAAAGAACACAAGAAGTTAGACTCCAGAGAAACAAATAACCCTATTAAAAAATTGGTACAGAGCTAAACAAAGATTTCTCAACTGAGGAATACTGGATGGCTGAGAAACACCTAAAGAAATGTTCAACATCCTTAATCATCAGGGAAATGCAAATCAACACAACTCTGAGATTCCACCTCACACCAGTCAGAATGGCCAAGATCAAAAATTCAGAGGACAGCAAATGCTGGAGAAGATGTGGAGAAAGAGGAACACTCCTCCATTGCTGGGGGGAATTGCAAACTGGTAAAAACACTCTGGAAATCAGTTTGGTGGTTCCTCAGAAAATTGGACATAGCACTACCTGAGGATCCAGCTATACCACTCCTGGGCATATATACCCAGAAGATTCTCTAACATGTAATAAGGACACATGCTCCACTATGTTCATAGCAGCCTTATTTCTAATAGCCAGAAGCTGGAAAGAACCCAGATGTCCCTCAACAGAGGAATGGATACAGAAAGTGTGGTACATTTACACAATGGAGTACTACTCAGCTATTAAAAAAAAATGAACTCATGAAATTCTTAGGCAAAAGGATGGAGCTAAAAAATATCATCCTGAGTGAGGTAACCCAATCACAAAAGAACACATACGGTATGCATTCGCTGATAAGTGGATATTAGCCCAAAATCTTGGAATACCTAAGATACAACTCACAGACCACATGAAGCTCAAGATGAAGGAAGACCAACGTGTGGATACTTTGATCCTTATTGGAAAGTGGATCAAAATACCCATGGCTCAAAGCCAACCAATGGAATGAGTATAGGGTCTTCAATGGAGCAGCAAGAGAAAGGACCCAAGGAGCTGAGGAGGTTTGCAGCCCTGCAAGAGGAACAATAATATGTACCAACTAGTAACTCCAGAGCTCCCAGGGACTAAACCACCAACCAAAGAGTACACATGGAGGGACCCATGGCTCCAGCTACATATGTAGCAGAGGATGACCATTTCAGACAATAATGAGAAGAAAGACAATTGGTGCTGTGAAGGCTCGATTTCCCAGAATAGGGCAATGCAAATCAGGAAATTGGGGGGGGGGTTAGCAGGGGAAGGGGGGTAGGATAGGGGATTTTTGGAGGGGTAACACAGAAAGGGGATACCATTTGAAATGTAAATAAAGCAAATATCTAATTAAAAAGAAGAAGAAGAAAATGTCCCACAGACTTGCCTACAGGCTAGTCTGATGGAGGCACTGTCTCAATTGGGTTTCCTCTCTCTAGATCACTCGACATATGACAGGTTGACAGAAAACTGATCAGCAAATTGGGTGTTGTTGCTTAATCCCAACACCAAGGCAGGAGAACTGGTTTAAGTTGAAGGCCAGACAATGCTACAAAGTAAGTTCCAGGCCATCCTGGGCTATAGAGTGAGACCCTGTTTGAAAACAAGCAAGCGGCCACCGAGAGAGTGCAGAGTGCACTCCGCCATCTTTGCTCCAGTGTCCAGGTAGTTGGGACAACCAGGCTCAGAGACAGACAGGCATAATATCGCTTCAGTCTCAGGCAGCTTGTGTATAACCTGCTCCAAGAGCTGGGCAGATCTGCAGTAACCAGCTTGCCAAACCTGCTGTGGGACTTCTGCCCTGCAGAGGGACGCCCCCTCGCCCCCCCAAGAGATCACACACCCCTGCACAGGGCAGGAGCCTACCAGCCTCCTTTTGGTGACCTCTGCTCCGGGAATCCACTACACTGAGCCTTTGGATGTGCAGGGACTCCCCAATATAACATCACTTGGGGCCAGGCACATCAGGGCTCCAAAGTCACTCAGGAGCAGGGCAGGCCCCAGAAATCGGTGCCAGGGAAATCCCAGTAATCTGGGGGGGGGGGGGCAGAAATAGCTTTGCAGGCTCACAGGAGGTCCAACCAACAGCCAGTGACAGCAGGACCAACTAACACCAGAGGTAACCAGATGGCAAAAGGCAAACATAGGAACGTTACTAACAGAAATCAAAGTAATATGGCACCATCCGAACCCAACTGTCCAACAGCAGCAAGTCCTGGATACCCCACCACACCCGAAAGACAAGATCTGGATTTAAAATCACTTCTCATGATGCTATTAGAGGATCACAAGAAGGACACAAATAAATCTCATAAAGAATTATAGGAGACCATGAATCAAGGGTTAGAAGCCCTTACAAAGGAAACACAAAAATCGCTTAGAGAAATGCAGGAGAACATGGATAAACAGATGGAGGCCCAGAAGGAGACAACACAAAAATCGCTTAAAGAAATGAATCAACGGTTAGATGCACTTTCAAAGGAATCACAAAAATTGCATAAAGAAATGCAGAAGAATACGGGTCACCAGATAGATGCCCATAGGGAGGCAACACAAAAATTGCTTAAAAAAATGAATCAACGGAGAGATGCCCTTACAAAGGAAACACGAGAACTGCTTAAAGAAATGCAGGAGTCGATGGATCAACAGATGGAAGCCCATGAGGAGGAAACACAAAAATCACTTAGAGAAATACAGGAGAACTTGGGTCAACAGGCAGAAATCCTGAAAGAGGAAATGCAAAAATACCTTAAAGAAATACAGGAAAATACAAACAAGTGAAGGATCTCAGCAAATCCATCCAGGATCTAAAAAAGGAAGTAGAAACAACTAAGAAATCACAAAGGGAGACAACTTTGGAAATAGAAAACCTTGGGAAGAAATCAGGAGTCACAGATGCAAACATCAACAGTAGAATACAAGCGATGGAAGAAAGAATCTCAAGTGCTGAAGATACCAAAAAAAGCATCGACTCAACAGTCAAAGAAAATGCAAAATGCAAAAAACGTGTAACCCAAAACATCCAGGAAATCCAGGACACAATGAGAAGACCAAACCTAAGGATTATAGGTATAGATGAGAGTGAAGATTTGCAACTTAAAGGGCCAGTAAACATCTTCAACAAAATTATGGAGGAAAACTTCCCTAACCTAAAGAGAGAGATGCCGATGAACGTACAAGAAGCCTACAGAACTCCAAACAGACTGGACCAGAACAGACATACCTCCCGTCACATAATAATCAAAACATCAAATGTACTAAACAAAGAAAGAATATTAAAAGCAGTAAGAGAAAAGGGCCAAGTAACATACAAAGGAAGACCTATCCGAATCACATCAGACTTCTTTCCAGAGACTATGAAAGCCAGAACATCCTGGGCAGATCTCATGCAGACACTAAGAGAGCACAAATGCCAGCCTAGACTACTATACCCAGCAAAACTCTCAATCACCATAGATGGAGAGACCAAGATATTCCATGATAAAACCAAATTTTCACAATATCTTTCCACAAACCCAGCCCTGCAAAGGATAATAGGTGGAAACCACCAATACAAGGAGAGAAACAACACCCTGGAAAAAAATGAGATAGTAACCTTCTTGGATCATACCCGAAAGTAGATAACCACTCAAATATAAAGATAGCATCAAGAATGGCAGATGGCAATAATCACTATGCCTTAATCTCTCTTAATATCAATGGTCTCAATTCCCCAATAAAAAGACATAGACTAACAGACTGGATACGTAAACAGGACCCAGCATTTTGCTGCATGCAGGAAACGCACCTCAGTGACAAAGACAAACACTACCTAAGAGTAAAAGGCTGGAAAACAATTTTACAAGCAAATGGTCCCAAGAAACAAGCTGGAGTAGCCATCCTAATATCAGATAAAATTGACTTCCAACCTAAAGTCATCAAAAAAGACACAGAAGGACACTACATACTGATCAAGGGAAAAATCCACCAAGAAGAACTCTCAATTCTGAATATCTATGCTCCAAATGCAAGGGCACCCTCATTCATAAAAGAAACTTTACTAAAGCTCAAATCACACATCACACCTCACACAATAATAGTGGGTGACTTCAACACCCCGCTCTCTGAAATGGATCGTTCAGGAAAGCAGAAACTAAACAGGGACACAGTGAATCTAATTGAAGCCTTGGACCAAATGGAACTAACAGATATATATAGAACATTTCATCCTAGAGCTAAAGAAGACACCTTCTTCTCAGCACCTCATGGTACCTTCTCCAAAATCGACCATATAATTGGTCACAAATCAGACCTCAACAGATATAAGAAGATAGAACTAATCCCATGCCTCCTATCAGATCACTATGGAATAAGGGTGGTCTTCAATGGCAACAAAAACAACAGAAAACCCACATACACATGGAGGCTGAACAATGCTCTACTCAATGATAACTTGGTCAAGGTGGAAATAAAGAAAGAAATCAAAGACTTCTTGAAATTTAATAAAAATGAAGGCACAACATACCCTAATTTATGGGACACAATGAAAGCAGTGCTAAGAGGAAAATTCATAGCCCTGAGTGCCGCCAAAAAGAAATGGGAGACAGCATACACTAGCAGCTTAATGGCACACCTGAAAGCCCTGGAACAAAAAGAAGCAAATACACCAAAGAGGAGTAGAAGGCAGGAAATCATCAAACTCAGGGCTGAAATCAATCAAGTAGAAACAAATAAAACCATACAAAGAATCAACAAAACAAGGAGTTGGTTCTTTGAGAAAATCAACAAGATAGATAAGCCCTTAGCCAGACTAACCAGAGGGCACAGAGACAATATCCAAATTAATAAAATCAGAAACGAAAAGGGAGAGATAACAACAGAAACTGAGGAAATTCAAAAAATCATCAGATCCTACTACAAAAGCCTGTATTCAACACAACTAGAAAATCTCGAGGAAATGGACAATTTCCTTGACAGATACCAAATACCAAAATTAAATCAGGATCAAATAGACCATCTAAACCGTCCTATAACCCCTGACGAAATAGAAGTCGTCATTGGAAGTCTTCCAACCAAAAAAAGGACAGGTCCAGATGGTTTTAGTGCAGAATTCTATCAGACCTTCAAAGAAGACCTAACACCAATACTCTTCAAACTATTCCACAAAATAGAAACAGAAGGAACTCTACCCAACTCGTTCTATGAAGCCACAATTATGCTAATACCAAAAGCACACAAAGATCCGACAAAGAAAGAGAATCTCAGGCCAATCTCTCTTATGAATATCGATGCAAAAATACTCAATAAAATTCTTGCCAACCGAATCCAAGAACACATCAAAACGATCATTCACCACAATCAAGTAGGCTTCATCCCAGGGATGCAGGGATGGTTCAATATAAGGAAATCCATCAATGTAATCCACTATATAAACAATCTCAAAGAAAAAAAACCACATGGTCATCTCATTAGATGCTGAGAAAGCATTTGACAAAATTCAGCATCCGTTCATGCTAAAGGTCTTGGAAAGATCAGGAATTCAAGGCCCATATCTAAACATAGTAAAAGCAATTTACAGCAAACCGGTAGCCAACATCAATCTTAATGTAGAGAAACTTGACGCAATCCCACTAAAATCAGGGACTAGACAAGGCTGCCCTTTCTCTCCATATCTTTTCAATATAGTACTTGAAGTTCTAGCTAGACCAATTAGACAACAAAAGGAGGTCAAAGGGATAGAAATTGGAAAGGAAGAAGTCAAACTATCACTATTTGCAGACGATATGATAGTATACTTAAGCTACCCAAAGAACTCCACCAGAGAACTCCTACAGCTGATTAACGACTTCAGCAAAGTGGCCGGATATAAAATCAACTCAAGCAAGTCAGTAGCCTTCCTATACTCAAAGGATAAGCTGGCTGAGAAAGAAGTAAGAGAAATGATACCCTTCACGATAGCCACAAACCATATAAAGTATCTTGGTGTGACTCTAACCAAACAAGAGAAAGATCTGTATGACAAGAACTTCAAGTCTCTGAAGAAAGAAATTGAAGAAGACCTCAGAAGATGGAAAAATCTGCCATGCTCATGGATTGGCAGGATTAATATAGTAAAAATTACCATCTTGCCAAAAGCAATATACAGATTCAATGCAATCCCCATAAAAATCCCAACTCAATTCTTCATAGAGTTAGAAAGAGCAATTCAAAAATTCATCTGGAATAACAGAAAACCCAGGATAGCTAAAACTATTCTCAAGAGTAAAAGAACCTCTAGGGGAATCAGTATCCCAGACCTCAAGCTGTACTACAGAGCAATAGTGTTAAAAACCGCATGGTATTGGTACAGTGAGAGGCATGTAGATCAATGGAACAGAATTGAAGACCCAGAAATGAATCCACACTCCTATGGTCACTTGATCTTTGACAAAGGAGCTAAAGCCATCCAGTAGAAAAAAGACAGCCTTTTCAACAAATGGTGCTGGCTCAACTGGAGGTCAACATGCAGAAGAATGCAAATTGATCCATTCTTATCTCCTTGCACTAAGCTCAATTCCAAGTGGATCAAGGACCTCCACATAAAACCAGACACACTGAAACTAATAGAAAGGAAACTAGGGAAGAACCTTGAACATATGGGCACAGGGGAGAATTTCCTGAATAGAACTCCAATAGCTTATGCTCTAAGATCTAGAATTGACAAATGGGACCTCATTAAATTACAAAGTTTTTGCAAGACAAAAGACACTGTCAAAAAGACAAAGCAGCAACCAACTAACTGGGAAATGATCTTTACCAACCCTACATCCGACAGAGGGCTAATATCCAATATATACAAAGAACTCAAGAAGTTAAACTCCAGAGAGGCAAGTAACCCTATTAAAAATGGGGTACAGAGCTAAACAAAGAGTTCTCACCTGAAGAATATCTAATGGCTGAGAAGCACCTAAAGAGTTGTTCATCATCCTTAGTCATTAGGGAAATGCAAATCAAAACAACCCTGAGATTCCATCTCACACCAGTCAGAATGGCTAAGATCAAAAACACAGGAGACAGCAGTTGTTGGCGAGCATGTGGATAAAGAGGAACACTCCTCCACTGCTGGTGGGATTGCAAGCTGGTACAACCACTCTGGAAAGCAGTCTGGCGGTTCCTCAGAAAACTGGGCATGACACTCCCGGAGGATCCCGCTATACCACTCCTGGGCATATACCCAGAGGCTTCCCCTGCATGCAATAAGGACACATGCTCCACTATGTTCATAGCAGCCTCATTTATAATAGCCAGAAGCTAGAAAGAACCCAGATGTCCCTCAATGGAGGAATGGATCCAGAAGATGTGGTATATTTACACAATGGAATACTACTCTGCAATTAAAAACAATGAATTCACAAATTCCTAGGCAAATGGTCAGAACTTGAAAATATCATCCTTAGTGAGGTAACCCAATCACAAAAGAACACACATGGTATGCAGTCACTGATAAGGCAATATTAACCCAGAATCTCGGAATACCCTAGACACAATTCGCATATCAATAATTTTCCAAGAAGATGGAAGGAGAGACCCCTGGTCCTGGAAAGACTGGATGTAGGGGAATGCCAGGACAGAGAAGCGAGAGGGTGTTGAATGGGGAAAAGAGGGAGGGAAGGGGGCTTATGGGACTTTCGGGGAGGGAGGAAATGGGAAAGGGAAAATGATTTTGAATGTAAATAAAAAAATTTAGAAAAACAAAATAAAACAAAAAAAGAGAATCAAAAAAAAAAGAAAACAGCAAACAAACAAGTCTAGGGTTCTAAGCAGCCCCTCCCCTGCTGGGATGCACACACCTTGACAGGTACACCATTTACTCCAAAGCTTACCATAATCCATTCATTCAGCAAATACTGAGACCCTACTATGTATTACATGCTAACTCTGCACCAGAAAATAGAATGTGTAATTTTTTTTTTTGGTTTTTCGAGACAGGGTTTCTCTGTGTAGCCCTGGCTGTCCTGGAACTCACTTTGTAGACCAGGCTGGCCTCGAACTCAGAAATCCACCTGCCTCTGCCTCCCAAGTGCTGGGATTAAAGGCGTGCGCCACCACCACCCGCTGCACCAGAAAATAAGAAGGAATGAATTTATAAATAAATAAATAGATAGATAGATAAATAAATAAATTAATTTGACGTGATGAATCTTGAAGTAGGGCTGACTATAAATATTTTCTCAGAGAAGAGGACATTTAGGCTAAAAATATCAGAAAACATTATCAAATAGACTCCTCCTTCACTTCTTTTTCATCTACATACCTAGGACACTAAATCTTACCACTACTCAGGGCACCATGAGAGATATGACATCTGACATGATGAGAGAAGGATATCTGACAGCCCAGGCAAGAACACATGCACGTATACATAAGTGTGTTCATACTTATCATGAGATTAAAGCCCTAACTCAAAAGAGAAAGATGAGTTTGGGTGCACAGAACTAGAATGTGTCACCAAGAAGATAGATAGGGTGTGGTTTCTCAAGGGGGGAGTTGAATAACTAGAAAAAGGGGCATTATAGAACACTTCCATGAAGACCTAGAGGTGGAAACACTTGATGAATACTTGAAGAGTAATAAAAATGGAGGTTCAAATGCCTTGTGCTGAACCTGCTATGAACCCTATAAGGAATGCACCTGTACATACAGTGGATGCTTCCTCAAATATGCATTTTTGTGGGGTCCTGAAGTTTGAGTCTAGAGACCAGGAAGTGTCCACTCAATACCAGTGCTGACACTTGTGCCCAGAACAGAACTAGACTATGAAGCAAGACATCAAGAAGGTCTTTTGTGTCTACTGCTACGCCTGAAGAACTTACAAACTAGGAAGAATAAACAGTATTGTTTTTAAGAGCAGAAGAGAGCAGAGAGGCATGCCAGCCTCCCAGTCAACCAATGAGTACGTGGCTCACCCTTTCCCGGTGAGATGAAGAAAGTCATCTCTTTGCCAAGACTTCCTTCCCTACAACCAGGCCCACCCAGGGATGTTAGTTTCTTGCTTCCTGTTTGGATTGCTAGAGTCAACCTTTGAGACTTTTGCTGCAAGAACAGCTTTTAAGCCCTTGGAATTTCACTTCATTATCAGTTCAGTTCATTCACTTCAGTTCCGGTGCTGGAAGATGGCAGCTCAGCCTGGGGACCCTGCCTTAACACCTCCTGTGGATCTTGTATCTTAATCCTCTTGGCTTTGGCTGCTAGGGCAGTTCTAGAAGCCTTCTAACAGGAAGTGTCTTCCTTCTTGGAATCTGACATTTGCTCTGCCGCATGGCACTTCCGGTGTTATATCATTAAATGTCTCCAAGGCAACAGTAGCTGGGGCATGACTGATAACTTCTTCATACCTCAAATCATAGACAGAAATAGACGAAGTCACTTGGAAGGAAGCTTTCCGGGTTCTCCAAACCAGTGGCAACCAGACTTTAACATATATCAGAGTGGGCGATCTGCTAGAACACAGATTGCAAGACCAGAGAATGTGTGCTTCTAACTCTGACCTGAGTAACGAGACTGCCACTTGTTCAAGATCGCACTTTAAAAACATTGCTATACCCAAAGTAGGATGTTTCAAACGAAAGCAGTGGCTGGAGTGGAAGTCTTCACTTACAATATTTGATTTTTCTGGGACACAGCCTGTGCCTGATGCTGAAGCTCCGTTCCACAGAGGAATCACTATCAGATGAAGGACAAGAGGGCGGTAGATTTGGGGTGTCTCCAACCACTCTTTCTGAGCTCTGGAAATCTGCAGAGAACTGCTTTCCTCACACAAGTCAATATGGTTTTTTTTTTAATACACAACAGCAACACATTCCCAGCAGAGCATTTGATTTCATTTTTTTTCTTACTATAAACGATTCAAACTCAGGAAGACAAGTCCACTGTGGTGTTTTAAGGACAATAAAGTTTTGTAAAAAGAGGTCTGAGGTTGGGGCAGGGGGATGGGAGGAGATTGGGAGGAGGAGAGATAGTATAAATTTGGTCCAGTGTATAGACACAAAGTAGATAAAAAATATTTCTATAATTCTAGCCACCATGTGGGAACAGCTCAGTAGTAACAGCTTTGAACTCTGCATGCCTTGTTTCTCTAAGTTGCTCTTGTGTTTGTGTCTTTATATATGAAAATTGTCAACACCTCTTTTCTGTTTACCATTGACCTGAACTCCCACCTGGTGTAGCTAATTACTTGCTTTCTCTAAACATTGAGTCACCCACTTTTAGAAGTTATAAAAACCCAACATAAGCCTTTGACAAAGAAATATGGCCAGCGCTGGGCATGAGGCAGTTATCACCGAGATCTCAAAGCTTTCATATCTGTGAGTCTATTCCTCTTAAAATCACCAGCTGTTACAAATGTTCCTTCCCAGGGAGTCACAGGCAATGTCTACCCATCCTCCACCGGTCCCGATGGCCAACCAACCAAGCTACAATTCCACCAACGTTTACTCCACAGGAACCAATGAGCTTATAGGGCTTACTTACAGATCATAAGTAAGGGGTTATTTACTGGAATATGGAGGTGCTCCCCTGCAAAAGCTCACACTAGAAAGTCCTTACCTGGGGGATAGATGCAGATAAGAGCCTGAATCCTCCTAGTCTTCCCCAGTCTCTATAGTCTAGCCACTCCACAAGGTCAAGTGTAGTTAGGGCAGAGTTTGCTTATAACAGGTAATAGGAGATCACAGGTGAGGGTCCTGTGACTGAGGAGGAGATATAAACAGTCAATAAGCCCAGATGGAATGATCATTTGTAAGTGGGCATAGCCAAATCCCCCAAGATTATAATTGTTTGGCTAAGAGGATATTCCTATACAATACCAGCATAAACATTACCTTAAACATGCACACACTCCTGCATGTGAACCGGGGGATACGGGGACGGCCGAGTTCAAGAGTTCTGGCAGAGGGGAGGGGAGGAGAGGAGTGGTGGAAGGAACCCCCACCACTGGTCCCGCCTCAGTCTTCAGCTTGCTACCGTCTTGGTTACCAGCATCACTCTGTGCTGTCTCAATGAAAGGCCGCCTAGCCAGGGAGGATGGCAGCCGAGCTGCTGCTGCTGTTTCGGGAGAGCGGACCTCTTCCCTAGTGTTACAGCCCTTATGACAGAAGCTCTCAGACGACGGAGTAGTTCTCGTACACCTTTAATTCTCTGAATAGAATTTATATAAAATTTTGGGAGTGATTCAGGGTTTGGCAGCAGGTACTTCTCATTGGCTTAGACTGAGAGCTTGGGGAAACCTTATTTACATATGGAAAGGCTTGGTGCTGCTCCTACATGACTGATAGCCACACACCTCTCCTGTGGGGGGAGCTGTGGGGGCTACAACTGTGACAGGGGCAAGGGGGATCCAGGGGGCGGTGACTGAACAACTTCCGGCACATGAAAGTGGAAGCCCCGCCTACCAGGTCTCCGGGGTTCAAAGTCATTGCTCCACCTTGGACCAGGCTGCCTGTGCACAGCTCACCTCCCGACACATGCACACACAACTCAAACAAACATACACACTCACATACACACTCACACACACAACTCACATTTACATGACATATGCATCTTCCGTGAATTCTTGAAAGAAAAGTGACTCATTGGGACATATGTAATATGAGAGTCGTCTTTGGATGACTCCAAGGAGACAGCTCCTTTGGACAAAGCAGAAAAGCGACGCATATGGACTCAGGACAGTTGTGACAGAATGCACAAGACCTATGCAAGCACAAACCAGATCAAATGTCAGCACAGAGAGGGGAGTAAGGCATGAAATCCCACCCTTGGCCTTGGAATTGTTGGCAATTCTTACTGCTGGGAGAAGACATTTGATTTTCTCTAGGTGTATAGTCCCTGGCAAGCCAATCATGCTCCAATGGTAGACCACTCATCCATAAAGATGTGGACAGTGGAAACTGGCCTTGATGAGGAGAGAGGGAAGGAACAACGTTGGGTGGATAAGGAAACAGGGTGAGGCCAAGAAGAGCTTGAGAGAGGAAGAATGAATATGATCAAAATACATAGTATGAAACTTCAAAAAAATATAATGAAATAAGAAATTAAAAAAATGCTAAATTTGGGAGCTAAAACTACAAAACTCTTAAAAAACTTGTAAACCCCACCCTTAGAGGTATGAGTACAAGGCCAGCCTGATAAGACTAACTACAAAACAACAATGTACTGAAGTGCAGATTCAAGTAGCAACACAAATTGGCCTTGTAGACATACTAAGTTAAAGGAGCCAGACAATAAGCCACAACGTATGGTCCATTTGCACAAACTACCCAGTCTGTGCTGACAAACGCTGATGTGTAAATCTGGTAGCTGCCAAGGTTTGGAAATTAAGAGCATGGAATTTCCTTTCAGAGTGATATTTTAAAACAGCTGGAACTAGGTGGGAGTTGTGGCTGCCCCGTGTTGTGAAGTCAGGCACATTTCATCAGACACTTTAAAGTGGCGACTTTTATATTGTGTGTATTTTATTACAATAAAGCAATGTAATTCATCAGTTCACTAGAATAAAAGAAAAACACCTATCAGCATCTAATAAATGCAGAGAAAACATCTGACAATTCCCTGCTTATGCTTACTAGATAAGAAATCCTAATGAAACCATTTATTAAAGGCCCTTTGTTTGATCCACACCATCAGAAAAGAAAGCGAAGG
This sequence comes from Tokudaia tokunoshimensis, assembly GCA_036184795.1. Taxonomy (NCBI): domain Eukaryota; kingdom Metazoa; phylum Chordata; class Mammalia; order Rodentia; family Muridae; genus Tokudaia; species Tokudaia tokunoshimensis. The sequence continues at coordinate 22,990,721 of BTHU01000009.1, forward strand.
AATAATCAGTATCATCCTTAGTGGAAAATTCCTCAGTGCCTCTCCTATGAAAACACAGAAGTACATCACCCCACACCTATACTAGAGACCCTGACCGCTGCACTAAAGCAAGAAAGGAGACTCGGGTTAGATAAGGACTCTTCAGAAGCACTCTTGTAGGCACAGAAACCCCGAAAGACTGCAAAACAATGACCAGACCCAATAAGGGAGTTCAGTAAACCTCAGACCACAAGGCCAATAAACACAGGTCACCTGTCTTCTGTAGGCCAGTAATGAGGAGTTGGGAATTTGACATTTTAAGCACCATTTATGATGAATGATGTTGGGAAGCACAAACCTTTCTCTGCGGCTCTCTTTGCTAAAAGGTATAGGAAACCCTGGCTCATCAAGCTCCACTCCTTGGCTGCCACACTATTGTTACTGGGACAACCAACAAAAGTGGCTGGATCTACTTGATGCCATTCCAATCTAGAAGCTGACCAAATGGCTCTAAACGTGTGTAGAAGTGCAAAAGGTCTGAGTAAATTCTGCAAACAAAATTAAAAGATTAAGCCTGCTTCTAAGGTGGAAGAGAAAACCACAGTGAACAAAGCAGATGCTGGTGGCGTGATGACAGACAAGCACGAAAATGGAACACTATACTGTCCAGGCACAGCACCACGCATCCAGCCAGCTTCGGTAGCACTTCCACGGAACTCACTGGGAGGACAGAGTATGTCAGCAATGGTGCAAGGCTGACTGTGCACACAAAATGATGAACAAAGTAAGCTCATAAGTAAAAACTCTGACCCTTACGTTACACCATTCACAAACATTAGCCACATGGGTCATAGAATTCAGCAAAGGAATCCAAGGCTTAGAAACTTCTAGAAGTAAACATAGATGTTTATAAATGTGGAGTTGGCAAAGATTGCTTAGGGGAAAAAATGCAAAAGGAATGTGCCACAGAAAGGAAGAAAGTGTGTTTTGGAGGCTAACTGAAGCTTAGCAGTCTGTTCTTGTAAAGTGCCTTTAAGAAAGGGAAAAGGGAAGTCACCTACTCGGGGGAAAATGTATTATATCTGGGATACATTTACCTCACAGGACTAGAGACAGCTGTTGGGACAGTGGTTATCAGAGAGAGAGAGAGAGAGAGAGAGAGAGGCAGAGATGCACACATAGATACGCACACAGAGACACCACACAGAGACACACACACATGGACAAGCACATACACACACACACACACACACACACACACACACACACACGAGGGAAAGAGCAGCCACAAAGGGTCACATAAATGTTACTTTTCTCATTACCTAAGACCTGTTAAAGGAATGAAGGGAGGAAGGTTTCAGTTGTTTGTGGTGTAAGGGGAGGTACAGTCCACCATTGTGGGGAAGGCATGGTGGCAAGAATGGCCCGTGGCTGTGGCAGCAGAAATGTGGGACTGCTTGCTCACATTTCAGTGGCACAGGAAGCAGAGATGAGGACAGAAAGCAGGGCAAGGTCATACAGCCTCATGACCCTTTCCACAGTGACCCACTTCCTCTAACTAGTCCTAACTTCTATTGGTCTCACAATCTTCCAAAACAGTGCTACCATCTGGGGACCAAATGTTCAAACATTTGAGCCTAGTTATTTATGGTGGGCATTTGAATCCATTACAATGCATGGTATAATTGGCATAGACAAATAAAGGCAACTCTGTCCACAGTAATAGAAAGATCACTGGATGCTTCATGACTCTGATCATGAACTGACTCTAGGAAGGCAGTGTCGATGGAACTGGATTAGATCACACTACGGTAGTGATTGCACATTACACAATGAAATTCTTCATCAAAACTTAAGAATGGAGCTAGGCAGTGGTGGTACACTCCTTTAATCTCAGAAGCAGAGGCAGGTAGATTGCTGAGTTCAAGGCCAGCCAGAGCTACAGAGTGAGTTCTAGGATAGCCAAGGCTACACAGAGAAACAAACAAGCAAACAAAAACCTTAAGAATGGAGACCAGGTGTGAAGGTCTACACTTTTAATCCTAGTTCTTGGAAGACAGAGGCTGGTGGATCTCTGTGGGTTTGAGGCCAGTCTGATCTGTACAGTGAGTTCCATGTCAGTCAGTAAAACATAGTGAGATCCCATTTTAGGAAAATAACCTCATGAATTGTATACTTTGAAAGGTGTGTGGTCTAGTTTATTGTAAATACATATACTTCAAGCAAATTTTTTTTTAACTTGCAGCATTTAGCTGTTACAAATAAAACTATCTCCCCAAATCCCCATTGGAAGCCAGAATGCCTAATGAGACTGCTTAGGGAAAAGGCTGCAGCAGGGCAGGTAAGGTTAAAGGAGAATAAGGAGCCCTAATCCAATAACACTATCGTCTTTATAAGAAGAGACACTGTAATGTTTACAGACACACACACATGCACAAACATGCACACATATAAACATGCACTTATGCAAACACATGCACACACATGCAAACATATGTACATATGTAAATGTATGCACACATGCACCATACACATATGCAGAGAGAGAGAGAGAGAGACATATAGCAGGGTGAAGACGGGTGTTCACAAGTCAGAAAGAAACATCTCACACACCCAACACTCTGCACCTAGCACCCAGCACCCAGCACTTAGCACCCAGCACCCAGCACTTAGCACCCAGCACCCAGCACCCAACAACCAGCACCCAGCACCCTGACTTTAGACTTAGTCTTCAGAACTGAGACTGAATTTCAGTTGTTTATGTCACCCCAGGGTGTGATATTTACAACCTGTAAGGGGATGGATACATCTCAGCTCCTGAGCATGGGACAATAACAACTCAGCACTCTTGTCAGAGTACTCTTGGACCTGGAGAATCTTCAGCCAGATGAGTACGTGCTGAGAGACTTCCTAGTATCATTTCTACAGAGGGTCTGTGTGGGACAAGTGGACCATGCCACCAGACAGAAGAACTGGTAAGGTTGAAGCAGGTTCAAAAACCCTGGTAAATCTCATTGAGAACAGCAGGTGTGGAACCAGCGCTCTCTCTGCCAGGCTCTACTTGTCCTGGAACATGTAACCACATCACATTGAGAGGGCCATGACAATCGGTCAGGTAGTGACAACATCTGAAGTGTTGTCCCATACAAATAGAGCGTCCCTAGCATCTGAGACTGAGCCAATGGGAAGCATCTACCCCTAAATCCCACCCTACTTCCAAAATGCTTATAAGGTCCTTATCCACATGGAGTAAAGTGCATGAGTTATTCTACCAAGAACCATCTGAGGGTGGCTGTTTTGCTGAGCTGTGACACTCTAGGGGAGAGTTTCCCCTCCCAAAGCACTCATCACTGGACCTTGGGTCTGCTACCTGCTACTGTCGCTGCTGGTTGCTGCCACTTCCCACCACTCAATTAGTGGCCCCAGCTATGGCTTCTGGCCAACACCTAAGCTCATCACTACTACTGCCATTAGCACCTGGGCTGCAAAGGCAGTGGAGAACCCCGCTTCATAGAGCTGTAACACTTTGGCAGTTCCAGCCAGGCCAGAGCCCCTCGGAACCTTTCACTCTGGCTAGGCTAGAGACCCTCGGATTGAGTCCTGTCTTCCTGAGCAGCCTGCTTGCTACACTCTGGAATCCTTGCATCAACACACACATGCAACCAGACAGGTCTGAACAACAGGTCAGACATATTGTTCACAGGTTAGACCCAGAAGAATGATGAGAACAACTTGTAAAAGCATCTTGGACCAGGCAGACTCCCTGGAAAGTAAGGTCCCAGGAGACCTCTGTGTCTGTCACCCCTCACTGTAAATCAGACTTTGGTGATGCAGTTGCTCTTGCCTCCTCCTGACTCTTGCTTGACACTGGCCACTGAACTATTAAAGACTAGGTCCTAGTCAGTGTAACTGTCAATTGATCAACTCAGCTTAGCCCCGAGTCATGTGACAGCAGAGCCTCAGTTGAGGTACTGTGTAGACCAGACGGGCTTACGGGCACATCTGGAGGCTCAGGCCATGGTGGGAGGTACCAACCCTGGACAGGTGACCCTGGATTCCGTAAGGAAGCTAGCTGATCAGGAGCCTATGAGAGAGGGCATGAGGCAGCATTTGCCCACGGTTTCTGCTATACTTCCCTCGTAGAGACTAAGTTCCCTGCTTAGGAATAAGGCTAGGTGGAAGAGCAAGCAAGCCTACCTTCAGGTTCCTGCCCTGCTTTCTCTCAACAACGGACCGTGACTTGTAATAATCCATACATTCTTTCCTCCCCACATTGCTTTTGACCACCAAAACACAATGAAATTACAACAGTGCACTCTCCTCTCTACCTTTCATCCTCTGTACCAAAAATGATTTCTGGGGGGAGGGGGTAGAGAGATGACTCAGCAGTTAAGAGTGTTTACAGATCTTACAGAGGGCCCAGGTTCAGTTTCCAGCATCCACACGACAGCTTACAACCACAGGCTGCAGGAATCTGATGGCCTCTACTAGTGTTGGGGCACCAGGCACACACATGAAACACATATGTACAAGCAGGCATTCACACATATACATAAAATAATCCATCTGATTCATTGGTTCTCATTTTCCCACTGGTCATGGTTCAGTTACTATGAACATCATTGGGTTTTTTTGTTGTTGTTTTGTTTCATTTTTGTCAATAAAGTACAGTCTTCCTATCTCTCTCATAGTTATCTTTCTGGCACTCAAGGTTTTAGAACTCCAGGGAAAGGAGTCCTTCATTTTGACCATGACATGGTGAACTGCTGCACTCAAGGTCTGGCTTAGATCTCTCCAGACAACAGTCACTCTTGGTACCAGCCCAAACTATCTGCAGCAACTCGTGGAGAAGAATTCATGGGCTATGAGCAAACATAGGTGTACACAGGCAGCAAACCTGACCAATGGAATGAGGGTAAAAGTTCACTCTGTGTTAGATCTGACAAGGACTTTGGAGACCTTTCTCACGTGTAAACGTTATCTTTTATTCACCTGATGTGATTGTTGTCTCCAAGGCTGCTAACCTAGACCTGGTCATGAAAGCTTCTAGCCTCGTACAATCCTATCTAGGCCTAGAATGTTTTCCACTTCTGAGGCTTACTGCTGAGTTAGCTCACCCTTTCTAGTTCTCTCTGACTTCTGACTGGCTGGTCAATTCTGCTGCTCTGCCTCAAAATCCTCTCCATGCTGAGTGATTCAATCCGGCTTCTCTCTTAGACTCTGACTTTTTGCTCTGCCTGACCTCACACTAACTCTGGCAATCTGTTCTAACCTTCTGGCTCCTGCTCATTCTCTGGCTCGTTCTGGCTTCACCTGTGTCTAGGTTGTTCTCTCTTCAACCTGTCTCTGTAAAATTCTCAAGGTAAAATAGCCTCCTTTCTCTCCCTCCCTCCCGCCCCTCCCACCCCCCACCTCTGCACTGCTCTCTTAAGTAACTTTTCTTTTCTCTCTCTTCTCATGAGATTTAGGCATATCCTATTCCGTCAAATCTTTCTCTGATTCATCATTTTGTCTGCCCCTCGATTAGATATCACTTTTAAACATGAGTGCTTCCTTCTACAAACAAAGTTTACATTCATTGTTTGGGATCAAAGATATGTACTAAGGGCGTGTCTTTATTCAGGCCAGAGGGCTTAAAGGTGTGCATGAAGACTGAGCTACACCACAACTAGAAACAGATTTTTTCAGCAAGTAACACAATCTTGGGGTTCACGGAGCTATCAAATATCCTGCAACACTCACGCCCTTCATTCCACCCACCTGCAAACATTGTTTACTTCATTTAGGAGACTGGATCAGAACCTAACTGAACTTCACCATCCCCAGTGATACCATCCTGGCCGAAGGCACCATCATCTCCAGACTGGGTTATGGCAGTGATCTCTTAGCTCAGCCCTTTACCTAGTTCCCCAAGATATCCTCCAGAAGTTTCCGGATGAGCACCTGTGATATCAGCCAGGTGCCATCATCACTTCCCATCTGGGACCATAAGGTCTCCATAGTCTGGCTCTCTGAGAATGGTTACTTTCACCCCACTGCCTCCCTTGCTGTTGCCCCACAGCCTCCCTGTTTCACCTCAAATACAAGAACGGCTCCTCTAGAACCTCCACACCTGCTGCTACACCTGCTTGGAATATTTTTCCACAAATACCCACGGGGTTCACTCCCCACTCCCTCCAGGTCTGTCCTCAAATGTTACAAAACAAAGGAGGCCTTCCTTCACTTCTGGCTGTATCCAACAGGACACTGCTCACACCTTCCCAGGCAGTCCTTGCAGATGACTCCTGCAATGCTTTTCTAGCACTCACCGTCACCTGACTCTCCCTTTCTCCATCTTCCCTACCTCTCTTTCTTGACCTTTTCTCCATACTGTAAGGTCAACTCTAAAGAGATGCTTCCTAGTCATCTGTTGTATGAACCTTTTACTGAGGAGAAGCTAGAGTGGGAAGCAACTGTCCCAGGCTGCCCTTCTTCTCTCCTACCATACATACTCCCCCATCACTCCAGATTTTAACCCACATGGGCAGTGGTAGAGGCAAAGGAGGTCCTATAATCTAGATAAGTCCCTCTAAAGCAGTGATCCTGGACTGGAGAGATGGCTCAGCAGTTAAAAGCACTGACTGCTCTTCCAGAGGTCCTGAGTTCAATTCCCAGCAACCACATGGCGGCTCACAACCATCTGTAATGGGATCTGATGCCCTCTTCTGGTGTGTCTGAAGACAGCTATAGTGTACTTACATATAATAAATGAATAAACCTCAAAAAAATAAAAAATAAAGCAGTGATCCTCAGCCTAGGGGCTTCAACTGCTTTTGAAGGGGAGGCTGAGTATCAGAAATCCTGCATTTCAGATATTTACATTGCGATTCATAATGGAAACAAAATTACAGTTATGAAATAGCAATGAAATAATTTTATGATTGGGGTCATCACAACATGAGGAACTGTATTAAAGGGTCACAGCATCAGGAAGTTTGAGAAACACTGCTGTAAAGGCAGGAGAAGGGACTGGAGAGGAAAGGGTAGCACAGCTGTACCTGGGCTGAGTTAAGAGGCCATCTGATAGGTGGGATACAATGACAGTTGTCCCTAGCCTCCTTCCTTCCATCCCTCTCCTGGGGGCTTCATTTTTACCCCAAAGCTTCCTCACCAATGCACCCACCGAACTGGGGAGACGTGAGTGGCAACCCACTAATGCCTCCGCTCTCAGGTTACCATACAGGGCCTGAAACAGATGCAGAACCTTGTCTGCTGTAGTCAGACAATATCACTGCGGACCCTATGCGCTGCAACACACTGCGTCACCCTTCCCCCCATGCACAGTTCCCTTCCATCCCTTCCTCTGTCCTTCCCTATGATCACTGTGCTATTCATTCCCCACCCCCATCCCCATGTGTTTCTTATACACATGGAATCCTTCCTACTGCTGCAATGATTGTGGGTGAACTGTGACATTTCTGACAGACATTATGCCCACAACATAAGTAGCAGTACCATGAGAACTGGTACATGCCACCTCACAAATGTCCTTCCTGAGGTGGCAAAATCTGCTCAATGAAAGACAGATGTAAGCACGCTGCAGTGGCCACTGCCCCCTGAAAGTACTATTCTAGAAAAAACTGAGTTTTTATCTTAGAGACATGAAAATTCATGTCACAAATGGTTCTCTTGGGGGCAGAAATTCTGGATAACAGGCTCTCTGTCAACGACATTCTGTGTCGATAAGATTCTTCCCAAGTCTTCCTGACATTGTTTCATCACCAGCCAAGCCAGAGCCAGAACAACTCACCAACTTTCTAAAGTGCTGTATTGTAAACAAAAATCGTCTAGAATTTTTTCCTGAGAATTCTAAGTAGAAGTAGAAAGCTGCTAACCATGCAGAAAGATCATTTCTTTCTTACTGTGTAACTCACATGACCGCCTGGATTGTGCAGTGGTAAGGGACTCGTGAATGTTCAGATATTGGCCAAGCCACCTTCCTTCTAGGAAATGGCCAACTTCAGGAATGGTCTCCACAGAGCGTCCTTCAATAGACGTGTGAGCTAGAAAGCGAACATTTTAATCCTTTTCAACCCCTGTTCTCTTGCAGAGGAAGCACCTTGTAGATGTTACCAATGTTTCTTGCCGACTTATGGTTCTAAGAAACCAGGAAATCTAAAAGCTGGCACCCTCTTGGCTTCTGGTAAGGACCTTCTTGCTGTATCATAGCATGGCAGAGGGTGATACAAAATAGGAATACCAGCTAAAACCTCTCTTTCTTACAAAGCCACAATTCCACCATGGCGGACCAGAGCTCCACAAAGGTAGTGGACTAGTGCCTGGGGTCCCCCAAAGGTCATTCTCTGGCAGCCTCAGCCGTGGTTCAACAGGTCTAGGTGAAGCAATGGCCACCGCTCAAGGGTACGGACAGAAAACCTTGGTAATGTTAAGACTGTGCTAATGCTGCATACCTTCAGAAGATGAGTCATGCAATTCCTTGACCTATACTTTAAAAAATAGATCAAACGGGGTGGGGGGAGGGAGGGCTTAGTAAAGACTTACTGCAGAAAGCAGAGCCACCACAGAGTCTCATAACTAGGGAATTCTGAGTAGAAGGGTGAGGTTGGAGCTGCTGCAATGCTTAGTGGAGCCATGGGAATAAGACCAAGACTGGGCTAAAGAAATTTGTTTCTGGGGATAGAGAGATGGCTCCACAGTTAAGAGTACTTGTTGCTCTTGTAGAAGACCCAGCATCCATATGGTAGGTCACAACCCTCTCTACAGTTCCAGGGAATTCAACCTCTGTGGACACCAGACCTTCAGGAAAACCACATCATAGAGGCAGGCAAACACTCATACACATAAAACTAAGTAAATGTCTTCAAAAAATAAATGGATTTCTTTTCTTTGTAAATTACCCAATCTTGGGTGTTTAGTGGCAACAATACAAAGCAGTACACACACACACACACACACACACACACACACACACAATGAAAATGTCTACACTGCCTGACTTGTTTGATTTCGTAGCCCATGGCTGGAGGGTTAATTTGCCTTAAGATTAATCTTGCTTTGATTCAGATAAGACTCTGGACTTCAGACTTTTGAGTTGGTGCTGAATAAATTGAGACTTTGTGTTTTGGGCTATTGGGTTGGAATAAGTGTAATTCACATGTGAGAAGGGCATGAATTTTGGAGGCTAAGGGAAAAATGGTGTAGTCTTAATGTATCCCTCAAAATACATGCTAGCAATTCAATCCACACAGTGATAATATAGGGAGGCGTCCCTTTGTAAGGCTCCACCTCATGAATTGATTGGTTGCAATTATTAAAAGGGTTTACAGAGGGAACTGTGCTACTTACCACAGTTTTTGTCCCTTGTACCTTGTAAAGACATGGCCCTCCCCACTCTAGAGGATACAGCAGCAATATGCCACCATGGAAGCAGACAGCCGTCCTCACCACAAAGCCCAATGTGTTGACATTTTGATCTTAGATTTTCCAATCTTACTGAATTATGGGAAATATAATTTTGATATTTATAAAGTTCCCAATCTTTTACATTTTGTTGTAGTAATACAAATATACTAAGACACTGTGTTCCTCACTCCTAAAGAGACACTCAGTTCTGGGACATGTTAGTGACTGTGTCACAAGTCAGAAGGCTGAGTCCAGACAACACCATGCCAGAGAACGTATACATTGCTGTGTGGAGGGCAAAGGGCACAGCTTGTGAGACAGGGACTCTGGTTCTGGTTCTTGCCACTGCTGCTAGATTTCATCACATCTAAGACACACGGAGATACAAACCACCATCACTTCTTGTATCACTAAGAAAAATCCTTGCTGTCCATTAAACAATATGATAGCCTAAGTACAGTCCTAGAGAATTGATCCCACTAGTTTCTCATTCTTGATTATTTCCATCTATCCCAAAGGGTTAGGCAATTTCTCCTGCCTTCCAGTTGGTTACCTGACATCTAATAGATAATTCCTTTGTAGACACCTCAACAACACAACTTAAATTTTGCCATATGTACTTGTAAGCCACCTTTCTTAAAAGCTTGTACTTTGCAAAATAGACTAAGAAAACAAAGCTAATATTTCATCATTCTTTCATTGGCAAATACTTACTTTATCCTTATCAAATTTATACTCCATGTTCTATTTCCTTGACTCTCTGTATAAACAATGGTTTTTAGTTTTAATGTCAAACTATAGCAGAACCTTTTGAAATAACTGTTATTAGTAATTAATCAATGGTGCATCCCTTGATAGAAAAATTCGAAAACAGGAAGCTAAAACTATCTACACATTCACAGACAATGACAAATCCATTGCAGCTACTGCCTGGCTGATAGCAATTTATCAGATGCTGTCCAGTCAGCAGTGTGGTCACAGATCCACGCTGATGATCAATCCACAAGATGCAATGAGCTGAACCATTGCCCTTACTTAGCTTTACAGTAAGAGCTGTGTCCATAAACACAGTGTGCACAGTATCTATGGCCTAATAGGAAGGCTTTCAGATTGCCCACATTGTCAGTCTTGGTCTTCCTTAGTCCTGCATGCACACTGTTGCTACCACCAGCAATAAAAAGATTCTTGATGCACCTATTAACATACCTTTTGAATAATGCCCAGAAAAATTGAAAAAATTACACTTTTGTTTCAAAATGGAGGGCAGGAGATCAGAGAGATGAGTGAGATATAAAGAGGAAATGATTCTATGATGTTTTAGAAATTTACAGAACTCCTCCAATAAACATGGAGTGACTACATCCTGTCACATGTCATTTAATAGAAACAATTATGGTCTAAACTCTAACACCCCAAGTTTACTGAAGCCCTGATCTCTAAGTACTTCAAAGGTGGCTGTATTTAGAGACAGTCTTTTTAAAAGGATTTAGTATTTAATGGAGTTATTAACATGGTCCTTAATCCAATGTGCTTGGTATCTGTGTGAGAAAAGATTGGAACATGCAGAGAAAGGACTAGATAAAGGACAGATAGATGGCTGTCTGTAAGCCAAGAAGTGAGGTCATCAGAGCAGTCAGTCTGGCTGGGACTTTGATCTTGGGCTTCTAGTCTAATTTCTGTGAGGAATCAATTTTTTCCTATGCAAGCCTTTGGCACTTTGTTATATCTGCCTTTACACACTGATACAGATTGCTGTGTGTGTAGCCTTTCCTCTTCTTCCTCTTCCTCCTCCTCCTCCTCTTCATCCTCCTCTTCACCTTCCTCCTCCTCCTCCTCTTCTTCTTGGTCATGTAGATAAATAACACTTCTCTGTGTCCGTGTATCTGAGTAAAGTCCATGCAACTACTTCTAACCAAAGCACAGAGAAATAGAAGAACTAAGCTTCATTCTTAAGCAGAGGCATTTAAAGACGGTTGTTAATTTTTAACTGCATCTGTCATCTTCCCTGCTATAAAACCATCAAGACCACATGTTCTAAATAGCAGAGTCACAAGGCAGCAAAGCTTCTGCCAGCCTGTTCCCTGAGAGACTGTGTGAAGCAAGCACTCTGTTAACTGACTTTGGACATAAAATATGACATATAAACCATTTATTTAATCCACTTAAATTACAGAGTTGGTTTATAACTATAACATAGCCACATCTAAAACACAAATCTACTGCACAAAAGGGAGGTAGAGCTAAGAGTTGCAGAGAGAGGGAGCATCAGGAGAGAGGGGGAGAAAGGAAGATGGCAACAGACATGAACCAGCAAGACTTTACCAGCCACAGGTAGTTGTGACATCATAAGGTTAGAATAATTGGAATAAATCTTTTATCATTATCAATTGGTTCTGAAATTATTGTATTGGCTTCTTGTAAATTGTGATTTTATTGATATATAAATCTGATTGCTTAACTATAAGCTTTAAGAGTTTTGATTTTACGGGGTTACTGGGTATTGTGATATCGAACTGCAAGGTTGGCAGTCCAATTTGGTTCCTAAAATGTCGGACAGAGCTGGTAGCACCCCACCAGGGCATAGTGTTGTGACCTGCTGGTGCCAGCACTAGAGCAGGAACGTGCCAGATCACTTTTTAATATTTCCCTCAACAAATGGCGCCCAACATAGGGCACAAATATCCACTAGAAATTTAAGCTTCTTAGCCTGAGAGTTAGAGTTTTGTTTTATTTTATTTTTTTAGAGAATAGCTGGGTACCATGCAGACTCAAGTGCGGGAACCTTGAAATAAAGAAACTACTGGCAGGCTCTGAGCTCCTATGCTGTGGGGAGTGTAGGCTGCTCTGAGTCAGAGAGCTGTAGAACGGAAGGTGCCTACTTTTAAGGCAGAGGGATTGAACTGTGAATTCAAAATTGGGATTACTTGCTTTTGGGATAGATTTATATTCAGATTCTGTCTGAATCACATGGGAAATTTCACCTGCAGTTTGGAACTAAGATAGGGAAAATTAGTTGCTGACTCCAGAGTAGAGAGGCAATGATAATATTGCCTGCTATGTACAGGTAATAAATAATATTGTTTGTGGCTCCAGATAGAGAGATAAACAGATAGATAGTATACAGGCATTAATAAAATATGTCTGTGGCTCCAGGCAGAGAGCCAGATAAATGGGTTAACAAAATGGCTGCTCCAGGCAGAGAGCCAAACAGTATATAGTATGAAGATTGCTTTACATACTCCACAGGATACTCATATTCTGTCTAACATGGGTTCCATAGGAATCTTGGGTTTTTTATCCTGCTGGGCAAAATAGACAAGGCCTAAGAATAGGCACATACAGTATTTCAGTTTACTTCATTGTTTTGGATTGTTTTAATTCTCAAAATGGGTGTGATTTTGAGTTTTGTGGTTATATTACTACTCTAGGAGAGAGGGCAAAAGGGTTTTTCTGGTTATTGGCTCAAGGATATGCTCTTTTGGGAGAAAGGTTTTGTCTCTGTGCTTTTAGAGAAGATTTTTAGTGTCTAAATACTTTCCTGAGTAATATGGATCAGATTTGATAAAGGTAGATCCCCAGAGAACCAGATTCCAGAGAATCAAAAAAAATCTTGATTATACTAAAACTTTGTTTTGAGACTTGTATATTACAGAATATATAGCCTTGGTGAATGTCCTCGTCAGACATACTGAACTAACCTGCTTGAGCTCCTGATGTCCCGGACTTTCAGCCAGATCCAGTCAAGACCCAGACATCAGAGACTAATCAATCCTATTTTCCTTACCCTCCCCCATTCACAATATCTCAACACCCATATTCAGCTTGAAGAAGTTATGAAGAGTTGTCAACCCAGTTCCCTAGGCTTTGGGGCTGGAAAGGGTTATTATAGGTTGTCTTTCTAGGGAATGCAGAAATGGTCATATTGGAACAGGGAGGAATAGCTAGAATTGATTGCATAGCCATAATCTCATTTGGTAGAAATTTCTTTAAGTATTACTAAGCTAAAGTCATAATTTCGTATTTTGATACAGAATTTATTTTGATACAAAATCAAGGTTTTCATTGGTATAAATTTCTTCTATTGATACTAAAAATTTTAAAGTACTGGGTTTCAACCCAGTCCTTCTATTACTGTTTTTATAAACTGATCTGAGATGATTAAGCCTGTGAGTTAAGGACCAAATAGCAAATTCATGGCTCTGAGTTTATTTTAAGGGTATTTTCAGATATTTTAATTAGAAATATCTGAAAGTAGTTAACGGAGAACAGTCCAGATTACTTTAAATAGATAGCTGGTATTCAAAAGCATCAGAAATCCACAGAATGTGACATTTAATGTTATTTATTTACTTGTTGTTGAGACTAGTCTGCTCCTGACAGCTTTCCCTTTCTTGAATTCAAAGAAGAAATTGAGCATCTATGAGTTACTCCAGTTGTGGCGACACAGCCACTAAATAAGAATTGCCTCATTTCATCTACAGACATAATACTGTCCAAAAGTTGGACATAATTTTCAGGTTAGGACAGCTTGGTTCTGCTGAGACAGAATAGGCTAGTCCTTAATTCCTGTTTCGCTACTGTCTGTCAGATGATCCTGGACCAGAAGGCAGAAGACCGATACTCCAACATTTTGAAGTAGGGACAGTCCAGGTGATCAGTGGTCTCTATAAATTTGCTAAGTTTTGGAAGTTATATTTCATGCTTCTCATATTTTTAGGTAATATTAGTCCTTTTTGGATTTCTGATGGGGTAGAAAAACTACATAGTCTCCTAGCCAACCCAGGCTATTTACTTTGAGTGAAAAGATTTGCGTTTTTGGATGGCATACAATCTAAAGCCAGGACATAAGTAAGGTGTAGAATGATAAGTCTTTTAAGTTAGGATAGATGACAGAGGTTCAATTTAATTGATAACAATGATGAACTGGGTATTAGGTCTATCTTGTACTTTATAAATTACAAAATGGTAATTTCAATTGATATTTTGAAAGAAAGGTTTTTTTTATTTAATTAAACATAAAGGGTGATATATCGCAGGATTTTTCCTGCTCAATTACATTAGGGTAGCAGGAGACCTGTGATTGGACAGGGAAAAGGGAGGTGGAGCTAAGAGTTGCAGAGAGAGAGAGAGAGAGAGAGAGAGAGAGAGAGAGAGAGAGAGAGAGAGAGAGAGAGAGACAGAGGGAGTCTTCCCTTCCAGTCACCATTTGCAGCAGGGAACCAGGCAGCTCCACAGCCTTCTGTGCTTAGCCCACCAGGAGAGAATGATCTCCCAGCAGCGATTTCACTTCTGAGTGTGGAGGTGAGATCTCCACCTTCTCTCTGGAGGGGTACAGCTAGGAGCACACTGGGCATACGATCAGTGGGGTAGCTGGGACAGGAGTCTTCCCTTCCAGCCGCCATTTGCAGCAGGGAACCAGATAGCTCCACAGCCTTCTGTGCACAGACCCTGCCAGAAGAGAGTTGGTCTACCAGGAGTACAGACACAGGTTTACAGGCCCATAGGAGGGGCAAGCTCCAGCCAGAGACAACAAGACGAACTAACACCAGAGATAACCAGATGGCGAAAGGCAAGCATAAGAACTCTACCAACAGAAACCAAGGCTACTTGGCAACATCAGAGCCCAGTTCTCCCACCACAGCAAGTCCTACACAGGACCAAACCATTGCATGCCAACATAGATGAGGAAATATTTAACAAAGCCTTAACACTAAATGAAGAGCTACAGACATTAATAACTCTTGAGAGAGGAAAAATCAGTTTTCTTCTGGGAGACATTCCCAATTAGTTTCCAGGTTTAGTCAGCCCAGAAGATAAGTACATAAGGACAACAATAACTGGACTCAGTAGGTATAGTTAGTAGTATATGTATATACACATACACATGCATACACAAACATACATACACATATGAAGTAGAAAAATAAGTCATAAATTTAAGAAGGAGTGATAGGAATGGAGGAGGAATTGGAGAACAGTTTGTAAATTATGTAAATTTAGTACTCATATAAGAAGTTTCAAAAAATTAAAGCTAAACGATGAAGTTATTTCTGTGTATAAAATATAATCATATACAGACTATTTGTTCAACTCCCAATTGCATATATGTGCATAATCTTAGAGTTGGAAAAGACTCTGGGAACCAATGGATTCTACCACCATTAGGTCATAGATCGTATTCATGAGACCCTTCAGCCCAAACTACATCAGTGGAGGAACTGGACCCAACGTCCAAAGTTTGGAAAGGCATGTGGTTAAAAAGCACACATTTAATAGTAACCCTGCTTCTTCACTTGGCTGTCTCAACACTAGGAAATGACTTTCTATAAACAGCTGAATAGATACACAGATGCACACAAAGACACATATGTATAAATAAAATCCACGATGCTAGTAAAATATGTGCCTACGTAATCTAAGTGCCCAACCCACTGGGAATCATTTAAATAGATGGTGATTCATACCCCTGACTCAGAGCTATACAGTTATAAAGCGTTCAGTCTCTTCCATGACATATGTCACTCTGAATGTCATATAGAATGACCTATGTCAATCTGATAAAAACAAGAAAATCAAAGATGAAGAAAAGTCCCGCTCATGAAGGATACACTGAGGTGTGCATATTGCCTTTACACCTTCAGGCTCTCTTTTTCATCGCCCTTTCACTGTGATTAGTTGGATCTTTGTATCCAAGCCCAGCTAGTTTGCCCGGTTCTACCATCCCATATTTAATGTTGCTTCTAACAAGAATTTCATTATTTCACTACTAAACTGATAAACTGCTCTTCTGAGAAGTTACTGTTAGTTGAGTCACTCCCAGGTAAGTTGGTTGTATGTGTCAGATGTAGCTGAAGACGAACTCACCCCTGTGAGGTACACAGTGCACTGTGCCTTCTTCTGCCGGGGGTCCTCTTTCCTCACGCCTGTGGGAGGGTGACCAAGTATGGTTTTACAGAGAAGACTAGGTCATTTCCAAGTTATGTAGCCATTTTCAAGGTCAGCTAGACCTTTCTGTAGGCTACCCAAGTACTCTCTGAGGTCTAAGGACACCACTTAGATCTATTTCCACAGACCATAAACCTGAAACATTTCTGTGACTTTACAACCTGGAATCAAAATTCAGTCTATCCGTGCACCTGATCCACTGTCTCTTCAGACCACACATGCTTTTTTTGGAATTTAGTACAAGCTGTGGCAAGACTGCAAAGAACAAGAAATCAAGAATAGACTGTCTCTGAACTTGGCAAAATCCTGCCAGAGGACCCCAGGCCTGAGGGCGCCCTGTAAGCCGCATGGCCTGAGGTTTCTTGGAGCTGGTCAGCCCCACTCAGCTCCTCTCATGCTGGTTCTTCCCACCGCTGACGAGTTATCCTTCTTCAATTTCTACTTCTTGGAAAACTGAGAAACTTGGAAAACTCTGCAGAATTAAAATAGCCCATTCAAGGTCAGGAGGGCAAACAAACAGGAACTGGTAAACAGCAAACTGGCAGATTATAAAGCCTTAGCGTGCGAGGCCCTCTGCCTCACACACACTCACACACACACACACACACACACACACACACACACACTCACACACACACACCAGCACACACACCAGCACCTTGGGTAAATGTTTTTCTTGACTGTCTCCCAACACAGTTGGAGGAAGACTGTCTTAGAGAGACATTGCAGGTTTCAACTTCAGACTGTCAAAGAACCTTCGAAGCAGGCATGCCAAACCATCCCATGCACTGGAGAAAGACCACAAGTTCAACCTGAATGATTCTAAGGTCCTTGGTCCCCGCAGCTCGCTGCAGGAGCCTCACAGGAGAGTTTGCTAGAGAGCCTCAACCTGGAACAGGTAAACCAATGTATACAGGTGGTCACAGGCATCCTGCAGCCATTAGAAGAGTGTAGAAGATTTGAACTGATAAAGACTTTTTTTAAAAAAAGGCTGGCGCAAGCCTCACCTCTTACAAAACTAAGTGTGTTTCAGTTAACTGTTGTGTCCTTCTCAAAAACGTGCGGCAATACCCACTTAGCCTTGAACCAACCCCTCCTTCTTTAACTCTGCTCTTGGTCATTTTCCTGTGACACGCCACCCCCCACCCCCACCCCCAACCCCATCTCCAGGGCATGAAGACATTCACAACGAGCTTCTTCTCTCCCAGGTATCCCTGTTTGCCTCCTTTGTACACATATATATTCTCACACTGGACAGGATGGACCCCTCAGTCCTGGAGAGCACCTATGCAGGAACTGCATTGGGTCTGCAACAGCAGGAGGCGCCAGGCACACATGCAGGCACCTACACCTGCCCGTATGCCATACCTACACCGTACACCGACACCCGGGGACTAAAGCTGCCTTGCCTGGCTTCCTGGAAAAGGAGATAATCTTGCAGGGCCTTTGGAAACACAGTAGAACAGCGAGGGCCCCACACCCGGGAGAAGAAAGAGCGTGGGAACAAGCGTGCGTGCGCAACAGGAGGCAGCAGCCAAGCAGGGAAGCAAAGATCGCTGCCAAGTCATGCATAGATCCGTGTGCCGGGACTATTACTATTATAAATTGCGAGGCGGGCACTTTAAGCACTTCAGGTATCTCCCTAGAGAGGAACATGAGAGCCAGATATTAAACATGGAAAGACTAGCGGAAAAGGGAAAGGACCTCCTTGCACAGGGTTCAAAGCCAGGTTCGGGGAGGGATCTGTGTGCCCTGGAACAGCGGTCTGTGGACAGCGTGCTGGGCTCACCTGGCGCGCGCTCCGCTGCTGGTCCATACCCGCTGCGATCCCCAGCTGTTGTCCCAACGTGCAGGTGCCTGTGTCCCCGGCTGCAACCGTTCATCGAGCGCACTAGACAGCTGTACCTTTACACCATGAACCTCGCTCCAAGGGACTCTGCCTACCAATCTCCTCCACAGCCTTCACTCCTCCAAAGGTCCCAAGGCCGGCGGGTGTCTGGGTCCTAGCGCCCCTCCGAGGTTGTTGATCCCCGACTTTGAGTCGCATAGCTGCATCCTAGTTACTGGACTCTGAGCAACGCCTTCCTAGAACTCCTAGGAAGTCGAATTTCACTGGCGTTTTGAAACACGGTACCTTTCTTAGGACTTGGGATTCAGGTTCTAAACACCTGCTAACCTTAGCCAGGATTCTCCAAGATCCCCTCGCTGGGGCTGTATCTCCAAGAAAACAATGGATCAAGTTTGCCAACATCTCTCAACCCAAATTTGTTTACATGCTCTCCTAACTCCATTTGTTATATTCTGGGTAATATAAACAGTTGGTAATTGATACACATGTAAGCTGAAATATCCCTGAAGTGATATGAGCTATATTCTCAGATGTGACATGTTTCCAGAGGGAAGAATAAATAAATTAAGAGAAAAGTGAGGAAAAAAAAACAGAAAAGAAAATGGAAGGAAATGGAAACGTCTCCAAGTTCCCTTTCCAATGATCTATAAAAGACAAATGCTAGACATTTCATTTGCATCTTGGAGTGTGGAGTTTTCTAGAAGAGCTCTTGAGAGACACTAGATAGAGGATGTCTATAGGCTGTACCTGCTGCAAACAGTCCATTGTTCCTGAGATAGTGCATAAAACCAGACAGTGTCTCAACACCTTTAGCTGAGCCCTGACAGTTTGCATTAATTGTTAAGCTGTAAGTATCTTTGGATGCCTAATATTTACATCTTTTCCATTACATTCCTGCTGCGCTATGCTGAAATATTTATTACCCATGGTATGCCTCCAAGGCACTGCAGAAGAAGAGAAAGGGAGAAGAGGGAAACGAAAAGAAAGGAAAAGTAACTGAGACAAAGCTTCAGAAAGAAAGGAGGAAGCAACACGGAGCCAAAGGTACAGGATCCCCAGGGTAGCTGGGAGGGGTGTGTAAATTGTCTAGTGGAGCTTCACTCGCATGCCTCAGTGTCAATAACCTGACTGCGTCTAAGTGTGAGAATCACCAAAGACTCACAGCAAAGCTTCCCTGACCAAACCCAGTCTCTAAAATGAGTGAGTACTCATACCCCAAGCCCCAGCCTCCTGGCTTCCTTCTCTCATTCTCCACACCAACTTGCACTGTCCTGTCCCTACCTGGTGTCCCTCCTTGGGCACCCTAATGCCAAGAATGGAACCATCTATTTGGGCCCCAGCCATCTTTCTCTGATCCAGCCCAGGTACCTCTGCAAAGTCAATACAACAAATTCAGGGCAAATGCACCAGAACATTCACTCCCCCCACCCACTCCCCAAGCATGACAATCAGATTCTCCTCTCAGATCCTGACATTTTCTCTATGCCTTTTCATTTCAGCTGGTTGACACTGAACCAGATACTTTGTATTCTTCTAACATGTCCATAACACAGTTATCAGGGTAGGAAGGTGGCGTAGTAGGCAATGGTACCTTAACTTAATGATGACTTAAGTTTGAACCTAGGGACCCACATAGTAAAAGGAGAGAAGTGTGTTCTATAAGCTGTCCCCTGACCTCTATGTGTGTCATGGCTTATGCACTGTTACACAGACACAGACACACTCATACACACATGCACACAAAATAAACAAACAAAAATACAATGAAAAGATATTTAAAGGCCGTTTGGTTCTCACTTTGGTCACCTCAGGATGATGAATACTTCTGGGAGAATGAATGAAACGGACAACCAAATCAAGTCCCACCAGTTCCCAGCCCTCCCAAAGCCCCTGCGGGGCTTATAAGCTGGAGTCAGGAGGCTTCTAATTGGCTATTGGCTAGTGGGCTTTCTTACTCCAGACATGCTGCATGGATCTATAACTCAGCAAGGGAAGATGCAAGGGAAGACAGAAGTGTCTTCCTTATAGCAATTAACAAGATACCTGGTCACCCAGGATTGCCATAGCAGGATAATCTATTGGTGATGCAATTCTGCTTCTATTATGAAAGTTAAATAAATGGAGTACATAATGTGGGTTCCTCTGAGTGAACCATTAGACATTCTTCTCCACAGATCAAGGATAGTGGTGCATCCTGTAATCCCAGCAATGGGGAAACCAACATAAGAGGATGCCAGTTCTAGGTTGGTCTTGGCTATAAAGAGCAAGCTTTTCTAAGAAAAAGGTGGGGAGGAAGAAAAGGAGAGGGAGCAAAAGACAAAGAAAGGAGAGGGGAAGAATAAAGGAAGACTAGCTAGTCAGTGCTGTTGAGTGCTTTGTCTTTGACACTTGAAGTTGAGGGCATGGTTGGCCTTCTATGACCCCTGAATTCACTGTTGGTGCCTGCATTAAATGTCCTCCTGTAATTCATCCATTTTGGGGGCACAACACTGTCATATCATCACCGTCCTTGCCCCAAACCAAAGGACTACACAACATTATTATCTGACACTAAACATTGTCCTTTGACTTTGAGAAACCACTTGGTGTCATCTCTGGCTACCTCACTATACAACTCTGTAGACCTAGGATACTAGGCCCCAGTTTCCCATAATCCTCTTGAAATATTAAACAGAATCATCCAAAGATACAACAAGGAAACAAATAAACATCTTACAGAATTGTAGACTAAATATTCCCAACCTGGATCCTTGTCCTTGGAGTGGCTCAAATCAAACAGAGGGGCATGGGATAGAAAATTTGGAGACTACTCATGGATGCCACAAAAATAATCATTAGCTCTATGGATTGCAGGTACAATTTTGCAAAGATTAAGTGTAGCTAAGTGTGGTGGCTCACTTCCTTTAATGATGAACTATGACCTGGAAGTGCAAGATGAAACACACCCTTTTGTCCTCTAAGTTGCTTTTGGTCATGGTTGTTGTCAGTCACAGCAACAGAAAGGAAATGAGAACAAAATCCAAGGGAAGATGCCAGGGCGGCAGTTAGATCTCTGAACCTGTAACTTAAACAGTGGCTAGCTGTAAACTTGGAGTCATCAGTGTGTAGACACTACTGTGAGCTAAGACCTGGATGACATCACCTAAGGACAGGGAGTGGCCAGAAAGGAGCAAAGGACGCAGAAATGCACGCTGGGTCTGCCAACTCTTAGAGATGAAGGGGGCTGGGACCTGCAAGACAGGAAGAAAACATGCACAGAGAGTGATCTGTCCACTAATGGGAGCAGCTAGGAAATGGGGAGCCCCAGAAAGATTCAACACAAGAAAAAAATAAGGATTTGTGCACTATATCTATAAATCTGGTGGATGAAGGAAACTTGAAGTAGAGAAGATCAATAGAGATGTGGAGATCATTAATAACAAGCCAGAAAGATGTGGTGAGGCCAGTAGCTTCAGGAAAAAAGAAAGAGATGGAGAAGAAACTCTTGGGTTAGGACTTGGGAGTGTGGGGGTCACTCAGAGGTGCTAATTCTTCCAACAGGGACAGAGATGAATTGTATAAGAACAAGAATGAATAGGGAGAAGTGTTGAGAATGAGGGTTTAAGGTATCCATATTTCAACCAAGAGAGATATCCAGTAGACCAACAGGTGAAGGAAATATTTGGATTCAAACTGAAAAGCCAGGCATCAATACACAGGTCAGAGGAGGTTCTGAGGAACAGACCTGAGAATCAAGACTCAAAACTGACCACCAGCTTTCAAAGAGGAAATGGAATGACTAGGTGTGGAGAGAGAATCACCAGCTAATCTCAGAATAACTTCTTCCAGAGCAAAGACTTTTGAAAATAAAGACATTTCACCCAAATTCTACTTTTCACAATATTTGGTGGGAGACACAGGGTGCAGGGCCTCCCACATGTGAAACAAGAAACCAAACATGGAGTTATCACACCAACCTTTTTTTGCTAAGTTACTCAGGCTGGTCTTGAACTCCTCAGTAGCCCAGGTAGTCTCTGAACTTGGGACCCTCCCCCTCGGTATCCTGTGGAGCTAAGATCACAGACATACTAGCAGATCCTGCTCTAAACAGCACATTCTAGAGTAGAAGGATTACCTTGTCCTTTAAAAGATGAGATATGAGTGCTGGGTGGGGGGCAGTCAACTATAAAATACTTATATTTCCCAAGGTTTACTACTAAGAGTAAAATTTTAAATTTCATAAAATTCTCACAACTTCTCACAGTTTGTAATTTTTAAAAAAGGCAATGCAGACAAAGCATTGCTCCTTGGATTTTGATGGGCTCCCCCCTCCCGCCATTCTTGTTCCTTTGCTCTTATTCCCAAATTGTTTTTTCTTCTATTACATAGAAAACCCTGACTAATACACAAGTCATCCTCAAATTCTACATTCCCACTTAACAAAGACTTCTGAAAACAAAGCAACTTTCGAAAATAAAAATGACCATGTTTTAAACCCAGCCAGCTACCTTCATATGCCAGATGCCTAAGGTTCACATGGCTGTGCAAGCCAGTAATAACAACTTAGGAGCCTCGTACCCTCTCTCTAGTCACTAGAGGATAAAATTCAAACTAACAGCGAATACAAACCACCCTTCCTGTATGCCTTCCTTTTAACTATAGAGTTAAAAGCCAGAGGTATTGGTTTTTCCAAAATCAAAGTTCTACACCTGCCCCATACCAGTGTTCAGCTCTTTCCAACCCAGACATCCACCTTGTACCCACCTGACAAGCCTCTTCATCCCCCTTCTCTATCAAGAATTGGTGCTATTGTTCATGCACAGTTCAAGTGTGTTTGAAACTTGGCCCCCAGTGTTGTAAAGTAGAAGGACTGTGTGGGCCTTTAAGAGGTGGGGCCTAGGGAGAGTATATGAGGGCATTAGTGAAGGCATTGACCTCTAAAGGAACTGCTAAAACTCATGGAAGCCCAGTTAGCTCCTGCAAGAGGGCTTATAAAGCAACGAGCTAAGCCACGCCTAAGGTTCTTTGGCTTTCTGTCTTGCCATGTGACCTCTCACCAGCACACATGTTCCTACCATGATGCTGCCTGCCATGATACAATGGTAGATTGAAATGAACAAGAGGGAACTCTATGGGTATTCAGCTCACCTGCTGGCACCTGTGGCCTGGTGCAGTGACCTATTCCCTCAGACACTGGTTAACTCTCCACCAAGCCAGAGAAGGCTGCTATTCCCAGGTTCCAGCTTCTGTTGCACTTCCTTGTCTTCCTTGAGGATTTCTAGATGCATGAATAAATGCATGAATAAATGCATGAATAAATTGATGAATAAATAGAAGGACTGGTTGAGATTAGGCTGCAGGGGTAAGAATGGTGCTCTTTTAAGTGACTAAAAAAGATGGAGGGAGGAAGTATCCACCACTCTCAAACGGCCTGAAAGTTGAGGGAAGCTGCAGTCTAAGAGTTACTGGAAGCAGAAGAGTCAACAGCCACCCGCCTGCTGCTCCTAGGTCTGAGAATATTGGCTCCTGATAGTGAGGTTGGACTTCTCTGTTCTGAACGTTCTAAATGCCCATTCTTACATCGCTTGGTGTTCTAGATGTTTCACTATTCAAGTTGTTCAGACAAATGTTTATCAATAGTTGTTTGGGTTCTAGACACAGTGCTGGACACTGGGGCTTCAGTAACGGCCAACCTGGCCCAGCTGCTATACTGGCCAAGCTAGCAATCAATTTACAACCCTCTCAGTCTGACATCCTTCACAATCCAATTAGTTCTCTGAGATTCTTCCTTTTATAAAAATCTCGAGACAACATGTACATTTGGAAGACATTTTGTCAAATGAAGGCTTATTATTGTAACTTGGATTTTCTTTGGGATCATAGAACTACTAATGCTAGGGTTGGTTAGGATGGATTCAAGATTAGCTCTCATCTCCTTCACCTATTGGGTGTTCTAGAAACTTGGCCTATAGCTGCTACATTGGTGGGACCCTAGCTTTCCGACTTCCAGTTAGGTGAGTTTAGCCAAGGTCAGGTTCTACTATCTGGAAGCATCAGCCTAGGGTTCAGAGCACTGGTAGTACTTGTACCCTTCATCATCATCTCCAAACACCAACGCCCCAGTGGCTTCCTTCTTCCATGCCTTACCTGCGCAGGGTAGCAGAGCTTCCCACAGGTACTGTACCACCCCTTAACCCCTCCCACACCTGCTTCATAGCCAGCCATCCCTTCCCAGAATGAGCACAGCTCACCTCCCATGCCTTCAACCTATAGATATGGAATCATGAATTCTTCACAAAAGGATCTGAGACCTTTACAAGTGTTTGGAAGTGTACTATGATTTTACGACTGCCAGCAAACAGATTTTTTTAGAAATGAAAACAAACCCAAAACTTACCATTGGTAGGGTGAAAGTATGCAAATGAAGGCAAGGCCTGAGATGCCACGTGAAACACATATGCAGGGGAGCTGGTGACAAATGTTTGGCTTCTCAAGTTCTAGTAAGTCACAGCCAGAAGACTTACATTCAGATGTTACTGTGAGTCTGACACCACCCCCCACCCCCATGCCAGCTTTCTCCAAGTCATGTCCCTAACAGGGCAAAGCATCTTTTTCACATGATCCTGTTTTCTGTCTGTTTGACTAGCCCTCCAGATGGAACTCACACCCAGGCCCAGGCCCTTGTTTGTGTGTGCTCAATCCCTTTATGCCACCTACGCAAGTGGTTTCCTCTCCATAAACAGTCAAGCTACTGACAGTTATCCCAGGTGATAGCTAGCTTCCTTTACATCCCTGGGCCACCTTGTTTGTAGTTACACATATCAGCACCTGCTCATGCTGGAATTATTTAGACTCGGTTATTTTCTATCTCCTAGGCTTTGAAAGGTCTTAAGGGCAGGACAAAGGTTCGCATAGCTTTGTTACCCCTGATTGACACGTGGTGTTAAATTTTGAACTACTAGCTAAATCTCAGTTGGCTGGTGGATGAGATAAATGAATGGACGAATGAGCAACCAAAATCATTTGCACTTGGGGTGATAATACAGTTTTTTTTTCTGTAGTGTCTCTGAAGACCAAATTGTATTTCACATAATTCATCCAGAAATAGAAAATTCACAAAGCAAATGCCACTATATTTGAGAAGGAATATTTTCAGATTGTTTCCATATGTGTTGCTATATAAAAAGTTTTATACAATATTTTAAATCAAATTCAACACCATGTGACTATGCATCTTCTGGAAGCTTATGATGATGATTTAGGTCAGAGCTTAAAACAATAACAAGAAAGTTCTTAAAGGAGATTCGCTCCTTTATTCTCCAGGTCTGTTTATGTTCTAGAAGCCTCTTGTCTAGGTGTGGCTCCAGTGTCACTAGCCACCTGTGACCTCTGGTTTCTCCAGGCAGAACCACTCTCTCCTCTGAGTTTGACTACCTTTATCCGGAGCTTTGCTGTGGCCTTTTATCCCACTGCTCTGTGGAATTTTCATGTCCATCTTACATCGAGATGGCGTGTTCCTGATACAGATTACCAATCTTCTTCACCGCATTCTCCCCTGTACCTGCCATTACTCCTGGCACAGAGTATGCACTCAGTAAATATGGATGAAACCAGACTGACCTCATGGCGACTGCATACTTTGGACCCTAAACTCCAAAGCTCTCATTGGTTTAAAATCCTGTGGCACCCACTTGAGGAGAATGACGCACCTTCAGAGCAATGCTTCTTACTGGCAGAAGTAAAACTAGCATCTCATTGCCAATTCTGGAACACATCCTCTAAGACCTAAAGGAGAGAACTGGAGACAGGACCATATTTCAAGTCACAGAGTAGAGGTGGAGGGGAAACAAACTAGCGTGGTTAGGGATCGGTCCTTCCACTGACTCATCACTTCAAATGCTCAGGATGTCTGCAGACGATGCTGCAGCAGGACATCCCCAGGGCCGATAGGATCATTCTCAGACACAGTGGTATCTCTGTTGCACTGGGGTTCAGGATGGGGGTGGGGATCCAGACTATCTCAAACATGCCCACAAAGCCACAGGCCCATGAGCTCATTCTCTTCTGTATACACTGTGCTTCTGTCCTCGTGTCTGGGAGTCTCCAAGTGCAATTTCCTCTACCGACCCTGATCTTCCTCCTCTTGCCTTCACCTGGCTAACCAGACTGGTCTTCTGCACAAGTAATTCTCAAATTGTAGTTTCCAAAATAGCAGCCTCAGCATCATCCAGGAGCTTGAAAATGTACATTTGGGGGGGGGGGTTCACCCATATCTGCAGTCAAAACCTCTGCAAGATGGGGACCAGAGTCCTGCACCACAGTACATTGCTGGGCTATTCTAACATATGTTGGAATTTGAGCAGCACTGTTCTACATTTCTCTTAACTGCATCACCCCAGACAAGACTGCCTTGACCGTCCTTCCCCAGTCTGTATTGGGCCCTGCTAGTATCCTCTCTCATGTAGTGTTCTCACACTGTAAACTGTAGGGTCGTCGGAGTGCTTGTTGAAAGGATCTCTTCCTTAGCAGACTGGGTTCTTGGAAGGAAGGACCACATGTATCTGGAATTTCACAGTGTGCCTGGCATCCCTCAGGACTCAGTAAACACTTATTTTTTGTCAGTTTCTCCTATCCACGGTCTGCTTAGAAACCAACCTGCTACAGGACTTCTTGACGCCACTGTATCACAGAGCATGACAATAGCTGAGCGCCATTATTCCATCCAGAGTGACGATGCTGTGAGACACTATCCAGGGCTCCTGTGCTACAGCGCCTCTTGTTTCCTTTCACTGAGGAACCACGCACATGAGGGGTAGGTAGGAAACCTGGGGGATACAGGCAATGTGCTGTGTGATCATGGACTGAGATAATGACCTCAGAAAGTGGGGCACCGGCATTCTTGACTACACTAGGTTTTTAGGTTTGGCTACTTTTACTTTTCATGACCCAGAGCTTGAACTGACCCAAGCCAGGCTGTGTTGTCACTGTTCCTGGTAACCCAGTGTCTCTCCTTCTTCCCTTTCCAGGCATAGGAGGTTGCCTAGAATGTGATTGATTCCATATTGATGTAGAATCAATACTCACTCTTTGCCTTGGCTTGGTTACATAGGTAAAGGTATTTGAATTTCAACTTTGTCAAATACTTTGAATATACAATACTTTGAAATTGAATAAAAAAACTTGGAAAATAATTGTCAAAAAATTTGTGTGTGTATGTGTGTGCGTGTGTGCATGTGTGCATGTTTGTGTGTGGGGGGGGGAAATGTATGTGAATAGGTATCATGGAAGCCAGAGGTGTCAGATCCCCCTGGAGCTAGAGTTACAGACAATTGTGATTACTGGGAACTGAACTTGGGTCCCCTTAAGATCAGTCTGAGCTCTTAACTGCTGAGCCATCTTTCCAGTCCTAGAAAGAATACTTGGTAGACATACTCTTTCCTGATTGTCAGTGGAACTGTACTGTAAGATCCCTCCTCAGCAATAGCATTACTTATTATTCATTGTCTGAGTCTTTCTGATCACATAGAAACTCCTAGAACAATATCCAGAAGGATTGTGGAATAGAAATGGCCATGTCTACCCCAGAGCCTTGTAGGAAGCCCATGGCATCTTTGCCTGCAGGGAGCATTTGCAAGGGCATGGTGGACCACAGAGGAGTTCAGCAGTGGGTCTGTTGTTAGGCGTTGACTGTGGAATGTTCCATAGTCCAGCTTTATTGCTGGGGAACAGCCTATTCCAGGCCATTTTTGTTTATTTTAAAGCAGAGTAACACTATGTAACCCTACCCAGACTGGAACTCACCATGTGGCCTAGGTTAGTCTCAAATTTGCAATCCTCCTGCCTCAGCCTTCTAAGTGTAGGAATATATACCATCCCTGGATATTCTTTGTTAGTTTTATTTCAGTTCTTGGAGAAAAGTGACAAAGAAATAGAAACCAACCTCAAGCCAAGTGTGTGTGCCTCAATAAAATGCAGGCTGTTCTGCTAGTGCAGTTGGAAACCTTTAAATCCAAGCACCAAAAAAAAAAAAAAAAAATCAAAACCAAGGGCAAATGAAGGTCAGGGCAGTGGAAATCATTGATACTCACTTTTAAATACCAAAGAAGATTTCAGGTGACAGGAGCTGGCACTGTGCCACCTAACAGGGTGGGGTGTCCTTGTCTGCTTGCTTTAAAGCCTCAGACCCTGTTGGCTCACTGACTGAGAAGGCCCTGGGCCTCTCTTATCAGATCTCCGCATCAGAAGCCCGAACAACAAACACCTTCACAACCAGGTACAAGGAAGTCTGATCTCCCCAGGGTCAGAGGCTAAAAAACATTGTTAGCAAGCTAGCCTTGGAGCCCTTGTTGACAGAGCAGAGTGTGCTTGGAGGTCGTCCTGGAGCTTCATTTCTAGGTAGGAGGGGGACACAGGTCGGGTTAGAGAACTGCCCCTGGGTTTGGGTCCCCCAGAAAGGATGAGAGGGACACTTGTTGTCAGGCTTGAGGGAGCTTCTCCAGCAGTAAAGCAAGGGTTTCAGGAAAGCTGGTTGTCTACTAGTGGGGCACATGTGCCATATTCCTCCCTGTAGGCCTGCTCCCCAAAGATGCTTTCTACAAGTGGGAAATAATTTGCCTTACCCCAGCATCTCCCAATAGTTCCTGCTTTCTGGACTCATCTTTGCTCTGAAATCTGCCCTGCCTTGGAGCAGTAAAACTCCCGAGGGGCCAGCAGAACACAGCAAGTGAGGTGCCCCCCCCATCAGTAATTCTGGGCCGGGGGTGGTAACCCGGCTCCTGGTTCAGTGGCCATAACTCCCACTCTGTGTCAGAACTGTCATGTGGGCGCTGTTCCCTGGCACCTCAAGTGTCCATGTCAGAAGGACACCCTTCTAAGATGGGGGTTGGGCAACTGCATGCCTTCCATCATGGCAGCCATGCACTGCAAGAGCGGGATCCCATAATCCTTTGCGTTGTTTTTATCAGTTCAAAGAAAGAGAGAGGCACTGGGGTGTGTGAGAGAGAAGGAAAGAGGGAGAGAGAGAAGAGAAAAGGGAGAGAGGAGGGAGAGAGAGGAAGAGAGTGAGAGAGAGGGAAAGAGAGGGAGAGAACCAGGAAGAGAGGGAGAGGGGGAGAGGAGAGTGGGAAAGAGACAAGAGACAGAGAAACAGAGAGTCAGTCATGTACAACCCCCATGGGTTCAAATTGAAAATATTTTTCTAGGCTCAGACATAAATTCACTTGTCATCGCTTGATTCCTACCAGAGAGAGAGAGAGAAAAAAAATACAATGGAAAATTAGATCCTGTGTCACAGTGTCACGGGTATAAATAAAATGAAAGACAAGTTTGACGTCAGCAGTAAGGATTCTCACATTCCACCCCACTTCCTCATCAGCAGACATTCAGCCCATCCCACTCCCCTCGGGCAGTGTAAGCAGGTGGGGTCTGGTCATGGGGACCATGCTTCTCTCAGGGTCCCATAGGGTGAGTGTCACTTCCTGGAGTGGAGATTTCCTGGGCTGGAGGAGTTGTTTCTCTCAGGCGCCCTAATTCTTCCTACTTACTCCCTCAGTGTCCTCTGTCTACAGTCTACCCTATTCTAGTTTACTTTCTATTGTGAAGATAAATACCATTACCAAAAGCACCTTGGGGAGGAATATGTGCCTCACACATCCCAGGGCACAGTCCATCACTGAAGGAAATCAGGGCAGGAACTAAAGAGACCATGGAAGAAGTCTACTTACTAGCTTGTCCCCCATGGTTTACTTTTTTATATAACCCAGGACCACCTGCCCAAGGGTGGCTCATGCCCAGTGTAGACTGGATCCTTACACATCAATTATGAATCAAGAAAATGTCCCATATACTTGCCTACAGGCCACACGGATGGAGGCATTTTATGAACTAAGGTTCCCTCTTCCCAAATGACTCTCTCTTGGTCAAGTTGACTAAAGGTAACCAGCATATACCCCAATTTCCACTCCGGCAGGGCATGGTCCTGTAATGATGAAGCTGGAGCACGAAGATTGCAAGTTCAAAGCTAGCCTTGCCCTAGGAAGGTCCAACATCAAAACAAACTAAAACGAAACAAAAGACATCTCTCTTCTAAGAGGCAGTCAGGCTCTGTCCTAGGAATCTGGTGAGGTTATAGTTCTCTTCTCAGAGAAGAAAACAAAAGACCGAGGAGGGGGACCTGAGGGTCCCCCCTGCACAAGAAGGGTCAGAGGTAGACAGCAGCCTCTGTTGCTTGCAAATCAGCCTAAAGGTGTTAGTGCACATTTTAAACACACTCTAGATCAGGGCTGTCTGAAAATCCCACGGTAAACAATTTTTTGTATAAGCAAACCCTGCATGTTCTCTGCTTGTGATATCATTATTCTTTTATTGGCTTTTCCTCAGGGTACTAAACACCCTTGTGCTCTGAAGCTAAAAAAGAAATATGCACATATGAATACACTGTAGCTGTTAGCTCAAGTCCCCATGAGTGGCTGCGACTGCGTTATCTGACTTAATGTTTTGATTCTTAGGGCCACACCACTGTACTCCCTACACACACACACACACACACACACACACACACACACACACACACACACAAATTTCTATTGTAAATCGTTGCTTTGAAACCTCTGCATTGCAGACACATCAGTGAGCTCAGTTCTCTACAAGAGATGGTCCTGGTGTCAGCAGATAGTGGTACCCAGACTTCTCTGATCACTTCTGGACTGATCAGGAAAGAATGAGTTTAAGCACAATACAAGGTACAGTGTGGAAAAGAAAGGCTTTGGGTGACCCATAGATAAGTTTAAGTTGCTGTATCTCTTCCTGGCTGTTTGAGTCTGATGCTTCTCTGAGAGAATGTCCCTTGCCCCCAGGTCTACAAGCAGTGCCATAAATCATCAATGGCAAGTACCATGCACAGTACCTAGATCCTGGTAGACCTTCACAAACGCTCATGGATCTTTGAAGTTTCTTTTCTTCCCTGTCTCTGCTCTGGACGTGCATCTGCTGCCTAGGAAGAAAGCACGCAAGTGACATGGAAAAGCATGTGGTCGTATCAATATCAGGGAGCACTCATGCTCTTACCTTGCCCTGTGAGTGCACACACATACAAGCACATGCATATACACGTACATACATAAGTGCAAGCACATGCATGCAAATGAAGCTTTAAACTAACTTTACACACATGTGATTATTCCAAGGCACACATTTCAGTGTTATTTTTGGACATACATTTCTGACTGTTCCCAACCAGAACAAGCAGATTGGACTGACAATGGACTGAAATGGGATTTGGCCATTTTCCTCTCTGCATGAACTCAGTGGGACAGGACTCACTTAACAGCACCTAGGTTTCAAGTCCTTCTCATTTTGTGTCCCACTAAGGCACCACAGATGATGTTCCAGCCTGAATTCTGAGAGACCAATTTTGCAACACATATTTCTGGGAGGATTTTTTTTTCCCTTTATCAAAAGACTCTTGTAAGGGAATATTCTTCAAGAACTGTGCCAGGACCAGCCTGCAGCATAACTGTGAAGGAGTTCCTTCTCTGGCTTCTCTTCCCAAACCCAAGTACTCTGAATCTGGATACCACAACTGGCTTCTAGAACCTTCTAGAAGGTTCTAATTCAATTCCCTCCACGCTTCCTTAATTTTTGCATTTCAAAACTCACTCTTCTTGTATAACCCTTGCTTGTATACCTGAAATGTGGTATGTTTGAACCCATGAGATGAATGTAAAATTTATGCCTGGAAGAGTTTTATTTTCGTGTGGCTTATTGTTGCTTGTTAAAGAACCCCTGTTGTTTGCTGTAGACCAATTTCAGAGATGTTTTCCTGCCAGAAAAGTAATAAAATGGGAGCCAGGAGCCCCATACTCCCTTTAGAAATTGGATGCTTCACCCCAAAGACACTCAGCATGTCTGTCTTTCTTTGGAGCAAGAAGCACATTAGTCTTGGCTTATACTGGTTCATGGGAACCCTATGTCAAAATTTTGGGTATTTTGCAATTAATTACTGTCAGTATTGATTAATCACTATCAGTTACATTAAATAAATAATACAGCTGCATTAAATTATCTAGGTAGGCATACAATTAAATATGTAAAAGGCAAAAGCAATCAATTCTTGAACTTCATGGCAACCTAGTTGTTTCACCATACTTCTTCTTATGGATTTACTTGAAGTTTGGCACTGCCACTCAGCCATGGCAGGAGGTTTATACTAGGGAGTCTGGAAAACTTTCATATTGACTGTCTCTTCTCCCACCAAGTCAATTGCTAACATTTATCAACACCGCACTGTTGATTCCAATATGCTCAAGAGCTGCATGGGTAGTTAGCTAACGGCAGGACAATATCTAAGTTCATGGATACACGAAATCTTTGCCTAGGCTTTCCCTGAGCTGCTTTCTTCAAGTCACTCCTGCTATATCTTTTTCCTGCCTCAGAGAGTGGTGGGTGGTTGCCACACACCCAACCACTCCCACTTACTCTCTTAGCCAGTGCATGGGACTTCTGGTGAATACTGTCAACACTAACCCAAGCCAGGAGGACATCAGGATGAGAGACAGGACAGATTGTTTCAGAATAGTAAGAGGGAAAAACCAAAGCAAATGGGATAACTTGGATACAGGCCCCTGGTGACTCCTTCTCTTCCCAGTATTTGGTCCTATAAGCTGAGGCACACACACTCTTGCCCATTGGTCACTCTGTTTGCAGACACACCAAGAAAAGCATTGGATGAAGGACTGAGCGAGTAGAAGCAAATTTGTAGTTTCACTCTCTGGCTTTGGAACACCTGGCTTTTGGTTTTTTTTTTTTTTTATTGCAGAGCACTGAGTCAAAGAAGGTCATCCTCAAAATAATTCAGCCTTGTACACTTAACAGAAGTAAGTCACATTTATTATCATGTATAATTTTTAGGACATTGCACTAACCACATTATAATATTTTTAAAAGCCCCACATCTACCTGACTTAGCATTTCCCACTTGACGAGCATATTAAAGAACTGAGATTTAAGCCGGGCGGTGGTGGCGCACGCCTTTAATCCCAGCACTTGGGAGGCAGAGGCAGGAGGATTTCTGAGTTCAAGACCAGCCTGGTCTACAAAGTGAGTTCCAGGACAGCCAGGGCTACACAGAGAAACCCTGTCTCGAAAAAACAAACAAACAAACAAACAAAAAACCCAGAAAAACAAACAAACAAAAAAAAGAACTGAGGGCTGGAGAGATGGCTCAGCGGTTAAGAGCACCGACTGCTCTTCCAAAGGTCCTGAGTTCAAATCCCAGCAACCACATGGTGGCTCACAACCATCTACAATGAGATCTGATGCCCTCTTCTGGTGTGTCTGAAGACAGCTACAGTGGACTTACATATTATAAATAAATAAATCTTTAAAAAAAAAAAAAAGAACTGAGATTTAGTCCCAGTGCTAGCCTTGCTATGGGGAACTAGTTCATTCTGAAGTCAATAGTGAACACGTACGTTACTCTATTCTTCTTTCTTCTTCTTCTTCCTCCTCCTCTTCCTCCTCCTTCTTCCTTCTTCCTCCTCCTCCTCTTCTTCCTCCTTTTCCTCCTCCTCTTCTTCCTCCCTTCCTTCTCCCCCTCCTCCTGTTCTTCCTCCTCCTTCTTCTCCTCCTCTTGCTCTTCTTCCTCTTCCTCCCCTCCTCTTCCTCCTCTTCCCCTTTCTCTTCCTCTTCTTCCTCCTCCTCCCTCTCAAGCCCTTCCACCAGCTTGCCTGCTGACTCATAGCATTGGGCTATTTAGAGTTCCATCCTAGCTATGCACACCACATAAAAAGTAAGATTACTAGAAAGTAGGATGAGAGGCTGGCCTTCA
Organism: Tokudaia tokunoshimensis; assembly: GCA_036184795.1. NCBI lineage: Eukaryota > Metazoa > Chordata > Mammalia > Rodentia > Muridae > Tokudaia > Tokudaia tokunoshimensis. Next base: position 23,024,701 of record BTHU01000009.1, read on the forward strand.
GCATCCTTAAGGGATGACACCCATGAACAAGAAAGACGAGACCATGGATCACAGGGTCACATTTAACTGACTTGTGGAGAGAACTGAGCCCCAAGAAGCTTCTGCTATGAAAAATACGGAGTTCTTAAGCAGGGAAACCACATACCTTGAGCTCCTAGAGAACTGTGTCAGGTGTGGGTTTCTTCCTTTTGGCCTGAAGGACTAGGTGACATTAAATCTTATTAAATTGCAGGCCAATTGGGCAGTGAGGCTGAGAGGGAGGTAAATGGCCGCTTCTCAACAATCCTTAGGCCAGACCCAAAGACCTGGAAGAAGAAATGCCTTCTTGTATGCTTGTAGTAGGAGTTTTTGTTTTCTAAGATATGACGTTTGCACCGCACTGTTAACAGTCATGGAAGGGAAACAGAGACGACTCTTTAAGCTCAGCTATCAGCACACACTTTTCACTAGTAACTCATGTGCTCTTCCCTTTCCGTTCCAGAGCACAATAATACAATCTTGAGTTTACAAGGCATATCTATCTTTGTATTCTCTTCTGTTTTTCCCCAAATGAGTCATGTGAACACCATGCCAAAGGGAGGTATAATCTCCCCAAAGACAGAAGAATGGGGAGATATTGCTCTAAAAGGCCCTGTTGCTGTACAAGCAGTTCTCCCAAATCCCTCATGTCCTAATTCTGGGTTCCCTTCAGCATCCCCCAAATTCTATTCAGTCCTACCCCAAAATTGGGCTCTGAAGGTCCTTTGTCTTTTCTGTTTGTTTACATGCCTATCTCATGGGCATAGTCAATAGTGACTGATTATTTTGGAAGGGTATGTGGTAATCAGTTTAGTGTGACTTTGCCATGAGTAAGATCTTTAGCACATCTTCTTCATTTGATGTCAAGTCTACTTTGTCCTCAGACTACATACAATGAATATGGAAAGTAATTCTCAGTACAAAGAAGTCAACTAACGCCAAGAACTACTACAAATGGTTGGTAATCCCTTGGCCCTCCTGGGGTACTTTAGGAAAGACTGTTCGTATATCAGACCCCTGTGATTTGAAAAAGTGGTTCTTTTCCTCCCTCTCTTCCCAGTGTAATCGGGGGTGCCGAACCATCGAGTAATAATAGACTAGTTTGCCCCTAGCTTTAACACCACCATTTCTATATTCTCTTGCCAAATAAACATGACTTAGATAATAGAGTCAAGAATATTTTCACAATTAGAATTCAAGGTACCTTTGAGGAAAGGAGAAAGGGGAAAGGGAGGGCAGATAAAGGGAGAGAAAGAGAGATCAGCATAAACAAGTACAATATAGAAAAAGAAATTAGAGTCTTTGACTGTTGCCAGTGAGCCTTGAAAGCAGAATAAAAGGCCAGAAGAGGCCCAGGGGTCTTTAAACGTTCACTAATAAACAGGAATTTTTAGGTTACAAAGGGGTAGACAACAATGAGCAGAACTGGAGTAACCTGATAACTTTCGTTTTCATGGTGCTGAAGACTGAACCTAAGACCTCCTGGATACCAAGCAAGGGTTGTGTGATTGAGCGCTGGTCCCAAACTCAGTTTACAAAGTTATTGAGAGTTAATTAAAAATCTATAATGTGTTCGTTTTAGATTTAATTTTAGAGTAGAATACAAACATTATAAAAGCCAGAAAATTATTATGAATTTTTACATAGATAGGCTTAATAGAATGCAAAAAACACCCCACTGAAGGCGTATTATAGAGAAAAAGACTGATGCCTTTGGCAATGTAAATAAAAATGTAAGCTTTTGTACATCAAGAACACACATAATACAACTCTCCTGTTGGTGCATCTTCTTTCTGTGCTTTCCCTCTCTGAGACTTGTTGCTTTAATTTCTCCATTATTTTGACACAGAAACCCTCAATGGCATTCAATTTATCAAATCTGTTCTTTTAGGTTAAGTAACTTTTGTGTCCTGAGAAAGCTTTGTCTTCTGCCAAGGTCTCAGATCTGTTTCTCTAAGGCCCTTATTCCAGATTATCCGAGTTTCAGCTTTCACAGTTAAGTCTCTGACTCCTCTGAAGCTAATCTTTGTCTTCGCTGTAGAACTCAGCCTGAATAACAGTTTTCTTTTGTGCAGATATCCAAGTGTTTGGCAACAGTTTTCAATAATGACTATCTTTACCTTGTCAAAATATCTTGGTAAATAACAAACACCTGCACTGAAATCTCCTGTTGACTGTCTTTAGGTCTTTTCTTCCCCACAACACCCTCTTGTCCTGATTAGTTGGGCTTCACTTTGTGATGAAATCAGTTTAAGTTCTCCAACCACATTCTCCTTTCTCAGCAACTCTAAGAGAGCTTCATCTCATTCCAAAGTCTTGGAGTTGGTTTGTCGATCTCTATAAAATAACTTGATGAGTTTCAATTGGGGTTAGCCAAAGTTACAGATGAATTTAGGGCATGAGTGCCTTCTCAATAATAGATCTAATATACAAATACATAGTCTTTCCCTGATGTGTATCTTCAGGTTCTTTCAGCAGGTCTGTGTGGGATTTTTTTCTCTGTACATTAGGTCCAATTTTATCTAAGTTTATCTCTAAAAAGTCGCCTTATGAGCTAGCTGCTGTACCACACAGAGGACTCTGGGTCAGCAAACGGCTCAGATACTTAACATCCAGGTTTAATGCTTCATTGTTTGCAATAGGCAGAAAAATGGAACCAGGCTGGAAATTCATCAATAGATGAATGGGTAAAGAAAATGTGGTACTTTATGCACAATAGAGTTATATTCAGAAACATACACATACAAACACACACACAAACACACACACACACACACAATCATGACAACTTCAGAAACACTGGGATTGGAAGTTATTGTGTTAACCAAAAATAAACCAAGTTTAGAAAGACAAATTCTGTGTTTTCTCATATATGGATTCTGAATTTTAATATCTGTGCATGTAGCTAGAAAGGAGTTGGAGATTATAATGAGACAACGAGATATTAAGGGAAGGGGAGGAGGGGAGTTAGAGGGTCAGAGAATACATGCTATGAAAGTGGGGGGAGGGGGAGGAAGAAGAGGGCCAGAGGAGCTGAGCAGAGGGATGGGGGAGGGGAGAAACAATAAGAACATAAAGATTCCAAAATGAAGCCCATTCCCTTAGAATAACTTTAAAAAACTAATAAATAAAATAAATTTTTCTCCAAATAATTTGTTCTGATGATACCATAAATTATACTTTACTATTTCATATCCAAATTTTGTTGCTGGTACATACAAATATAATTGACTTTTTGTATTGGCCTTGTGTCTCACAACCTTGCTAAATTCATTTATTAGTCTTGGAAGAGTTTACTGTTTGAGGGGAGGGGATCTATTCCTCAGATTTATTACCTGGTCAATCTTTCCTCAGATAAAATCCCCTACAACTCAAATATGAGACAACTCAATAGAAATGAATGAAACATTTAAAAATATGTCTAACAAAGGAGCTACACGTATTCATTTGGTCCTTAAAGAGATGGAAATAAAAACCTAAACAAGATCCCAAGAAACATCCAGCCACCTGGCTAAGGTTAAACAAAGCACAATGCTAAATATACTAATTGTGGTTGGAGATCAGAGTAACTGAAGCTTCCCTCAGTCTTGGCTCAAGTGTAAAACATCATTTCTTTTAAGAATTTGCCAATGCCTTGTAGAGTTAAATTCTCATTATATATTTGAGCAATTCTGCCTCTGGATGCTCAGTTAAGAGAAACAAAAACATGTCCACAAAAATAGTGTGTACTTGAATGTTCATGCCAACTTCACCAGAATACACTAGAAAACCAACTAATGTTCACCAATAGCGGATCGGGTAAGCAATCTGTCATATGGTCACTCAGCACACCACTGCACAACAATAAAAGAAATGAACAATTGCTATATACAGCAGCATAGGAGAATCTAAAAGGCATTGTGCTTTGTAAAATAGTACATACTGTATGGTTTCACATATATGAAGTTTTAGAATTGGAAAAACTAATAAAAGTACTTTGGAAATTTGGGCTAGGGAGATGGTTCAATTGGCCAGACTCTTGAGTGGGCATCGAACAGGAGTTTATTTCCCCAGAATCCAGGTTAAAGCCAGGCCTGGACAGGTGTCCCCATGACTACTGTGCTGGAACAGCAGAGACAAGAGGATCGCAGGGCTTGCTGTCCTGTCTGTCTAGCTGACACAGCGAATTTCCAGCTCAGTACAAAATCCTCTCTCAAAAGATAAAGTGGAGAGTGACTAATAAAGACTCCTGACGTTGACCTCTGACCTCCATGTGTGCACACACATGGACATGCACACCAACATGTATGCCCACAAACTCACACACAGGCACAAGAAGTCATGAAAATTAAATTTGAATAAGATGGCCCAAGAGAATGTCCCAGGGTGACAGAAATAGTCTATCTCTGGATTTTGGCCATGGTCATATAGATATACATCTATTAAAATTAAGTAAATTGTCCAGGGATAGAGAGATGGTTTAGAGTTTAGAGCTTTTTGGTTTTTGCAGAGGATTCAAGTTCAGTTCTCAGCACCCACATTGAAGCTCACTTGCAGTTAATAGTTGCTGGGGATCCTACACCATATTTGGGACTCTGTGGGCTCCTTCCCTCATGTATGATATATGCAAACTCACACAGGCACACACACACACACACACACACACACATACACACACACAAAAATAATAAATAAATCTTTCAAAATATTCAATGAATTATGTGATAAATGTGGATTCATTTTCTTGCATATAGATTATGCTGAAATTATGTTTTTAAACCATAACGAATAGTCAAGAAAATGGCAGACTGAGAGCTTGTATTACTGGAAGCAGAAAAGCATGTAAGGTTATTGCTATAGGAAGAATCCTCAAAAGCACTAGGGAAGTGATGTGCACGCCAATAGAATATCACAAATGCAATAAAGAAGCTATTTGTAAATAAAAAATATGGGCAACAAACACTAAAATGAAAATTCTTAGAGATCAAAGAAATGCAAATCAGAACAGTTCTTATCTACTCTTTTTTTAATACCCTGATTCCCTTCAGGTAGAGAGAGAAAGATGTTTTAGATCTTTAGAGACAATGCAAACTACAAGAATCTCTCTGGGAAAAAAAAGTCAATATATATACAGAATGCTCCGTTATCACAATGCTCAGATGTAGGGCTTATAGAGAGCTGTGGCTGTATTTGCTCCTTAAACCACCACTGGTTCAAAGATCCTCTAGTTTATGCCTCTGTTTGTGTGCTTCTTTCCAACGAGGTAAAATTTAACTTTTATTGAAAGAAGCCATCCTAGCTTTGCGAGAGCTACAAATCTCCAAAACAACTGCTGTCTGAGAGACTCTTCCAGATACCTTTAAGAGATCGGAGGCAGGGTTGTGGCTCAGTGGCAGAGCACTTGCCTAGCATGCATGAGACCCTCAGTGGCAGACAGAGACAGACAGAAACAGTGACAGAGAGAGGAAGACAGACACACACACACACACATACACACACACAGAGAGAGAGACAGAGACAGAGAGACAGAGACAGAGAGAGAGGAAGATACACACATAGACAGAGAGACAGAGGCAGAGAGAGGAAGACAGACACATAGAGAGAGACAGAGACAAAGAGAGACAGAGAGACAGAGAGGCAGAGACAGAGAGAGGAAGATACACACACATAGACAGAGAGACAAAGGGAGAGAGAGACAGAGACAGAGAGACAGAAAGGTAGAGAAGAAGACACACACACACATAGAGACAGAATACAAGACAGAGGGGAGAGGGAGGGAGGGAAGGAGAGAGATAGGTCTCAGTGCTTGACTCAATCACTATGGCCTAGGAGCAGTCTGACATCTGGGGTATATACTTCTGTGTGTGAATAACACATTAGATCAAGTCCCCTTTGAACCATGTAGAGCAGAGAAGGGGATGCCAAGGGCACAAATGATGGACTGGTTAAAAAGATGCAACTACTACAGAGGACCAGCATCATCTTCTTTACATAATCAGAATTTCCGGTTCCTTCTGGAATCCTTGGGGCCGTTTTCCCCAGGACATAAGAAGAGTGTTATGAGTCAGCCCATCATCACACATGGACTTTGAGATGATGGCTCTTTCTCAGTCACCACGGGATTTGTCTTCCCTGCTATGAGCGCAGGTATTATGGGGACAGACTACACCCAAAACGAAAAGCTAACATCCCAGAAAAACACTCACTCACCACCTAGATGTGTGTACTTATGGAAGGAGTCAGCTGCTGGGGTCAAGTCGTTCCACCCACAGCGCACCCATCCAGGCTCTCCCACAGCCCCCCAGGACCTGGGGCACCAAGCAGATGTCTGCCCCACTCTTGACAAGTTTGCCCTGCTTTAATTTCCCCCTTGCCATTTTCTTCAGCCCACACCTGACCTCCTCCTTGCCCTTGCGATGTTCAAAGGTCTTCTGCAAATCTCCTTAGCTAGCAAGAAGGCCACAGGTTAAACCCTCCCCCAGTCCTTAAGCCCTCTTGCAGGTTCCAGCCTCTTTACTGATCTCTCCCTTTATCCCTATCTTGCCTGCTGCCAGGAATCACACCCTGGGTGATGGCAGCTCCCCTTCTCTTGCCTTGAATTACTCTACATTTTTAGCACCAAGATCTACTCTGAGCATTAATGTCTGTCCCTAGTAGGTATATCTTACATTTCTTTACAATTCTAAGAAGGTAGGTGATGTGGCCTAATCTGGACCCTCCCTTCAGACATTGTAGTATGAACTCAGGCTCTTCCTAGATGCGGCATCTGCTAAGCCTGCCTTGCCTTTGTCTTGATTTGTAAAGGGGGAACAGAGTAACACCTGCTTCTCTGGCCTGACCCGAGGGTTGGAACCAATACAAGACCCATTTTGGTATGCGCCTGGTAATGCTGTAGCTATTCAGGAAATGTCAACTATAAATATATAGATGCTTGCAAATGAACAGGGTGGAATGGCTATAATGGGAGGGGTCATTAAATAAACAGAGGGATTAAGTTCTAGCTTCACTTCTGATGCCATGATAAAATTACCCAGAACAAGCAACTTAGGGACAAGGGATTTATTTCTGCTTATAATTCCAGGTTACAGTTCATCCGTTGTGGGGAAGGTAAGAACTTCAAGTGGCTAATCACGTAGCCACAGTCAAGAGTGGAGAGGGGAGGGTACATACTTGTTCATCTGTTTGCTGTGCTCAGCCCCATTCATACACTCTTACACAGTTCAGGAAGCACTACCTAGAGAATGGTGTCACCCACAGTGGACTGGGTCTTCTTATAGCAATTAACGTATTTAAACAATGCCACACAAATATGCTCCCAGGCCAAGCCACTGTAGGTGATCATCCAGGTGATTCCAGGATGAGTCAAATTGACAAGGTCACAGGCAGGGTGACCAGTGTGTAGCAGAGCGAGTCTATGATAGCCCGAACTGAGACAGAAAACCTGGAGCTAGCATACCACAGACTCCAGTATTATCATAGCCCCCAGAACTGTGGCTAAGTGGTAGAAATGTGGGAAGGAAAAGCACGACTCAGATACTATCAATCACTCTGATACATTCATGTGTTTGTGTATATTTTATAATTGCAAATATTATTAGCTACTCAAATATAATTAATTCACCCAACAAATATTTACTGAACATCCATTATGTGCCAAGGAAACAAGAAATTTTTTCTTAGAATCAACAGAATAACATCCAAGATGTGTCTTCTCTGTTATATTCAGCCATCAAACTAAAGAATACAGTTGAGTCCTGGTACCTTCTGGTCTGAAGCAAGGAGTCCAGTCTCCATGCCCACAATAAGCAGAGCTGGTTAGTGTTAAAGTGGCTGGAAATTTCCCATCCTAAAAATCTTTTGGCGGTTGTCGGTCTTTCCTGGATCCTTACACTCAAAAGTCTCACTCCAAGCATTTTTATGGCACAGTCTTTCGTGGATGTCAGTCTAGCAAGGCCCTTCTTCCTTAAGAGCAAGGTCAAGCATTCCATATCTGAGAAAGCTCCCTCTCCCCTAAATCCCTACCTATCACCCAGACACCCCTCCCCTAACCCCTACCTACCACCCAACCACCCCTCCCCCAACTATCACAACCTATCTTAATTTGCTTCCTGTTGCTGTGATCAAATAGTGACCAAAAACACCTCAGGGAAGTAAGGGTTTATTTGACTTACATCTCCCAGCAACTGTCAATCACTGAGGGAAATTAGGGTAGGAACCTGGAGGCAGGGACTGGTCAGAGTTGACAGAAGAGTACTGCTTACTAGCTTGCTCTCCAAGTTCAAGTTCATTACCTTTCTTATAGCTCCGAGGACCATCTGCCCAAGGGTGGTACCACCCATAGTAGGCTAGGCCCTCCTCATCAATTATTAATGAGAAATTGTCCCACAGACAAGCTCCCTGACCATTCTGATGGAGGCAATTCCTCAGTGAGAGTCCATTGTCAAAGTCTGTGTTGAGTTGGCAAAACTCAACCAATCCATCTAGAAATATGAAAACTACTTCCTGGCTTAAAACAGAGTGAATTCCATGTGGGTAATGGTTTCTCAAGGGATGGAAAAACTGAGCCATCTACAAGTGAACAGGGAGGGAAACTATGAATTAGCACGAGGAAGGAGCCGGTGGCATCCTGAGGATGGAAAGGCAGTGAAGGAAAGTACCAGAGCCCAGGAGCCACAGTCACAGTGCTGAGGTGGACCTCAGTGGCCCTGTGTGGTAGGAAGAGGGTCACAGAGGCCCACCCAGCGAAGGAGTAAGTCGCCTGACTCCTCCCTCCTGCTGCTGATCTTCAGTGCTGCTCTTTGGTTAAAACAGTTGACAGCTGCCTGTAGGGTTCCTAGCAGCCCACAAGTAAGCCCCAGACTACTTTTTACACTTCTCTACCCTAGCAACTGAAGGAGCCAGGAAGTGTAAGGGGCTGCCCCCTCTTCCGTCTCCCTTAGACAGGCCTCCCTCTTCTGCTTGCCCAAAGCTAACTCTGTCTTTGTTAGAACTCTGATTCCACTGGCCATGACCTCTATTTCCTACTCTGCTTTCTGTACCACGGTGCAGAATTTCAGAGTGGCGGGCAGTGAATGGCCTCATTCATCCTGTTCTTCTAACTAGCATAACTCACAGTATGCAATGGGCGCTCAACCATCCTTGCATAGAGGGGAAAGGAAAGTCCTACCTCCACCTTCAGGCTTTGTCTTTTTATATCTCTGTCTCTGTTTCTGTCTCTCTGTGTCCCTGTGTCTCTGTTTCTCTGTGTCTGTCTCTCTGTCTCTGTCTCTCTCTCTCTGTTTCTGTTTCTCTCTCTGTAGACCCAAAAGTGCTCTACTATTGAACTATACCTCAACTCTCTTCCTTCTTAAAATTTATTACTATTACTATTATTATCATCTGTGTTGTGTGAGTAAACACAGGCATTCCCATGTCATGGAGGTCAAAGAACAACCTCTGTGTGGGTCATTCCCTTCTACCTTGTTTGGAGACAGAGCTGTTCAATGCCTCATATGCCAGGCTTACTGGTCGGTGAGCTTCCAGGGAGTCTACTAGCTTCACCTTCCATGTCTCCATATGAATGCTGGGATTTTAGACATGAGTATTAACATATCCAACTCAGGAAGCCAGGTTTGTTCAGCAAGCACTTACCTACTATGATGCTTAGATTTGGTTAACTAAGCTAGAGCGTCCATCTGGAAAGAGGGAACCCAAACTCAGAAAATGCCTCCATCAAATTGGCCCGTAGGCAAGTCTGTGAGCCATTCTCTTGATTGATGACTAAGGTGGAAGGGTCTAGCCTACTGTGGGCAGTGCCACCCCTGGGCATGTGATCCTTCCTGTGTTGTAGAAGAGAGAAAGGTGAGCAAGCCAGTAAGTAAGTAGTGTTCCTTCATGGCTTGTGTTTCAATTCTTGCTTCCAGGTTCCTACCCTGAGTTCTTGCCCTGGCCTCCCTTCTCAGTGGACTGTAAGCTGTGAGTTAAGATAGGTCTCTGTGTTGTTCTCAGTCATGGTCTTTACCACAGCAATGGAAAGCTAACTAGAACACCCACTGAGGCATCATCCTCCCCCCCCCATCCCTTCTTCTTTTCCTCCGGCTGCCTCCCTCGACTATCTAACTCTGCTTAGCATGAAAGAATGAACAAGAAACATACCCCAACTCTTTACCCCTGGGTTTGCAAGCTGAGACCTTTTATGTAAGTCATGCCAACAATAATTATGAAAGTTATTATACTCATAGTGCTGTCAACATATCAGCCTTCTACCGTCCATAGCCACTTGAGAATGCTCTGTGGAAACTGCCTCATATCTCAAAATATCTTCCCTCTACCACCCAAGATGCTTCGAGGGCACCTCTTCCTGCTGCTAATCAGTATGTGCTCAGGATAAACAAGCTCATCTTAAAATCAGCTTAAGCAAAACATAATTAGGAAGATAAATTAGCTGCCCCCAAGATTGCATAATGAATGCCCAGGCCAAAAAAAATTAGTATTTTTATTATCTGCTGTTTTTATTAACTGTGTAATATTTTCCCTTCGCCCACTGTAACAGAAGGAAGTACCACTGATCTCAACAACTGAAACTGATTGTCTCTGCAATGCTTACTGTGGGATGAAACCCAGATTTTTTTTTTTTTTTTAGGTTGTCTAGGAGGCCAGGAAGGTATGGGCCACAGTGTATGTGTAGGAGTCAGAGGACAAACTCAGGTGCCAGTATTCATCACCTTATTCACCGCAGAGTCCCTAGTCATTTACTGAGGCACATACCAAGTTAGTTTAAAGCTTTCATGGGTCCACCTGTCTCTGGCTGGGACTCCATACTTGTGCGACTGCATCTAGCTTCCCACGGGTTCTAGGTATCTATCCAAAAGCAGAAACTTACATTCTGAGCAAGTTCTTCTCTCACTGGGCCCTTTCCTCGGCTTCCAAAGAAGTTTTGTTTTTTCTTTTCTAAATATTGATTGTGTGTGTGTGGACACACCCATGCCAAGGTATGCGCACGGAAGTCAGAGAACAACTTTGTGGAGTTGGTTCTCTCTTTCCACCTTTGTATGGATGCTGGGGGCCAAACTCAGGCTGTCAGGATTATATACCAAGCACTTGAACCTCTGGACTACCTCTCTGGCCCTGTGTTTGCTTTTCTCATACATGGAGAATAGCAGGTAAGTATTAAAGAAAGAAGGTAATGAGAGTCAGGAAACCAGCATCCAACTCCCAGTTCTGGTTTATGGCGGAGCAATCCTGGTCCAGTCTGGACCTGTGGGAGACCAGGTTCTTTTGGTATGAAATAAATGACACTAGAAGTAGATGCTTGCTTTGTGGTTCAAATGCATCCTTTACATCTTTGCCATGACCTCACGAATTATTTACTAGTATTGTTTCATATAAAGAAGGAGTCAGAGGAATTAACTTGTTCAAGAAGATATGAAAACTGGGTGTAATTTTTTACATTGAAGTCAGGAAGAAATCATCAGAAATGTAACAGGAGCTAAATTAGGGGATTAAATAAAGCCTAAATAATAGGCCTGGAACCCACATTTCTGACTGGACACTCACTATTCTCTGCATTTCACTCTTTCCCTATGCAAAATGTCAGGTCATTAGTGCCTGTCAATCAGTGGTCCCTGGAGAGGACTCATCTGTAGCTACAATTTGTAGCACTGCATAATGTTTGTACCTTTCAAAAGTGCAGTCAGTGTTGAAAACCAGATCTCTCCATGTCTCTTTCTCTGTGTGTCTCTGTCTGACACCTTGACAGTATCAGACAGAGGAGACAGGCTGGGGATGTAGCTTAATCACAGAGACTTTGCTTGGCATATTCAAGGCCTTTGGATCAATTCCTGGAAATGAAAAGACATTCTGATAGAAACTCAGATGATGACAAGGCTGTGGGCCATTTCCCATTTCAGTGAATTGGTCACTCTATGTGACAACAGCATTCAGTGGAAACCTATGGTGCCCTGCAGTGAACACTTTCTCTGGCGAACTGTGTCCTATTGCCAGGCAATCATGTTCTCTGCCTGGTATATGGGAGACATCTTTAGTGGTCACTGAATCTAGAAGCTGCAGACCAGAAGTTTGCAGATTCCTGAAACCCAGGAAATTCCTGTCTTAGGCAAGCCAGGTTAGCCTGTGTGTGACATCACATGATCACTGCCCTTGTGGCCTTGACAACCTGGGATGGCATCAGTGTCATGCTATACTCTGGTGATTCTGCATCTCCTTGGAAACTCCAGTCATTCAAGGATATAAGGCTAAGAATCCAGTATTGTGGAAAGAGATTGGGTAGTTCACACAGGGGATATACATCTGGTCACTACTAGTGTGACGACTTCCAATGGAGGTTAGTATGGATTGAGTAGTTAGTTATTCAGTGTTTAAGTCTCTCTGCCCTGCAACACATTGGTCCACTAAATATTTAGGAAATGTCTTCCATGTGGCAGGCACCATACTAGGCACTGAGAGTATAGAAATGGCTGGGTAAGGACAAAACCCTTGCCCTCAGAGAACTCACATCTAGAGGAGGAAACAGAAAGCACCTTGACATTATCAGACGGAGGAGACAGGCTGGGGAGATGTAGCTCAGTCATGGAGACTTTCCTTGACATATTCAAGGCCTTTGGTTCAGCTACTGGAAAGGAAAAGACATTCTGATAGAAATTCAGGTGATGACAAGGCTGTGGGCCATTCACCTTACAGAAAACAATGACAGAGACACAGGGCCAATGGTAACTTGGGAGGATGCCAAGGAACACCAGAAGTGGGACCCAGTTTTACCAAGGTCTCCAGTTGCTGGCACTTTAAAATGTAAATCTTGGAGCTGTGAGAGTCAAGGGTATCTATAACTATTTAATCATTTAATTATGAACTTTTTTCCTCTGTGAGAAACAGTTTTATGGCTATCATCCATATCAATGTCAAATCTTGTTCTTGCACAGACAGATTGGAAATGTATCAAGTCAAACTCACCCAAACACCGGCACAAAGGTTGAGAATAAAGGGTGGGGCGAGAGACCAAGCTTTTTAGCAAATCTGTTGACATTTTACTAAAGGAAGTATGGCTGGAGTTGGGGCTTCACCTGCTAAAATCCGAAGCAGAAAACTAAGTAAGTACATAATAGTGCGTATGTGTCCTGAAAGCTGCAGGCTACTTCAGAAAAGGAAATAATGACATTGTGACAAACAAAATAAGACACCTGATTTCACAGTGCCTGAATTCACGCACCTATTCATTGCACAAATACAAACCGAGGGCCCACTGTGCACCAAGATAATGTGCACCATAAATAATGAGACCATGCTCAAATAAATTCCAGCAGATTTATCTATATTTTAAATAACTTATGTTATTCTTCTGATTATAAAATAATGAATTTTGGCTATAAATTTGGCTTTTGGCAGTGCCGGGAATGGAACCCAGGATCTGTGCTTATTAGTTCGTGCTGTGCCACTGAGCCACATCTAAGCGCTTATAATTTTTAAAATATTAAATATCTAAGCTTAAAAAGTATTAAAAATCTGCCAGACATTGCAGTTCACACCTATAATCCCAGAATATGGGAAACAGAGACTTGGAGATCAGGAATTTAAGGTCACGCTCAGCTGTGTAGTGAATTCGAGGCCAGCCTGGGCTCCATGACACCCTGTCCCAAAACAAAACAAAAAAATCAAATACAAAGCAAACAGATACCTTGGTTGATGAGAATGTTTCTCAACCCCGGGTGCTATTGGCATTTGTCTGTAAGCAGTTGCCCCGGGGCCGACCTGGTCTTCCATGCATGATAGGTTGTCCATCAGCATTCCTGGGCACTGCCCACCGTGTGAACACTCTGCACCTCCACATTCACTACCATCAAAATTCCCAGCATTCAAATGGGCATGATGTGCCCAACAAATTTCCTGTAACTACTTCTATGTTGATAGAAGAGCAACGTTGTCTTTACAGTGGTCAGCAGAGACTCAAAACTGCCCAAGCCCTGAGAATCAAGCCCATGCACAAAAGGAACATCCACGTCACACCATTCAAGGCTCAGGGAATGCTACAGAAGGAGAAGACAGACTGTCAGGGCTGGAGGAAGTGGGGAGTGGTGCCGAATGCTGACTTCCAGGCGGGACGAGCGATGGCTTATCTTGGCTGTCAACTTGACTGGATCTGGAATCAACTGTAACACACCTGTAACAAATGATCTTTTCTCTTTCTCTCAGTCTTTCTTTCTTTCTTTCTTTCTTTCTTTCTTTCTTTCTTTCTTTCTTTCTTTTTTCCTTCCTTCCTTTCTTCCCTTCTTCCTTCTTTTCTCTCCTCTTCCTCCTCCTCTTCCCTCTTCTTAATGTATTTTCTTAATCAGATTGTTGACGTGAGAAAACCTACCCTAAACATAGGTGGCATTTTCTGGTGACAGCCTAGAGAAAAGGATATGGGCGAAGGATTTTTTTGCCTTTTACTTGCTTCCTCGTTCTCTGCCAGATTCTTCTGTCCTAGTGCGGTGGCATTCCTTCACGGATACCAGAGGCAGCCACTTAGGACTTCCAACATGAACAGCAGCAGCTCTCCAGGACTCCTCGGGCCTTCTGCACTCGAGGACAGCTGAGACATTCAGCTTCACATTCTGAACAACTACTTATCTTCCAGTGTGAGACAATGGTTGCTGGACTACCCAGACCACGCTGTGTAAGCTAATCCAATGAATCCCCTTTTAAAGTGTATAGTCATTCTATCGATTCTGTCCATATACAAAAACTCTGACTAATACAACACGGCTGTTGCACTCTGGAACTCACTGCAGCTGTGATTACCCACAAAAAGATTGGGTCCATCAACAGCCTGCCCTGCAAAGGGGCAGGGCTCACCGGGCTACACCCCTTCCTGACGATTTATACAGGACAAATATTTTCTTCAATTGTTTAACCACAGAGGAGGTGCCCCTTCTCTCGTCAGCAAACTCCTCCCCATAGTCCTATAACCAACCTTAATAAGATGCATTGGATCACCAAAATTCTGTCTTATTTATTCTCTGTCTCTGTCTCTCTGTCTCTCTCTGTCTCTCTCTCTCTGTCTCTGTCTCTCTCTCTCTCTCTCTCTCTCTCTCTCTCTCTCGTGTGTGTGTGTGTGTGTGTGTATATACAATATACAATGTGTATGTGGGCATATTTGTACCACTCCACTCTTGTGGCGGTAAGAGGACAGATCTGGAGAGTGAGATTTCTCCCTCCTTTCAGGGATGAAATTCAGATCATCAGGCTTGCATGTTTACCCCCAGACACAGCCTCACTACCCCCACCTCACCCCCACCACCCACCACCTCAGTGACCTCTCCCTCACTGACCCCAGCTTCAAAAAGTAGAAAGGGAGCTAGTAGGGAAGAGGACAGTTAGTGGGAAGAAGAAAATCAGAGGATAAAGGTGTGTGTGGGGGGCGGGGAGGAGGGAGAGGGAGAGACTATAATAAAATATGCTATGCATGGGTATGAAAATATAATGAATCTATTATCATGTATAATTAACATATATTAATAAGATTGTTCTTTTAAATCCCAGTATTCAAGAGGTAAAGGCCAAGGAGCAAAATAGTCTTACAGACAGACAAACAAACAAACACCAACAGCACAAACCCCACTTCAGCCCCAGCACCCTTTGCCATAGGTTAGAGAGCAGGAGAGTCCCGCTCCTCGCTTCAGCCCTGCTTTAGGTTACTGGGCCTCCCTCTGAGAGGCTTCCTACTGCCCCAGCAGAGGATGATGAGCAGAAGGGATGGGGGTGGGGTGCTCTGCCTCCAATGGGCAGCTGTGTCAACCTCTCCAGGGTCAGGGAGCATCACATGAGAGGGGACGGAAAGAATGGGCCCACCAAGGGGCCCATCCCTAGGATGGAGGCGAGGCCAGTGAAGCCACACCCTCCTCGAGGTACTATCCAAGTCGACGGTTGTTAGGGGAAGCAGTGTCCACCTTTTTTTTTCAGTGGTATAGCCACTGGTCTGTTGCCCTTGCTCCACTGAACAACCTCCCACCCATCTGGACAATAAACTAATTATACACACACAAAGAAGACATGCAAATGGGAGGGAAGGCATGAGAGAAAGGGAAGATGAAAATGATTTACCTTTATTATATAAATGCATGAAATTGCTAAACAATTTTTAAAATTATAGTCCTCTTACTTCCCTGGGTAAAAAGAGAGCAAGGCAAAATATACATGTTACAATTCACAGACCAAAGGAAGATCATGAAGAAGGTAGACCAAAGTGGGGGTGATTTGGTTCCTCTGAGAAAGGGAACAAAATAATCACAGGAACAACTATGGAGACGAAGAGTGGAGCAGAGACTGAAGGAAAGGCCACCCAGAGACTGTCCTACCTGGGGATTCATCCTATAAACAGTCACCAAACCCTGAAACTACTATGGATGACAAGAAGTGTGTACCGAAAGGAGCCAGTTATGGTTGTCTTTTGGAGGGGCCCTGCCAGAGCCTTACAGATAACAGAGGCGAATACTAGCAGCCAATAATTGGTCTGAATGTGGGGTTCACTATAGAGGAGTTGGAGGGCAAGCTGGAGGAGCTGGGGGGGGGTGGTTTGCAGCCCCATGGGAAGAACGACAATGTCAGCCAACCAGATGCCCCAGGGCTCCCAGGGACTAAGCCACCAACCAAGGGGTATATGCGGTTCCAGTCAAAAGATTGGCAGAGGAATGCCTTTTCGGGCATCAGTGGGAGGAAAGGTCCTTGATCCTGTTAAGGCTCAATAGAGGGCCCAGTGTGGGGAAATAGAGTGGGGGTCATGGGAGTGGGTTGGGTGGAGGAGCATATTCTTGGAGGCAGGTGGGAGGATGGGTTAGGGGTTTTCGGGGAGGGGGGAAACCGGGAAGGGATGTAACATTTGAAATGTAAATGAAGAATATATTCAATTAAAAATTTTTAAAAGAACAAAAGAGAGAGAGAGAGAGAGAGAGAGAGAGAGAGAGAGAGAGAGAGAGAGAGAGAGAGAGAATGGAACTTTCTTTCAGTATGGGGACTCCTAAGAGTGGACAGGCAGTGTGGCTCATTTCCCTGTGGAGAGAGACAAGCCCACCACAGGCTCCAGACAGAGCCCTCATCCCCTTCCTGTGTGGATGACGGAGGTGGCCCTCTGCAAAGAAAGGCGGGTCAGGGAATCTGGCCAGTAAGGGAGGACAGGCTTGGCTCCGCGGGGGATCAGTGGCCTCGGGCTTAGCTGCATGCGTCATACCGTCATCCAGGCCGTGCCCCAGACTTGCCCTCTCCCAATAAGCTTTGCTGACGACACTGGAGCAAAGCCTACTCTCACACACACACACACACACACACACACACACACACATGCACGCGCGAGAGCTC
The DNA here is from genome assembly GCA_036184795.1 of Tokudaia tokunoshimensis. Classification (NCBI taxonomy): domain Eukaryota; kingdom Metazoa; phylum Chordata; class Mammalia; order Rodentia; family Muridae; genus Tokudaia; species Tokudaia tokunoshimensis. Next base: position 23,042,023 of record BTHU01000009.1, read on the forward strand.
AGAATTGTGCCTAGTTCTCTGCTAAGGAACAGGTGGGGGAGGCTGCCCGGCCACTCCCTGCTGCCCGGACTTTCAAAGAGTCTATTGTGCTTAACCTAAAGCAAAGCACCTGCCTGGGGCAGGTTATTTGGTTGTTTGGGCACAAACGTGGTTTGTAAAGAAGCAAACATTTTCAGTTAATAAAAATGCCTACTGAACTCAGGCCTGGCTCAAGATTTGTAGGTCCCTGGAGCCCCAGTTTAGCTTGAGACAAAAGAAGTCTGGTGTATTATCTCTTAGTCACACAGTTGGTGCAGCTTCTAGTCATCAAGCATTGAGGGGGAAGGGCGAGAGGGCCCAGACTTGGCTGTTCATTTCTTGGATAACCACTGAGCTCCCGGGGGGAGGGGGGAAAGCCCCATGTTCTGCAAGAAACAACTCAGTTTCTATAGAACGCTTTCACCTCTCAAAAGTTCAACACCCCCCCCCAGCAGTCAGCTGAATGAGCCCCTATCTCCACCCTCTGTTCCTCAACTCCCCCTACTTGTTGACCTACACTACAAGTCTGCATCACCAGTTTTCACAGATTTTCTCCCGATTTTCAATAGAGACTGGAAAACAGGATTTTTATGTGAAATCTTTTTCACATTTAAGTACAGATTAACATCTTAAAAACCTTCCCCAAATCTGTGACTAGTTGTGTCTTAGGATCAGTGAGGGCAGCAATTGAGGGTTAGGCTTCTAGGGAGCCTAGGGAAGAAATCTGGCCTACACCTGCATGCTGTGTGACATTGGCCACGTATCTAACCTGGCTTTGTCTTACTCTCTCATGCTTAAAAAGGGCATGCTAAAGCACACTGCACACTTAGAAGAGAGAACGTGTGTGGCTTCATAACTACAGGCTGTTATCTTTATGGGACACCTGGTCTGCTCTCCCAGGAGTCTTTTTGACAGTGTCATTGAGAGAGGAACATTCAATCAATGCCTGTACTGTTGGAGACAGGAAGTTCATGGCCTCTTAGAGAATTCCAGTGACTGTAGTTGAGGAGCAATCCCCACACCTCAGGCTATGTTCATTTATTTCTCATGTGGCCAACAGATGCCCTTCTAGAATCTCCCGCAGGCTTCTCTGCTTTTAGAGACTGAGTTATTTCACACCTGGCCCTTCTATTAGCCAGACTCCGCCTCTGATCCCTGTCTGTAGATGCAGTCCCACTTACAACAAATCCCGTGATGGCCTGCCTGCTCTGGGTTGGATATCTCTGAAGCAATGACTTAGTGCATACAGTTTGTGGGTAAGTAATTTGGGGACATTGAAGTGAGTGAAAGAGGAGAAGGGAGAAAAGCCGATGGATGCCTCTGTTAGCTGCCAGTGAATGAGATCCACACACAGTTCCCATCCTCACTGGAATGTGTGAATAGAGAATTAGAAAATCATTCACCACATCTATTTATTTCAAAGTTAAGCATGCACTTCTCCAACCGTCACTAGAAACCTATCCAAGAGACTAAAAACATGCACACCTAAAGACTTGTATGTAAATATTTGTGGTAGCTTTTTCATACACTTGGAAACAGCCCACTGACACTGACAGATGGAGATGCATGGTCTAGTGAAGCCATACAAGACAACTCTCCATGCAGCAGCTACTTGAATGGTGGAAAGTGAAGCTTCTCATTTTAATGTTAGGGATAAAAGGTGATACATTCGAATGTGTTGCTGTGCTTAGGTACCTGTGATAGTTTTGTTGGAAGAGAGTCTCAGTAAGCAGATTGTCTAGATCAGGTTGGCCTGTGGTCATACCTGTGATGGATTGTATTGGTTGTGTTGGTTGGTGGAGTACCTAGCCCACTGTGGGTAGCACCATCCCCTTGGTTTGGGTCCTCGACTGTATAAGAGGGATGGTAAAATAAGTTGCATGCATGCATGCATTTCATTCTCTCTCTGCTTTTGACTGTGGATATGAGTGGCTGTTAGGAGATTCTGCCTTGACTGCCCCACAATGATGGGCTATAATTTGGAATTTTAGCTAAATAAAACCTTTCTCTTTCTGGATTGATCAAAGAAATTGCAAACAAAATGGATACCATACTGGATTCATCATTTTAGTCAATACTCATTTCTGGTCAGTTGGGTCTCTTTGTAGCAGAGGTGGGCATCTAGACTGCTACCTACTATACCCTAGATTCTCTCTTAGACTGACTCCTGGGCCAGGCAGGTCTGTGTGCTTAGGTCCATCATGGAAAACCCCGCTTCTGTGTCAGACCCTTACTAATAGGGCCCAAAGCAACACAAGCAGACCTAGGCTTTACTGCATCTTTGCACTGTTCTGGATCAGATTCCTTGAGTGCTGTCCACTGTTGGCATCCCTTCTCACATCACCCATGTGCTTCACTTTTTGCCAAGGTCAACTCTGACCCCACGCTCCTGTGGCTTAGAACAGTCATCTCCTGCATGATGTCAGTCTGAGAACCTCATTCCCTTGCTCTTTGTTGGAGGCTGCCATAGGCACCTCACTGTGTAGCCCTTTTCACACACACAATGGCTAACGACATGGCAGTTGCCCCTTCAAACCCAGTCAACTAGAGCACCCTGGAAAGATGGACACACAGCCATATATGTCCCATGCTAGACTTGACTTGTAAGAAACCAGTCATGAGCCCCCTCCTCACACAAGCAGAAGAGAGCATACAGGGGTGAAGATGCCAGGGTTCTCTGTAGAAGTCCGTCACCACTTACCCGCTGGCCCCCATCAGCCTGTATCATTCCTGCCTGCAGAGACTATTTACTCTCTCCTAAGGCATTCAAGAATCTCAAAGCATACATGACCTGCTCAGCTGAGTTCACAACAGCATCATCCAAACCAGGTCCAGCTGTGGATGAGGCCCCGTGGGCGTACTTCCTCAGTCTAATAAAACTAAAGACAAGTCATGTGAGTCCTAACTCCATGGAGGAACAGTTCTAGTCAAACAGAGAGAGAAATGCCCATTTTAAAAGGACAATGAAAAGAGAGTTACTAGCCATTGCGGTAGCACATGTCTGTAATGCTGGCCCGCAGATGGCCAAGGCAGGATGACTGCAAGTTCTAGGCCAGCCTGGGCTACACTGTAAGACCTTGTCTAACAATAAAAATAGACTATAAAAAAAATTGCCACTGGGCAGTGGTGGCACATGCCTTTAATCCCAGCACTTGGGAGGCAGAGGCAGGAGGATTTCTGAGTTCAAGGCCAGCCTGGTCTACAGAGTGAGTTCCAGGACAGCCAGGGCTACACAGAGAAACCCTGTATCAAAAAAAAAAACCCCAAAAAAACAAAAGGAAGAAAGAAAGAATGAAAGAAAGAAAGAAAGAAAGAAAGAAAAATTGCCAATCTTAAAGCCTGTAACATAAAGGCTTCTTCCAGTTTCCATGGTAGATTATAGGGATGTAATAATTTCAGAGCATAAACCTCCAGGCTAGGTTGGTTATACCCTCTAGATCTTCCTTTTTTGTAACTTTTTTAAAAAATTATTTAATATATGAGTATTCTATAGCTATCTTCAGATAGCACCAGAAGGAACCACCAGATTCCATTAAAGATTGTTGTGAGTCATCGTGTGGTTGCTGGGAATTGAACTCAGGACCTCTGGAATAGTAGTCAGTGCTCTTAACCACTGAGCCACCTCTCCAGGCCCTGTATCTTCCTGTTTTAAGGAACCTGCTTCCTGCTGGTACATTTTTGAGAACTACCTTATCATTTTGTGCCCATTCCATCCATTTCAGTTTGATGATGTTTTCGCAGAAATGATTTCCTCAAATACCTTGTGGGTTTCCCACTAATTTCCCTTCACATAAAAGCTGTGACCACTGCTCTTTTTGAGTAGAGCCTTTATCTACCTAGATTCCTGCTGAGAGGTTGAAGCCAGCTCCATTAAGCTTCCAAATGACATCATCACTAGACAGGATCTGTGAGCTTTATCCCTTGTGTCTTAGGAGGGGCTTGCATATGCTTAAACTCCCTGAAGTTTTAACAAAATGTATACAATCTCCATTAGGATTTTTTTTCCACTCTGGGCCAGAATGTATATGAATTAAATGCTCCAATGCAATTTCTTTTTAAAAGGTTTTTTATTTTATTTTTATTTAATTTGGTTGTTTTGAAACAGGGTCTCTCTCTCTACATAGCACTGGCTGTCCTGGAATTTACTATGTAGACCAGACTGGCCTAGAACTCACAGAGCTCTTCTTGCCTCTGCCTTTGGAGTCCTGGGAGTAAAAGTGTGCACCACCATGCCTGACTTTATTGTGAAGTTTAACTGTGTGTCAATTTGTGTGTATGAGTTAAGTACCCACAGAGGATCCAGAGAAGGTCAGATCCCTGGGGCTGGAGTAGAGGATGTTGTGAACCAAGAGAAGCAGATACCGGGACCCCAACTCTGATCCTCTGTAAAAACAGCACACACTCTGAGCTGCGGAGCCATCTCTCCTGCCTCCTGCATAAGTTCCCAATTGTACATCTTTCGCCTGAGGATTTTCAAAATTATCAAGTTCTGGTGCCTTTTATTGCTTGTTAGCTTCTCCCTGCCACTCCTGCCCTCTAGCATTTTACTGTGAGTGCCAAGAAGAAGCACCTTCAATATTTTACTCTGTAATCGTCTCAACTGCACAGTCACACCATCCATGTGTGTGATGTCCTCACGGTTCACTTGTGCCTTTCTGCCTTTAGGACATTTATAGCATTTGAGCATATATACATATACATACAAATAAACATACACATAAATACAATACACATACACACATACATATACATACATACATATCCACACATGGAAAGGAATGTATAAAGTAGTGCTTAAGTGTTTGGAAATTTTTATATTTGCTAAATTCATGCTTTCATTTTTTTTTTTTTTGGTTATTTTAGAACTACTTGAACTTTTTAGAAGAGCCCTGTTAAATGTATAAATGGAAGTTTAAGTAGTCAGTAAATAGCTGTGACTGCCTGTCATGTACATAGGCCTCTAGGAAGCTGATGAATTTAATAAGCTCATTTCATTCCAGCAAGATTTACAAGGAAGACAGGGCAAGCCACAGAACTGTAGAGACCAAAGCAGGGCTAGTAACCATTTCAAGTTCCCTGAGAGGATGGTGGCCCTGCAATGCTGCTTCCCTGAGTCCCTCTAGTGGCTTAGACTGCAAGGCGCACCTGTCAGAGGCACCAAAGAATACTTTTGCTGAGCAATCACTTCCCATGACGTTATATACCTGAGTCAAGTGTGGTGGCGACCATCTCTGATCCCTGTATTTGGGAGAGGCTGAGGCATGAGGATTAGAGGTTGAAGTCCAGCTTGGGCTTCAGGCTGAATTACTATCTCCAAAAAAAAAAAAAATGCATTATCTTATCAACAAGATGAAAAACAAACTCTCAGAAATTCTTCCTCCAGTATTTTTTTTCAAAATTTAATCTCTGCACAAATATTCCGTACTTCACCAGACACTACAATCCCTTTGATCATCTTTAATGATTGCCAATTGCTTCCTTCTCACTCGACCTTCTGTCCCTGCAACCTGTGCTCCTTGTCCTCACACTTGCCCTCTGGCACTGCTGGGCACAGTTCTAATCACTGTTCTAATCTCTTCTCTACCTGACAGCCTTGAAAATATTTGCAAATGGCTTCTCGACTGCCCCCTCACCTCCCAGGCAACACACAGTTCCTTCAACTAATCCCAGCCACTAGATTCTTCTCTCTGTCTTGGTTGTTCCTTTCTGGGTTGTCCACACTCCCCTGAAGATAGGTCTATGAAGTGACTATGAAGTCTATGAAGACATGTTGGCTGTCAAGACCTGCCCCCAATACCAGAGATGCAACCCAGTTATACCAAATGTCACAGAGCAGATACAGTCAACGATCTTGCCAGCCACCCTATCTCCAGACCCCGTTCTCCTCTGGGCATCATTGTCACAGACGGACTGAAAGCTGGGACTGCTTTTATGTGAATGGGCCACACTTCAGCCAACTTCATAGCTGCCTTACTTTGTTTGCCTTCTTTGTAACAAGCCTAGAAACGCTTCACATTTTGGATCAGGCTCATCAGTTTACAAATATAAAAGAATTCAAACAGCCATAAGTAGACGGACAGGTCCACATGAACTAGAAATGCAAACATTCCGAGAGATCAAAAGGAGTCTCGGGAGTGAACTGCTCATCTCATCTCAAGAGGTGAGATGGCCTCTTGGGTACTTGGAGTGGGTCTCTGACCTTTGGGTTGGCAGATGACCAGCCTAAATCCCTTCCTCTGCATTTTAAATTCATTGCCTTCAATACTGCCGTCTGTGGACACAGAAGAGAGACTCTGTCAATAATGTAGCATCCCTCGATAGTGGGAAGACTGATATTCAGTCTATGCACATCTCTCTCTCTGAGTTAATGGAGACGTCTCCCTGAAGGGCTGTTTTTCAAAATCTTTCATCATCACTTCATCTCCCCTGGCTCCACTCCAGTCTCACCATAACGTCCTCCACTTATGGGCCCCAAGTCTGAGCAGTATGCTCTAATGACCTATATTGGCTATAGATTAAAAGAGTTATCTCTGTGAAAATATTTCCTTTATAATACAGCTTGCTGGAACTAAGATTTACATGCCTAAAGACTCCTTGGAGTATAACAGGTAGCATTTAAAACTTTCTTTGTAGAGGATCCGGTTTGACATCCGGGCACATTGTCTCATAGCACCAACACTGTGTCTGACACTGGGTCTCCCAGCCCAGTTATCAAGAGATGACTTCATTCACAGGGCAATAATGGGATTGACTGGGTTTGGAGAGTAAGAATCCTTTTATCTTGGGAAGAAAAATAAACTATGGGTGGTGAGATGGCTTGGTGGGTCAAAGGCTTGCCACCAAACCTGATGACCTAAGTTCAATCCCTTGGACCCCCATGGCAGAAAAGACTGACATGCTGTTCTCTGACTCCAACATATGCACTATGGTGTGTGCACACACAGGATAAATGGCATGTATTTGTAAAACAAACAAAAAGAAGATAGACTAGGGATTGCTCTCAACAGGGACATTCTTTTTTTAATGACCTTTACATTTATTTTTCTCTTATGTATATGGGTGTTGTGCCTGCACATATGTCTGTGTATGATGTGCATGTCTGATGTACTAGGGGGCCAGAAGAGAACATCAAATCCCCTAAGACTAGACTTACGGGTTGTTCTAGGAGCCAGCCACCAGGTGAGTGCTGGGAATCGAACCCAGATGCTCTAAAAGCCAGGACTCTAAACAGGAGCCATCCCTCCATTACACAGAATCACACACACACACACACACACACACACACACACACACACACATCTTTATCTGAACTTCATCATCCTCTTTGGATCTTTATCCCAGTATCTGACCTTTCTATAATCCTATTGCTGACCTACACCTCCCAGGATGCTGTTTTCTTCCAATCTTCCTATGTATTCCCATTCCTGTGCTTTGGTACATCTTAGAGACTATCTCGTGGGACCCAAACCTCTACCTCCTACTGAAGTCAGCTTCAGATGAGTGTTTGAGATATCTCACTGAGTCAGTTTCCTTAATGAATTCTTAGTTATGCCTTTGCTTTAAATAGGTGCTTAGTTATCCAAAATGTTGCCATTAGACTGGGGATATGGCTCAGTTGATAAAGTACTTGCCTTGAAGGGTATGAGAAACTGAGTTTGATCCTCAGAGCCCATGTGAAAATGCCAGGCAGGGTGCTGTGAGCTTGCAATCCCAGCAATGGGGAGGTGAAGGAAGATCCCTGGTCCTCACTGCCAGCCAGTCTCACGTAATTGATGATGACTTCCAAGCCAGCGAGAGATCCCGTCTCAATAAGAGATCCCAGAGGCAGATGGATGGCATCCTTGAAGATGACCCCTGACTATGTCTTCCAGTCATCTCATGTGTACCTGCACATAAATGAACATGTACATGCTGTCATTAGAGGATCATCAGAAGGTCACAAAAATGAACACAATGGATTCCACAAGGGAGGATTTTCTGGAAACAAGGACACCACTGAGGTAGACTCACTGTGCTGTGTCTGATTGATCCACAGCAGTTAGGAGACAAAAGGATAGAAACCACAGAGATTCTATTTGGACTCTGCTAACTGACACCTGCTCTCCACAGACTCCCTCATTCCTCCATTTATTAATATAGATTATACACTTGCTTGTCAATACTTCCAATGTGCTTAAAATTATCCCTATTTGGAACTGGCTGGCTAAGTGGGTAAAGGTACCTGCTGCCAACCCTGATGGCCTGAGTTTGATTCCCAGGACTCACATGATAGAAGGAGACAATGGACTCTTCTGGTCTCCTCACTAATGCTGTGGGACACACACAGACATACAAGACACACAGACTTAGCCAGATAAATACACACATACACACACACACACACACAGAGAGAGAGAGAGAGAGAGAGAGAGAGAGAGAGAGAGAGAGAGAGAATGAACAAAATATACTTTTTAATGTAAAATTATCTTTATTTTGAGAAACTACTAAATGAAAGCAGCCACACACCCCTTTCTTTATATATTCACATAAAACTCTAGAAAAAGCAAATTCATCCACAGCAATAAAAGCAGATTAGTAATTATCCAAGGTCAAAAGGGGAGTGTGAAGTGCGATACCAAGAGACCTTGAATGTAATAAATGTTTTGTGAGTAGATGCGTGTGCCAGCCTGGAGATATGTCCACCAAGGCATGTGTTAAAGGCTTAGTCCTTAGCCCCTTGTGACATTGCGGTGTTTGAAACATGGAGAGGGAGGGTCTACTCGGTGGTCTTCTGGTCATATGGAAGTGTTCCCAGGAAGAAGGTATCAGGACCCTGGACTTTCTCTTTACTCTCTTTTGCCTCCTAGCCTCACAGTAAGGTGAACAGTTTCTTCACTCTGCACCCTTGTGCAGAAGCCCAAACACCAGTGTGGGTAACTAACCACAAACTGACCCTACAAACTGTGAGCCAAAATTCAACTTGTCATCATCTTTAATTGTTTGCCTCTATTACTTTGCCAAGTAATAGAAAGAAATCATAATATATCTGTCAAAATTCACCACAGTGCATGTTTTAAATATTTACCATTTATTCTCCAGCAATGAGGTGAAAAGTGTCAAAGGTTGATACGAAAGAGATCAACTAACAGGTGCTAACAGTTCGTCATATTTGTCTTGAGTGTTGGATTGGTAGGGTATTACATGCCATGAACAGAATTTCCTGTGAAATACAGTCAGGAAGACACACAGAACCAAGCTGAGGGCTCCGGCAGAAGAACTCAGGGGCAAAATAAAGACACAGCTGACAGCAGCTCAGGACATGCCAGCCCTTACTGTGGGAAATCCCAGCTTTAAAGAAACTCTTACTAAAAACTCCCAACTATACCAGAAAATCACTAGAGAACCAAATCATGAAATTGACTGAAAATTAATTGAAAGTAATGCCTCAGGAAGAAATCTATAGGCAACTACAAAATAAGACTGCTGTAAATGATCTATCAGAAGAAAAAAAGAATAGAAAATGAAACAAAATGTCAGCTTATGAAAAGAAGGCAGGTGCCCAGCCATTTGGGAGGCTGAGGTAGAAATAATACTTGACTTCGGGAGTTTAAGACCAAGGTGGGTAACATAGTGAGAACACTTACCCAAAACAAAGACAAAAAGAAAAAGAACCAAGTTGTTTTCATATTGAAAACTTACAGACCCTATCTATGTCTGTACCTATGTCTGTGCCCGTGTCCGTGCCCATGCCCAGGTCTGGGTCCATGTGTGTTTGTGTGTCTGTGTGTGTGTCTGTATCTGTGTGTGTCTATGTCTGTATCTGTGTGTGTCTGTGTGTGTCTGTGTGTATCTGTGTCTGTATCTGTGTGTGTCTGTGTCTGTGTGTGTCTGTATCTGTGTGTATCTATGTCTGTGTGTGTCTGTGTCTGTGTGTGTCTGTGTCTGTGTGTGTCTGTGCATGTCTGTGTGTGTCTGTGTCTGTGTCTGTGTCTGTGCATGTCTGTGTCTGTGTGTGTGTGTGTCTGTGTCTGTGTATGTTTGTGTGTTTCTTTGCCTGTGCCTGTGCCTGTTCCTGGGTCTGTGCCTGTGCCTATGTCTGTGTCTGTGTCTGTATGTGTCTGTGTCTATGTCTGTATTTGTCTGTGTCTGTATTTGTCTGTGTCTGTGTCTGCGTCTGCATCTGTGTCTGTGTTTGTGTGTGTCTGTGTTTATGCCTGTGTCTGTGTCTGTGTCCGTGTCTGTGTGTGTCTATGTGCATCTCTGTGTGTCTGTGTCTGTACCTGTGTCTCTGTGTATCTGTGTCTTTGTGTGTGTGTGTCTGTGTCTGCGTGTGCCTGTGCCTGTGTCTATATTTACTTACTTTATGGAAATAAGTAACAATTTAAGATTCCCAATGACAGGAGGATGCCTACTGGAACTGCAGAAGGGACATACAGGAAAGCATAAGGAAGCAATACAATAGAATTATTTTATGAATTGCTACGTCAGGAATTCTGAGCCAATGGTGGCTCACACCTGTAACTCCGGCACTTCAGAGGCAGGAGAATTTTGTTGAGTTTCTATCTAGCCTAGGCTACACTCTTCGTTAAAAAGAAAAAACCAACAAAAACAAAAAGCTTAAGCTAGGAAGCCTGAGGTTAATAAGCACACGGAGCTGATGCCTGTTGCTACCTAACATAGTGCCCTAGAATTTAGTGACACCAGCACGTTTCTTTTGCTCAGTCCTATGTGTGTGCTGCCTCTGGGAATTCCCCTCCATCTTGGGTCTCCACTGCATTTGTGGCCCATGGGCAGATGTAGTCAATGACAGTGACTAGCTCTCATTAGCCCACAGGAAACCACAGGGTAAGGGAAGGGACTTCAGTCCACAGGGCCACTGAAGAGTCACTGTCTTGCATGGCCACCAAAGCACAGACAGACTCCCTGCAGAGCTCAGTGGCTCCATATTTCTAGTTCGCGTTTTGCAGCTGGGTTTTAAAGCCCTATTGTGTAGCATTTCCTTTTACAAAGATTGTGACTGAGGCTGACTAACAACTCTTTCCAACAGGGAAGCTAGAGTTATTTTAATTAATGGCTTGACATTTCTTTGCTGCTATTGCAAGCCTGGGGTAACTATGCATTCATTCACTTCTAAGTTCCTAGATGAATTGCTTTGGCTGATGTTAAAGTTTTTGTTCAAGGACTATTGTACTGAGGTTTTCTTCATTTAAGACAAACAACAAGAATTATCTTTATACGATATGTTATATTGATGGATAGACAAAGTAGAGACTATTATAGATTATACGAATGCCAGCAGGTAGAAGAAAGTGGAAAGGGGAAATAGAGCTGGGTAGGATGGCACACACCTATAATCCTGTCCCCGGGAAGATGGAGGAAGAGTTCAAGGCTAACCTCAGCTACTTAGTGAATCTATCCTGGGCTACATGAGATTCTGGCTCAAACAAACAAACAACAACAACAACAATAAGGTGAAATCAGCAAGTTCTTCCTCCACTACCATTTGACTTCTCAAAGCATAAGTCATTTCAGTGAGGAAGTAGGGACTAAATCAATGTCAGGTAGAATCTGTGATAAGCAAATTACTAATGGGAAATATGAAGGTTTTGATCATAATCCCAGTAGACTTTGGTCTAGCATCTGTTCTAGAAATGCTTTGTTCTGGAAAGGAGTCTCAGGTCTATAATCCTACCATACCTGTTATGTTCAGTCTCTGACATCACAAATGCCTATGGTCTCATAACACTGGTGTTCAGATACTTTGTTTGAAAATTTGATCACTACAAACATGGAAAGCAAGAAGGAAGGAGAAGGTGTCTTCTCTGGAGTCTGGGCATGAATTCTTATTTCTAATGTCTTCTGAGATAGGCAACCCATTGGTGATGAGAGGTAAGTCTCTGGTTCCTTGGTCTATTGAGACTTTGGGGTGCTTTAATGATGTCATCACATACCATATATTTATATATATATATATATAATTTTACTGCTGTAGGTAGAAAATTTTCTAATTGAACAAAATCCATAAAATAAGAGGGCAAAGAAGAGCTCATAGCTCAAGGAAGAGTACCACATGAAGAAGTCTATCTTAGTTACTTTTGTAGCTGCTCTGGTAAAATATTCACATAAAAAGCAATGTAAGGAAGGGAGAGTTTATTTCAACTCACAATTTGAAACAGGGAGTTTGAAATGGCTGTTCGCATTGCATACTAATGCCCACTAGAAATCTTGGGCAGAAACTCAAATAATCTGGTTCTGCTTTGCCCCTGCCTTAGCCAGCCAGCCACACTGGGCCCTTACATCCTTTCCTGCTGGAGTCTATTCTCAACCCAATTGTAGTTCTCAGCCCCTTTCTCAATAGCTCACTGGAAGTATACTCTTTCCCAGCCTGATCACACTTTAATCTAGCTGCATCCATGTGCCTTCCATTTATGGTGTCTAGCCTTCCTTGCTTCTGTCCTTCTGTGCTTTCCTGGGAGACTCATCATGCACTAGCTATGGAGTAAGTGTTCACCCTTTAACATGAAGATGACATGCAGGGTTCCCTGTTTAAAGTAATGTACAAATAATTGTTTTCACTTTCCCTTAAACCACAAGTAAGATGCAAATTAGATATGTATGTGCAGCTAGGAAAGCCTTCTGTCTCACGTCACATTATAGGAGACACAATCTGGCATCATCTGGCTACACTCTGCTTATGTCCTGTAACCTTGAGTAAAGCTGAATCCAAAAGTAATGAACTAACTTTTCTGACAGAGAAAAATTTTAGCTAGTATAACATTCAGACAGTGGAACAGTCATTGGTTACTACTTACTCAGATCTACAGCAGAAGTGTGCAGAGAACGTAAAAAATGTTTGGCAAGGAATAAGTGTGGATCCTCTACAAATTGTGAAAAGGCTGCAGACAACGTAGGCAGCACAGATGTAACTGCTCAAGAGACTGCCCACAAGGAGAGACTTCAAACTTTGTCCTGGGACCATAGGAAAGGTACTTTGATGGCAAGACACCACTCACTGAAGATGTAAAATTAAAAATTCACATGAAAAGAAAATAGCTGAGAGTATAGAGACTCTGGAATGTCCTAAGGGAAAACAGATGCCTAGAGATACATTTTCCAGGGTTCCATTGTGAAGGCACACAGAGCACCACAGCTGTGGTCTAACATGTAGGGAGTAGTTCTGATGTTCTAATTGGGGATCTGCACAGAATATGACTAGCACTTATTCACTGCCTGAGGTCCTGGATTAAATAAAAAGAGAAGAGAAAGAGAAAGGGGGCCAGACTAATATGAATATTTCTTGCTTTCTGCTCCCAGATCTCCCTAGATGTGAACAAGCAGCCTCGCGTTCCTGCAACCATAGCTGTAGTCCATCTTTGTCTCTGCACCTCCTCTACCTTGATGCACTGTCCTCACACTGTGAGCAAAATATAAGCCTTTCCTCCTTAAGTTGCTTCTTGTTGTGTATTTGGTTGCAGCAACAAGAAAGGTAACTAATGCTTCATCCTGAAATAGATGAAGGGTTACATCCATGAAATTGAAAACAGTATATTAAGGAAAATAAATAACTAGAGCAAGAACAGACTCTTAGAAATGAAGAGCAAAACATCAAAGGAGGAGGCCATGGAAGGCCCCAGATGACAGAGCTGGCTGACTAAGTCACGAGCCCTGGACAAGGCAGTCAACTTAGAAGTTTGATCCTCACATCCAACTTTCAGTTCTTAGGACTTTCAGGAAGAGAAATTTCTGAAGAGAAGATTTTCAAAACAACACATATTGCCGGGTGGTGGTGGCGCACACCTTTAATCCCAGCGCTTGGGAGGCAGAGGCAGGCGGATTTCTGAGTTCAAGGCTAGCCTGGTCTACAGAGTGAGTTCCAGGATAGCCAGGGCTACACAGAGAAACCCTGCCTCGAAAAACCAAAAAACAAAACAAAACAAAACAACACATATTATCTCTAACTTGAAGTTTAAAGTTTCTCAGCTAAAAAGATCTCTCCTGTCCAGCACAGTGAATGATAATTGCAACAACATATACAGAATCAATTAGATATCCAAAAAGTACTGTGGGACATTTGAATCATTGAATTTTCTGAACATGTGTCAGTATTCTCAGAAATGGATTTATAAGAGATTTGCAGGGAGAACTGCCTCTAAAGGATAAAGGGATAAAGATCAGAAGCAGGGGGAGAAGGCTCAGACCAAAGCATCTGTGAGATAGCAAGGAGAGATCAGACGGGGAAAAGCTTCAGATTCTAACACTGTTCTGAGAAAATCTTTGCCACAGCAAAGGGGAGTCTGTGAAGCAAATGTTTATTAGAGGGTCCCATAACAGACAAGCACAGCCTCTGACACCAGGATCCTTGTCTTATTCAATCATTTGGACAGTGCAATCTGTCCAAGGAAACATGGCCTCTGTTCTCATGGTGGTATTCTCAAAGGTAGATACCTGGTGCTGTCAACTATGCCTTCTATGGCAGATTGTCCTAATGGGGCACATGAACAGTGCCACGTGATTGAGATGACCCATGTTTTCCCTACACAGGTCAAAGTCTCCATAGTTTTTATGGGCCTCTCTTCCTGAGGAAGAACTCAGAAGGAAGTAAGAAGATGAGACATAACTTCTGGTCCTGTAGTTTTTCTTGAGCTCACAAGCAATAATTACTCTTGCACTTTGCAATCTAAGGTCCCTCACTCCCTATGGCTTAGGCAGAAAGTAGAGGTGGGACATCCAGAAAGCTGAAAGGATTCTAAGACAGAGTCAAGTGAGAGAATCACTGGGAGATATGACAAGCCAGATGGATGCATGGTATCTGAGCACAGGTACACAGCCACCTGGCAGAATGTAGGTTTAAATAAATGGGTTATCTTTAGTTATGATTTAGTCAGAAGTGCCTAGCTATATGACCAAGGCATTTGTAAATATATTTTTTGTCTGAATCTTATTTCTGGGAGCATAGAAGGAAGACCCAGGCCTAACTTTAACAAAATGGTACCCAACATAGGGTACCACCTATTTATTTAGGGTTCTAGAATGACCAAAGGTAGGGGGAAGGAAAGGGTTTATAGGAAAATGGGTTTGTGGCCCTATTGAAGTAGTGCTTTGGGGAAATTTCATCTTCATTGTCAGAATACCAGCAGTCTAGTCCAATATCAAACACCAAATACAAATGAATCAGTAGTAGCAGCTCAATCCAGCAGAAACTGCAAGGTACAAGTCAGCAGAAGCAACAAGAACCAGATGGAATACCACGAGAGGTTCTTTCATACATTTCTCTCTACAAAGTCATGACAAGTGAAAATCAGCAAAGAGCAGAAGTGTTGCAAGGCAAACAAATGCAAGAGCATCATCAGGGAAGACAAAGCATTGCAAGGTGAACCAATGCAAAACCATCATTCACTGTCTGGGTCTTACTTATACTCTTTCCAAATGTCATACATCTCTCAAGTGTCTGCCTCAGCAAAACATTCTCTCGCAAACATCTTCCAGAAAAACATCACATGATACAACTGAGTCTCCAAAGAAACCAAAAATTGCCATTTCATATCTGATGACTCACTCTAAGCCTATGACTCTAAGCCTAACCCTAACCCTAACCATTGAGACCAATGGTCTTAGCCATTGGTAATAACACCTTTTTAGACAGATTGGTTATGGTGTCTATTTACAAGTGGATAAGAGTTGAAAAAAATGTTGATGAGGATCACTACAAAGTGACCTACATATGCCTCCCTCTCTTTCTATACTGTGTGTGATTAAGCAGCCCCACAACCTATTTCTGACAAAAATCAATTTTTTCTCCCAGAATCACTACTTCTCTTTTAACCTGCTGGCCTTAGGATATAAATGGTCTAAAATGCTAGCCAAATGTAGGGGTATAGACCTGTGTGTTAATTACTTTTTTGTTGTTGTCATAAAATTGCCCTGAAAAGGGCAAGTTAGGGAAGAAAGGGGCTGGGTTTGGTTTACTGGTCCACTGAGGGTACAGCCCATCACAGTGGTGGAGGCATGGCAGCAGGAGTAAGAGGCTGCCTGGCAGTCAGTAAGCAGATTGCACACATTCCATCAACACAAGTAAAGTAAAGGAAGAGAACTGGAAGTAAGGCTAAGTTACAAAATCTCACAGTCCTCCCCAAGTGATGTGCTTCTTCTAGCAAGGATCCTCCCTTAAAGGTTCCATGACCTTCCCAAACAGCAACTCCAGCTGGGGAATACAAAAATATGGAGGCTATTTCTCATTTAAACCACAACACCTCAATATTCTAGCACCTGGAAGGCTAGGGAATGAAATTCATGAGTTTGAGGCCAGCCTAGACTACATAGCAAGATCCTATCTTCAAATAAAATAAAGTAAAATAAAATAAAATCCCTTAGCAGAAGCCATAAGAGATGGTGCAATGGGGCCATTGCTGCATATCTTCTGTCAAGACCATATTTTATTTGGTGAACAGAACCTCTAATCTCAAAGAGCCCAGAGGTATAGAGACACAAATCAAAACAAAAAAATTTCAATGGGTCATTAGGAAAGACAGTGTGGCCACTTCTGCCTCTTGGTTCCCACGTTTGCTTGCTTGCTTGGTTTTTTGCTGGTGGTGCTGCTATTGTTGTTATTGTTGTTTATCATGTTGAGAATGTAACACTATATGGAGAATCCTGGTTGAATGCAGAAACCACTCCCTAAAGGCTGATGCCTAGCCTCTCAAAGTATGGACCAGCTCTAGCATTCTAGTGCTTTCTGAGACTGGTTCCTTCTGGAGAAAGTAGGATGAGAAATGACCAGAGACTTCTGGTCCTCTCCCACATATTGCTTGCTAGGAGATGGACCTCTGGTAGATATTACATGGGTGTGTGATTCCGTAGCTATGATAAGGATTCATGTGTACCAGGAGGCGTTCACCAAAGGTTTGAGGGAAGAAAGGCAAACTTACAGCAGGAGCAAGTATCTAATCCTGATAGGAGGGCTATTCATCTTCTAGTCTCAGTACGGTTGGTTTGCTATGAAGTACCCACTGTAGGGGTCTGATTTGGCCTAGGTACTCTGTATGTCTACTATGGCAGAGCAACTTGGTATCCTTTTGGAAATCCTAACAGTGGGCACAGGGGTTGTCCCTGGCTTTTTTACTTACTTGTGGAACTGTTTCCCTCCTACTGAGTTGTCTTGTTCAGCCTTGATGTGATAGTATGTGCCTGCTCTTCTTGTAGCTTCTATGCCTTGTTTGGTTGATGTCCCTGGGAGGCCTGCTCTTCTTTGAGTGGAGAAGGACAGGAGGCGGTGGATCTGGGGGAGCAGTGAGGCGTGGAGGGAGAGATAGGGGTAGAGAAAAGAGAGAAAGCTGAAGTTGGGATGTAACATATAGGAAGAGTAAAAAAATTATTTTTAATTAAAATTTTTTCATATAATATATTCTGATCATTTTTCCTCTTCTCAAACTCCTCTCAGATCCACCCTACCTTCCCACCACCAAACTCCATTCTCTCTCTCTCCCTTTCTCTCTCTTTTTCTCTCTCTTCTAAAAAATGGATATATAACAACCCCTCCAAAAAAAACCAAAAAAAAAAGAACCAAAATATACAAGCAAAATATCAAATGAGACAAAAAAAAAATGCCCAAACAAAACAAAATGAGGCCTAAAAGTCTACAAAAATGCCATAGAGTTCATCTTGCATAGGTTAACTTCTGCTGAGCGTGGGACTTATCTTGAAGTGAGGTTAATATACCCGCTGGGGCTCCACTGGAGAAAACTAACTTGTCCTTTGCCAGCAGGTATCATTTTCTTGATGATTTTTGGTTTGGGGTAGGACCCAGTGTCCACTGCCCCTCTCAGTGCTGAGACCACATGTGACTTGAACCTATGCAGGTTACATGCATGCTACCACAGTCTCTGTGAGTTCATGTGTACGTCAGTCCTGGTGTGTCTGGAAGACATTGCTTTATGCACTACCTCTGGCTCTTACAATTTTTCTGTTTCCTCATTTGCATAGATCACTGAACTTTGAGGAGAAGGGATTGATAGACACATTCCATTTAGAATTGAAGGATTCAAAGTCTCTCACTCTCACATGTTGTCCAATTGTAGGTATCTGTGTTAGCTCTCATCTACTGCAAGAAGTTTTTCTGATTGTGGTGGAGTGGCCACTAATCTATGGGTATAATAAAATATATTTGGAGTCATTCTATTGCTGTGTTCCTTTAGCAGAATAATAGTATTTGGTTTTCTTCTAGACTTATATCTTTTCCAGTGTCAGGTTCTTGACCACCCTAGCAGGTTCAGACATGAGTTTCATCTCATTGGCTGTGCCTTGAAACTAATCAGAGAGTGATTGGTTACCCTCACTATGTTTGTGCCACTATTGCTCCAGCATAGTTCACAGGTAGGTCACTATTGTTGTTTGCAGGGCTTATATTTAGGTTGATGTTTACCTTTCTCCTCTGGTAGCATACAGAGTATCTTTCAGTGCCCTGAATACTACTCAGTAGAGATGAAGCCTCTAGGTAGGCACCAGATAGACTTCTCCATATTCAATGAGATAAGTAGGAGTTATTTTCTGCAATAGGGCTTTACCATCAGTTTTTGAGGTGTTGGAAATTGCTCAAAGTGTTTGGAAGTTTCCATGGAGCCCTTTGGCCAACAGCTCAACAAGATGCAACCCACTCCTGGCTCTGGAGACTTCACTTGGTGGCAAGCGATGTCTGTCTATTTCAGGCTTTGTCTAGCCTGTTTGGTGACTCCATTTAGATTCTGTTCAGATGTGTGTCTATTTCAGGAAGCCTCTACAGTCTCAGGTTTCCATATGGTCCCTCAAATGACCCAAGATAAAGAAGCCTTATTTCTCAACTTAGCAAGCCCATAATTCCTGGATTCTCTCCAGTTTGTATACATTTTCCTTCAAAACTAGCTCTTTCCCAAATGTTTTTCTTTCTGAAGTACAGGATCCATTGCATACATGCAGCTAATGACAGCTAGCTCTCATTTTCACCCCTTTGCCTGGACATCTACACAAATTCAAATGCATTTTTGGTATATATTCCAATCTCCAGGTTTGACACTTTTATAAAATACTTCTTCCCTCCTTGCAAAACACAGACTGCCATTTTTGTTTCTAACTTCTATCACAGTTGTGTGTGTGTGTGTGTGTGTGTGTGTGCACCCATGAGTCTCAAAACCAAAGCCTTTTTTGTTTGTTTTGTGATTTTCTTGTATTTGTCTCAGATAATTGTTACCATTTTCTCATACCAATAAGGTACCAATGTCTGATACCAAAAACTATTCTCCCAAAATGCCATGTGGAAAATATCCAAAACTGTAGTGACTTAAAATAACAGTAATATATTCTCAGTGACCTGTGAATCAGCTGAGTGTTGGCAGCTGCAGGCGGGGCTCAGCTGGGCTCTGATTCAGGCTTAGCTTGGCTGGGACTAACTGGCTTTATTTCACATGCTATTTATCTTCCTCTTTGGACTACCAGCGTGTTCTTCTGTTCTGGTGGCACAAACAGAAGAGAATCGCCCCAAGCACACATGTGCTTTTCAAGCCTCTGCTTGCAATCTGTCTGCCATCATCTCAATGATAAGACAACGTGGCCAGGCTTAGAATGAGAAGTAGGGAAGCCTCTTCACTGACATACGGAGCAGGAGGTAGAGAGTAAATATATATTTTTAAGATTTTACTTTTGGTGGGGGTTGTAGAAATGGCTCAGCAGTTAAGAGCACTGGATGCTCTTCCAGAACCAGATTTGGTTTCTAGCACCCACGTGATAGCTTACAACCATTTATTACAGCTCTAGAGGAGCCAATATCCTCTTCCTCTGGCCTCTGTAGGTACCAAGCACACATGTGGTACACATATATGTAAGCAAAACACTGATGCACAGAAAATAAATTTTTAAGTTTCTTAAAGATTTTATTTATGCCTCTCTCTCTCTCTCTCTCTCTCTCTCTCTCTCTGTGTGTGTGTGTGTGTGTGTGTGTGTGTGTGTGTGTTCATATGAATGTGCATGTACCCACAGAAGCCAGAAGAGGGAGCCTGATCTCTGGGAGCTAGAGTTACAGGCAATTGTGAGCCACCAATGTTGGTGCTGGGAACTGAACTCCTCATTCTCTGCAAGAACAGCAAGTTCTATTATGTGAGGAGCCATCTCTTCATCCTCTGAGGAGTAAGTACTGTGAGCAACATTTTAATATATCACGTATATTATTGTGGAACTTTAGAACCACCAGACTGGCATACATAAGAACCCACAGAGATTGATAGCATGTTTAAGATCTTTACAGGTTCAAGAGAGTTCAAAATCCCAGCACTGAGAAACAGTCGTCATGTGCTAAGGACTGGAAATCAGGGTGGCAGAACCTCTCATGAGCTACATCAGAAGTTGGAGACAATGGGATGTTCCCCACATCCTGAATGAAGTGCTTTCAGACCTAGAATCCTATATCCATCTAAGCCACCAGCCAATTAAGGCTGGAATAAGGACACTTGACTCACACAGTCCCATTTAACTTACTCTGTAGGTGTCTGTTCTCAGAAAATTACTAAAGAATAAAAAATAAATCAATCAAAAGAAAGACTAAACCAAAAAAGAGGAAGATTGGAAGTAGAAAGTCTGTCATAGAGATAGGAAGGAAATTTCCACCTGGAAGTTCCCATTGTTGCAACAGGCACACAGATGAGTAGATGGGAGATCCCACACTCACTTCAGTATGAGGCACGTGTGTGTGTGTGTGTGTGTGTGTGTGTGTGTGAGAGAGAGAGAGAGAGAGAGAGAGAGAGAGAGAGAGAGAGATGCTATTGTAGAAAGTGGAAACACTCAAGTATTGGTATGACAATTTTTTTACAATAAATAATTAATTCCCAGAAAATACAAATCACATTGTCCTAATACAATACTATGTTCAGCTGTACACAACATATTTTTTTGAGACAGGGCTTCTCTGAGTAGTCCTGGCTATCCTGGAACCAGCTTTGTAGACCAGACTGGCATCAAACTGTCTGCCTCTGGCTGCTGAGTGCTGAAATTAAAGGTTTGTACCACCACCACCTGGCTATGTACATGTACACAGTATTTCATATCACAGTGGTCACAGAATTGTGCTATGACTACATCTACATTGGAGCAATAGGAATAAGAAATAGAAGTCTTCAGTTAATATAACGGAGGGTCAGTAGATAATGTTCAAGGTAAATAAGTCAGGAAAAGGCTGTCTATTGCCTATTACTTACTAATGTGGAAGAAAGGTATTGTCTCTAGAGAGTAGAAAACATGGGGACTGAAACTTGCTGCAACTTTTTTCATTAACACTAGACTCTTCTATCAAAATATGTACCTGTTATACTGATAAATGTTTACAGCCTGTGTATGGGTAATACATTATACCTGATTAACATCTTGCTGAGAACAAATCCCATCCATTTTATCATTTACGGAATGAACACACACTTTCTTCTAGGCATCAACAAAACTATTAGCTAGGTGAAGGAGAAAGAAAACTTCTCCATGACAAAAGTAAACTAAAGGCGTTCATGACCACCAAGCCAACCCTACAGAGAATGCTGCCAGGAGCACTTGGGTACTAAAGAAAGAAGAGCACACATATGAAGGTTTGGGGAAATAATTAGCAAAGACAAGACAACTGCTAAACAAAGATAACAAAGAAACTACCTCAAACTACATAAAGCAGTCCTTTCAACATACTGTTGAAACTGAGAAATTATCCTTATCTTTCACCCTGGACCAAAACCAACTCCAAATGGATCAAAGACCCAAGGCTCTGAATGCACAAGAGAAACAAATACAGTTTCACTCTGAGATATAGGCATAGGTAAGGACTTTCTGAATATGACTCCAGTCACTCTTGTGAAATTAAAAAGCAGAATTCTTAGTTTGCTTTTTATTGCTTTGATTAAGACCATGATCACAAACAACCCAGGAAGTGAGTTTCATTTCACCACACAGCTTACTCTCCTTCATGGGGGTCCCAGAGCAGGAACTCGGGGCAGAAACCTGGAGGCAGGAACAAAAGCAGAAAGCCATAGAGGAGCACTGCTTACTGCCTGGCTTTTCCTGGCTTGCTCACCCTGCCTTCTTATACATCTCAGGACCACCTACCCAGAGATGGCAATTCCCAAAGTGGACAGGGCCTTGCCACATCAGTTATTAATCAAGAAACCACAGACATGTCTACAGACCAATCTGATGGAGGAAGTTCCTCCATGATTCCCTCTTCTAACATATGCCTAAGTTTGTGGTGTCAAGTTGATAGAAAAACAACCAGCACAACTTCCAGTCAGTAAATGAAACTGTCAATCAAATGAAAAGGCAATTTACAGAATGGAAAAACATTTTTACCAGATACACATCTGGCAGAAGATTAATATGCAAAATATACATAAAAAAATCATCAAAAACCCTAACAACCTAATAAATTATGGTATATCCAAATGAATTGGAAGCCCCCAGAAGATCACAAATGAATAATAAACACTTTTAAATGTGCTAAACATCCCAAAAACAATTTTAAAAACCACTTTGAGATTTATAATTAACCCAGTCAGAATGGCTATTAATCAACAAAATAGATGATGGTGATGATGTGGGGAAAAGAGGAGTTGTTCATTGTTGATGCAGGCGCAAACTGGTGTAACCACTATGGAAATCAGTACGGAGGATCTTCAAAAAATTAAAGTTAGAACTTCCCTATGAGACAGTTATAACAAACACTTTCAGGCATTTACACAAAGAACTCATCAAAGATACCTGCGTACCCATCTCATTATGGCTCTCATCACACTAGTAAGAGCATGAAACCAGCCCAAATGTCAATAAATGGATAATAAGAATGTAATTCATACACACAATAAAATTCTATTCACTTGTAAAGAAAAATAAAATCATAAAATATGAAAGGAGATGTGTTGAACTGGAAAATGTTACTAAGTGAGGTGGCCCAGGCCCAGAAAGACAAACACTATAGTTCTTCCTCATAGGCAGACTTGAGCATTGACGTTTTAGAGTATTGTGTTTAGTTTTGAGTTCTGGTAAAGGCCAGAAAGGATGAAAAGGGCCATTTGGAGGAGTGGGGCATGAAAAGAAACCTTAAGGGATGGGGGGATTTGTAGAACATATTTGGCAGGAAAGTGGAGGACAGCCCTGGGAGGTAGGAAGTTCTGAGCATGGAGAGTTGGGAAGGCAGGGAAGGAAGATGAGGGGAAAGGATGGGTAGCTGAAACTGAGGATGTGTATACAAACCATATGAAAGCCCACTACACTGTATAAAAACCATATGAAAACCTATATCGCAAGTTTATTAAACAATATCATCTAAAAATAAAGGCTTTAAATGGAGGTACCCTCCATGGTGGATAATGCTCTTCCCAGAAATAATAGGCTAACAAACAAAAAGTCCCAGTGCAAGATGTGGGAGATCCTCACTCAAGTCATCCATTAGGGCGGTCCCGGAGATAGACTGTAGACTTTGCCATTGCTCTTGGTCGCCCACCAGAACCCAATGGCGAGACCCTATTACTAAGACACCAAAGGACATGGAGCTATGAAGCTGGAGCTGAGCTGGAAGCCTCCTCCCTACTGGATAGTTTTCATAGTGCCAGAAGGCGCTATGCAGACTGTGGGGGGAGAAAATGATCAATAGTCTTACCCAGAAGTGAATTCCATGAGCTACAGTTAGGAACTACCATACAGAAAATGCTGTCTAATGCAACAGTAGCAATGACTGCTATGTGGGTAACCAACCACTTTCCAATTGGAACTGAGATCCTCCCCACAGGAGAGAACTTATGCCTGGTTCTATGAACCCTGTCAAAAGTCTGTGTTTTGGAAGGTTACAGACTTAGGGAGGAAATCTAGGACTACTGTTTTGCTAAAGGATCACATTGTCAAACTGTCTTGTAAAGCTTCTTTTTTATATCCACAGATTAGTGCTGTATTCAACCTTTGTCAGAAAAGCTTCTTGTTGCACTAGGTAGCAGTTAAGGCAGAGACCTGGAACTGACCAGAATGCTGTGAATAAGTGATGGTAACATTGACCCCCCCCCCACAAATGGGATACCTATACCACTGCCACCAAGGCTCAGCAAACATGACTGGAGAAGGGATAGAAAGAATGCAAGAGCCAGAGAACTGGAAGGTGTGCAGCAAGAAGATGTCTTCTGGAGACGATTGGGCCCATCACATTCCATCATGAATGGTCCATGCCCTCTCTCCCAGAGGAACTGTTAGCAAGTAATCATTGTTGGGAGGGAGGAGGTGTCATTTTATTCAGTGGTGTAGTCACTGGTAATTTGGCCATGTTCTACTGAGTAATCTCCTGCTCACACATAGGCAAATAACAAATTAACCTTAGTGGACCACACAGCACAGAAAGAGACATGAAAATGTAAGGAGCTCTCGCTGAGAAGAGCTTTAGCGGGAGAAGAAGCGGGTGAGCAAGGAAGATGGAAGGAAGTGAAAACAACTAAATTTCATTATGTACACGTATGAAACTGTCAAAAAGACTTTAACGTATTTTTGAATGAGCGAGGTGGTAACTACTGTAATCCCAGGGATGGAGAGGAGGAAACAGGCAGATTCCTGGTACTCACTGGCCGGCCAGCCAGCCTTGCTCAGTAAGTTCCAGGCCAGTGAGAGGCCTTACCAATAAAATGGTGAACACTTGAGGGATGATGTCTGTGGTTGTCCTCTGATCACAACACACAAGTGCACACACTCACACACACACACACGCAAACACACACGCAAACACATACACAAACACATACACACACACACACACACACACACACACACACACACATACACATACACACATCTACAAAGAAAGAAACAAAACACTGTCTCTATGTGCCAGAGGCTGATCTGGAATGCAAGCCCAAGGCACCTTCCTACCTCAGCCTCCTGAGAGGGATTTCAGTCACACCTACCATACCCTCCTCTGTGTTTGTATATTGGCTTTGTATCTAACTTCTAAAGAGGGAAATGCACTTCTCCATGAGCCGATGCAGTTTAAACATTGGCTGCTTCTAACGTAATTTGATAATGGGCTGCAACTTGCTTTCCACTAACTTCCCTCACAGACATAGCCATATTTCAGCAGAGCCTTTGCAGACAGACAGCCTTGTCTTTCTCAGGCTTTCTTCTCCCCTGTGTTAATTAATTATTAATGATGTATTGCTTGGATCAACCCGTTCCCTTTCCCAAGCACATTCCAATTCACCAAAACACCCCTCTGAATGCAGTTCCCCTAAATAACTCTACACTGATGAGGCCCCAGAGACCCATATAGGCTCCGATCAGCCTAGAGCACAGCCCCCCACATTCCCCCTGTGCTCCAGACTACAAAAACAACTGAGTCTCAGAGTGAAAACAAGAGCGAGATGGAAAAGATCTGGCAAACACAATCAAGGCCATGGAAGAGTCTCGTTAAGAAAGCATTCTAAAACAATTCAATTTCAAAGCAATATTTTTCTGGTTTCCCAGGACTAAGATGGAAAACAGTGAGTAGTCTCTGCTGATGGAAATGCAGCAGCCAAACATACAGAAGTTGGATGACGTTATGCCAATTCGGTTACTGTGAGATACCAGTCAGTAATGTGAGGGCTCCTGTGAAGGTCACAGACCGTACCCCACAGCCAGGAAAAATGAACACTATTCCAACAGGAGGAGAACAGAACTAGATAAAACCCTGAGGATCAGCAGCACCAATTTCCAGCAAATTACCAAGAAATGGGAGGATACAGCTCCCCCCAGTGCGCACAGCCAGACCTGCCTAGTGCCTGGTCCTGACCCTCAGCCCTCCTCTGGAGAACAGGAACCTGAGCAAATAAACCAACTGGGGAGGGGAAAAATCCATTTCCAAGCTAGGCTATGTGATCACTCATTCAAGCTGTGATGAGAATAGTGAGAAAAATGTCCCTGTCTTATGGTGCCCATCCTGGCTGCCTGCAAGGCACACCTGGAATTCTAGATGCCTCTGGCATCTTGGTGGAGATCCCCTAAAGGCTTACTAAAAGGAAGACAAGATTTATTATTTTATTCTTCTATGTGTTCTGTTTGAAATTTCCAGTAATAAAATGTCTTGGAAAAGCCTTACACAGTTGTAACTTTAACAGCAGTAAATACTGGGGATGATTTTCCAATAATTGTGTCTTTTTTTTCCCATACCAAGATATATTTTAAACCAGGAGGAACTATCAACAGTAAAGTAGTATGAAAATACTGGTAATTATCCTTTGTGAACAGATTAGATCACTAACAGGTTTCAGATTGAATAACTGAACAAAGAAATAAACTATTTGAAATGTTTTTACACAGCAAACCATTAGCAAATAAAATTACCCTGAAGTTAATGTCTGGCTAATGCCAAGGATGTTAAGTTTAGGATTCTTAGACCTGGTTTCTACCCTAGTCCACTGTGAAGTGTTTGTGTGTGTGTGTGTGTGTGTGTGTGTGTGTGTATGAGAGAGAGAGAGAGAGAGAGAGAGAGAGAGAGAGAGAGAGAGAGAGGAGAAACACAGACACACACACACACACAGATAGAAGCATATATCTTCTTGTATGCAAGTGCATGTGTATGGAAGCCAGAGGAGTGCATTGGGTATCCTCCTTTATCACGCTCCTCTACCTTAGTCCCTTGAGATAGGATCTTTTGCTGTACCAGAACTAGACCAGTACTCATCCTATTTCAACCCTCATGCCCCAGTAACAGACATACCTATAGCCACTTCCAGCTTTCTACATGGGCCCTGGGGATTTGAACTCAGGACCTCATGCTTGCTTGGCAAGTGTTCTTACTTACCTGCCAAGCCATCTCCCCTGTTACCTGAGAAGTAGATTTACCATCATGATCTTGGGACTTTGACCTTTTTCTGTTGACTGTACCTAAGCATTGCCTCTTGACTCCTATAAGTAGAGGTAAATAAAGGCTCATTTTTGAGCTGAGAATGTTTAGTATGCTAATACTAGGGAGAGACTCTCCCCTACCAGAACCATGAACAGCAGTTCACATCCCATTGGTCTAGTCACACACTGGCCAGCTTCACAGGTGATGGTGTCTTAATCCAGACACGGGACCTTCAGATACTACTCCAGCACTTCTCTGCCGCCAACATCCGTGATGCCCCAATAGTGCTGGGCAGGCACAAGTACACAGTTGAGAAATGCTGGCAAATGCCTGATTTTGGGCTCACTGTGGTTGGGGTGCTCTCTGTGGTTGATGTGTGGTAAGGGAACAGAAGGAGGATGCCGTGGCTGATAGTAAGTGCAGCTACAGTGGAAATACAAGACTTTTACCCATGGAAATCAGGGATGAAGTACAGGTAAGAGGGTAAGCCCCAGGTCACCATAGCTGTGGGATTTGGACAATATGGTGGTGATATTGATTGTAGCATAAGGAACAGAGTATTCATTATACTTTTGAATTGTTTTGCAATTCTTGAACAAACAGAAATGACACAGACAGGTGAGGGTCCTAACTACTCAGACACAGTGGGACTTCAGAAGTCTCCATGGCAATGTTTAAAGAAACATCTCTTGCAGGTACATGGGATACTGCCTTGAAAATTAAGCCATCGAGTAACAGTTATGAAAGAGACAGGATGAAAGCCAAAGCAGGGGTCTTTTCCCGAAGTTTGGGTCCCGCTAGGAAAACTTTCAGGTCTAAATGCCTGAAACAAGGTTTAAAAATGCTGTGGTATATTTACACAATGGAATACTACTCTGCAATTAAAAACAATGAATTCACGAAATTCCTAGGCAAATGGTCAGAACTTGAAAATATCATCCTTAGTGAGGTAACCCAATCACAAAAGATCACACATGGTATGAAGTCACTGATAAGGGGATATTGACCCAGAATCTCAGAATACCCTAGACACAATCAGCATATCAATAGATTTCTAAAAAGATGGAAGGAGAGACCCCTGGTCCTGGAAAGACTGGATGTAGGGGAACGCCAGGACAGAGTAATGAGAGGGGGTTGAACGGAGAAAAGAGGGAGGGAAGGGGGCTTATGGGACTTTCGGGGAGGGAGGAAACGGGAAAGGGGAAGTGATTTGGAATGTAAATTAAAAAAATAAAATTAAATTAAATTAAAAAAAAAAATGCTGAGACCCTGAGCACGTCTTCATGGTCTGGGGATCAGGCACACCCTGCCTAGGTTACCCTGAGCCTAAGTCCTGTCCTGCAGAGTGATGCCTGTTTTTCTGCAGGGCTTCACCCGTGTCCACTCACGAACTCCAGGAGCACAGTCCGAAACTGGGCTTGGCTCAGCAGACATCGAAGCATCGACTGTGCTCTAGTAGGAAATGGCTTATTGAGGAAATGGAAGGACTTGCTTAATGCGCACAGGCAGGAGCCTGACATGCTTGTGGCACGAGGTCTTGAGGCTGTTAAGGAAAATAAAAATAGAAAAACTGAATTCCGTAGAGACTGTGTGGATACCGGAGCACTGTTTTTTAATTTAAACCTATGTCTTGGCAAAGGAGACTTTCACAAAATAATGATCTGCAATAAACCAAGTCCAGATGCTAGAATCTTCCTGGCATAGCATTAAGGAAGGAAGCAGGAAACCTTGGGATGTGGAAATATGGGAGTATATTTTTTTAATTTCCATTGCTCATTTATGACAGTTCTCTAAAGTGTTCCTTGGATATCATAGAGGAAAATGCAGTTTAAATTTATGCAAACAGATTTTTGACTCTGTAGGAAATACACAGATACCACGGAATAAAACTGGGTTTGTGTCACTGCCATCAAATGGCATGTACTGAAAAATTGTCATGGTTTATCCTTGAACACTGGGGCTAACTTCATTGTGATAAAACATATGGAAAGTTTATTACTTTACCCATTAATGTGTACCATTCAGTGTCGTTACATATATAGACATTGTCAGATAACCATCACCACCATCCATCAGTCTCCAAAATTTTTTCATCAGCTCAAACTGATACTGTCCATTAAACAGAACATCCCTAGTCTCCTCATACCCCATCTACCAACAAACTTTATTTTAGGTCCTATACATTTGTATTAATAGGATTACATAAACCTTTTTACTCGATGTTTTCTAGTATCTATTTTTAGACTATATTGGAATTTCATTTCCTTTACAATATGAATAATAGAGCTGGAAAGATAGTCCAGCTGCTATAGGTTAAGACTCACAAGCAAAACTTTAAAAATAGAACTAATAGCTGGGGATGATGGTACACACTTTCAAGTTCAGGACCTGAGAAGCTGAGGTAGGAGGACTACTATAGCTGAAGGCCATCCTGGGAAACAGGGAGTTCGAGGCCAACCTGGAACACAAAGTGATTTTACTTAGTATCCCATTATCTGTGGATACCAAGTTCTACCTATTCACCTATTTTGATATTTGGATTTTTGCACCTTTGGCAAAGAGGGCGGTTCTTCAGGTGAGGCTCGCTCCCCAGATGATCCTAACGTGAGGAGAGTCGATACTAACATCAACCACAACAGTCTTTTACCCTTTCTGTTTCTTCTCCGTTTTTCATGGTTGCATGGGAGACCTTTTTTTTTTTATTTTCTATATTCTTTATTTACATTCCAAATGATTTCCCCTTTCCCAGTTCTGCCCTCCCCGAAAGTCCCATAAGCCCTCTTCCCTCCCCCTGTTCCCCAGTCAATCCCCTCTGCTTCTCTGTCCTAGTATTCCCCTACACTGCTACATCCAGTCTTTCCAGGACCAGGGGCCTCTCCTTCCTTCTTCTTGGGAATCAATTGATATGTGAACTGTGTCTTGGGTATTCTGAGATTCTGGGTCAATATCCCCTTATCAGTGACTGCATACCATGTGTGTTCTTTTATGATTGGGTTACCTCACTAAGGATGATATTTTCTAGTTCTGACCATTTGCCTAGGAATTTCGTGAATTCATTGTTTTTAATTGCAGAGTAGTATTCCATTGTGTAAATATACCACATCTTCTGAATCCATTCCTCCGTTGAGGGACATCTGGGTTCTTTCCAGCTTCTGGCTATTATAAATAAGGCTGCTATGAACATAGTGGAGCATGTGTCCTCATTGCATGCCAGGGAGGCCTCTGGGTAAATGCCCAGGAGTGATATAGCAGGGTCCTCCGGGAGTGTCATGCCCAGTTTTCTGAGGAACCGCCAGACTGTTTTCCAGAGTGGTTGTACCAGCTTGCAATCCTATCAGCAGTGGAGGAGTGTTCCTCTTTCTCCACACCCTCTCCAGCACCTGCTGTCTCCTGAGTTTTTGATCTTAGCCATTCTGAAATGGTGAAATCTCAGGGTTGTTTTGATTTGCATTTCCCTGCCATTTCTTAGCTCAGATTTGAAGAGGGTTTTTTTATTTTGTTCTCCTAATGATCCCCACAGTGGAACCTATAGGGTCTGCAGCTTTAGACGTTTTACATTTAAAAATCCCATTTATCATTCAATAGCTCTGGGCAGGTCACTGGATAAACTGGGACAGTAGTTATCATCTAAAAATCAGGGCCAGAAGATAAACTCTCAGACGGCTGGACCGATGTCTGAATGAGACGGTATGTTAAGGAGCTCCGCTGTAAACCCTCAGAGTGTATCTTTCTCACCTATTCTCTGGTGCTGATGTCAGCCAATGCTAGGACATCTTCCTACCAATAAATAAAACTCTTCAAATCTGAGCTAAAAAAAAAAAAATAGTCTCCCATGCAATTGTGAGAAATGGGGAAGAAATGGTAAAAGGTCATTATGGCTGATTTTAGCATTAAATTGACACATGTTAGAATCATCTGTTGTAGGGAGCTTCACACGAAGTATTGTCCTCTTCAGACCTGAGTTTCTCTTGGAAATCTACTCACATGTTTGGAATTACCTCACACCCACCTATTGAGAACACATAGTTTTCCCACAGAAATCAGGCTCATATAATTGATCTTAGGGGCCTGTGACGTAGACTGGGGTCCCTCCAGAAGAAAACGGACATTCCCCATCATCCTCACTTTCCTGATCAAGGGACAATGACTCATCCATCTAATCAAGCAGAATGTTACCCTTGTAATTTGTCCTCAATCTTGACAGCCAATCTTCAAATATTCCATGTTGATTTTATCTACCAAATATCTTCCATTTCTATGGATGTTTCAAAAATCTAATCTTCCTTTTCCCCTGACCTAGTATAATCCTTGATTTTTGCCAATCTCACCAAAATCTATTCTTAATTTAACAGCCAAAGTGATTTTTCTTAATTATTAAAAGACCCCCAGGTAGCAACTTGTGGCATCTTCTACCTCAAGAGTGCTGAGATATCTTTATCTTGAAATGATGTTGAGTTGTATCAAATGACTTTGACACAGAGCTTACAAGATCACTGCACAACACCTAAGTTACTAAAGGGAAATGGCTGACTGGGAGAAAGAACAGAGGAAGACAGGGTTATCTGAAACAACTGGGTACCTCCTGGCACAGTGCCAGGGGCCATTGACTCCAGAAGCAGAGGCACCTGGGCATGGACTGCATCCCTTGACTCTAGGGGTGCAATCTCTATGTGAGGCTGACAACAGGCACTCGTTCTCCAGCATCTTGGAATTTCTCTAGGAAGCTGCAGCTTTTCTCCATTCACTCTGCCTGGCTGCCATGGCAAAGAAAAACATGACACATCAACAGAAATCCCAGCTGCGCATTACCCATTGTCATGGCAACCCTTGTAATTAGCTATTAAGTTCCAGGTGCCAAGCCCCCACAGCAAATCCATTCAGAGAAGAGTTAAATTGGACTTGACACTCTCATGAGGAACCCATGTTTCCCTGCCCTTTCATTTAGGCCATGGGTTGCAGATGACAGGTGTCGCTTCATAACTTGCCTATCAGTGGCATCTTCTATTTTGATCCTATAGCACTTGGCCCTATTTTAAAATAGCTCTTGATTTTGCAGAATTAATCTTAAGGACAAGAGACCGACGATTTAACAATTAAAGACATCATGATATAACAAAGGCAGCAAACTATGGTAATTTTCCTTGTCTCAGCTTTGTACCATGTTTCCATTCATGTTTCCTAGACCAACCATACCTTCTACGTGAAATGATGTTCAGACATCAGGGTGTATCAAACAAACTACAAGCATGTTCAAGGGCAGATCCCAGCTCCCAGCTCCCAGATATGATTTGGTAGTTATGTAGGTTCTTACAGTGATTCTGAAGATGCAGCTCGCCCGTGAACACCTTTGAGGTCTGACCTCTGATACTGTGTATCTGTCAGTAAAAGGACAGGATAAGACATAAGTCTCTTCCTGAGATCCCGGGTTAAGCAGAAAAGGAAGTGAGCTGAGCATGCATCAGAAGCCTTGGGAAGACACACAGCTTTGGTTAGTCACTACTGGAGTCTACCCCTCCAAGTTAATTTAGCAAAGATTCCATAGTGTTGGGCACAAGGTATATGATCACCGGCTGTGATAGGAGTACTACCAAATCAGATGAGGACAAACTCACTGTTGCCTTCACAAAGTGCTTAAATATTTCATTGTCTCCCTGTTCTTTCTACCACATCTGTGAAGTCTCCAGAGCCTCTTTTGCTGTTCACTAATTCGAGAGACAGTAAGAACAATTCCTTATAGAGCTTAATCAGATGGCTCAGAATTTCACAACCGAACAAACTCTTGAGATTTCCTTCTTCAAGCCCAAGAGGTAGAAAGCCGGATTTGAAAGACTTTTTCCTTGATTGAATATTGTATACATACGCATATGAATAAGACAGGCAGAAGGAAGAAAGAAAGAAAGAAAGAAAGAAAGAAAGAAAGAAAGAAAGAAAGAAAGAAAGGAAGAAAGAAAGAAGAAAGAAAGAAAGGAAGAAGCTATTACAGAAGGAGGAGGAAGAAGAAGAGGAAGAGGAAGAAGAAGGAGAAGGAGAAGGAGAAGGAGAAGGAGAAGAAGAAGAAGAAGAAGAAGAAGAAGAAGAAGAAGAAGAAGAAGAAGAAGAAGAAGAAGCTATTACAGTACCAATATACAAACATAGCTTTTCTATTCCATTAACTTTAGCGGTGTCTGAAACCCAGGGAATCACTGATGAAGGACAGGACCTCTACTACTGAGTCACATACCCTTGAGACACATTGATGTATTTTTAAGAAGAAAAAAAGCCTTAGACCTACATAGTGATCTGTCATAATAAATTAATATAACAATCAAATGACAAGCAACAGTCGTCATAATTATAAGTGGGAAAACACCCTCAACTTTAAAGATCTTGCTCAAATAGTAAAATATGTAATATATGAAAAAAATTTTTCCTGTACCAAATAAAAACATTACATTTGACAGCTCCACTGTTTCAAATTTTAAACACAAATAAAGTCTCCAGTGGTCACATAGATGGAAGTTCTAGTTCTTCATCTTTCAATCATTGTGCTATAATTGCTTTTTTTGAGGACTTTCAGGGAGAAATGATGGAATATGGAAACCCAACAGTGGAGACACAGAGTGCACTAAAAGGGGGCTGTGGTTGTTTCAGTCTGTTAGACATCTTTTCTCCAAAAGAGTTTGTATTGGGGTCAACTCAAAGTACCCTTGGGAGAGAGACAGAGAACATGGCATTGCCCATAAAACTGGGAGTGTGAGTGTGAGTGAGTGTGCATGTGTGTGTGGGGTGTGTGTGTGTGTGTGAGTGTGAGTGAGTGTGTGTGAGAGTGAGTGGTGTGTGTGTGTGTGTGGTGTATGTGAGTGTGTGTGTGTATGGTGTGTGTGTGTGTGTGTGTGTGTGTGTGTGAGGGTGCAGGCACACCTGTGTATGTATAGACCTGTATATGACATGTTTACACATGTGTAGAGGCCAGAGGCCAGCCTCTGCTGGCCAAGTAGGATAAACTCCCAGACCCCTGAGCCCCAGCCATCTACCTGTCTCTGCCTCCCTAGCAGCAGGATTACAAGTCTTGGTCATTATGCTTGGATTTTTTTTTTTAAACAGGGTTCTGGAAATCAAACTCAACTAACACAAATGTGTACATTTGATATGCATATATATATATTCAGGAAGTTCAAGAACAATTTCAGCAAGCATTTAGAATGTCTGTGATGAAACTTTATTGTTGACTTTTATTTTAGACTAACAATATGATAATATTTAAAAATACAACAGATTGTAGGACACTTGTGAAGACCCTACAGCTAATTATCCTACTTAAGGGTAATAACTGAATATTTCTCTCTAAGGAGCTTCACAGATAAATGTATGATACCCTTCTCACCCATTCCATTTGATCCTCTGGTGTGTAGCCCCAACCAGTAAGAAAAAGGTATAAAAGAGGGGCGTGTGGGGAATGGAGAAAGCCCTGGGTGAGGAAACCTATTGCCATCCGCTGATCATGTCAAAGAACTCAGAGCCTCCGACCCAGAGAGGAATGAGAAAGCTTCCCCTAGGGTAAGTGCAGAAGCATGGGGAAGCCTTCCTTGGGAGGCCCAGCATGAGTTGACAGTGTGTGCACATGTCTGTCATAGATTTCTCCTCCTACCCTTAGATGTTTACAGCCTGAAGACTGCTCCCCTACACTGACCGCTCCTATCCAGATTAGTTAAACCTTTCCCCTTGATCAAGCAGATACTATAAATCCTGCCTCCCTCTTTATCTGTATGTAGTAATAACTTTATCTGTATGCAATAACTCTGCCTCCTTGTCTAGCTGTACGCAATAAGGGTGCTTCTCTGTTCAACTCTATACAATAAAGAGTCTGAGCTTCTAAGATGAGAGCCCAGGCCACCTGATCTGAGCTTTTTGTCTGTCTGTCCATCTGTTTGTCTTCATTCATCAAGTCCATGACACTGGAGTCATTCAAGGATACAGCAGAGGAGGTGGATGCATCAGACTAGAAAATCATAGAGTTGTAAGAAGGAGCTGTTGTGTAGCTGTTCTCTCTGGGTTGGGCATGATGACTGTCATTTTGAATCACCACATGAGACCCTCGGGAGACAGAGCCTCATGGAGTGAAGGAAGTTGACACAGCTCACAAGACTGGTCAGGGATTGCTGGGGGAGACATTTCAGTGCTGTAGCTGCCTGTATACCACACAGGGAACAGCAGCAAAGGGGCTCTAGGGCTGGTGCCCTATGCTGGGGTGGACACCATTTTTTTTTTATCTGTTTGGTTTTGGTTTTTGTTTTTTTGAGACAGGGTTTCTCTGTGTAGCCTTGGCTGTCCTGGAACTTGCTCTATAGACAAAGCTAGTCTCAAACTCACAGAGATTTGCCTGCCTTTGCATCCTCAGTTCTGGGATTAAAGGCATGTGTTACCACCCCCTGTTGAGGGGTGAACTTAATGATAGATTAAGTATAGCATGGATCGAGTATAGTTCAAGCTCCTGTAAGTGACTTTAAGAAAAACCTCTGGCTTACCAGGCTACATGTGGACGGAACCCTTTCTTTGGTCTGAACCTGCCCTCTCCCTCTGTGGAATATAATGGTCCCCTGTGGAAAGTCACACAAGACCAGAGATGCTAAGAGACTGCTGCAAGGTTTTAGAGTCAGGAGTAGCAGAACTGGACTCTAGAGCCCTGTTGTCAAAACCTGTGCCCTCAGCAACTGTCCTGCCTTTGCTCCCCACTGCTTACCCCTGGGCTCTTCCCAAGCGTAGAGCCAATGGGGAATTTTCATTTAGAACAGGGAAGATGGAGTGGGAACTAAGGC
The DNA here is from genome assembly GCA_036184795.1 of Tokudaia tokunoshimensis. Lineage (NCBI taxonomy): Eukaryota > Metazoa > Chordata > Mammalia > Rodentia > Muridae > Tokudaia > Tokudaia tokunoshimensis. Next base: position 23,077,663 of record BTHU01000009.1, read on the forward strand.
CAGAACCTTGAATTCTGGTCTCCACTCTGTACTAGCTACATACACAGGGCCCAAAGTTAGAATTCAATGAAGTTCTTTTTATATTATTTTATATTATTCAAACCCAGCAGTATTCTTGAGGTATCCAGCATTCCTGCTCCCCCTGGTGCTATAAATATACAACGTATGAAGGAAATGGAAACTCCAGGTCACCATCAAATGGAGACCTATTGGAAGAAAAGGGGGGATATCCCACAGCACAGAGGCATGGGGAAAAATAAGTACAACACCATACTGGTAAACAGAAGTGTAAGGACAGCTGTCTGCGGCTGTAAATTGCACCTTGGGTTGTCTGAAATACTTTTCATGAAATACTTCTACTATCATAGCCTGACAAGTGTTCCCACAGGAAACCAAGGCAAAAATAATTTTAGATACCAACTCTAGAGAACTTGAAACAGGTATCCAAGCATACTAATAGTTACCAATAAAGAAAAGGGCCTTCAAGCTGAAGTCTGCAGCTGCACTTAGCTTGTCTGGAGCAGACAGTCCAGGGCAGGATGGAGACCTTACTTTTTTCTGTCCACAGGCCTGTTTTTAAGGGGTCCCTGTCACAGGGGAGTCTCCCCTTCCAATCATGATCTTATAGCATCTGGGCCAGTCAAGTAAGAGAGAAGCAACTGTGAGTACCCTCTAACTTAGACAACAGAGCGCAGATGGGGCGTATGAGCCCAGGAGCAGCCTGCAGCTCGCTTTAAGCTGGGCTCATACAAGAAGTCAGTCTGAGAGAAAAAAAACTTGATACTCTGGGTGGGGCTATCCCTGACCCCTGCCCAGCCACCACCTTGGTGTCTCCCAGGAGTTGGGCTTTGTGTGAGGGCACACATCACAGGGGATTAGTGGGGTGCTGCTGTTCTTTGAGCCATGCAGAATCACTGATTAAAAACGCAAACAGAACAAAACATGTCAGACACTTCCCATAAGTGTGTGATCACTGAGTTTTGCCCCAAGACTCTGAGACACCAGAGCTTTGCTTGTGGCGGGTTTTGACTCTTGTCCCAACTATTCTCGTGTGGACAAGATTTAAAGACAGCAACCTAAACTAAAAGCTTGCTGCAAAGCTTCCCAAATTTTTTTTTAAAGGAGCTGACAAGAGGAATTCTGAGCTTGGTGACAGGAGTCAGCCCAACATGCCATTCAAGCTAGGACTTTAAAAACATAAGTTGGTGTCATTAAGAATTATTATGGTCATACATTATTGTCTGACCATAAGGGACCATCTCCAAAACCCTTTTATTTTCTCAAACTAAAACACTGCCTGCACTAATCACTGGCTCCCTCTTCCTTCTCCAGCTTCCAACCTCTACCATCCTACTTTCCTTGTCTATAAAGTTGGTTACCCTTGCTATGCCTAAGTGGTACAGAACATGGTGTTGGCAAGCGTGTGCATACATGTGCTACAGATAAAAGCAAGATATCAAACATGCTAAGCACATGTTCCCATTGCTGAGCTCTCAATCATGCTTTCTGTGTTGAATTTTCAATTCCTTCATGTATTTATGAGATCTGGTGTTGTCTGGCATCCTGCCCAGCATATACCTGGCTATATGGAGGAAGGTAATATATAAAATATGAGAGTTGGTTCCTGCCATTTCCGATTGAACTAAGAAGTCTTCATAAGAGCTGGGACTCAAAGAATAGACCGTCTGGCAAGTCAGAGAGGAGGACTCCGGCATGACTAAATGCAAGGCACGTAGACTGGATGGCTTGAAGCAAAGTTAGCTGCAGCCAATGTAACAGTGTTCTCATAGTTCCTCTGGAGACAGAAGAACACAGAGAGGATCTGAATATCAGATCTCTACTTGTCTAATCCAAGCCATACAGCCGTAGGTAATTCCTTACTTTCCTCCCAGTGCTAAAAAGATTTTTATAAAACAGAAAAAGGAAAGGAAAAAAAATGAGTTGATTCTGGTTTTGTTCTTTATAATTTTCTCAGGAATTTGCTAAACCAGCACCGGTGTGTCTTTTTCCTTTTGCAAAAGGATTTCATAAAAACTTGTGGAACCCCAGAGACATGAGCCTGAACATGTCTGCTCCAGGCAGTCACGCGGAACAGAAGAGCAAACTCTGGGGACCCGGCTTCCTGGGCCCTGTCACCTGCTCTGCCCTCCTCTGTGTGTCCCAGGCAAGGACCACAGCTGCCCTTGCTTCTCTTCCCATTTGCTTTCTTTTCCTTCCTTTCACGCTTTCACTTGAGAATGGCTCTGGCTGGATGTGGAATGTCTCCCCTGGGCTTATGTCTCCCCCGGGCTCTCAGGTCTTTGGACTCATGGTCCCCACTGGTAGTGCTCTTTTGAGAAGTTAAGGAACTCTTAGAACATTGGGCCCCTGAAGGAAGGGTCACTGGGAGGTGAGCTTTGGGGGTTACCCCCAGGCCTGCTCCTTGCATACTCTGTGTCCTAACTGCCTGTTTGATACAGCCAGCAACCCCACACTCCTGTGACCACGGCTACAACTGAGTCACTCCAACCAAGGTTTCTCTACTGTGGTGGTCTACACCCTCTTTAGGAGCCCAAGTAAACTTTCTCCCTACCTTAAGTCAGAGTCGCAGGAGCTCAGGCTGCTCTTGAACGTGCTCTGTATCTGAGAAGGGCCCTGAACTTTTGATCCTCCGGTTTCTACCTCCTGGGGGCTGGAATCACAGGTGTGAGCCATCGTGGCTCGGTTTTATAAAACGTTGAGCATTGAACTCAGGATGTGGTACTTGCTAGGCATCTACAACCCTACTCTTTCTTCCCTTAAGTTATTTCTGTCAAGTATTTGATCACAAGAGAAGAGTAATTAGTAAATGTGTTTCTTCTAAAAGTTTCCCAAACACTCTACATGGTTTTTATCGTGCAGCTTAATCTATAGCCAGGCTGAAGGGCAGAGTCAACTGGAAGGTGATTAGGTCATGGACTTTTCCTTTGGAAGGGATTAATGCAGGTCTTTCGAGACTAGGTTAGTCCTCCGGGGACTGGGTCTGTAAGCAGCCTGCCATGCACCACTCTTACATGTTGCCAATGAGAGGCCAAACCTCTTAAGTTCAGACTACGTTTTAGAGAACCTGACCTAAATTTAAACTCAGGTAGACTAACAGGCTGGTACCTAGCATTAGTTTCCAAGTTGCCCCCCAATAAAACCTGAGCCTGGCTCTAGTCTCTAGGTTAATCCCCAACAAGACCAGTGTCTCCAGCTTACACCCTCAACAAGACTAGTCTCTTCAGGCTATTACCCTAACAAATCTGCACCCCCAGGTTACAAGCCCACCCCCTGCCTAACAACCACCAATGCAGAGGGGAATAGAAATTAAGTTTATGATATGACTCCCAGCACCAACCAATTATGTTAAAGGCCACAGTGGCTTTCCAATTAGATGCTTGCACACATATTCCCTGATTGCTGCTTCCTATAAAGCCTGGCCCTGATAGACATTAAGGGCTCCCCTGCCACCAAAACCATCCTGTGTGATGGTGGTACTTGGGGGCAACCCTGCCCCCCACCAAGCTAGCTTGAATAGAATAAAGACCCTGCTGTGAGTTGCATCAGATCAGCTCCTGTCTGTTTTCTTGAGGATCTCTAACATTTTCCTGGCACTACACCACCACTGTGAGTCTCACCGTGAGTCGAGCAGATACCAGTAGCATATGCTTGGGCCTTCAGAAGAAATAAGCTAAACTAACCTATTTTTGTTATAATGTACTTTGCCCCTGAGATTTCATTATGATGATAGGACATGAACCAAGATACTTAGTCCCTTCATTTAAGTTATAGCAGAAAGACAAAGACAGAACCCTCCTTTCAGACAGAAACACTTCTCAGTATGTGTCATCATAGATGTTTGGTTCTGATTGTCCGGTCATCTAAATGTGTTTTAACAGAAACTACAAATGCAGAGCTGAGTGAGGCAGCCAGAGAAGCCTTTGCAGGGCACCTCAGAACCACAGGAGAATGTGTAATAATAGAGACACTCCCGCCTGGAGAGGGGACTAATGGACTCTGAAAAGGAGGTGAAAATATGGGACAAATCTCCAAACCATTTCTTCTTAATAGTTCTAAGAAATATAAATTGGTTTCTAATGCATTTCTGAGAATTCCCATAGGAAGGAAGACAGCCATATTGTTTTTTCTGCTACCAAAACATTGGTACAAGCATACAACTCTGTAATTCATGTCCTCAGGGAGATCTCCATATATATTTTCCTAAAAACTGGGTAGCCCAGGTAACTGACACCTTGATTTTGACCTCCAGTCCTTAACCACGGGAGAATACATATCCAATGCATTAAGTCATTTCATTTATGGAACTAATACATTAAATTTGACCTAGCCTCCTTAGGAACTAGGTCAAAATTATCAAGAAGACAGCTTGATATACATACTAGGTCCTAGCTGTTCTGGGAATGCAGTGTACCAGGACACTGTGACATTAGAGAAAGCTTCTGGATCTACAGAGAAAAGGCTGTGGGATGTGGTGGACAGTTGGGAGGGAGGGCATCACAGTGCTACATCTGATAATGAACTTCATGGAGGTATTCCTACAAGGTGTCTCACTGAAGGCAGATGGTATGACATCAAAGGACAGTTGAATATAACCCCATGTGGGAACCAAATAAAAGAGAGCATGTTGCTATCAACTGACAACAATATAAGAGACTTGAATGCTATGAACAACCATACCCAGCACACAGAAGTGAACTGTACGGGTCCCCAGAAGATCCGAACTACTAAAACTGTCACAATAATAAACAAATAACCTAGACCTGAAACACATGAAGAGATTTAACTAGCACTTAAAAAATGAATCAGTTTTATTCTTCATAGATGGATGATGCCCTTCCCAGAAGCCACGGGCTATTAGTCCTGTGCCAGGTGTGGGATAGCTCCCTTCCAAGTTGTTGGCCAAGCCGGTCCCAGAGGCCCCTGAAACAATACAAGCCTTTGCTCTTGGTCACCCATTGGTGAGTAAGACCTGCCGCTGAGACATGACTGGCATTGCTACAGGACATGGGGGAAGTCAGGCTGGATCTGAGCTGGAAGCCCCTCCTATTGCATAGCTCTCATGGTGCCAGAAGATGCTATACGGACTGTTGTGGGGGAGAAAAGGTCAACAGTCTTACCCAGCTGTGAATCCTATGAGTTACAGTTATGAACTGCTAGGCAAGCTATGCTAATCCGTACAATCTTGGCATGACTGTTATGAGGGTAACCTGCTGCTTTGTGATTAGATTTGAGGCCCGTTGCAAAGAATAGAACGCCTGTCTGGTTCTGTAAACCTGGTCAAGAGTCTGTGACTTGGGGAGGTCATAGGTCATAAGTGGGAACTAGGACTATTGTCTTCCTACGGGGTCACATGGTCAAACTGCCTTCTAAAACCTCGTGTTTATACCCACAGATTAATGCTGCACCCAGCCTTTGGGTAGTGGTTAATGTGGAAATGCATCTGTGATGGTGGAATGCTCAGCCCTAAATGGGACCACTGTATCATCCCCACCCAGACCAGAGAACATTATCCAAGAGAAGGCAGGAAGAACACAGGAGCCAGAGGAAGCCGAGGTGTCTAGCTAAAAGATGCCTTCTGGATACAGTGTAGCCATTGCACTCAGGAACTAGCTGAAGTTGTGGCTATTGGACTTTAGTAGACTGGGACCAATACCACTTCTTCAAGATTGTGGGAAGGAAACAAGAAGCTCTTCCTGAAGTTCATGTGGAAGCTAATGGTTGCTGGGAGACAGGGGGTAACTTTCTTCAGTGGTGTGGCCACTGAGAAGATACCAGTAAAAGGTCCCACCCATATTCATGCAAAGAACTCAATTGAAACTCAGTGGGTCACCACGAAGGCAAGAGAGAGGAGCACTTGGCGGATGAGGGTTTCAGCAGGAGAGGGGTGAGGATGAGGCAAGGGAATGGGAGGCTGAAAAGACTGAAACTCACTATAGAAAAGTGTGAAATTATCAAACAACGGCAATAAAACATGTCCGTAAGGAAATGGCAAGGCCCAGACAGCCTCCTCTGTTTAAAAAAAGATATTCTTTACCATTCAAGCATTTCTGTTTCTTAAGAAATCTCCATAAATAATTTTCTCAAGCTGTTTTTTTTTTAAATAAAGATTACACAGCAGATTTTGAGTTTTTTTCTGGCATGAATCTGCAGTATTAAGATTCTGTCTTAACAATGAAATTCAGACCCCTACTCTTTGCCAAATTCCAGGGCAGCAGAGAGTGATAAAAGATTTTCTTAAATGAAAATTAGATGCTATGTATATATTAATAGAACAATAAAAGAAGAATTGCCCCTACCAAGATACTGTAAGCAAGGTGAAGTGAAACCACAAAGCTAAACCACTCCTTGGGTAGAAAAACAGTTTATTGGCGGACAAACTGCTGGGCTGCCTCAGAGACCAGAGAACAACTTGTTGAGAAAGCAAGCAGGTTTTATGTCAGCAGGTGGGAGTATTTGAGCGGGCTGTTCTAGTTAATCAGGAACTAGATAGACTTTGCCCAAGGAAATCGACCATTATGGCCAGAGAGGAGAAGTAATGCTTTTCTGGCAAACCAAAACTTACCTCACAGGGGTTTCTGAAGAATGCTAAATTTAGGTTTCTGTTTTCGTGGTAAAAAAAAAAAAAATCTGGCCTGGGCTGGCCATCATCTCCGGCTGTCGTCAATAGCACTGCCACTGACCTAACAGATATGAGTTGGAGAATATCTCTCCTGCTGGAGTCTGAGTAAAGAACATAAAGGAAAGTAGAGTTTGAGTTATTAGTTATTTTGATACATATTTTATCATTTGCTCTGAAAATTAATTTAAAAGCACCAAGAAGAGATGTCTGACAATAGAAACTGTTAAGTATGACATCAAAACCAGGAAAGACAGACTCTTTTTCTCAGGTCTTAAAAAGAAACCCCAAATACACCTTGTTAGAGTAACAAGTCCATGATGCCTGGAGATCAATTCCCACCTCTTCAGGTCTCGAAATGCTATCCCTTCCCCATGTCTCTGGCTGTTCTCAGGTCACTGCAAGGCTGGACTCTTCCTCCTAGTCATCGCTGCTCTTCCGGGGGCTGCATTTCCCCTAGCTGTAATCCCGAGGGCAGCCTTTATGAAACTCTGAACGTCCACTCCATTCCCAGTGTCTACTTGTCAGGAGGATGTTGCGGTGTAGGTTTACAATCCCAGCTAACAGACATGCTAAAACAGGCAGACTGATCAGGTAATATGGCAACACTCCATTTGGAAACATCATGAAAAAGATATACTATATGTGTGCACACCTGTAAGGCCACTATTCTTGACATGGAGACAGAAGTATCAATCACAGGCTCCAGACCTTCGTGGGTTTATAATAAGACCAGTTCTAAAAGAGGAGGGGGATAGGGGTTTGCCAGTGGCGTGGTCTTAGCAGGAGGTGGTACCACCAACCCTGATGATTTGAGTTCAGTTTCCAGAACCCACATAGTAGAAAGAGGGAACCAACTTTGGAAAGTTGTCTTCTGACCTCTATACCCCACCACACACATAAAAATAAATAAATAATCTTAAAAGCTAAAATAAGAAGAGAGAGAACAAACATTATTCTATAAACAAAAATATCATATACCTCATTACAAGGCTAGTTTGAGCCAACTGACTGAACCCTGTGCCTGCTCCCATCAGCCTGTAGCCCCAGCCTTCTCCTCTTCAATTTTATTTTGAAAAAGAGTCTGGCTAAATTGTTCAGGCTGACCTAGAACTTGGATTCCTTCTGCCTCTGCCTCAGTTACAGTGTGTCACCAATCTGAAGTGTCAAATGGATGTGTTAGGCATCCAAACAGTGACACCTAGGGCTGGGAATTCAGCAGAGAAGCCATGGCTTCCATCAACACCTCTGAAACTAGATAAATAAATGAGACCTCTTACTAAAAGATATACCAAACACAATAATTTCATTAATGCGGGAAACACAAATTAAGAGATGGCTTTCAGTGAATTCACTTGTATTACATACTTTCCTTTTAATCAGGGTGCTTTTGTTAAAGCAGTGGGAGGCAAGCCCACTCCATGAGATGGAACCCATACTGTTAAAGAGCCAAGAACCTAAGACTACTGAGTGCCTGGCCCCTAAGGCAAAACCTACTACTATGATTCTGCTAAATTAACACAGCAATAAAACAACTCCCAATGACATAGTTTTATACCTGCCTGTGAAATCATAACACAACCTTCATCAGAGAAGCTTCTTCTTACAGTAGATGCTACTTATCACAGTCCCACAGCTGGACAGCTTGCAGGGAGTAAGAGACTTTGGAGCATTCTATCCTAAATGGGATGTCCTTGTCACATCCTCCCTGAGGCTCAGGGACTATGTGGGTGAGGAGGTGGAAACAGGGTAAGAGCAAAACATGTGGATGACTTTAAGGGAATGGTGTCTTCCAGACACACCAAGGCTGACACTGGTGACACACAGAGACTGTGACAGCATGTATAAGACCTGCACAGGGGCAAGCCAGACCAAATCCCAGTGAGAGAAGAAGTGGGCAAGGTTCGCTCCCAACAAAGAGGCCATTGCAATTCACACCTGCAGGGAGAGGGAGGGAACCTAAGTTTTCTCCAATAGAGAGATACCGTCTATGAACCATATACCAGGGCCGGCCTCATGCTCAGAGTAGCTGGCCAATACAAAACTGTCGCCATATGTGATGGCTATTGGTTATCAACCTCACCGCATCTGGAACTAACTAAAACCCGAAAATGGAAGGCACACCTCTGGGGGATTTTTGCCTAATCCAAAGTGGAGAAATCCACTTCTAATCAGGATCTTTGAGGTAAGAAGACACACCTTTAATCTTTCGAGCCAGAAAAACCGATCCCTAACCTGGGCCACGCCTTCTGCTGGAAGCCTAGATAAGGACATGGAGGAAGGACACTTGCTCTTTGCCTCTGTGCTCTGGCCTTGCGGGCAAGTCCATCGGCGCTAGAACTTCTGCAGGATTCCAGCGTATACTGAAGACCAGCTGAGACATCCAGCCTGGCGAGATGAACAACAACTAGATTCTTGAATTTTCTGTTCATAGGTAGCCACTGTTGGATTAGCTGGAACACAGCCTGTAAGTCATTCTAAAATTTCCCCTTTCTATATATAGAGAAAGAGGGGAATTCATTCATTCAGTTCTGTTACTCTAGAGAATCCTAATACACTTTTTAAAATGTGCCTTTTTTGTTTTTTACTGGTTTGCTGGGTTAAAAAAGAATATGATCAAAATATATTGTATGAAAAAAATTAAATAAAACTTGAAAGAGGTGTAGGGAATCTAATAATTAATTTCTCCATTGCAAATGTATTCCTTTCAAGATACCCAACAATATTTTTCTTTCCTCTGAAATTCTTGGCATAGTAAAAAAAATCAACAAATAGGTCTATCAGGGTTTTTTTTTTTTTTTAAGTTAGGAGGGTTATAATAGTTCCATGGCAAAACATGTTCTCCTCATGAGCAAGGCCAAGGGTTCATCCCCAGCACCCCCATTCCTAAACCATTTGAACCAAAGCAATTAACATGTATTACTTACAAAAGAACTTGTTTCTTTTATTTTACATCTTTTTGCTTATTGTCTTCTGGCTAGCAAGGCTTCTTGCCCATTGTTTGTGTGTCTTACTTTGACCAATAGAATGTGAGCAGAGCAGTATGTGGGCTGAAGAGATGATTCAGTGGGTTAAAAAAAAAAGTCATTACGGACAATCCATCGCCCTCTTCTGGATTTCACTGACACTGCACCCATGCATGCACAGACCCCACCACCACCACCACCACCACGCAAAAACACTAAGTTATAAAGCAACAAATTATTAGTGAGGGTTTTTGTTTTGTTTTGTTTTTATGACTAAAGGGCAGAATGTGCCAGCTGTGCGGAAGAGCTAACTGGTGCGTTCTTGAATTTGGCAAGTCACTTCCTTACGACTATTTGTAGATTAAAAATTCGTATGGTGGGAATATTTAAACCGCTGGAACAGCAAACACAACAGGATTGCCCCTCAACCTGCAAAGCCCCCAAGCTCTCACCCGCACTTCAGCGGGCTGCTCTTGAAAAGGCTTCTCTTTAACCTGGAGCTTGGAATCCAGAAACCCGCCTGCTAGCGGCTGATGTAATTGTAGTAAATCACGCAGACGCTGTTACTCGATATAATAAAGACAAAAGTAGTCCCTTGTGCTGGTGGTTTGGGTGAACACCTTTTCCTCCTTAGACCTCGATTGCAAGGACTTCTGACTTGTGCCACATCAGAGGCCTTAAACTGTAAGAATGCGAGCAATGCGCCCCCGCTAAGGATCTGGACCGGCTGAATCCAGGTCTTGGAAGGTTAACGCAAACGTGCGGAGAGCCACGGCTAAAACTCTTTCAGCATCCCTGCGCTATTATTGCACCGTTTAAAAACCTCCGACAAATTTCAATTCGTTAAACTAGTTCTCCATCCGTTACTCTAAACCCTCTAAACCCCTCCCGGACCGGATGGCTTAGCAGGGGCGCCCTGGCGTCCGGACCACGCGTCACCGCCCCCCTGGACGCCCCCAGACGTGCAAATTGAGCGCTGTGTCTTTAAGGGGGAATCGGCTCTTTCAGTCCAGGACAAAATGTCTGCGAGGAGCCCGGAGGCGAGGGGCGACCATCGCGGCGTCCGGGTGAGAGTGGCGGCGTGGAGTGGCGAGAGCGACTGCGGGGACACTGGGGGTTGCAGTGGTCTCGGGGGTCCGCGGGGACGTCGGGGATCGGAGAGAGCGCGGGGTAGAGAGATGCGGGGGACGCCACGCAGGACCGCGGGGACTTCGGGAGCCCCTAGGCCGTGGGCTCCGGGGCCGCAGTCGCGGGTTCTGCGGGGGGTGCGGGCCACCCCAGGCTTAGCGGAGGGGCCCCCCCTGTGGCTTCCTGGGCCTTCTCGGTTCTTTATGGTTAACCAGCTCGGGGGGGGGGGGAACTGTCCCCATAAAGTTGCCTCGGTGAAGCTGGGCTGACTTCGAGCCGGCCTGTGGCTGTGTGCCCATCAGGGGCCTCTTGGCGCTAATAGTGACTTGGTTAATGTTTCCCACCTGTACGGGGGAGAAAACCGGTGTAAACCAGAATCCCCTCCTCCACTAGACACAAACAAAAGAGTTTCCTGATCCTTTCCCAGCACACTGGTGCGTTTGGTGTGTAAGGCTTCTGTGGCCCGCTCAAAGCTTTACTAAAAAGAATGGGAAAGGTTTTCCTTCATTGGAAGAAAAAAGTACCTGCCACTGCTGCGCTCCAAAGAGGTGTTTAGAGCAGCTGTTGAATCATTAGTTTCGGGAGTTGAGATAATTAGTGGTGGTCCTGATTTTTTTTTTTTTTTAAAGATTGGGTCTCACTATGTTTCCTTGGGTGTCAGGCTGACCTCCATCTCAGAGACTACCTGCCTCTGCCTCCCAAGGGCTTGGATTAAATTCATGGGATTAAATTCCTGGTGATTCCAGTACTATATTATTAGTACACCCTTTGACCTCCAAACTAGTTCAAGGCAAGTGACAATAAAAAGCACAGGAAATTTTGTTTTTTAAAGTGTTTTTTTAAGAATTTATACCAGGTAATTCTCAACTTAAAATATTTTTAAGTTACAAAGGCCATAAGTGTGCTTATGTACACGTATATATACATATATATTAATGCAGAGCTGAAATAAAGGTGCGCTTTCGGGCATAGTGCATTATTTTAAAATGCATTAATAGTGCGTTGGTGGCTTTTAGCTAATGGTAGAAATAGCTAAGAGTTGAGCTTAAAGCATTCAGGTAGTGTTTTTGCTTCACTAAATAGCTATGAGTCCAGTACTTTTTTAATAGCCCATGTAAAACCTTTTTCTGAATATTTTTGCACTTAACTCTTTGTTTCACAATACTTTGCAGTCATTTTTACTGACTTAAAACATTTTTATATGAATTCTCGCACTCCCACCCGGTGTTTGCATACCCATAATGCCTGAGGAAACTAGAGTGTCAGATTCCACAGAGCTGGGGTTTCAGACTTTTAGGATGAGCAACTGGACCGGATGCCCGGATTGGACCTCTGGAAGAGCAACCTGCGCTCATAACCACAGAGCCCTCTCTCCAGCCCCTCTACCAGCTTTTAATTTCATGCATGCCTCCAGGCTAATAATTACAGACTAATTTTTCTAGTTGTCTGGGTCTGTTTGTGAATGAGTCTGGCAGGAAACTGATAGGTGAGCAGAACTGGACGGATCCCAGGTGAGTGGATTATAACTCCTTGGCAGTGCAGCCGTGAAGGCTAATTACTCCATTACGCTTGCTTTGATTTAAACCACTGTTGAAGTAAGCTCGAGCGCTGTTAGTGTTTCGAATGATCTGTGAATTTCATAACGTCAGCCTTTCACGTTAGATCCAGGCTCAACCAACACATCCCTGTTTATTACTCTGCTTGGCAAATCCAACTGAAGAGATCGGCCTTGACCTCAGACGCACAGACAGGGCTGCACCTCACTCGTTTCCTTTGGAATGTTTCCTGGTTCTTTGGGCTCTGGCCTACCCAGTTCTTATGTGTGCAAACATAAGCTCCTGGGTGGCTTGCAGTGACCATATGCATAAAACAAAGCAAGGTAGATCTGAAATGAAGGTGCACGCCAAAGCCCGAGGCTCTAGAATGACTGGAAAATGGAGGCATGGTGCCCCTCAGGATGGTTGAGGTGGTTTATTGTAGATGTGAGAGCCTAGCCAGAGGCAGCCGGAACGTCCAAACCGAAGGGAGCCCTGAGAGGGGAAGGGGAAGAGGGGCAAGAGTAGCTAAGCCAGGAGAGCAAGTGACCAGGAGACTGAGTCAGTCAATAAAGTGGCCAAGTTACAGAGCTATAGAGAGGCTGAGGCTGGGGGAAGGGAAGCCCAGCCCGAGCTGGAGGGGAAGAAGTACTGAGAGGAGCCAGCACTCTTTAACAGGTGTTGGGGAAGCTGATGGAGACTAAGCCGTGGGCTGCTTTGATAAGTCAGTCACCTCAGCCCTTTGTCCTGAGTTTGAGACCGAACAGTTTTCTTCCTTTTTTCTTTTTTTTTTTTTCTCCATCTATAGGGCAGGAGCTCAGTGGTAGAGCACTTGCCTAGCATATGTGAGACAGTGGCTGCAGTCTCCAAACAGCACACACACACAAAAAGCCAAAACCATCAACAAAAGAATTAATAGAGATAGTACATCTGCTTGTCTTAAGATAAATTTTATAGTTATACATATGTACATGTCTACATATGTAGTCATACATATTAGTGTATAAGACCATAGTTGCAGGTTTAAGAGTTTTGCATTTGTGTATGATGTGAGTGCCCGTGTGTGTAGAGGTCAGGACAATCTCCACACCCCGTATGAATCCCAGTGTTCAAACTCTGGCCATCAGGCTTAGGAGCAGGTGCTTTTACCTCCTCAGCCATCTTGATGGCTCCGTATTTCCAGGTTTTAATTAATGGCTTCCTTAGTTGTTGGTATTTGGGGAAGTCATACTGAGGAGTCTGGATTTAACTTGATAGGTTACTGGTGAGTTTCTTCAAGGTAGACGCAAATGCGGGGTGATCCATGGGAACCTGTTATCTCCCCAGACGCAGGCTTATCACTCCTTCAGAGAGTGGGCCCCCAGTGACGTTCAGCCATGGCAAGATTTAGAGGCACAGTGCCAAAGTGGTGGTCTCCCCTTCCCATGAAAGCTTGCAATTGATTTTTTCATCTAGCACATTTCCCCTCTAAAATTGGACTCAAAATTGTCTGTTACTAAGTTGATTTTATCCTAGCAGTACTTTAAGTAGCTTGAATGTGTTTAATTTTAAAACAGGAACTCGGAAACCTAGTTATATACTAACAAAGTAGAACTTTTTGAAGCCAAGCACTGATGTGAATTTAGCCAAGGATATAGGAATTATTACTGGAAATACTGCTTCCCCCCACCACCACCCCCGTGAGTTTTTGAAGGCAGTCTGCTCTTCTCAGCAGGTCAGCAGCAGGCCCGTGTGGAACCCCACGCAGGTGCGTGGTGACCATTTCTTTGGATGAGAGTTGCTGGAGTAAAGGCATATGCAAAATAATCACACCTGTCGGCGCCTTTGTTGCCAGGTTTCAAAAATGGCTAAGGAAAAGAATGAAAGGTCTTGTCCTTCATTTTCTCTGTTAGCTACACACTGGTGCTAACAGATGAGGACATCACCCAGCCTGGGCTAGCCCACCTTGCACAGTTCCTGGACCTGAGTGAGGAGCAATCTGTCTCTGTGTGAAGGTCCATTCAGGAAGTGGAATCAGTCTGAGGAGCGATGGTTGTGGGTCTCTGGTCCTTTCCGGTTTGCTTTGGGCATTATGAGTCTTTTTTGTTTTTGTTTTGTTTTTTTGAGACAGGGTTTCTCTGTGTAGTCCTGGCTGTCCTGGAACTCACTCTGTAGACCAGGCTGGCCTCGAACTCAGAAATCCACCTGCCTCTGCCTCCCAAGTGCTGGGATTAAAGGTGTGCGCCACCACTGCCCAGCTATGAGCCTCTTAGGACTCCATCTTGGATGACTATGAAAAATGCCACAGTGCTTCCCAGCCACTACAGTCTCAGTGCCGGTGCGCCTGAGCGGGAGGTGCGCCTGAGTCAGTCCTCTGCAGTGCCTCTGCCCAGTGCTGGGCAGCCAGGCAGCCCCCATCTCGGCAACCCTTTAGAAACACATCATCTTAATTCAGGGAGACGTACCTACGGCAAATGCAGCCTGGTGTCTGCTCTGTCAAGCAGGGGAACAGGTAGAGTGCCTTCCTCTCCCGTCGCATCCTCTGTCTCTTGTGGACACAGAATCTCCTGCTTGAGCAAGACACAGGGAACAATGCTACACCTACGGACCCTGTAGGTTCATGTCCTCCCTTCAGACGGCAACCCCTGTGCATGTGGATCTCAAGTGTCTCAGCTTTGTCCTTGGGACTGTCTTCCACCAGCCTCCTTAGTGTCTGTTCCCACCAGATAGCTGAGATGCCGAGGGTTGTTTATTAAAAGTTGCTTTTTATTTACATATAGACCTTGCCAAATACGTCGTGGCAAGGCATAGGCATAGTGCCCATATGCTTTCTCAGGTTCTCTTTGGCTTTTTTGTTTAATATTTCCCATCCTCCTCTCCATCACCGTGCACCTCAGCTGTTATGTCTCCATACTTCTTAGCCTGAATCTGTGGAGATGGCTCCATACAGGAGTTTTGAACACTGATGGTGTGCAAGTGGAAGCTGTACTTTGAGTGTTAACATGGGATGTGGGAGCCTCGCAGTCATGAGAGGAAACGGCTGATGCCTGTGATACACTGCAGTGCTCAGCCACTGTGCTTGGTCGGCTAACTGTGTTGAAGCCAGCTTCTACTTACGGTGTCTTCCCTGTCTGGCGGGTTCATTAGGATGTAACTACATCATGATTAAAGAACATCTGTATCTTTAAAACACTTTGCAACGCTATAGAAATCTGGCATTCTCTAGAAATGACGGGATTTTATACATACAACATCACGCATTCCCCCCCCCAAAAAAAACTTCCTCTAGAACACCTGTCAGATTTCCCATCCTTTAATGATTGCAATGTTCCCTGTTGTAAACAGGTATTATTATACTCAACTATAAGTTCCCATTCTAAACAGTGATGAAATAAATATCCTATCACATATGACTTCATGTATTGGAACCTTTAGTTCTACAGAATAATATCATACCTAGTAACTACTGTAGAAAGTTCCAGATGGGTTTCTCAAAGCACTCAGATCTTTGGTAGGGAGCGAGTGTGCTCTGTTTCTGCCCCTTCCTGACTTTGAAGGCTGTGCCTGCCCTCCTCAGTCAGGGTGGGGATGTAAAATGACACTGGCTCCTGCCCCGTAGCAGCTCCCTGAGCAGAACTGCCTTCCCACAGACATTGGCCCTGAGGTCGGCAGCCTACCTGTGCTTCTTGCCTATTTTCCTATTGGATTTCTTGCATTTTAAAAATCTAGTTGTGAGAACTCTGGTACTCTGTTGTGCTGAGCAGTTCTGGAGCTACATGGTTGAGCCTGGGCTTTCTACAGCACTCCAGGTAAAGCCGAAATGGACTCGGGCCGCATTCCGGGGCTGGACAGGTGTGTAGGACGGAGTTTCCACCCTGAAATAAAGTCAGATCTTAGGGAGCCAGGATGCAGCCCGCTATGGAGGACTGAGAAGGTGGAGCAGTTCCATACCGTGCTGCCTTCCATTGGTTAAGACCTCCAACAGTAAAGGGCTGACCAGGCAAAGAATGTCATCTCCACCACCTTGGAGGGGCAGGACTGCTGGCCCACATTGTAGTGTTGTTTGTCTCCCTCTGGTGAGGAGCACGGTGAAGAACCCGTGCCAGCCTTAACTCCAACAGACCGCACATGTGCCTGGTGCTCTCAGCATCCCGGAATTTACAGGAAGCCCAGCCTGCAGCTCACAGGGGTGTAAAAAGCTTAACAGTGATGGGTCACCTCTGGCATTGTGAGAGGTGCATAAGCAATGGGGACTTGAACCCTCCACACAGGTGAAAAAAAAAAAACCCTGCAAGCTCACACGCCTGTCAAAATGGTGAAGCTGTGGTTAAATCACTTTAAATTTATGAAATAAAGCATACAGATTCACTATAATAGCATCCCGTCCCCTGTCTAGTCATTAAAGAGAGTCCTGAAGGATAGATCAAGGCAGAAGGAAATGGAGTTCTTTACGATGGGGTATATAGATAAAACTAGGTAATCTGGTTCTAATATGAAATCTTGTTCTATGTACTCTTTAGAGTAATTGGTCAGCATGAGGAGACCTGGGTTCCACTGTGACATTTTCGTACATAGCTGTATCTCCAGTTTGTCTTTTTTCTTGCCACCCCCCCCCCCACACACACATCTTGCTGGTCTCCTTTGTCCCCTGAATGGTTCTACCTTCTGCTCCTATGATGTATGTATTCTGTTATCCTTTCCTGTCCCCGCCCTAACCCTTTAGACTCCTTTCTCTTTGTACATTCGTGTCCTATAGATGCATACATTTGTGTGTACACATTACTTTCTGTATGTGAGGGGGAAGTGGCATTTGTCTGAGTCCAGCTTATTCACTACATACAGCTCAGTTTCATCCACTTTCCTGTGATGTCACACTTTCACTTGTCTGTATGTCCTCTGCCACATCCTCAGCCATCTGTTGATAGACAGCTGGTCACTTTTTAATTGTGCATATATGGGGATGTGTGCGTATAAGTACCCTGGGGGCTGGTTGTCAAACAGGATGGGTGCTGAGAGCTGAAGTTCTCCACCAGAGCAATGTGTGCTCCTAACTGCTAGGCCATCTCTTCAGCTCCTGGTTCCATATCTTGACGATTATGAACAGTTCAGCAAGAACCATAGCTGTCCAAACATTTCTGTGGTATGTTGACCTTGAAATGTTCAGGCATACTCGTGTGTGATAGAGAGATCATACACTATTGATTTTCTGAGGACCCTCCCCACACTCCACACCAATGCACATAACTATCCTAATTTACATAGCCACAGCCTTAGAAAAGGGCTTCTTTTTCTCCATGTGGAGACAAATGGCCACCTTTTGTTGGTGATGGTTTTCTTCATGATTGCCATTTTGATTTAGTTAAGGCTCAAAGCAGTTTTAATTTTCATTTCCTTAATGGTTAAGCATGTTGAACACTATCAAATCATTTATTGGCCATTTGTATCTCCATTCAGTTTATTAATTAGATGCTTTTGGCTATTTTTGGAGTTCATTATGGATTCCAGGTATTAATCTTCTGTTGGATGTGTAATTGACAAAGATTTCCTCTCGTCCTGTAGGCGGTTTCTTCCCTCTGATGTTGGTTTGCCTCTTAGCTTCAAGCAGTTCCATCCAGCAGCTCTGGCATCACTTCCTGTGCGGCTGACCTTTCCGAAGTCCCAGCTTAGACTTGGGTCTTAATGTCTTCCTCCAGCAGCTTCAGGGTTCCCAGGACTATACTAAGACCTTAGATGGGTTGTGAATTGAACTTGTGTGTGCCGGGAGAGACGGTCTAGTTTCATTCTTTTGTATGTGGATAGCAGTTTTCCTAGCACCACTTGTTAAAGAGGCGATCCCTCTTCCAGTGTACCGTACAGCAGCTTTGTCAAAGGTTCCGTGGCTGTAGCTTGTGGGTTTGCTCGGTCAGTCCTCTGTTCTGTGCACTGCTCTACGGACCTGTTGGTGGCGCTACTTGGCTGTCGTGTTTCTCTGGCTCTGTAGCACAGGCTAGTGCTTCCAGTATTGCTTGTTTGCTTTGCATCGAGTCTTTTGTGTCATATGAATGTTGGGTGTTTGTTCTCCAGCTTTTGGAGGTGATTGCATTGACTGTAGATAACTTTTGATAACATAGCCATTCCCACTATTCTGCTAAGCCATGAGCATAGGCACTCCTTATCTTCCAGTGTCTACTTCAATTTTTTCAATATTTTAGTTTTTATATTAATAGAGATCATTCACCTTAGGCTTTGGGGTTTTTGTTTTGTTTTGTTTGTTTGTTTGTTTTGGTATTGAGAATGGGATTTTCCCCCCTTTTTTCTTGGCAATTTTGTTATTAGTATGTAGAAAAGCTACTGATTTGCGTTGCTGAGTTTGTTTCCTGCTACTTTCTGAAAGTGTTCTCTGGTGGTGGCCTAAGGGTCTTTTCAGGATCCTGTCATCTGCAAATTCAAATAATTCCACTACTACATTTCTGTTTGTACCCCTTCCCCTCCCCCTCCCTCCCCACACTAACTAAGATATTGAGTACTGAACAAGACCAGAGAGAACGGGCACCCTGTCTTTAGGGAAAATGCTTTCAGCTTTTCTCCATTATGTATATAGCATTGGCTACTATTTTGCCCATATATAGCAAGAATGATTTAACAAAAACTCAATAAATGTAAGTGTACATAAACAGACTTAAAGTCAACCACATGATCACTGAAGAAATGAGGGATAAATAGAACATACCTCAGTACCTATTGCGATCAGGGATATTGGTCTATAGTCTAGTTTCTCTCTTATGTCCATATCTGGTTTTGGCATAGAGGTAATGCTGGCTTTGTAGAGAGTTTGGTAGTGTTACCTTTTCTGTTTGATGGAATGGTTTTGAGGCACCTTTGTAGTAGCTTCTTTTAAATGTTTGGTAGAATTCAGCAGTAACCCTGCCCTCCTTTGTTGGGAGACTTAATGCTATTGCCTGTTACAGCGCTGTTAAATTATTCATTTTCTCTAGCCTTTAAGTTTGGTAGATCATAAGCAGCTGGGAATGATCCACTGTTCTTTTTGAAAATGTGTGGTCTAATTTCTAAATGTCTGGACAGTTTCTATAGTTTCTCTTGCTGTTTTCTAGATCTACTGCACTATGATCTGTTGATTCCTTTATATTAAGGTTCCATGAGCTACTAAAGAGAACTTACAGCCCATGTCTTCTGGGTGGATATTCTGCATGAATCTATAATTTCCAGTGTAGTTTAACTCTGAAATTCCTTTGATCTTTAGTTTGGATGATCTGTCCGGACATGGGAAATTGGTATTCGAAGCACCCACTATTGTCCTTTCTGGCCTTTTATGCCCATTATTTGTTTTATAAAATTGGGAACCCAAATCTCTATGTACATGCATATCTGTGTGTGTATATATATATATACACACATCTGTGTATATACACACATCTGTGTATATATATACACACATCTGTGTACACACACACACATGTACATATACAGATGTTATATTTTCCTGGTCTTTGTCTCCAGTTTTATTGATTTAACAGATTCTGTCATTTTACAGTCTCTACTGCTCCTCCCTCCGCCTGGCAGAATGAGCAGTCACTGGCTAGCTCACTGAGCTTGGCTTCCCTTGGCCATGATGCTTCCTGAGACAGTCATCAGAAGAGCTCAACAAGTCTTAAGCATTCTGTTTTAACTTTCAGAGTTTGTCTAGATCCACACATCTGGTCCATTTCCAACTTGTTCCAAATTTGTTTCAAATGCCACCTTTTTACAGGTTTTTTAGAGCAGGGAGTTGTGTGGGTGAGTTGTCTTAGTCATTGGGCCAGTGTGATGGCTCAGCAGGTAAAGCGCTCGCCTTGTGAACCTGGCGACCTGAGTTCAATCCCCAGAACCCATGTAAAGATGGAAGAACACCAATCCCACAGGTGGGTTGTCCGATCTCCACACCCATGCTGTGATGCCTACACACATATCCAAGACTTGGTAATTACAGTCATGACACTGCGTTTGGGTCCCTCTTGTGTAGATACTTTAGCAGAAGTGTCAAACAAGCTTTCTATCATTCTAAATGAGCGGGGCCATTAGTTAGGATGGGCAATAAAGACTATTTGCCTATGTGTTGGAGACCTAGAAAATGCTCAGGAATCGAGGACCCTAGATGGGCGTTCACTGGTCATTTCCTGCTAACCAAGGCTGTTCCATGGCGTTCCTTGTGGGTCTGTGTGGCCTTCAAACTCCAAGATCATCCCGAGTTATCCTGTACATATCTTTCTACTTTGGAACCTAGGATCGTACAGAACCTCCTGCCAATAACCAGGACCTCAAGGTCATTGAGAGGCGTGGCCACCATCTAATGTAAAGGTTCTGCTTTACATCTGCCTAGTTCCTAAAATGTGCATACTTCAAAAGCTTATGGCTTCCTGTATGGCCAGTGTTCTTATAAGTACATTGTTATAATCGCCACTCCGAATATGTGGTGTTTGGGATCAGATCTAGTCACTTGTGCATGCTGGACAAGCACGCTACCGAGCTACATCTCCGGCATTTAGCTTAGTTTATTGATACACGTGGAACACGGAAATACTTGTTCGGAAGAGAACGCTTAGTGCAAGAAGGACTAGACATTTCTAACATTCTTAGACATTGGCATTTAATGCTGAGTATTAAGGAGGGGAGGAAAAAGCATATCCACAAGGTTTTTGTAGTATAAAAGGTAGTTTGTCCTCAGCTAATGTTTGTAGGATCTGGGTGTATAATGATTACTGTTATTCTCCCCGCCTCCATGCAGACACTGTAGAAGGAATGAAGAGTAAAAAGCCCCTGAAGACCACCATGGAAGACAGCTGGAGGCCTGATGACCCTGCGGAACAAGGCGGCTCCTGTCCCGCACCCGTGGGGCCATCATACTCCGAGGCCTGGGGCTACTTCCATCTGGACCCGGCTCAGCCTAGGCACCGGATGATGAGCACCTGGGCCACCTGCCGCCTGTGCGGGGAGCAAGTGGGTGGCCTCCCCAGCTTCCAGATGTGGACGCGGGCGCTGTGGCGGCACCTGAGTGCCGTGCATCTGCGGGAGCTCAAGAAGAGCGCTGCTCCGAGCGCGCCGCCCGCCACGTCCTGCCCGCCGCCGCCCAGTCCCACCATGGCTGCCGAGGGCGACTGGGCACGCCTGTTGGAGCAGATGGGCGCGCTGGCCGTGCGGGGCAGCCGGCGCGAGCTGGAGCTGGAGCGGCGCGAGGCGGCCCTAAAGCAGGCGGAACTCGCGCTGGAGCGCAAGCGCCGGGCTCTGCAGCAGGAGGCGCACTCCATGGCGCAGGCGCGCCGCCAGCTACAGGTGGAGCGCGAAGCACTGAATGAGTGGATGAAGAAGCAGAGCCCCCGTGCGAGCCCCAGTGCACAGGTCCCGGCACCGCCCTCGCCCCTGCCTCTGCTCCCCAAGGAGGACCCTGATATCCTCTACGACGACGAGATCACCAAGGTCCAGCTGTAGCACGACCAACCGCTCCATGTGTAAACCTAACCATAGGCTGCAGGCGCAGCAGCGCCCCCAAGTCCAGTAGCCTGGTTCAGGTACACAGGATGATCCTCTCAGCTGCCTCCTCGCAGTGCCTTCCTTAGTCCTGGAGGCTTTTTAAGCCAGAAGGTTCTCTAAATACCAAAGACTCATCACACCGCGAGCCTTTCAGAGGCAGGGGCATGGTTATTTATCCAGGAACCGGTCCACTCCTTTCCAAATGTATAATCTTGACCCAGCACCAACTTGTTTCAGAAAGGAACCTTGAGTATCACTGACTCCCTGGCTCCCTGCCTTCAGCATCTATAGAACCCCACACTGGGCCAGTCCCAAAGAGACCCCTTTTTGTTCCTGTCCTCCTGTGGCTAATCCGAGGCAATGAGTACCCTTTTACTTAAATCTTTCCCTGGATCGGACCCAGCGAAAGGTATATTCTCCCATTTTCTTGTCTTGCATCTTGACACCTTACTAGCAAGAAATCTGTCACTAGGGAGAGTAGTTTCTTGCCCCACAGACTGAACCAGAAGAGAAACCAGAGGCCGTGCCTCCCCACTGCCTTAGAGTCAACCCCTGTCTCATTCCCTCCGTTTCTTCAGTCTAGTCCCCCGAATGCCTCCTACCCCTGAAGGTCAAGAGGTCCTTGTTGCCCACACTTATCACTTTGTGTCCCACCGTGTTTGTCTCGAGTCTTACTGCATGCTGAGCTACCACCCAGAAACCAAAAATGGTTTCCCCAGCCCTCGGTGTTCTCTCTGAAGTCCCTTTTGGAGGTGGAACATGCTTTCCTGAAGCTTCGTTTTGAGATAAGGTATTTTTTTTAAGGTAGATTAAATGTAAATGCCTTTTTATGAAAAGTTTGGAAGGGCAATCTGACCATTATATTTTATAAAAACCAAGTACATTCTAGGACAAATCTCTGCATTTGACTTGGGAAAGAAATGTTTCTATGACTGACATGAAATATAACACTGTAATTTCATGAAATACTTAGAGTTTTGCAACATACTCTTGGGTCTCTTTTAAATAAACTTTTATTTATATGTATTTGGTGTTTTGCTTGCATGTATGTCTGTGTGGGTGTCAGATTTGGGAGCAACAGACAGTTGTGAGCTGCCGTGTAGGTGCTGGGAAATGGACCTGGGTCCTCTCAGAAGAAGCAATCAGTGTTCCTAACTGTTGAGCCATCTTTCCAGCCCAGTTGTTGTTTTGGGGGTTGTTTGGTTTTGGTTTCTAAAGCTTCTATTTTCCTGAGTTTGAAAATTAGAGTCATCCTTAGCACTTGAGCATAGGAAAGCAAGTAAATTATTGAAGGCGCCTTCTAAGCAAAGACACAAGAAAATAGGTCAGTAACCTTTAAAAATGTTCTGAAAGTTTGGCCATTTGAAGAGTAAATGGCGATACTTTATATTGTTGGTGAGGTAAGGTTTTTCTGTCCCAGAACTCACTGTGCAGAGCAGGCTGGCCTCAAACTCAGATGTTCCTCAGCCATGATTGCTGAGACTAAAGGTGTGAACCAAGTTCCCAAAGTGTTTTTACTCAGAAAACTTCTGTCAAAGTTTTTTACCTTGAACAATCTAGTAAGAGTTGAAAGGCTAATGAATATCCATACATATGGACGGATATATATGACACTTTCTGAAGCATACACTTGTATTTTAGATTGGTTTTTATGGGCCATCTACATTCGGCTCCTGGTTCATTTCCTTAGCGTTTCAGTAACTTCTGCAACAGCTCGCAAATCCCAGCCTTCACTGTCCACCCTGGGTCTGGACTTCATACCCTGTGGCCTGCTTTATGGCGGCGACTCCTGCATATCTGCCAGCGCTGACACCTGATGTGTTTTCTGGGCACTTGCAGCATTATCAACACACAGCAGCTCCAAGGTGAGGTATCAATATTGTGCTTGCTTTATAAACAATGTCATCGAGGTGTCTTACTAGGTGAAGGTGCTGCCAAGTGTGAAGACCCGGGTTCAGTCTCTACCTACATGGTGGGAGGAGAGAAGCAATTCCCACAATTTCTGACTTCCATACGTGCACTAAGGTGTGCGCACACACAATATCGTTAAGGAAAAACTTGGTGCAAGATCAAAATGGTCAGGACAGGATCCACATGTGGCCTGCTGTCTGCAAGCTGTGCTGTCCTGAGTGCTGACACGTGTCCTGTCCCTGATTCCAGTTAGTAAAATAGCGACACATTTCCTGAGCATTCATGACGCGTCACAGCTGTTTGAGACCCATGGTGATGCATTCCTGTAATCCCTGCACTTAGGTAGAGGCAGGACAATCAGGTGTTCAAGGTCATCCTGGGCTGTGTGAGTCCTTGTCTCCAAAGACGCCACACACACACACACACACAGCAACCTGATGACATGTTCATTGTGTAGATGAGAAGACACACCCAGCAGCTTTCCCCTCGGGCACAATCACAGTGAAGCAGGATGCTGTGGGGGCCCCTTTGCAGAATCGTAAGCACACACATGTCTATGAAATACTGCACCCTCCTCTCACCATTTAACTTATCATTCACCTGGGATTTATCTCATCACTGTCTCTCAGCTTGGCCCCAGTTTGCCTTCCTCTAAGTCCCTTCAGGGTAAAATCTGCCACCGGGGGCTGGGGTACAACTCAGTGCCTGCCAAGCCTGTGAGAAACTCCCAGTGGCCTGGACAATGCCCATTGTTAAGACTGAATCTTCCTCCGAGGGATTTCCTTCTCTGAGCAAGCCAGTCAGTGTATGGCAGCTTGGGGCCTTGCTGTCCCTCCTGACAGGCTTGGGCTGAGGAGGGTTGGAGGGAGCAGTTCACCCGTCTGTGCTTCCAAGTATGGGAGCCGCCATATGCACTCTAAGAGACGTTACAAGTTGTTCTGTAGTTAGACGTAGAACTCATTTTAATTCTTGAAAATTCCCAACAGAAAATTAGCTTAACTGGAAGTAACTTTTTATTTATTTTTACTGGAAGTAGCTTTTTAATTTTATTTCTTCATTTTTTTAAGAGAGTCTCATTAGCCATGTATGGCCTGGAGTTGGCTATGTAGACCAGGATGGTCTCACGAGATCTACCTGCCTCTGCCTCTCTGGAGTGTTTGGATTAAAAACATCCCTCCACATCCCTGTTCAATTTTTAAAATTTCTTTAGCCAAAGAAACAGATTTTAAAGGTGCCAGTTATTAGATTCTCAGGCCCCATGACTGTGGGGAATAGTTTGGACAACTCCCTCTCCTTACATAGGTCATGCTAATGTCATGCCACAGCCTGAGAACAGAAAGTTTCCCAACATCCACATGTCACTAATCATTTGCAACTTCTGTGTTAGCTTAATAATGCCATTTCTCCTAACAATTGAACTTTAACTTCAGGTCCATTTATAAATCAGACTGTAAGATCCGAATTTGGATGTTTTAGAAACAAAGAAGACGGAGAGATGTTACTCTTTTGTCTCACCGACAATCAGAGCCATGAAACTAAAGGAGTCCATTTTAGAATTATGCTTTGAGATCCTTTACAATGAAGAGAACTGATAGGAGTCGGCCAGCCCTGGGCGCTGGCTTAAGAGTCCAAGGGAGAGAGACTCACTCTCTGCTCACTCCTGTCTGCGACCATTGGAATTTTCTATACCAAACTTTACTTATATAATAAAAATTATCTACATTTGCAAACAAACCCTTTCCCTCTGTGCTTAGCTTTCCTGGTCAAACACAAGGAGGTATATCACCACCATTTCCCAAAAACATCTAGAGAGATATATCCCTAGACCATTTTGCCATCATTTGACAGTTGAGGACGATTGGCTCCAGAAGGTGCTCTGACCACTCAGCAGGCAATGGGGACGCCAGATCACCTGTCTCCAGCCTCCTCTCCAGGCGTCCCGCCTCTGGCCTTGAGGGATCCCGGCAAACACACCATCCGGCTGGGACAAGCTTGGTGCTGGCACTGGCATTCCAGGATCAGCAGAGGAGGCGTTATCGAGCTCAGGGTTGGGGGCAGGGCCAAAGCAGACTGCTCACAGAGAACTGTCATCCCTGGCTGGTGATCAGGGCAGTCTTGCGTGTATCCAAAAGGCTGTCTAAGGTGACAGGGTTTGCTGATGGCATCACCACTGCTGTAATAAGAGGAGGAGGATACGGGCAGCTGGAATTACAATATTCCCCGCCATGTTGTTTCTGTGGACTCTACATTGGAAGCTGGAGCAGAAGTGTGAGCACAGTGGGGCGACGATAGTACCAGAGCTGTCATCCTTGGTGGCAAGAGGATTTGACTGGCATGTGCTAAGTTTCCACTGTGACTTCTGTGCCCTTAAAAATGCCAGAAGGGAGTCACAAACACTGTTCTGATTTTGCCGTCTGCCTAAGATTTTGTTGTATTCTCCCTCTGGACCATGTACTACTACTTAGCTTTAACTGTCAACTCGACCCAGCCTAGAGTCATCTAAGAAGGGAGCCTCAGTTAAGGGATTACTCCGCTCAAACTGGCCTGTGGGCAGGCATGTCTGCTAAGGAGTGTCCTCGTTACTGATTGACAAAGGACATCCTAGCCCACTGTGGCTAGCCTCATTCCCTGGCACGTGGTCCTGAGCTGTGTGAGAAAGCTGACAAACCGTGAGTCTCTGCGTGAGCAGGCAAGCACCTTTGCTTCTGGTTTCTGCTTCAAGTTCTTGCCCTGGCTGTGACTAGAAGGTAAATAAGCCCTTTCCACGTGGTGCTTTGGTCAGAATGTTTTATCATAGTGACAGGAAGGAAGCTAAAACAGAGTGCTCCATTTCTGAAGGTCTGAACTTTGAACCCTGCAGCTACCTCTGTGTGCCTCTGCCTGGAAAATGGATGAGACAACCTAATTAAAGTCCCCTTGGCTCTAATCTGCTACAATTAGAGGAAAGATACTAGAACAGCAGTTGATAGTTCAGTGAATCAATTGCTTGGTTGACTAGATTTTCTTATTATCTGCATAATAATAATGCAGAAACAATGCTGTCACACAGCTATACTTCTCAGTAAAAATAATTATTTTTTAAAAGATTTATTTATTTACTATATGTAAGTACACTGTAGCGGTCTTCAGACACCCCAGAAGAGAGCAATAAGTCTCATTACGGATGGTTGTGAGCCATGATGTGGGATTTGAACTCAGGACCTTTGGAAGTAGTCAGTGCTCTTAACCGCTGAGCCATCTCTCCAGCCCAGTAAAATAATTATTAAATGTAAAAATGGTATCTGGTGGTGGTGGTGCACACCTTTAGACCCAGCACGTTGGAGGCAGAGGCAAGTGGATCTCTGAGTTGGGGGCCAGCTTGATCTACAGGACAGCCAGGGCTACACAGAGGAACCTGTCTCAGAAAAAAAAAATTTAAAATGGTTAGTGGCTCATACCTGTAGTCCTAGCTGTAGGGAGGCTGAGCCAGGAGGATTGCTGCGAGTTCAAGGCCAGCCTGGGCCACAGAGTTTGAGGCTAGCTCAGACTAGAGTGAGATCCTGTATCCAAACCACAATCACAGCACTCTCCAGGCAGAGGTAGCTAGAACTGTGGCCGCTGACCGGCTCTTCCAGGCTCTCTGACATCCCATCTCACTGTCAGCACTTCTTTGCTAACTTGAGACTGATGTCATGCTGGCTGTTCCCGTCCATGAGCTCTGGTGTTGAGGGCAAATTGTGCTCTCAGAGGAAGGAGAGTTTGGCTTTGTCCTGTACCATCTTAGTGACTTAAAAAACAAATTGGACTTGGAGTTCTGCAAATTCTGGAATGAATCTCAAGGGTCAGCAGGCCTGTCCCTTCTAGAAGTTCTAGGGGGACATCCAGTTTTGTCATTTCCGGCATCTAAGGGCTCATAGCATTCTTCCTTCCAGTCTCAGTTGACTCTTTTGCATTTCCTTGCCTCCCTTGCCTATAGTTAAAAGGCTGCCTTTATGTTAAGGACAGCTGGTTAGCATCCTACCTTTATCTAGACCCTAATCTTTCCTTCCTTCCATAATCTATTGACAGGTTTCAAGACTTACACAGACATCTTTGAGGGGAATTCATGCCCGCATCCTACCACGGGCTAAGGTGGGTATGAGAGAGGGACAGATGAGCAACTCTCCTAGAATTGATGCCAGTGTGGCCTAAGCTGCCCCTTCAGACATCTTTTTGCCCCCATGCAGGGGACGCTCAGACTTCTGAGACAGATATTTTGGAAGGTGAGTGATAAGATTGTCTCTAGAAAGAAATTAGAGTCCTCAAGGATCTTGAAAACATCTGTGACTGTTGGCCAAGTTAAATAGGAAGACTGTAGTGGTGTATGGGTGGTTACCAATGGTGAATGGTGAATGGGTGGGGTTATAGCTCAGAAGCAGGGTGGTTTGACTAGCAAGCTTGAAGCTCTGGGTTTAAGCCCCATTTAGGTTAAAAAAAAAATCTGGGGCTGGAGAGATGGCTCAGCAGTTAAGAGCACTGACCTTCCAGAGGTCCTGAGTTCAATTCCCAGGATCCATGGGAACCATATAGATGGTGGCTCACAACCGTCTATAATGGGATCCAATGGGATCCATCTTCTGGTGTGTCTGAAGACAGCTACAATGTACTCATATACATAAATAAATCTATTTTTTTTAAAAAAAAAACTAAGCTTCCTGCCACTTAATGCTGTTAACCGTGCCAACTCCCTAACTCTGGGCCCCGGTCTGCTCATCTGTAAGATGGAGATCATACACACCTCACCAGGCTGCAGGGAAGAAGACACAAGTTAGCCAAATGTGGGCTTAAGGTCACATCCAATGACTGGGACTTCCAGTCTTACTTCATCTGCGAGGAGCCCAAACGCAATCCTACGGCCATCTGAAAGGCCAGGCTCCCTGGGAGGACTCCTAAGTGAGGCTGCACATAAGCCACAGAAACAGTTTGTAAAGCCACCCTCCTTCCCAACCCCAAAGGAACCGGTCCCTCCCGCCAAAATTGTTGCCACCCAAGATTACCAGTCACATGACCAGTCCTCCATCAGTTGTCTCCTCATAGAGACCCAGGAGTGGTTGCAGTTATTTCAAAAGTACTTCCTTCCCATAAACGCCATGTGGAGTGGCCACCAGATCTAGCGCATTTTTAGGACCTCATTTGAATTAGCAAAATATTCATCTTTTCAGAAACTTTTTTCACGTTTAAAAATAGTGCCAGAGCCTGGCAACTATGGCACATGATTAACCAGGTTAATATTTCTGACTAATAAGGTGAGATTATAATGAGGCCACGATAATTATTTTTGTGTGACTAATAAGTCGGTTTGACAGCACCGTAACTTAGGGTCACGTAAGGCAGCATAGTTACAGAAGAGATTAAAAGCTGGTTTTAGTTGGTTTATGAAGTGGAACTCTGGCAGCCATTATGTACTTAAACAGTATTAAATGATTCTTCTTTGGAGAACCTTGATTATGACATTTCTGAGATCAAACTTCATAGAATTAAAATAAGGCTTTAAGGAAAAAAAATGTTAAGTGGTAATGAGAGCTTTGTTCTTGCGGAATGACTCTTGAGGGCTTTTGGTCAAGATAAGTAATGTGCAGGTGAACCAGCCTGTGACCTTCCTAACCTTTGAGTCTGCCGGTAATAGGAGTTAAGTAATTCATTCTCACATGTTCAAATACATCTAATACCGTTCCACCAGCTACTTCTGCCTTCTGCTCGCCGAGGAGTGCTACACCACGGCGCTTGCTCACAGACAAGGAAAGCTCTCTTCTCTGTGGAATAACTTTGAGAGCACTTTCTTTCTGAGCAGACAGGAACACCCTTCTGTCCACACACACAGATCTCCCTTGCACTCCTTTGGCCTCCAGGGACTACCTCCACCAACATCAACACCTAGCAGCTTGACTCAGCTTCCGCCTTGATTTTTGGTCTGTCCATCATCTACTGCTCAGATTGAGAGGAGTGCAACTCAATGTCTACACTGCTGTTGACTACAGTTCTCGGGTGGTGATACAAAATGCACCATCAAATGAGGGCCTGAGGCCTTGGCGAGATTTTACTGTCATCTTCATGTCTCAAAGCTCAAAAAGATGAGTAGTTAACTCAAAAGAATCGCCAAGGCCTCAAAACTCAAAAGAAGAGTTAAAGACAGCGTTCGCTAAGACTCCTCCAAGCGGGTGTGAAGACAAATCTGAAAACAGGAAAGACCGTGCCTCCCCATGCCCCATCCCGAGACAGCTACCTTTAAAACTTGGAAATGAACAGAGATGACTTTCGCTCATTGTTTGGCCTTTGCATTTTGCCTAATTCCACCTGAAAATAAACGTAGGTTCCATGAATGCTGCGGTCGTCTGTGTGCCCTCGCTCACTGTGATGGCCCAAGAACCCCAATCAGCACCCGGCCTGTGCCAAGCACCCTACAACTGCCTTCTGGATCCGTGTATGCTGCTCAAACACAAGTTTCCAAAATCTTATTTTTCTTTCTAAAGTCCTGACAAATCAACCCCTCCTCTGAAGAGGTACCCATGATAGCTTCCATCTTTTCTCCCTGACTTGCCTACCAATATGCTACGTATTCTCTAACATGCACCAAGAAACTCAGTTCCTAACTCAGTCTTCTTGACGGCATCTACTGCCTTTCACGGTGGGGAACAAAGTAAATGTCTTAGCCTAATTTTTAATCTTCCCCAGGGTCAGTAAACACATGTCCAATGCAGGACTCAGCTCCCTCACACACACGCACGCACGCACGCACGCACGCACGCACACTCCTGGGGAATCAGCAGCGCCGAAGGGAACCGTGCCAATACCCAACAAATGTTGAGGGTTATTATGTAGTGCCACACAGGCCAATCTCATTAACAATTCCCAGTAATTACAAGGAAATACCAAGGCGCAGAGATTAAATACATTTTTCCAGTCGTCATGTAGTTCAGAGGACGTGAACCCAGGGCCACCAAACTCTTTACCTTGTGCTGTTCAGCATCCCACACGAAAAGAACAAAGACTAACATCCCAGCTCTGCAGACACACTAAATGGGGGGATACACTTCTTCCTGGGCCACTGGGCCGGCACTAAGCGTGGTTACGATCTATTAAAATAACTAGTGCTAATTATAAATTAAGTCCCTATTGTGAGTATTCCTGACATTTCATTTTCCTGCAAATGGGGAAGGACGTTAAGGATGGGACAATAGGAAGTTTCTTGTTTTTTAACCATTTATTTGTTTTGTCTGTGTGGGCCTGAGCATGCGTGCCATAGTGCGAGAGGTTAGAGAGGACAACCTGCATTTATTTATTCTTGTGTGCGCATGCGCTTGTGTGCCGAAGTACAAAAGGTCAGAGGACAACCTGCGGGAGTCGGTTCTTTCCTTCTACCAAGTTGGTCCTGATGGAACTCAGGTCACCAAGTTTGGCACGGGAATCTTTACCTACAAAGTCATCTCAGGCATCTGGGATGGGGCAGTTTGGCTCCCTCGTCAGCAGCTGTTAGCTTGCTCTCCCTTGCTGTCCTGGCTGCCTTGAACAAAAAGGCGTCGTTCTAACAGACAACTGAGACCACATTATGCCGGCACCAGACATGATGATTATTCTGCAGACACCTTGGAACAACTATACAATGATTCCAGCTGATTCTCCTTAGCTGTGACTGCAGTGACAGTGACAGCTGAGCAGTATGGCTGGCTGTGCTGGCCCATCTAATGTCACCTGAGGTCACCTAGGGCCACCTGAAAGGAGGGATCCTCAACTGAGGAAATACCTTCAAAAGTCCTGGCTGTAGGTCATTTTCCTAGTTAGTGATTGATGCGAGGAGGGGCCAGCCTATTGTGGGTAGTGCTATTCCTGAGCTCATGATCCTGCGTTCTATAAGATAGCAGGTTGAGCAAGCCAGTAAGCAGCACCCCCTCACCCCCACCTTCCCGCCACCGTGGCCTCTGCATCAGCTCCTGCCTCCAGGTTCCTGCCCTGTTTGATTTCCTGCCCTGACTTCTTTCAGTGATGGACTATGATGCGGAAGTGTAAGCCAAATAAACACTTTCCCTCCAACTTGCTTGTTTTTCTTTTTTGTATCATAGCAAGCATAAATAACTAAGACACAGGCCAAGTAGGAGATGGCCTATTGCTTGGTACTGGAACTGGTGTCAGTCCTGATGGTACTGTGGATACAGAAATAACCCCAGCTTGGCTGTCCGAAACAGTTTGAGCTAGACTCTTCGCTGCCATAAGCCTAGACGTCTAAATAACCTTGGAACTGTTTCCACCTTGGCCAGAGGGGTAGAGCGCCCCCTGGTGGGCTAACAGAAAGAGCGGTAACTGGTGCCTAGAGACAAGGCTGTGGTTGGTAAACATCCAAAGCATCTCTGACTGTAACTGGTGCTGAGGCAAGGCTGACTGTCCGAAACAACCGGTGATGGTGCACACGCTCCACAGCTATACAAGCAGACTACTCAGGCTCACTCGGAAGGTCAGCAGAGAGGCACTATCCTTTGATGGCCCCATTTCTGCTGCAAAGCAGGTCCAATAATAGGCTTACTCAGAATGGTCTTATCTACTCTCAGTTTCTAGGATGTGGGCGGGCAGGATAGAGGGGAGACCCCAGAGGCGCCAGCACCAGGCTCCTGCCTCATAAGGCAGGTGCCTTAGGAGGCCCAGCAGGAGCCACACTGTGCACGTTACTGTGGGACCTTAATGAGACGTGTGGCCACGCCCCAGGTTCTAGCCTGACTCCGCCTAGGCAGCCTCCCACAGTTATGAAGATCAGCATTTGGAGCCAGTGGCTGAACAGTATGAGAGTGGCCAGGCTAAGAAGGAAGGACAGGGGAGAGAGGAGGAGAGAGAGGGGAGGGGGTAAAGGGAGAGGGGAGAGGAGATAAGAAAGTGGAAAACTGAAGCTAAAGAATAAAGCATTTTAAGGACCCAGGAAGAAAAATGGTGAGCCCCCAGTGCCAAGAGTTCTAGGGAGCTGTTTAGGACCAAGAGTCTCAGACCACAGGCTGAGAGCTGCTATCACTGGCCACTGGTTGGGTATGGGAGGGGACTTGCACAGGGACTGTGACATAGCTTCTGCCCACTCCAGTGGCCCACTCCTGGCAGTCAGAGACCAGCACTCGGCATATTTTTCGCTGCTTCTATGCCTGAGGTTTCTACCCAAGAGAAAGAACCATAGCACTGTCATTTCCAGCAAATAGGTGTTTTGACCTTGAAGAAAATAAAGCCCTCACTTTTTTTTTAATTACAGGCAATGCTGTGGATCTGCCCCACCTTCCCAGTAAGAACAACAAGCAAACAGAAACCCTTTAAGTCTAAGTTCTCTAGTTCTTAAAGTGCTAAGAGTCATAGATACAACTTAAGTGCCTAACACAGTCTGACACAAAGTCAACGTGCACTGCATCCCAGGTATAAAATACCAAGGACCTCCAATGCGTCCGTCCTGAGCAAGGTGCTGAAGGACCAGCTGTGACGATCGCTGACAAGACTTGCTGCCCTTGCTGCCCTCAAGCTCTACACAACTCTCAGGAGGTTGAGGATTTGCTATACAAACTCTCAGTCCCCTTCAGTCACTTATGCTGCTGAGGGTGAGCAGAGGAAAGCCTTACCCTGCTCAAGACATCAGTGGGAGTCGGGGTGCAGCTCCATAGCAGAACACGGGTGCAGGCACACATGAGACCCTGACTCAATTCACACATAGAAATAATTAAAAGGCAGTAGAAAGCTGCATACCCCCTTGGACCACTAATAATTAAATGTGTGCCTGTTTGTAAAATAAAAGGGAGATGCACATCCTACAATGTGCCATTAAAATGCAGAAAGCAGTGACAGATTTTCCCGAGTGTTTGGAAGTCCGTATTTGAAAGGATACAGATCGTAGGGATGCACTGTAGTGTGGTTACCGAGGCAATAGTCATCTGCTTAGGCAGTGTCTACTGCCTCGCCTCTGACGTCCACCAAACCTCAACAGTGTTCTGACGACATGCTCAGCCCCAACTGATGGCTCACAGATTGGCTTCAGCCAACTGTGACCACCTGTTGCTTATTTTTTAATAAGTCTCTTGGGGACATTAAGAAGAGGACAGTATCAGCCTGAGGTCCCTTGTTTTCCTGACAGAAAAGAATTGGCATCTAGAACCATTCTTGCCCATTCTCCCTTAGTCAGGACTACAGCCAGAGTTCCAAGTCACTTTGCCACAAGCCAAAAAATATGACCAAGTAGGAAGGCAATAGTAGGTAAAGCCTGGGTCTCATGGGCAGGCACACACAGCAACGCCATCTCTCCCTGAGGAATCCAATAGCAGCCGACTTTAAAAGTCTGAAAAAGCAACGGAAATGTTCTGATTCAAAACTTTAAAGCAGAAATGAAGGTGATGCTTTAAGAAACACACATATGGGGCTGCAGAGAGGGCTCAGTGGTTAAGAGCACTGGCTGCTCTTCCAAAGGTCCTGAGTTCAATTCCCAGCAACCACATGGTGGCTCACAGCCACCGATAATCAGATCTGGAGCCCTCTTCTGGCCTGCTGTATACATAATAAATAAGTCTTAACACACACACACACACACACACACATACACGGCCAGATTCTTGGGAAATTGTGTCCACTTGTCACTGAGGTCACCTTAGGGGCTAGGTTCAAAACTGTTCCCAGGAACCAGCCATATGTATCCTATTCCACAACTTTACAAGGTTCCTCAGACCCTGGTTTCCTGGGATTTGTCCCTTCTGTCTATCCCTGGAAAACAAGTCCAATTCATAAATGGTTCTCACACGAAAAACTGGATGCCTTCTGAGCTGGGTGAGGTAACGTGGAGTTCATAATCAGAAAAAGGAAATGCTGAAGGTGAAGTTTCAAAAACTAAAAAGAAAAAAAAAAGAGTCCATTAGCTATTTAATACCAGAAAACGATTTGTCAAAGTGAATAGCTTCTTCAACAATTACAACGAACAGTAAATTTCACATGTTCTGACCAAAAGTAAGATGTTAAATTTACTTAAAATTCAGATTTAAGCAAAATTCAATTTAAACAAAGGACTTAAAAGCTACTATATAAATTAGCAAACCTGCACATAACGTACTACTTAAAATTTGCATTTAAAACAATTGTATGCATAATCCAAACTCTACGTAGCTCACATTTATGTTTCTAAACCAACAGAAGCTCGAATGTTGTTTTACTAATTGGTTACACATACATCTCTTTCATCTGACAGAGACATGTGAGATAAAATTCTTTTCCAGACATTTATTGAATACATTAATACTACACAGTACAGCCCTAAGATTTAGATCTGCAGAGGTTTAAGAATGCACATACTTTGTACATATCTATTTCAGTCTTTGACATTTTCTAGTTTTCCATTTTCTTAGCAAAAGGACCTATGAAAAACACCTCCCCCAAAGTAGACAGGTGGAAAACAGCAGTCATGAGGAGACCCATCAGCAGAGCCTGCTTTGAAGGTTCTGTTTACCTACTCAGGAAACCAGGACCAGCTGCCTCCAAGTGCGTGCGTGCATATGTGTGCGTGTGTGTGTGATGTGTGCTCATGTAAGGACACAAAGAAACACTATTCAAATGAGGAATCGCAGGGCTAAAGTCTCCCACTAGGCCCTCTAGGGACTTGCTGACCTTTCAGCACCCACCCCCATCGCCCTGTCCTGCTAGAGGGCGAGCTCTGCCCTTCATTCTGAATCATTCCCAGGGCTGCATCTCCTTCCCTGTTAGAGGCTCCTGCACTTGTTTCTCAATCTCAGACATTCCTTTCTTCGCAGATGGGGAGCTGCAGTTCATTCTTACAGCCAATGTCAACCCCACCGCCCCCGTGAGCCTTTGTCAAAGGGAAGGGGTGGACAGTGGTGACCTGTGGAACATCAGCCCCACAGGCTTCTTCTGCCACTGTTCTGCCGATTCAAAGGGGACAATTCTGGTTGGGTGCAAATACAAAGGAGACCATATGTTTATATCATTAATTCAAGAAATCAAGTCTTTAAAATGTTTTTTTTTTTCTTTTTATTGCATTTAAAGACATTTCCAGTAAATGTTTGAAGCCTTGGCTAGTAACCCATCTGCCTAGTTATCAGATTTCTGGAGCACAGTCCCATTGCCCGCAATGGTATTTATCAAAACTAAAAATGCTAGCACAGTGAATATGCCAATACTGCACCCAGTTGTCTATATCAAATACCCAGCAGCTAGGAGAAACCAAAGGCAAAGGTGACCATTTAGTACAAACCAACATTCTTCACAGAAGAGAACAGCGTGAGACTAATTTTCTACAGTCTGTCACCTGCCATCAATTCTTCAATATTATTACTACAGTTATTTCAGGATAGTAAAATTAGGCTCCACTACCTGTGGTTTCTCGACTTTTTAAAAAAACCTAAGTTCTAAAAGGTGTAAACAAGTATACACATAGAATTGTTTATAAACTTTTGATATCTGTGTGTCATAATGATGATGACATG
This sequence comes from Tokudaia tokunoshimensis, assembly GCA_036184795.1. Classification (NCBI taxonomy): domain Eukaryota; kingdom Metazoa; phylum Chordata; class Mammalia; order Rodentia; family Muridae; genus Tokudaia; species Tokudaia tokunoshimensis. The sequence continues at coordinate 23,113,778 of BTHU01000009.1, forward strand.
GGGACGGGACACGTGAAGTCATCAGTGGTCATGTGCACTCTGCTCACAGGGTTAGCCGCCCTCCACAGGGGTGAGTGACAGGCGACGACAAAGGTCTGGCAGCTCTCCTGCGCGTGTCACCTTGAGCCCACTTCCGCACAGGTTCCCGCTGCTCGGTGGGTAAGAACTGCTTTCTATAAGCTGCAGACCACACGCCCCTCACGTGTGGGCCAGGGACCATCTAAGAGTTCCTCTTGTGACTGACTCTCTAGGGACATAAGCTTCTACATTAAAGTTTTCAAACTCTTTCTTTTCTGAAGCTCCGATTTCCCGTGACAGCCGGCCTTTACTCTGCAGTCCCCGTCACCCACGGCCCGGCCCCCGGGGCTTCTTTCCGAGGTTTATTTTCTGGGAAGTTCTCCGCGAACCGCTCCCGTGCTTTGTCCCAGTTTCTTTTGCTCTTATTGTGGAGAAAGTGAACCTCGTCAATGGAGGCCGGCTTCCCTGTGCCCAAGCCGGCATGTGTCCGTCGGAGCTGCAGCTGGATCTGTTAGGAAAGACGAGCAAACGAACTGTTTTAGAACCTAAACACACCAAACTCTGCTGTGTGGACATTTGACTGTAACCTTTGACTTATTAAAGACTCAAGCAAAGAAAACCTGTCAGTCGCACTAACACACACAAACATGTTCTACCTCCCCTGCAGGTGAGCTCCTTGTCAGCTCCGTCTTCTTCGGCCAGCTCTATAAACACCAACCTGTGCCTTCAGCAGCCATCCTCACGCCCGATGCGTGTCCTTTCCAATTGTGATGAATGTTCTAACCCACAAAATATGCTCAGAAACTGCAAGTGTTACCCCCCCCAATAAAAAACCAACAAGAAGTCCCCTATGCTTCTGTCTGTTTAGGCTGCACTCAGCTAAGCGGGACTGCTCACAGCCCAGACACAGGCTGGACACACAATACACCAGTCCACTCTAGCCAAAAGTAAAGGCCACAGACACATTTAATTCTCCGGCCCCAGCCTCATTCAAGTACATGTACAAGAGGACCAAGCATTAAAACAGACAGGAGGCCTGGGAAAGTCACTGGACACTGGAGAGTCTGCCTCATGTACAAAGCCATGGGCTCACTCTCCAGCGCTGTGTGCACACAGTTATGTAGAGAATCTGACAGCCGTTTGTCTTCCTTTGAGGAGAAGAGAGCCTCTCATTACGCTAGGAAGTTACCAGAACCTGGTGCCTTCTGAAAGTATAGGTGGGGTCTGCAGGACATTCTGTTTTTTTTTTTTTTAAAAGATTTATTTATTATATGTAAGTACACTGAAGCTGTCTTCAGACACACCAGAAGAGGGCATCAGGTCTCATTACGGATGGTTGTGAGCCACCATGTGGTTGCTGGGATTTGAACTCAGGACCTTCGGAAGAACAGTCGGTGCTCTTAACCACTGAGCCATCTCTCCAGCCCCTGCAGGACATTCTTGACAAGCAGTCCTTACATAAGCAGTGCACCTTCAAACATGCCCAAAGACTCAGCGATAAAGCTCACACATGCTAAGGGTCTAACTGCAAACAATTCTCTCCATCATGAGCCAATGAAAACGACAAAACCAGTACTGTATTGGCGCTGGTGGTCCATCAGCTTGGGCAGGGTGTGTGTGCCCGTGCATGCGTGGGTGCATGCCCACGCGTGCACACACTAAAGATAGCTATTACCTCCCATCAACTATGGGGCTATAGAATATAATGCATGCATTGTGTTCTAGACATTCTTCTCTGTATTGTACATAAAATGTTCTGGAGCTTTTGAGCATAATAGATTCTCTAGCTAATGCAGAACCTGCCTATGTGTAAACTAACATCAACTGTTCCTTCAGTGTTCAACACTAGACTAGTAAGAATGTCATCTCAAAATTTTAAAAGGGCCAGGCATGGTGGCATATGCTTTTAATCCCAGTACTAGGGACCCAGAAACAGGCAAGTCTCTGAGAGTTCAAGGCCATCCTGGTCTGCAAGTTGAGTTCCAGGACAGCCAGGGCTTTTACACAGAAAAACCCTGTTTTAAAAACCCCAAACCAAATGAACAAAGAAATAAATGGTTACATGAGTAAATAGACAAATAAATTGACAAATAAATAAGTAAATAAATAAATGTACCGAGCATATCTTAGCAAGAATACTTGCCTAACATGTTCAAGGTTTAAATGGCCAACACGGTAAAGCAAACAAGCCCAAAACCTATACAGCTAAAAAGTACAAGAAAACCTTTGATTCAGTAAATAACACTTTAACAGTCTTGATTTAAGAAAAACAAAAATCTAAATAAGGCTTTCCTAAAGCACAAAATACCAGAGAAAATGCTCGTGTTAAAAGGGAACCCCATAAAAGCCTTCCCCATGTCTGGTGTGGGCTACGACTCTAGCCCCAGCACTTGTCTGTCTGGCTTGTTACTACGCGGAGGCAATGCTGCTGGAGGCACGGGATGAAGGGAATGACAAGTCTTACCGGCGTTCTCACCCCTGCGCCGCCCTTGCCCAGGCCTTCTCCCTGTCTCCACCCCATCTTCTCCAGCATCTTTCGGCCTTTGTTGCTGTCTGCAATTTCACTGTAAAGGAAAAATCAAACCAATAATTAACTTATAAGAGACTTTTTAGGCCATGTGTACAATAAACTCATGCATAAAAAAATTGGTAAAGCTACCTTAAAAAAACTGACAATACTTCATAAGGTAGAGGACATAAATGCTACTATATAGACGCTACCTAGCGGAAATGCAACATATGTACAAGGAAGCAGACCAGATGGTCAACAAACCATAAGCAATTCAGATGTCCACACGCACTGAGACAGACGGAGGACGTGCACAAAGAAGTTCTATGGCAGTAACAATAAGCTGTATCAAACAAAGCTACGCAGGACAGGAGGACACAGACACCATGTGAATACTGTACTGCTTCATGCACTTAAGACTTCAAAAAGCTACTGCTGTCAGGACTGAGGGTGAGTTTGGGAAGGAGACCAGGGCAGTGATTAGCACAGGTCAGAGGTTACTGGCACTGTCGCACTTCTTGTCCATGAAATATGTGCGCTTTTTTCTTAAAGATTTATTTATTTATTTTATGCATGAGTACACTACCATTGGTCTCTTCAGACACACCAGAAGAGGACATCAGATCTCATTACAGATGGTTGTGAGCCACCATGTGGTTGCTGGAAATTGACCTCAGAACCTCTGGAAGAGCAGTCAGTGCTCTTAACCGCTGAGCCCTCTCTCCAGCCCCAAAATTGTGTGCTCCTAATGCACAATCTTCCACAATATCACAAGGCTGAACAGTCAGCAGAGAACAGTATGCCTTTCTGTCTATATGAACGCACCAACAATAAAAAGGGGACCTGGAGCCCATTTGTCCCTGTTGCATTTGGTGTGACGGATTTTCTGTGACAGTTTTAATTTTGTGTCTTTATTTTCTCAGTGTGTGGATACTACTCTAGCTTATTTTATAATATACCAAGCAAAGCAAGCTAATATACTTCAATTCTGTCCTCTCATTTAAATCTAATGTAATCTCCATATTGTTCACCATAAGAGATGCTATGTTTTTAAAGAATTTGGCCCGCTGCCTGCTGCCCCTAACTTGAAACACTCACTACATGTCCTGAACTAACTCTGTGAACAGTAGGATGTCCCACTCCACCCCTCATAAGGAAACATTACCACCAACTGTAATTATAAAATTAAACCTGGCACAAATACTACAGTTTGGGAACTAGAGAGAAAAAACACAATTTTATAATTTTCATTTCTACATGGAAGATTCAAATTGACTCAACCTAGAATAAAAAAAATAATGTAGCTAATTTAATATGTGAGTGTGATCATATTATAGGTTTCAAAATCACATTTTTCATGTGATTAACAAAGCCATTTTACCAAAAGAATTACTGAGTAGAAAGACTCAACAAGAAGTCATTGACACTCACGAGTGAACAGATGCAGGGGCGTCATCTCTTTGGAAAGTCCCTTCACTTCCGACCTGCTCTCTGCGTTTCCCAGCTCTGTCTTTATATTTAGGATTCTTCAATGCTTTTTCATCTTCATAGTCTGTATTCTTAACAATCAAAACCATTGGTTGAGAAAAAAGAAAACAAAATGTAACTTAGTAAAGAAATATGGCTTAATGTGGCCTCTCCAGACATGAGTAAGAACAAGTGGCCATGTTTGCTCCACACTGCTCAGGTTATGTCACAAAATAAACAAAGGCAAGGAGCCAACATACCGACATCCAGTGCACTCTTCAGTTACAGTATGGCCTTCTACTGTCTATGAGCCAGTGTTCAGCAGCTCAATGGGCAAACACACTTGCCGTGCAGGCCTGATGGACTGAGCCCCAGAACCCCATAAACATGGAGGAAGAGCACCAGCTTCACAGAATGTCTTCAGCCCTCCACACAGCACCGTGGCCTGTGTGTGCACACACATCAGGGATGCACGCATAATACTAAGACCTAAACTGCTGGGACTGAGAGAAAAAACCTTCCCCCTTCTCTCTAAGGATTCCAAAGAGCCCAACACAGTTTAGTACTGCTTCTTGGAAGTAAAAAATAAGGAGTCATTTTAAACTGAGAAGATGGTTCACCCTGTTCCCACGAACAGCCTTTGCTTTAATATAACCCCATCTATATGACTCCTTCATAACCCAACACATATCACAGGATAAAGAGTGGGCTAAGCCCCTTGTCAGGGGATGGACACAGAATGTAACGATTCCCCAGGAAGGACAGACACTTTTAGCAGACGCAGTATAGCATGCTCAGGTTAAAGGCACACCCAAGGGTGGCAGTGACACCCAGGTTATACCTATTTCAATGGTCCTCGATTTTTCATTGATAAACTGTACTCCACTTGTAGTCTACTGAGTGGTTTGTTTGTCCATATTTAAAAAACATTTGAATCTCTCAGTTTGGAAGTGTTACTAAAAACCAAGTACAAATGTTTGCTTTCCAGTCTTTGTAGAACCCTGTTTGCACTTCTTGAAGACAAATACCGTGAACTGGTATGACAGACACACCTCCAGCCCTGTACCTTTTAAAGTGGCCACTGTTTTCCCAGTTACTACATCATTCAACATTCTTCCAGTCACATAGGAGCTTCCGTTTCCTTCTAACCCTGCAGTGATTTGTATAGTCAGCTGAAAACTTCCAAGTAGTTCTATAGATGCTTCCTGACATCCCCCTGTAGTCTCTCAGATTCCCACAATCCTTACTAAACATTTTCCATGTGTTTACTTTACGACTGTATAACTTCTTTGGGAGTGTTTACTAAAATCTAGTACTTTTCTTTTACCCTGGTGTGCTTGTTTGATAAAGTCCCCGTTGTCAGTGCCGTTTGAGAGCTTATGGAACCGTTAGCAAGCAGAGCCTTGCTGGAGGGAGTACGTCCCTGGGAAGGGCTTTGGGAGTTAACAGCTCTGCTCCATTCCCTGTGTCTTCAGCCTCCTGGTCTGCACCATGCTGTCTTTCCCAACATAATGAACTCTGTCTCTCTGGAACCTTAAGCTAAAATAAACCTTTTCTCTTTTTTCTTTTTAGTTGTTGGGTTTTTTGTTTTGTTTTGTTTTTCTTTCTTTCACTTTTTTTTTTTTGGGGGGGTTTTCGAGACAGGGTTTCTCTGTGTAGCCCTGCTGTCCTGGAACTCACTCTGTAGACCAGGCTGGCCTCGAACTCAGAAATCCACCTGTCTCTGCCTCCCAAGTGCTGGGATTAAAGGCGTGCGCCACCATTGCCAGGCTTGTTTTTGTTTTTCAAGACAGGGATTCTCTGTGTAGCTTTGGCTGTCCTAGAACTTTCTCAGTAGACCAGGGTGGCCTCGAACTCACAGAGATCTACTTGCTTCTACCTCTTAGGTGCTGGGCCTAAAATAAACCCTTTCTTAAGTTGCTTTGGTCCTAGAATTTTGTCACGGCAACGGAAAGGTAATTAATATACACGGCAGCACAGGCTGGCCCTGAATGGACCGAGGCATGCAGTGTTATATAAAGCAGGCTCCTATTAAATTACCTTGTTCTCTCATTCTATAGTGTTCTATGAATTCTAGTTTCTCATCAGGTACATGATTTGCAGGTATATTTCCTGAACTATGGTTTCCTTCATATTCTCTTAAGTGTCTCTGTGTAAGCAAAATCTTACATTTTGGCAAAGTATAGCTTGTCAACGTATTCTCATACATTGTGACTTTGGTGTTAAATACCTCAGAAAATCTGATTAAACTTGTGTGTGAATATGCTTGTAGAGTCAGAGGAATGGGCCAGTTTCCCCAACCATCCTCCACCTTAGTTTCTGAGGTGGTTAACTGATTCAAATGGAATGGCCGGCTAGTAAGCCTCAGGGATCCTCCTATCCCCATCCCTGGAGTGTGGTTACAACATGCATGGCACACTGGCTTTCCGACCGGTGCTGGGATCTCAACTCAGGCCCACATGCATGCATACTGTATTTTTAACTCCAACTTCAGCAGTTAAGTTATAAACACCAGAACTATGGAAATTACATACATAATCATGGCAAATAGTACTTAATTATATATGGAACGTTTAGTACACTGACTAAATGAGAGAATATTTAGTACCCTTACCTGCAAGCCATACTTTACTCGTATTTTCTTGAGTGCTTTTCTTCTTTCCAACTCTTTTTCCTCCTTACTTAATGCTGGACCAACTAAAAGGAAAAACTGAGTTTTAATATGACAGACTTTACAGAAAATTAATACTTACTACAAAAATAGTTTATCTTAGTATATTAACCTGTTCAAACCATGAAAATTTCCTGAAAGTTTCATAATCTTGTTTTTTGTTACAATAGATTAAGATTCCATTGTGTATACCACATTATCATTATCCATTCATCAGCAAGTGGAAAGTATTATGCTGAGATATATAACCCAGGCCCAGAAAGACAAAATGTCAAATTCTCACATTTCACATATGCTATGTGAAAAAATTAAATTGGTGTATTTAACCTGGAGTGTCTGCAGGACCTGGAAGGCAGAACAAGTCCATGAGAGGAAGGGCTTATGTAATATGGGGGTAAACATTTACGTGGGGAGTCGTGTTAACCACAACTAAGGACTGTGAAAGTCCCTTCTGGAAGCCCACTGTTTTGAAAGTCAATTTAAACACAGTCTCTACTTTGAGTAGAGGTGGGCAGCGGGTGTGGACAACTCCACATGTGCTGGTTCTCAGCCCTGGAGGAACACACACCAAGTGCACATGCAGTGCACCGTGTCTACAACCACGCCAACTAGACACAGGCCGCTCCACTCACATGCGGTGACACATGAGGGGTGGAAGGTGGGGCTCAATGGTACAGAGGGGACACTCAGAGATTCGGTCTCCTAGAGCGTCAGCCCCACCCACACGCGGTGCTTCACATACCCAGAGGTTCGTCCTTCCTATCAAGGCGGAGGTGAGCTCTGACCTGTCCTGGTTCACAGCCATCGCACGTCTCACTGCCAGGGTGAATGTGAAAAGACAACACAGTCTCCCCAATTTTCACTTCATCACCGTGTTCAAGGATGTAAGGATCACATTTAGTTTTTGGCTGGATGAGAAATTTTTAATGAATCAGAAATACAAAGTAGTCATATCTATGGTAGTCATTATATCTATGGTAGTGAAAAGTTCAGACACTTCTACAACCTGATGGACAGACCCTGAAAAAGACTACCAGGATCACGATAGTAGCTCAGTGGAAGAACATGTACTTACCACGAACTCTGGGCTCCACCCACAATCCCTTACAGTATTCCCAAAAAGCTACTTATAATTTTGATCTTATCAAAGGCCATCAATTTTCTTACCATTGAAGTCCACTCTGGACTTCAATCTATTAGCAAAACACATAACCAGAGGAAAGTTGTATGTTAAGAAGTGATTGCCTTTCCTCTTTTAAGAAAAGAAATTTGCTCTATGTGTGTCTGTTTGTGGGTGCAAGGTTGTTACGTGGGCCCTGGGATCAGAACTCTGATTCTATGATACCACAGTAAATACTCTTAACCACTGAGCCACCTCTCAGCTTTTCTTATAATTTCTTTCTTTCATTCTTCAAGCATAAGAACAAGGCCTCCTTGTTGGTTTGTATTATCAATATGACAGGATCTAGAACTACTTATGGTCTGAGCACACCATGGAAGTATATGTAGTTCAGGGAGACCTCTGGGCATGCCGGTGAGGGACCATCTAGATCAGGTTAACTGAGGTGACAAGATCCACTGAGCTGTTGGTGACCCCATGCCATGGGCTGGGGTCCTAGACTGAACAAACAGGAAAGACTGTGCTTGGTTCTAGCATTCTCTCCCTTTGCTTCCTGAAGTCCAACATAATATAACCACCTGCCTCGCAGTGACCGGCTTCACCAAGATGGGCAACTCTTTTCCTTTCCTAAGCTCCTTTGTCAGGGTACTTTGGTTTTCAGAAAATTCCTAGTTTACCATTATTTTTATTAAGACAAAAAGAAAAAAAAGGGCAGGTTAGGGCTCTCTCATAGTGTGTCGGAGGGAGAGCATCTGCTTGACACACAGGAAGAACCTGGGCTGGAGTCACAGCACATACGGAAAAAGGAGGGCCACCAAAGCCGCGTCTATGAATAGTCAGTCCTAGGCCTGTGAAATGACTCAGCTGGAAGAGCAACTCCACATGTGGAGGTCATGCACACACATATATTTAATCTAAATAAGCTTTATGATACAGTCATACCTAAAAGTAGCAATAGAGATATAATTAGAAGTCAAAATTCAACAGACCAATATCTACTAAATATTTTTTCTAGCCCTTTCTGGAAAATTCCAACCAAGTTTTAAATTTGTACTTGAACTCTGACTGAACCAAATGATCTGTAGTGACTAGGACCTAAGCTCAGACAAGGAAGTACAGGTAACTACTGCACATTAACTTACCTGAAGAATCTGCTTCCCGTTGACAATGGTACCGTTCTGGCTGCCCTGATCCACAAGAACATAGCTTTGCAAGTCATGGTCGAAATAAACTTCTGCATGGAACTGAAAGGAAAGCAGTCAAGCAATTACAAAGAACTGCACATTTTCAGCCCAGAGCTAACTTCACTATTATGCAGTGGTGTAGGTATTAAGTCTCTGATCATTTCAACCGATTTCTCTTAATGCTTTTTTCTGAAGACAAATTATTACAAGTTCCTGGTAGAAATATGGAGGCTATACTTCCTATGCTTCCATCTTTAACTATGATGAAAAATTTTGTATATATCCTGCCTCTTCTATTTTTAAAACATAAGTAAGATTATACTGTACATACAATTTGATTTTTTTTTTTTTTGCCTAACGTAAGTACTATCACTGCCTATTTAAAATCATTACAATTCTCTATCCATACTAATTTGAAACTCTCATTCTCAAGGACGCAAGCTCTCTGGATGTTCAAGACACAGGCCTGGCCCTCCCTTACTGCACAGCAGCTCCACAGGCTTAGCATTATGCCATCCCACGCAGTCTATCCATGCAGTGGGTACAACTATACTCCACCTATTATATGAATAACCCACATTCAAGGCTTGTGATACTGGACATCTAAGACTATTGTCTTTAAACTTTTGTGATGGTCAGGCTGGAGAGGTGGCTCAGTGGTTAAGAGCACTGGCTGTTTCTCCAGAGGACCAGAGTTTGATCCCCAGCACCCACTTGGCAGTTCATCCATACAAAGGCTTAGAACCATCTCTAACTCCAGTTCCAGGTAATCCATCATTGTCTTCTGGCCTCTTGTGTGCATGAGGCACCCAAGTGGTAAACAGACATACATGCAAACAAAACACCCACATACATAATTTTTTAAATTAAAAAAAAAAACTGTTATAAGCCTTCTGTATATACAATTCAACTATTTCTCTGAGAGATATATTTAAAAGATGGAATTGTCAAATTACCATATATGTAAATTTTATTTAAATTAAAAATGGTCATTTATTTTGTGCATATGTGTGTACATGGGGTACACTGGATGTACATTGGGCATTCCGGGGTGTGGGTGTCCTAGGGTGCATGTGTAGAGGTCAGAGGACAACTTAAAGGAGGTGGTTCTCTCTTCCTACCACATAGTTTCTAGGGATCAAACTCAGGTACTCTACCTTGACAAATTATCTTGCTTTCAGCTGGACCCTATATGCAAACTTCTAATCTTAAACTAAATACTGCCACATTGCGTTCCAAAACAGATATATCCCCATTGTCTATGAGAATTCTTGTGGCTTTAAACACTCTTAACCAGACTTGGTTATTGTCAGAATGTAAATGTTCTATTAATCTAGCGATGTGTAATAAAGTTTTACCATTGATTTTACTTTTGAGTTTCTCTGATTTCTACTGAAAATCTTTTTAACAAAGGTTTGATTATTACTTTTACTTATGTGTCTGTGTATAGGTCTCTGTGTGGATCCCTCTGTGAGTGTATCCCCAGCCCCGAGAAGCTCTGCTCACTATTTACCGGCCACCTGGGCGTCTCTGCCTGCTACTTTCTGTAGTCAGACTGTCTAGAGTAACTTTATCAAAGTTTTAAATGATTACAAATGTTTTCACACTGCCAAATCTTATTCCAAAAAGCTCTTTTAAACTGAGCTCCCAATAGGAACAATTTTTAACAAGTATGTGAATAAAAATTCCATCTTTCCTTCACTTCTTCATTGCATGTGACTCCTGTGACTTCTCACGTGTGAGCCTGACATTCTCTCTATGCTGAACTGACTGTACCTTTGACTCACTGACCTACTTACATCACAGTGGAGTTGGAGAAAATACATTTGTTCAAAACCTACTTTCATCTGTCACAGCTTTGTGATGGGCATCACTGTCTGCCTTTTTAATTTGCTTAACACACAAGAAGCTTCAAACTTAGTCAAAATTAGCTATGTGTGAATTTTACTGTCTTTTTAAAAACCTCACAAAGCCTCCTGTTCAATGCTCAAGTATTAGTTTCTGTTTTCTTCCATGGTAAATGGAAGGTGTTAAAATCAGCACACTGACTTCACGTGCCTGGGAGTGCGCTGTGCTCAGAGCATAGGTCTCACCTTACTAACAGCGACTTCAGGGATCCGCACAGTATGCTCCATGTCCTTTTCTCTGCAACAGTAAGTAAAGTGAGTCAGTAATTTGGGAACACAGTAGTGACAGTGACAGGGCACAGTATGCTTTACTAGATGATGCTTAACGGAAGCCTAGCACCAGCAGTCCCCCACTGTGGAGTACCCTTACCGACACTCTATAGAGGTGGCATGCTTCTACACAGTATTTGTTTACATCATCTTTCTTGTTAAATTGTGCTTTCTTTGGATAAAGATGTTGCTTTAGCTTTTGTGTTTCCAGAGCAATGCTTTAAATACAATACTGCTCATCCACCTTCTTGAAACGAGTGAAAGCCCTTCAGCTACAGCGTCCTCACCTCCCAATGGTGGCGGGGCTCACAGCGGTGATGATGAACAGCGACCCCATCTGTAACACTGGAGATCTAATGACAATCACCCGGATACAGGGCGGCCAAATTCTTTCCTCATCTACCAAGGAGAGAGGTAGATAAATGATAATGTAAAGTTCTATGAAAATTAATTTTTCACACAGATACTAGGAGACCAGGTTCTCAGCACAAAGGAGGTTTATTTGCCGCAGAGGAACAAAGGGCAAGGAATAAGAGACAAAGACAGGAGACAGAGGACAAGGGAGACAGGGAAAGGGACGGGAGTGGGGGAAATGAATGAAGGGGGCAGGGATATTTGTCTTAGAGAGGGGACAAAGGACTGCTTCTGGATAGAAGGAAGACAGACATGGCCCACAGCCAAATGACAGTTTACAAAGGTAAAATGAAGAATCCTGTGCTAGGATGAGATGTTTAATTTTAATTGGCATGCTAATTAGGTGAACCAAAGGGGGCTTTTCATTCCTGGACTTCACTATTTTGATAGCTGGACCATGATGGTCAGCCTCAGGAGGAAGAAGTGGCCAGAAAAGGGAACAGACTTATCTATTTGGTGGCTAGCTTTAGGAATATAACTGGAGCGAAGGGCAGGGCCTGCGAAAGCCATGCTGGCCACCCGAGCTGGCCCGAGGCCCTTCATTACTGATGCTGCTGCAATCTACAGATCTGCCTGGGCCCAGTTCTCACACAACACATCTGGACCTTCAGAAGCAGGCCCTCTCCATTCAACAGCAGCTAACTGACAGTTCCCTGAACTCCCTGCCTTCCTGCATGTCTGAAGAGCACTCTGCTCAGTTTGGTCTGCTGTCTGCCAAGTTTTCCTTTCCCTGTTGGCTGCACTGCCGGAATCCAGGGTCTGCTCTTACTGTCTGACAACCCTGACAACAGGCCCAGACTTCTTGGACCTACGGGGTTTCTCTTGGTGATGGACCCTGGGTGATGGTCCCAGCCAGATATTTCTATTTTGGGCCTATTTAGAGACATGGGGATGCCCCGTCTCTTGACTTTGGCCCACCAGCCTCCACATGTGATGGAAATGCTCTCCCCAACCTGAAAACTTCATATTAATGGTGTACTTTAGCACCCAACAACCCTGGTGCCTGAATTCGTCTCTGTCTTCTTGTCTGCTCTAGCCCTGTGTGACTACTACACTCTGAATTTTCCCAGCTGCCGTTGGAAGCCTTTGGCCATTTCATGTTCTATTTAACCCTGTATGTACTGCAGAAATACTGTCCCTGCCATTTGCTGTGCTGAGCTGCAGCCAGCCCTGCCCCATTGCCATACGGCACACGCTGCTGTGTGAGACCCACCTGGGCCTCAACCTTGGCACTGATGATGCAGGCCACGCCCCTTAGGCCAGAGCCATGTTTGCCAGCTGGCTAGAGTCCCTTCAGTGGCCAACATAAAGTACACAACAGATTTAACATTTCTAATAGTAATTAAAAACAAACCTATTTTATTTGAAAAATATCCTGAACACATTTTTAAATTATTTTAAGTCAGAAAATTTTAGTTTACTTTTTAAAAATAAGAGAACTTTCTATTGAGAAAAGAACAAATTGAATTTGTTTCCTATTATTACAAAATAGTTTTGTATCTTTATATGAAGTAAAAATGCCAGAATGACCATAATACCCATGCGAGTAACTTTCACAAGCTAAGCTTTTAACGGCAATTTACTTTTTCTTCCATTGCACAGCAGATCATGACAGCAGAGCCTTAGTTAGAACTGCAAGTGCAGTGTTACGTTCAGTGGAAGCCATTCAGAACACTGCAGTTTCCTTAAGTCAATGTACTGATCACCCTCTCACAACTCAACTCCTAAAATCTGAGGATGGATCATTGTCATAATTTTCAACGCCATCAAAATAACTGGCGAGCCATCGGCCACACCGCCCCAGCTCTGCTCCCTTCTGACCAGAGTGTATTACTCACTCACTCACCTTCATCGTCGGATTCTTCTGAGGACTCCCTGTCCCCACTGCTACTGTCTCCATCATAACTCTTCTCACTCTGAGAGTCTGTGATCTCACCTTCTTCTGGCTCGCTCTCACTCTCTCTGATTCTCTCATCCTTAGGTGAAACTGAGTTATCATCTCCGGGAGACTCCACAGTGTCTCTACTAAGTGCCACCGTGAGCTGTAAGGGACTACTCTTGTGAGAGGGGTCTGTTCTGGCCTTCTTTCTCACATTTCCACAACGTTCATCCTCACTGCAGTTTATATATTCTACACTGCAGACTCTCTGATCTTCTGAACTCAAGTCCTAGAAAGAGGGAACAGGGAGGTAGGTGACATCAGCATCTTACACCACTATATAAAGTCCCACTGATTCAGGAGAATACAGGACAAGGACAGAACAGGACCCCATGTCCTGCTTCATGACACCATCACTTAGAATGTTACATTCATTGTTGAGAGCCAGCACAGTATCACATGGGATCAATATCCACAAGGTAGGCACTCCACAGCCCAGTGTGTCCCTCCATCTACTCTCAAGGCCCATATCTCCAGCCCAGGCCAGCATACCTGTTACTTGGCCTGTAAGACAACTGTATAATAAAAAATGTAATGCAACTCCTGTTTAAACTTTCAAATTTTCTAGTAGTCACATTTAAAAACTTAAATTAAAATGTTTATTCGCTTTTGGTTTTCTTTCTTGCTTTCTTTCTTTAGGTTTTCAAAGCAGGGTTTCAGTTTTAGCTCTGGCTGTCCTGGATCTCTTCACAGAGGTCCACCTGCCATTGCCCCAATTGCTGGGACTAAAGGTGCTCGCCACTCCAGCCTGTGTATTCACTTTCATCCTAAGACTTCACACTCTTACCCACACAGGACCCTCACACACAGGACCTTCACATTGGCCCACAGCCACATGTAGCTTATGGCTATCATGAATAGTGTGAACTAGAATGTATCAGTCCTAAACATGAGTTTTTAAATAAGACAATGTATATAAAACACAGAAATATTTTAAAGGATAACATGAATCTAAAGATCTAACAACATATCAAAATTGAGGTTTTGCCAAAAGTGAATAGTTTAGAGTTAGACTGAAAATGCACAAAAGTTTAAAGTTTAAAATACAAATATTTTATTTATATGTCTTTAATTCTAAAAGTTCAGCCTGTCTACCATAAGCCTTTTATTATTAATTTTTTGGCATGCTTTCTGAAAAATGAACAACTATTTTAATTAACAAATTAAAAGTTTGTATTTTTACTATGCACACTTCAAGTTATGCATAGAATGAATGATTAAATCAAGCCAATGAACATGTGCATCACATTCTTTTTGTGGTCATAACACAAGTTTATTTTCATAGTGACTTTCAAAGATTATGATACATGGGCTAGGGGTATAGCCCGGCAGTGAGATGTGTGTCTAGTATGAACAAGGTTTCAGGTTCAATCTCCAATACACATGAAGGTAATACAGCCACTAAGTACAGGCACCGTTCTGACAACAGACACTATGTTAGTGTCATGGAAACTCGGAAGAACAAAGTCATTGTTCTTTCCCTTCCATATGTGACACTCTCAATTTTCCTTCTGCCATGTGCATATAATGAAGGGAGCTCACATGTAATTTCACAAAATATGACAGCATATCTTTAATAGCAGCATAAATTGAGTTTGGAGACAGGCTGAACATTCACAGTGTGATAAACTATATATACTCTCAGCAATACAAACTCACCAAGGGCAAGAACAAGGGTAAGGAGCTAAAAAGCTACGAGGAGCTTTACAGCTTTGTAAAGTAAATCAACAGCATCTACCTAGCTATGTATGCACTGTTTAAAAAGCATGTTCCAATATTCTCATCTTTATCATTATGACTTCTTGGACAACAAAAAGAGAAAATGACTGAAATTGTCAGGGCGCTTCTGATAAGGGATTCCTGGGGTAGACTGAGGACAAGAAAGGGCACTTATACATAGACAATGAAGCACCTCCCCCCCACCCGTGTGTGTGTGTGTGTGTGTGTGTGTATATGTGTGTACACAAATAAAAATGTTTTTCTAATACCTAGGACATGCTGCCTTCCTTCCCATATCCTCAACTATAAAGAGTGAGGCTCAAAAGGATCTTAAAAAGGAAGAAAATTGGGGTGCTTTCTCTAATCACTCAGCTTCACAGTTGCCTCTCATATTATTCTTACTGTTAAGAAGAGTGCTTCTAATGAGAGCAAATCATTAAGTTTTATTTTTATTTTTGAGACGGTTCTCTGTGTAGTGCGGCTGTCCTGGGACTCACTCTGTAGACCAGGTTGGCCTCAAATTCCACCTGCCTCTGCCTGCTGAGGGCTGGGGTTATAGGTGTGCCCCACAATGCTCTGCCTCCTGAGGGCTGGGGTTATAGGTGTGCCCCACAATGCTCTGCCTGCTGAGGGCTGGGGTTATAGGTGTGCCCACAAATGCCCGGCTCCCAAAGATTTTTAGTAGTTCACTAGCACACTTTCTACTCATTTCCGTATTGTTACTATGAAAACACAGTGAGAACAGAAAGTACAGTCTTAATTCCAAGTGTTGATAGAGTTTATTACTTTAAGTAAATTTCTTTGGATTAAAAAGAAAAAAAACCATGACATAAAATTTCCAAAGTTAAGTACCAAATAGTTGCCACAGTTCTCGCACTGCAGAGCAGCAAGCGCCTCCTCCCACATCACCCACCTCAGCCACTCGGGGAGCAGAAAGACGAGCATCTTAACTAGCACGGCATCGTCACACCTAAATTCCTGTTCCTGCACATGTCATCATGTTCTTAACTATCAACTATGACATGCTAGGGACCAAACCCAAGTACTGCACATAGGCTCTCAAATACGACAGTATATTCCAGGACCACATTTCCCCCCTTCCTTATGCATAGTGCTATGTTAATTAAACAAAAAAACTGTCTTTCATTTTAATTTTTTGAATATAAATTACTAGAAATAAGATTCTCCACCTAGTGCAAACAAAAAACCTTGTGATTATTGATACAGTCAACGTTTTTCCAAAAACAGGACAAACAAACAAACATGGGCTGAAACTATGGCCCAGCAGTTATGAATGCCTGCAGTGGACCCAAGTTCCTTCCCAGCACCCACGTCCACTCACAACCAACTCTAACTCCAGCCCCAGAGGCCCTGGTACCTTCGTCTGGCACCTGCATGCCCATGCACACATGCACAAATGCACATGTGCACACACACTCACAAAATTTATATCTACATACATAAACAATAAATCCTCTTTTCTTTCTCCTTCCTTCCTTTTCTTTTCTTCTTCTTCTTCTTCTTTTTTTTTTTTTGGTTTTTTGAGACAGGGTTTCTCTGTGTAGCCCTGGCTGTCCTGGAACTCACTCTGTAGACCAGGCTGGCCTCAAACTCAGAATTCTGCCTGTCTCTGCCTCCCAAGAGCTAGGATTAAAGGCATGCACCACCATCACCGCCCAGCAACAACAAATCATTTAAAACAAACAACAACAACAAATACCCTCTCAATCTTAATATGTACCTCATTCCATATTTACCAGGATGCATTTTTAAGTCTGCAATTTAATAAGTGAGAAACTACTTGATTAAGAAAATTGAATCTGTATGCCAATATATAAATTATTTTTCTTTTGTGAACTGTAATAACCAACTTACTAAATCAAGTCTGGATGTTGTCTGGATTTTTTTTCTGAATTATACATTATAAGATGTTTTATATATCTTAAATACTTCCTTCAAAATTTACAAAACACCTACTTCTAATGACTGAGTTTGTTTAAAAAAAAAACATTTCACTTGAACCTTTCTTAGTTTTAGAATCTGAAACCTTAATAAATATATTTAAAATACAAAAATACAGAATGTTTACACTCATAAAATCTATGGCTTAATTAATGACACTAAAATACCGTAAAGTTTAAAAAATAAAAAGCGTTACCTTCTCTTCATTTGCTGTATAAAAACCTGGCTCCTTTCTTCTCCTCTTCAGTCTTCTATCTCTGTTTGGTTTTGTGCTAGAGGTCTGGTAAGGCTGCAAGTCTACTCTCGAGTGAAACTGGTACCGACCACTCTCCACATCGCAGTAGTAATAAATCCCCGTGGAAGGGTCATAATACAGTTGGTTTTCCTTTCAAAGTCAAGACAGTTAAGTTTTATTCATGTATAATGAGACAAAAAAGAAAAAGAAACAACAAAAATACCAAATATATCCAAAGATAGTGGATACATTTGTTTTAACAACTATTGTATTTTCAGAGGAATTAGAAGAAAAAAAAAACCTTTAAAAAAACCATTAATGTCTGCTCTGCTTTCCACAGTGAGAAAAATTTAATCTTAATTCCATCAAATGAAACTGCCCGTATTTATGATGTTTTACTTTATGTGAAATGGCGACTTCATATGGTTCAACTGACCACATTAAAAAGAAATGAAAGAAACGTTTTCGAAGGCATGAACACTTAGGTGTGGATGACAGAGTGCAAAAACTCCTAACACAACAAAACACTTGACCATTTAATGATAAACTAAAGAAGCTGGGGTTGGGGTACAGGTAAGAAACTGGTAAACAACTATGTTCATTAATTTTCTATTCCTTTTTTTCTTGTTAGAAAATTGGAGGCAAAAGTTCAAAATAGGAAGGAAGACTTGAGCAGGGAGACAGAAACACTGAAAAACAGAAATATTTGAAATGAAGGCCTATCTCCATTTATAGTCAACAAGACGTTACAAAGTCCAACAGACAAGACCGTGGGAGGAGTGAGTTTCAGGGACGGAAGCCTACTCGTCAACCCTCAAGCCCAATTTTAAAATTCTGCCAATTCTTCCTTCCTTCTCTTCCCGTACTTCAGCTGGGACTTACTTTTTGCTATTGGGCAGCTGAAAACCCAACAGTGCAGTGTTAGGAAGGTCTGAGATACTTACAGAATCATAATAGAAACCAGTGCTGTGGTCAAAATACAAGCCCGTGCTCTCATCGTAGGTGAAACCGGTCTGCGACACAGCAGCTTCCGCTGCAGCTCTCAAGCTCTCGGCAAGCGAGGACCCTTCATGTGCAGTGCCTTCTGCTAACACAGATGCGCTCTCCTGCAGAGACACGCCCCAAGTGACACACACTGTCAGCTAAGTGGGATCCAGGAAACCCGAAACCATGTGCCCTAAATTTTGTCTTTTTTGGTTTTGCTGCAGATAAGAGAGAGGCCTGCACATGGGAGGCCAGTGCTGTACCATGAGCTGCATTTAGCCCCAGAATCTTGTCTGAGTTTTAAAGACACTAAAGTAAGATGATAAGTTAAATGTGTGGTAATACAAAGAAGCAACCATGAAATATAGGTTATGAAGTACCTCTAAAACAAATGATCTAATTGTTCTATATAGTCAAAGGTAAAGACACTTTAAAACTAGAGATAGAGAAACTATAGATTAATCTGAGTAGTGATGAGGCATTTCATACACAGCCCTGGAATAGGCAGGTGAGGGGAGGGGAGAGGAAACACCTTTTATTTACTGCCAGTTTGCACGCACACAGTACTTGGCAGGCTCAGGTCGGGAGACAGTTTGTACCTGAGAACTCAACACCAGTGTGGGCAACAAAGGTTGACCCCATGTCAAAATAACAAACATGTAAAACGACACTGTTCTTGTGCCCAAAGCACCTAAAAGTCTTACTATCGTGTGTGACCGCAGAGGTGAGTGCCACCACACACACATGGGTCAGAGAAAACCGTGTGCACTTGGTTCTCGCCTTCTGCCTTCATGGAGGTGCCAGGGTTAGGAACTGAACTCAGGATGTCACAAGCACCTTTTATCTCCTGGGTCACCCCACTGAGCTCCAAGGTTCCTGGGCTGAATTAAAATATACTGACAATACTCCTTTAGTTCATAAGGCCATAAACAGAAAAATCGTCACAACTATAAATAGATTCCCCTTCTGTTTTTTAGCAACCACAGTTGAGTGTGTCGACATAAACCTACACACTTAAGTACACACAGACTGAGGTAGGACACTTGAACTCAGGGGAACAAGGCCAACCTAAGCAACAAAGCGAAACTTTATTTTAAAAGACAAAACAAAACTGGTGCTCTGCGCATAACCACACATTTTATAACTCATTTATGACTACTTATAATTCATGTATGCATCCTACAGGATCAAGGAACCCTATCTTCCTCCATGGTTAGCCTGTATTACCTGTGAGTCAGAGGTGACGTGATCCTCCTGTCTATGGTTACCACAGTCTGTTACATCAGTGCCAGCATAACTATCATTGTCTA
Source organism: Tokudaia tokunoshimensis (assembly GCA_036184795.1). Classification (NCBI taxonomy): domain Eukaryota; kingdom Metazoa; phylum Chordata; class Mammalia; order Rodentia; family Muridae; genus Tokudaia; species Tokudaia tokunoshimensis. The sequence goes on from BTHU01000009.1 coordinate 23,133,487, forward strand.
TTTGTGACTCGTCTTTAGAATTAAGAGTAGAAGCTTGAACATAGTGACTCTGCTGTGCGGACAGTTTCGTCTCTTTACTGGGAAGACTATCCTCATTATAATATGTCTGATAGTAATAATCTGTAGAGAAAAGAAACAAATAGCTGGTGAGTATATGGGAAAAGTTTAATTGTTAACTGCAAAATCCAAATAGCAAACACAAAACTGCACCCATTAAACCTGGCCACAAGGCTAAGGCAGATTTAAGAGGGGGGTGGGAGTGCTGGAATAGAAGGCTAACAAAATTATTCAGTATAATCAGTATGGGGGTCCATGGGGGGAGGATTTCACTAGCACTGGGAGAGCACGAGGCGGGAGGTTGAATGAAACCAACCTGGGCTACCCAGCAAGTTCCAGACTGCCTTTATCTCCATACTGAGAACCTGACTCAAGCAACAAGGATAGAATACTTAGTGTAGCACTGAAAACACGCACAAGCATTAAAGAAGTCAGAAATTATAATACATTTCTATTTTGCCACCCGTAAACTGACAAAAGTGACATATAAAGAAATCTGCATTATCAGATTCCTCATATTTACATATTTTGTCTCTACTATTTTTAAAGAAACACTACATCCATGTGTCATGAATGTTCCGAGGGTACTAGTGCACCCATACTAGACACCGAATACCTGAAATGGACCAAGGAGCATGGTTCTCTGTCTGTACTTCTACATCAGACTTCTGATTATCTTCATTTTTCCCACGATGGAGTATTTTACTAAGTTCCTCTACCTGAAAGGAAACAAAAGCTTTAGGAAAAATAAGTCATAAAGCAATTCAATAATACACAACATTCTACCATCCTCAGAACATTACAAAGCATTTATCTTGGTAGAACTTTTAGACCCAAAGCAGCTGGTTCCTTTTTCAGTGACCCTACAACCATTCACAAGTAAAGGCTGACCTCTGGCTTTCTCTAGTTCATTCCTTCCTTTTTAACATAGATCTCAGTATTCTGCAAGCTGATGATAATGAACTCAGGGGCTCAAATAATCCTCTGGCTTCAGCCTCCCAGATAGTTAAGACTAACCATGCATACCACTGTGACCCACAGTATTACCATACTCCTAGGTAAATACCTAAACCACAACTGGGCTTGGTGGTGAACACCTTTCATTCCAACAGCTGGATGGTTGAGTTCAAAGCCAGACACAGTGAGACCCTGTCTAAAGAAGGAAGAGAGGGAGGGAAGCAAGGAAGGAAGGACAAACCATTCAAATCATTCCTCCAAAAATCTAGGGATGGAGCTCAGTGGTGGGCACGCTCAGTAATCATGAAGGCCTAGACTCAGTCCCCAGCACCACAGAAAGAAAAGTTCAACTAAAAACAGTTTAAATAGGTTTATTCTCATAGTCTCAAAGGCCAATAGTTCTTGCTACAATTTAAAACTACAAGTTTCCATCTGAACTGAATTTTCTACCACCACTCAGAGACTTACAGTTATTTACTTAAATATATTTAAAAGCTATTTATACCCAGGATAGTGAAAACTATTCTCAACAATAAAAGAACTTCTGGCAGAATTACCATCCCTGACCTCAAGCTGTACTACAGAGCAATAGTGACAAAAACTGCATGGTATTGGTACAGTGACAAGCAGGTAGATCAATGGAATAGAACTGAAGACCCAGAAATGAACCCATACACCCATGGTCACTTGATCTTTGATAAAGGAGCTAAAACCATACAATGGAAAAAAGACAGCATTTTCAACAAATGGTGCTGGGTTAATTGGTGGTTAGCATATAGAAGATCACAAACTGATCCATTCTTATCTCCTTGTACAAAGCTCAAGTCCAAGTGGATCAAGGACCTCCACATAAAATCAGATTCACTGAAACCAACAGAAAAGAGAGTGGGGAAAAGCCTCAAGCACATGGGCACAGGGGAAAAGTTCCTGTACAGAATACCAATAGCTTATGCTCTAAGATCAAGAACTGACAAATGGGACCTCATAAAATTGCAAAGCTTCTGTAAGGCAAAGGACCTGTCAATAGGACAAAACAGCAACCCACAGATTGGGTAAAAAACTTTTACCAATCCTACATCCAATAGAGGACTAATATCCAACATATACAAAGAACTCAAGAAGTTAGACTCCAGAGAACCAAAAATAACCCTATTAAAAAATGGGGTACAGAGTTAAACAAAGAATTCTCAACTGAGGAATACTGGATGGCTGAGAAGCACCTAAAGAAATGTTCAACATCCTTAGTCATCAGGGAAATGCAAATCAACCTTGAGATTCCACCTTACACCAGTCAGAATGGTTAAGATCAAAAACTCAGGGGACAGCAAATGCTGGAACACTCCTCCATTGCTGGTGGGATTGCAAGCTGATAAAATCACTCTGGAAATCAGTTTGGCAGTTCCTCAGAAAATTGGACATAGTACTACTGGAGGACCCAGCTATACCACTCCTGGGCATATACCCAGAAGATGCTCCACATGTAATAAGGACACATGCTCCACTATATTCATAGCAGTCTTATTTATAATAGCCAGAAGCTGGAAAGAACCCAGATGTCCCTCAACAGAGGAATGGATACAGAAAATGTGGTACATTTACACAATGGAGTACTACACTCAGCTATTAAAAACAATGAATTCATGAAATTCTTAGGCAAATGGATGGAACTAGAAAATATCATCCTGAGTAAGGTAACCCAATCACAAAAGAACACATATGGTATGCACTCACTGATAAGTGGGTATCAGCCCAGAAGCTTGGAATACCCAAAATATAATTCACAGAACACATGAAGCTCAAGAAGGAAGACCAAAGTGTGGATACATTGGTCCTTCTTAGAAGGGGGAACAAAATACCCATGGAAGGAAATACAGAGACAAAAGTGTGGAGCAGAGACTAAAGGAAAGACCATTCAGAGACTGCGCCACCTGGGGATCCATCCATATATAGTTACCAAACCCAGACACTACTGTGGATGCCAACAAGTGCTAGCTGACATGAGCCTAATATGGCTGTCTCCCACCACCACTGCCATGAACTAGAAGACTTAGTACCCACATTTATACAGGAATTGTAAGTAACATCTTAATTTACACAACCACCTTACAAAATAGTTGTCCTGATGCCAATGTTACACATGAAATGTCTTAAAAAACAAAGTAACTTGTAATGGGCTTGTTAATCCCCCAAACCAGCATATATTATGGCTGTTAGGTTACCCTTTATTTACTGCTCCAAAAGAAACATATTCAAAGACTTGGGACTGACAGATAACCACACTCTACCCTCCCAGGAGAGACTGCTGATTAGAAGTTAGTTATAATTATCAGCAAGATAAAAGACTTTTCCTACTTTGGGTTTTTAATTATCATCATCATCATTATTATAATATCGGGGGAGGGAGGTGTTGGGGAATCTAACCCAGGGCCTTCTACATACTTACAAGCACTCTACCATTGGTTTCCATTTTCTTTTCTCTCTCTTTTCTTTCTTTCTTTCTTTTCTTTCTTTAAAAACGATTCTCTACATTGCCCACACTAGCCTCAAATTTCTAGATCAGAAATATAATTCTAAACAATGGGTACAGAAATCATTTCAACCCAGCAGTTATTTTCTGAGCTCATCTAAGAATAGTATATGTCGGGCTGGAGAGAGAGATGGCTTACTGGTTAAGAGCATGCTGTGTAGTCCATAAGGACCTCAGTTTGGACCCAGCACCCACAGAACAAGTTGGCTTGGTCTCCAGCACATCTGTAACCCCAAAAACTGTGGGTGGTAGAGACAGGAGGATCCCTGAAGATTTCGGGCAGCCAGACTAGCCAAAGAATGTCAGGTTGTGGCTAAGAAGACATGCTGTCAAAGGAATAAGGTGGAACAACAGAGGACATCGCTGTCACACTGGCCTCCATGTGCATACAGGTAAGCATACAGCATCCACACATTATACACACACTGCACAAAGGATAGGCCGGCAAAGTCTAATGACATTTCAGTGTGTCTAGCCGAGAGATGTAGTTTTATAAAACACTAAATTATAGAGAAAACATTAGGTTAAAATTATCTGGAAATAACTTGTTAGGATAATATGCAACTGGTCAATAAACAAGGTAAAATATTGTTGTTTTTTTTTTAAGCATCACAGTCAAGGATCTATCCCTACTACACATTATGAAAATGAAACACACTTCCAGTATCTGTAAGAAAGGCAGGTATATCTTTCTACAAGTGAACCCAAGAGGATACCTGAGATCATCTTACACATGGAGTATGTTCAAGAGTATGTAAAATTAAACTATGTTTCTGCTTTTAAACTTCATTGCTGTACACTATTATCACCCAGACTTTATAAACAACGGGGACACTCAAGATAGGAAATGGGATTCTAAATTCAGCTTTAAGCAAACTCAAAAGGGGATGGATGAGTGTTGTTTCGTGCCTAAAACTCCAGCCGAGGAGGCTGAGACAGGATTGCCACGAGTTTGAGTCATACTGGTGCTACATCCTAAAATCTAAGACAGGCTGACCTACGGAGTGAGATTCTGAATCGATAATCTCAAGAGGGGGCGGGGGGTGGGAGAGAGAAATGCAAGTCCACAGCCTCAGCACTTGGTAAGTGGAGACATGGATCAAAAACTGAACTTCAAGCTCATCCTTCGTTACACAGCAAGTTCAAGGCCCAAAATGGAGCCTTCGTCTCAACCAAAACAAAAACCCAACCAAACCAAAAAAAAAAAAAAAAAAAACAAAACAAACAACAAAAAATCCCTCAAACGTGACCTCCCCGCCAAAAATGTGCCCATTGCCAGTAGGACAGGAGATCAAGTCCATGTAGCCCATAATGAAGTTCATTCTCGCCTGCCCAGAAACAACTGTCCAAACCAATTGGCTGGGACTTTTCAACTGGCTCCAAAGGTATTCGGGATTTTGAACAGCTCTGGGCTTTAATGACTTCAAAGAGTCCATAGGGAAGAAGACCGCGCACCTGCGTGCGGAGTTCCTGGTTATTGCTCTCGGCGTTCTGGTACAATCGCTCCGTGTGATGCAGCAGCTTCTCGACCTCCCGCACCTGCCTCTTGCAGCTCCGCAGCTCGTGCTCCAACTTCTCCACCTTCCGCCTTAGCTGCGCCAGCTCCGGCTCGGGGGAGGCGGGCGGCGGCGAAGGCGCCTCGGAGGCCATGCGGCCGTGAGCGCGGAGCCCGCGGGTGCGGAGGGGCGGCTTAAGACGACACCGGTGCCCGCTGGCCCAGGGGCCACAGGGGCGCGCGGGCTGCGATAGGTGGCCTCACGCTCGGACGACCGCAGCGGGCACTGGCCATGTCGCCCCGAAGTCGGCGACCGGGATTCTGAGTTAGGGGACGAAGCCGACCCTACCCGGGCCGCGTGGCCGTGAGCTCGAACACACTCCTGGTGACAGCCTCAGAGAAGCCAGGAGACCAGAGAACTAAGGAGAACCAAGCGGAAGCCTCTAGTTCCGGGCTGAACCGGAAACACTAAACCGGAGGGGGCGGGGCCAAGACGGAAAAAGGAAGCGACGGGAAGCTAGAAGGGTCTTTCAGCGCTGGTACACGGGAACCTCCTCCCGAGGGGCCAGGAGCCATTTACAAGTTAGTATTTATGTACCCAAACAGCGCTCTGTAGTTTTACTTCCTATTGTTTCCCTTGTTTTGTAGTGTAGGATTTTGAGTCTGATTTGTGAAATGTTTCCCCATTCAAAAGCGAGGGTTCTTCCAATGTACAAGTATTCTTACAAGTACACTTTTTTTTAAGTTCGCCTTATAATGTGAACTTTAACATTTAATTCTCTTCCCACACTAAAGGGATTCACACGACATAGCTCTGTTAAGACCATGCCCTTTGCATAGCTTTACAGGACCATCACTATCATCTGTCTGATTCCTGTATCTATCTAGAGGACTACTGAGCTCTCCATTAGTCTGTTACCATAATACAACCATATACTTGCTTTGGTTCTGTCGGATGCCTTTTTTAAAATATGAATAAAAAACTTAATTTTTATATGTAGTCAATATGTGACCCAGCAATGCCACTCCTGACTCCAAGTCAACATGTCACAGAGAGACTTGGCGTACTAATTACAACAGCTAAGCTACAGACCCAGACAAGGAGACTAACAACAGTGTTGTGAATTAAGGAAAATATGGCATATATGTGCAATGTATTTTTAAACCATAAATAAAAATAAAATTAAGTTATTTGTAGCGAAATGATTTACATTTGCAAATGACTACATATGGAAATAATCATATTAAGGGAATTAAGCCAGTTCCAGAAAAGCAAATATCATGTGTTTTCTCTTACACATGGTTCCTAGGTTTTATATAGATTCATAAAATCATTTATCTATGATATTATCTGATCTGTTAATAACATAAATATGTAAAGATGAAGATAATTATTTTATGACATGAGAGTAACAACAAAACTGTCTAGGGGAAGAGAAGAGATTAATAAGGGGGAGAAATGAGGCCAAGGTAAAGGAAAGAATATTCTTAATGTAAAAAAAAAGTATGAAAATGCCTTTATGTGACATAGTACCATGCACAATGAATATATATAATGGAACTTTTTTAAAACTGGAGGGACATTTATTTTCATTTTGAGAATTTTTCCAGCGTTCAGCTACAAAGGTAGAATAAAATCTTTACTCAGAAGTACAGAGTCACATGTAGTGATACGTGCCTGTAATTCAAGTACTCAGAAGATGGAGGCAGGTGAATTGACAAGCCTGAGACAAAGCAAGTCCCTAGCTGCCAGAGCTGCATAGCAAGAAAAGCTGAGGCAGGAGGATCCTGAATTCTTGACTGGCCTAGGCAACATAGCAATATTCTGTCTTGAAGAATAGCAGCCACAACAGTAAGAAACAAAGAGTTAGACTTGGGTTTAGCTCAGTAGTAAAGCTTGTGTACACACACATACACACACACACACCACTTTGGAAGCAAGCTTATTTATGTAAGACCAATCCAGCAAACTCACACTTTATACCTGCCATTTTCACACAGGAAAGAAATAAAAGGTCATTGTTCATCTCATCCCATATATAATTATAACAGACCTAGTCCTAACTCTTGTTTTTAATCCAACAGAATCATAAAAATTATGTCACAAGCTATAAGGTCAATTTATGTTTCTTCAAACAATAGGACTATCTGGGCATTAATTTTACCAGTAAATGTCTTTTTATTTAATTTTTCACTTTCAGTTATGCACATGTGTCTGTGTGAGGGCTTGTACATATTAGTGAAGGTACTGCTAGAGGCAGGAAAAGGAGCTCAGGTCTTCTCCAAGAGAAGTACTTACTCTTAACTGATGATCCGTTTCTTCAGTCCTTCACTGACTTGCCTTTTTGTTTTAAAATTTATTTCACCCATGTCTTAGTTGCTTTTTTATTGCTATGATTTCATGATCTAGGCAAATTACAGAAGAAAGCATTCATTGGGCTTTACAATCTCAGAGAGTGAGTCCAAGGCCATCACGGTGAGGAGCATGACATCAGGCAGGCAGGTATGGCGCTGGAACACTAACTGAGAGCTTATATCTGATCCACAAGCAGAGGCAAAGAGAAAGAGCTAACTTGGCATGGCCTGGGCTTTTGAAATCTCAGTGCTGGCCTTCAGTGGCACACCTCCTTCAGCAAGGCCTTCAGTGGCACACCTCCTTCAGCAAGGCCTTCAGTGGCACACCTCCTTCAGCAAGGCCATACATGCTTCCTAAAGTCTCTGCATTGATATTTCCCCAAAGCAGCTTCACAGCCTCTCAAACACAGTGTATTCACTTCATAGCCAGGTTCTCCAAAAAGAGAATCTCACCATTGCGTGGCATTCAAAGGGGAAAGCGGGAGCTGGAGAGAGCTCGTAGTTGAGAATGTTTGTTGCACTTCCAGAGGACCTGAGTTTGGTTCCCAGTACTTGCATCAGGTGCCACACAACTGCCTGCAACTCTAGCTCCAGGGGATCCAGTGCTCTCGTCTGGCCTCCAAGGGCTCTTTTCTTATCTGTGTGCTCTCCAGCACGTGCGCGCGCGCGCGCGCACACACACACACACACACACACACACACACACACACACACACACACACACACCTCAGCAGTTAAGAGTGCTTGTTGCTCTTTCAAAGGGCCTAAGTTCAATTCCCAGCACCCAGAATGCGTGGCTCACAACCTCTAACTCCAGTTTCAGGGAATGCATCACTCTCTTCTGGCCTCTGTGGGCACTGCATGCACATGGTACACGTACACACACTCAAGAAAGTACACATACTCATAAAATAAGTAAACAAATCTTTTAAAAAATTAAAAAGAAAAGGAAAAATTCAAAAGAAATAAAGAGAAGCAGCAAATTTCAGACAAATGCATCAATTAATTGGCATGGGAAGGAGGAATGTAAAATAAGGAACTGGTTTGCTATTTCGTTGTAGCTTCTGTGTGATCCAGGGCCTTAATGACAGTCTTCCCTGGAGTTCTGTTTTTACAGGCAGTATGGATGGGGGGCAGGCCATATCTATACAGTCAGACACCAGGACTGGGGAGGTCTTGGAGCATACCACAGGAGCAGGCGCATTCCTGCTTCACAGCCTTCCACTTTCAGGGATTGGAAGGAGCCTCCTGTTCACTTTGACACACTCCACACACATGAAGATGGCTTTCTTGTGGTTGCTGGCTCTCACTGTGCATGCACTTCTGAAAGTCCTCCTCTGGCAAAGTTACAGTCTTTCCTGTACCCCTTCTGACAAAAAATAGAGCCCAAGGCCTCTCAGTGCTTCAATCTGAGGTCAACTGGTGTCATCCCATGTGGGCCCGTGAGCATGTTCAGATTCTCATTATGTTCAGAAACCCAGCTCTAGAGTTTCCCAGACAGGACCTCTACCACATGGCCCCAGCCAAGAACACCGGGGAAGTGAGCCTCCCTCATCTCGATTGGCTCACAGCTTGTGATGGCAGTTGAGGGAATTTTATCAGCCCCCTATTTCTGGAAGAATGTAAGACTTTGGATTTTGTCCCTGATGATGGAGCAGGATGCCTACAGGAGCAGACACATTCCATCTTACAGCTTTCCGCCTGTCTTCAAATCTCTTTCTAATGGCATCAGTAAATAAAGATAAGAGCTAAGTGGTGGGTGGGCCTCCAGCTTAGATACAGGAATTACTGGAGCGGAGTCTACTACATGACCAAGAATGGAACTTCACTTTGATTATATTGATAATCATGTGTGGGTTGTAGAACACCTGCCCATTGCTTCTTGGCCTTTTGGCTAAGATCAAGTGCAGAACACCTGCCCAGATGTTCAGAAGGAAAGGAACACTCTGGAAGTTGACCTCAAGTGGCAGAATCAGATCTGGATGAAGAGCGGGTTCTAGGGACAGCACCTCACACAGCTCTGTGGTAACTAGGCAGTGGGCAGCTATTGAGGACTGCAGAGCTGTATGGGAACAGGGTCCCAGCCTCATGGGGCTCCTCCTCCTCCTCCTCCTTCTCCTCCTCCTCCTCCTCTTCCTCCTTGTCCTCCTCCTCCACCTCTTCTTCTTCTTTCCCCCAAGAAAAGTTTGTTTCTGAACTTATTTCTTTAAGTGAGTATTTTTTATTTAAAAACTATGATCCAGGGGATGGAGAGGTGGCTCCGTGATTAAGAGCATTTGCTGCTTTTGCAGAGAACCTGGCTTTGGTTTCCACTATTGGTAACAGGCACTTGTAATAGCCTTCTAACTTTAGTCCCAGGGATTGGATGCCCTCACCTGACCTTCAAGGGTACTGTGTGCCTGGATGCTCATACAGATAAGTACACGTACATATGCATAAAATAATTTCTTATTAAGGAAGTCAATGTCTCAAATGAGAAAAGCTGGGGTGGTGCTCACCTGCAGTCTCAGCCCTGGGAGGCTGAAGCAAAGGATGGAGAGTTTGAGACCTGGGCTACATAGTGAGGCCACCTCAATAAATTAGGAAGATGTAGTTCTATGACTTCATTATTGTATGCTTTTCATAACTCAGTTTGTTTCTGGTGCCACTCCAGAGTCTTATTTTTATCATCATCTGTTGATCTGTATCATCTCCTTTCCTCAGTCAGGATTCTCCAAAGTAATAGAACCAACAAAAAAGAAAGAAGAAAAAAAAAAAAGATGTGGGAGTGGGGGAGGGGCAGAGGATGAGAAACAGGAAGAGGAGAGAAGACAAGGGAAGGAACAAGGTGTAGAATCGATTAAAAGGTATAAATGAAATATAAGTAATGGTCCCATGACATTATGGAGGCCAAGAAATCCCACTATGTGCTGTGGGCAAGCTGGAGAGGCAGGGAAGCCAGCAGTGTACTCAAGGGCCCCAAGGCTCAAAGCATGTGAAGTAGATCCAACTGGAGACTGAAAGCCTTAGACAGTTGCTGCATGCGGCTTTGCTCTACTCCACTTTGCTCTTGGATCTGGCCACACTACCAGCTCCCTCCCAGCTTCCCTTGAATCCTTGGATAAAACACGCACATACACACACACACACACACACACACACACAGAGTTGTTGATTTTCAACTTGCCTTCTTGGCACAATTGCTGGGTGCCACTATCTCCCGCCTGGAAAAGTGTGTCCTCATCAACACTCTCAGCTCTGCTCCACCCACCTGCCCTAAACTGCGGTGGCTAAGTCCCACCTACCCCCTGCCGAACATCCCCTGTAGAGTGGCCACAGGCCCCAGCTCCTCCAGAGATGTCACATGACCGCTTGGTTCTCTCCCTCCAAAGCATGGCAGAAACTCTCTCTCTCAGTCCTTGCATCTTCCATTTCCTCCAGGGACCTGGAAGTCCCGTCTGTACCTTCTGCCCAGCAATTGGCCCATGGTGTTCTTACTGACAGATCAAGAACCAATTGGGGAATAGGACCTTAGCATTAAAAACCACCCCTACAGACAGTGGTTCTCAACCTTCCTAATGCTGTGACCCTTTAATACAGTTCCACATGTTGTGGTGAACCCCAACCATAAAATTATTTCATTGCTACTTCATAACTGTAATTTTGCTAATGCTATGAATCATAATGTAAATATCTGATATGCAGGATATCCGATATGTGGCCTCCAAAAAGGTCACGGACCCACAAGTTGAGAACCGCTGCCTTCAAATCAACAGTGCAGAGTCGGGCGTGCTGTGCTCCTGCTGCAGCAGGCAGGCTGAGGGAGAGTCCAGCCATGCCCTGCCCAGGCCCTCGATGGGTTGGCTGATGCTCTCTGGCATTAGAGCGCCTAGAGGAGTAGCTTCACTCAGGTAACTACAGCAAATGCTGACTAGTTCTGGAAGCGACCTCATGCATACCCCCAAGCTCACATTTTGGGAGATGTCTGGGAATCCCGTGGCCCAGTAAAGCTGACACCTGCCATTAGCCATTACACCTCAGAGATTTTCAGAATGGCCCTAATTTGTTTTTGTTTTTGTCCTGTACCCACTTTCTTTGTCACATGATTTTTTGATTTCCTTCACTAAGCAGGAAGAATTTCCCCTCCACCCCTGAAGCAATAAAATGGATGATGTGCCAGAACAGACCCAAAGCCAAGTCTCAAGAGGCTGGAGAAGTAATGCCTGCTACCTGAATATCCTGCCATCTCTGTGGACAGAGTAGCTTCAGGCATGTCTGCGGGTCTCAAGAGAAAGGGGAGTGACACAGGAGCAGATCTGTCTCTCCTGAGATGTCTGTCTATGACCAACTAGCACCTGAAGACACAGGAAACATTAGTGGTGCCCATGGTGATCAGCCTGCCTCCATGTCACTCCCAGGCTTAAGAGAAGTGAATGATAAGAGGCGTTGCCTTGAATCCACTGGGGTTTGAGGGTTCTACGGTGGCAATAGCTAACAGATGCTCCTCCTGATTGAGAGTCATGGCAGGTGCCAGTGAGTCTCACCAGATGGAGTCCAAACAGCCTAGATACTGCTGTATTCCCCAACAGAGGAAAGCTGTCCACCCAACACAGCCTGATTTATATCTCATTTCACTTAGGGAGTCATGAATTTGGAATTTAATGAATAGTCACCTGTAGTGATTTATATTGGATCCTGTGAATAGCCAGTTCTCCCCTACCAAGCTTACTATTTGATGTCACATGAGGATGTCTGGGGAACCATAATATTTCCATAGACGTGATTAATGGCTCCCTATTACTTTGGTCAATTGGCCATTACCACTTTCTTTCCCTGGAAATATAAGGAAAGAATGGACATATGTAACGTTCAACACTGGAGTAAAGGTAATGGAAGCCACCCAGACGACCCCTTTGTTATCCATACCTAAAATACTTACATGCTCATGTTACAATTTTATAAGGGTTTCAAAATTTACCAAGTCGAAAGTGGTGGCTCACACTTGTCATCAGAACTGCTCAGAGGGCATGGACAGGACAATCTCAGCCCTAGGAGTTCAAGGCCTGCTTGGTCACTACAGCAAAACACCTGTCTCTGAGGTCAAAGTGAAGATGTAGCTCAATTGTAAGACCTTTGCTTAGTCTAGTCAGGCTCTGCATTTGGGGCTTGAGCCATCCTGAGCGAGGTGAGGAATATAAAGACTGAGAGACACAGAAGGGCATCTGGGTAGTCTTCAATAGGTCACCTTGTAGTAGGGAAGGAAGAGGGTTGTTGGTTCCTGGACTGGCCCATGTGGGTAGAGTCTGATGACTGCACCGGAAGGTAGGTTGCTGAATACATTTACCTGGACACTGGGGAGTCACCTTTCCCCACGTTCTCCTTTTCTTCCTAAGGGGCAGCAATATATACTGAAAACTCCATTGTAATAATTTAAAATATTTGTGAAGATAAGAAAGGAAAGTAAAATCATTCAAAATTGGCCAGGGGTGCATCTCAATGGTAGAAGGACTTCAAAGATACTAAGTTCAGTTTCCAATACTATGATTAAAATAAAAACGGGGAGCCAGATATGGTCCAACGTGTCTCTAATCCCAGCACCAAGGAGGTAGAGGCAAGAGGGGTCAGAGTTCAGAATTACCTTCAGATGGCAAGTTGAAGACCTGCCTCGGCTATATGAGAATCAGTCTCCGAAAAGCAAAGCAAACAAACACAATATTCAAAGAAAGCATTGTTCTACTGTTTCTTTCATCTTCTTGATGTTTCATAATCCCACTGTCTATTGGAACATACAGACTTTCCATCTAGCTTTAGTTTGTGAATATTTGATATGAGGTCATGTGAATAAATGGTTTGTTTGTTTGCTTTGGAGCGTAGCTCATGTAGCCTAGGCTAGCCTCAAATCCATAGAAGTATAATAATATATTTATAATATTGGATATCTAACTAGCCAAAATGTTACCCACAATGCTCCACATTCTGTGTCTGAGCTCGGCTCTTTAAGTGATGACAGAATTTCAGGCCTGGGCTCCGTGACTGAGTAAGTCCTTCCTAATTTCTTGCCTGGTGTCCCCACCCTGAGGTCGCTCAGTCTCTCAAAAGAGGCAGTTGCGGTATAATGCAAATTTATTACATTTATGATGAACAGTGTGCTGCTGAGCGTGGCCATTGTATGAAGAGTGTGTCTCCATCCTGTGGCGTTGTGAGTACATATTAACATTAAACTAAGACTCCACATTTAAGTAGATTTCATTGTGTAAATAGAATGATTGCTGGGCCTTGCAGTTGTTTTGAATATGTTCGTGTTTTCCCAGATACTAATTTTACTGCCCCTAAACAGGGGCATTGCATTTGTTGGAGGCTCAGGAATGCAGAGGAGCTACTGGAAGGAAATGCCACATCTGTTGATTTTTTTTGATGTAAATAATTATTCTGACTTTTATTTACATAAGAAGGGGTATTTACTCAGGAGAATTAGTCTATGAGAAAATGACAATTTACACAGAGTTGGTAGGGTGGAGTGGCACACACCTTTGATCCCAGCACTTGGGAAACAGACAGCCTGATCTCTGTAAGTTTGAGGCCAGCCTGGACTACATAACAAGTTTCAGGTCAAGCAGGGCCACGTAGTAAGACCCTGTCTCAAAAATACATACATACAAAAGAAAAAATACCAAGGAAATGTGGAGATGGTGGCAGGAAGGGAAGAGATCAAGCTTAGCACTGACTTCAAGAGAAGGAATACTGTGACAGCCACTAAGATGGGGTGGGACTCAGCCTAGAAGGAGGAGCCAGGGCTGGCTGAGGTCAAGGTGGTGGTAACTTAGCAAGGCACAGCTACAGAATTTGACCAGACACTGAGAGTGATCAAGTATGAAAGGTTTCTAAATGGAGTTGGGGTTCTTGCTAAAGTCTGGCCTAGCTGGGGCCTGTCTGAGAACAGGACTCAGGGAAGGCTGCCCAAAGTTAGTGAAGGATGGTCTCAATCAGGTTCAGAGCATGAATGGCATCCCCACCCCAAGTTCACCGAATTCAGAGCATGCTCCCTTGGATGAATGAAGCCCAGGTGGGATAAGGGCTGCACGTACAAATGTCAGTCTCTGGAACATTCTCAATTAATGCCTCCGTTCCTACCTCACTCACCCTTCTAGGACCCGACTGACCATTTTCTATGATTTTCAGGCTAGCCATGGGTCTGGGATGATGCTGGCCATGGAGACCATGGTCATTAGTCTTCTCCCATGGCATCTGTGGGCTCTGGAATTGTTTTTTCTTTCCTTTTGGAGACTCTTCTGGGTCAGGTTTGTTTGCTTGCTTGCTTTTGTCTTCAGGTTATTTGTATTATACTATATTATATTACAACAAGCTAAATAAGAATAGAATTCTACTCTGAATAGCTCTTTAACAATTACTTATGAAACCAGATTTGGTAATCCAGCCAACAACTGGAGCCTCAGTCTCACATGCAGAAACTCTGTTCCTGGGAAGAGAGGTTTTTTTCCCCATTTCTCGGGTGAAGTCAGAGGAGACTCTTAGTGCCAGGGGAGGAGGAACTTTGAATCAAGAAACCGTGTACATATTTACGATAATTTCATAGTTACCAACATAGGGTAAACTGGGTTTGAGAGAGCAGGGGAGATGACAATTCATGACAGCTCAAGGTGGTTAGAAGGTAAGGAGTTAAGCAGGTTTGTGTCCCGGGAGGAGTAGGAAAGCATTGCGCAGTCTGAGACAGAACAAGGTCGTACAGCATGGCTTTCACTGGGGTGTGTGCTGGACAGGAAGAAGCCAGGGAGTTTGTGCAACTGAGTAATAGGAGGAGCTCCTCCAAGGATTTGGAAGTGTGAGTGGGAACATGAACCTGATTTCTGGGCCCTTGCGCTGGGGATGTAGGATTAGAAAGATGATTCTTCGGGACTTCGCTTTCACAAAGTAGTTATAATTAGTTGAGATAACTATGCTTGGTGTTTCAGAAACTGGCACACTTAGCACCTTGTTCTTCCCACACCACACCATGGGATTTATATGTGTGACCTTGTAACTGCAGAAGTCCTGGCCCAAGGAGAGGAGTCAAAGTGAGTGACAGAAGGGCTGGGGTGAGGAGCACAGGAAATCATTGCAGCAGAGGCTGTGACCTGAGCTCACACTTGTATCAGCACATTCTGTTGAGAAGCAAGATAGTCAACTTATCACCTAAGACCAACAGAGAGAAGAGTGTCTGCTCCACTCCATCCTCTACCAGCTCATCACTGAGCCCAGAGCCTGGTGCCAGCTAAACTTCATCTTCAGGATCCCGCCCTCTGCACAATTGAGTGTTGGACTCCTGGTCTCTCCACATAAGAGAGGCATCAGCCTGGCAATGCTCCAAACCAGGGTTCCACTGGTTGGATAATGGGAGAGGCTTTCCTGAGTAATGATCTAGTTGGCCTAAGGGTGACACTGTGTGTTCCCACTTGTTTCTATGACCCCTCCCAGCCTCCCTAGGATCAGTGTGAAGAGGATGTGACAGTGGGGTTGAAGGTCGAAGAGAGAGAGAGGTTAGTGCCATGGGGAGGGGAGCAGACTGAAGCCCTCAGTTTCCCTACTCAGCTGTCTTCTGCTGCCTGCTGAG
Source organism: Tokudaia tokunoshimensis (assembly GCA_036184795.1). Taxonomy (NCBI): domain Eukaryota; kingdom Metazoa; phylum Chordata; class Mammalia; order Rodentia; family Muridae; genus Tokudaia; species Tokudaia tokunoshimensis. The sequence continues at coordinate 23,149,465 of BTHU01000009.1, forward strand.
CTCTCCTTGGTCCCAGGGCTCAGCAGAAAGACTTTAACCAACTGGTTCAATCTGTTGCCACTCTCTCCCCAAATCCATACAACCTCAGCCAAAGTACACTACCTTCCAACGCGTGACTTTCTGCTCATATTTCCTGGAACAGGTGTTGGGAAACCTGTGGGCTTCTGTCTGGGGCTGTTTTTGTATAGTCTCTAAGCTAAGGTTATTTGGTTAAAACCTAGAGGAGATAGAAGCAGAGAAGGGAGGGGAAGTAAAGATAGGACCCAGGCACTGAATAGGACTTAACTGGCCTGAAAATACTATCTGACCTTTTAGAAACAGATAAAAGCAAATGTATTTAAACAAAAATTTATGTTCCATAGAAATAATCAGAAATGGAGATTGAAAGGTCCAGGGAGGTCTGTCTGTGTCTAGGCTTACTTGTGGTGAAATACGGACAGTCACAGAAATGATTGGTTAGCTGATAAGGTCTGATCTAATGGGAACACGTCATGGATGGGTCTGGTGCTGTTCTTGTGAACCAATTCCCTAATGAATTCGCCAATCACTGGGCGAGTAGGCGGGACTTCTGGGTTGAATGGAGGAAGAGAGGAAGCAGGAGAGAGTTAGGGCCATTTGGAACGGGACCCAGAGGGGTAAGATGTAGCTGCTAGAGTTTCCCAGTATCATGGTGGATTCGCAAGGATTTGCCACCAGAGGAATCAGATTTTAATAAGGCTTACAAGATTAGGTTTTAGTTGTTGCGCCTAGAGATTGAGTTACCACTGTTTCTGAACTAAGTTTGTGTTGCATTTTCCTTCACCAGCGTCTCTTCTGGGTTCCAGAGAGAAAGGAATGGCTGCAAAGCATGGGATTGCCAGATGTGCACCACAAAGGCCGTGAAGGATTTGAAACACAGGCTGGCATGGCAGTGACCCGCCAGTGGGAACTTAGCAAGCCGGGTGGAGAGATTTTGGAACTCTGAGTCAGAGTCTCTGTGAAATAAAAACAGGTTGGCCATTGCCCGCCAGTGCATGGCCGGTCAGGCCACTGGAGCACAGGAATGTGCTGGTTTGCTTTTTTATATTTCCCGCAACAGGAACAAACAGAGGAGAAGCATCAAGCACATCTACACTCTTAGCCTCTCTGTGTTGTAATCCTTTCAGCTCAAATTTAGGGCAAAAAACTGGAAAAAATACTGTCTCAAACAAGGTGGAAAACCAGGACCAACACCCAATGTACTCTGATCTCCACATACACCTACCATGTACATGCAGGAAGGAGGGAGGGAAAGAGGGAAGGAGAGAGAGAGGGAGCTAGGGAGTGACTTAGGGAGGGAGGGATAAAGGGAGAGGCAAAGAGAGTTAGGAAAAAAGGGAGGAGAAAATCTGACAAGTTTCAAGCAGGTTTTGGGAGAAATAAGTGCAGTCACCAATGTGGGAACCTTTCCCGTGTGATAAATCCAGTAAGGCCAGCATCGCACCCCACACAAATGGTGAACTAAAATGTGAGGTCCACAGGCATATACAAGGCCAATATACATTCCTCAGCAGGAGGGGGATCATCTAGTTTGAGGTTCTCACTTGTTTTAGGTATAGAGTGGAAACAGATTCTGACTGTTGGATAAAGTTTTCCTACTGAGCCCTGGGGGCCAATGCTAGTGCACCAAGCAGCAGAAAAAAAGCTGAGCATCTCCAAGCAAGGAAAATATGACAGCTTCAGTTCTGGAGGATTCCTTCTGTGAAAGCTATGGGAGGGGATACTGATGAGGGTAATACATGGGAAAAGATCAATGAGAACTGAAGTGCGGCTACAGTCATTAGGGCAAAGACAGGCGGCAGGGAGATATACCTAAGAAAATAGTAACTCCATCACTGAAAGTGCATCTGCATAAGCAGACCATAATGTGCAGATGCATGACTGGTGGAACCCCGTGAACCATGAGTACCCATCTGTCACCAAGGGTTCATGACGTCACTGTCAAGTGTCACTCCAGGAACCGTGGCTCTTGCTCCTGTTCTGGACATAGCAGACACTGTCAGATTGATATCTCACCTTCTGATGGTCAACAGGAGACTTCCCAAAGACTAGCTGTTACAGAAATAGCTTTGACTGACTGCAAGAGCACTGTAGCCCTGGCAAATGGGCGACTGGGTAGGAAAGAAATTCAACTGCATTTCTTGAATAATAGGAAACTACCTAACTGGAATTAACTCACAAATTAATTCACAAAGCTCTTGACTAACCCAAATTTTCTTTGGCAACATTGAACAGAAAAGACAAAAGCTGAAACAAAGCTGCAGGAGGTACAGAGGCCACGCCATGCTGCCCCTCAAGCAGGCTGAGGAATTCCTTCCCTTCCCATTCAGGGATCCACTCTCAGATAAATCTGGATCCTTGCCTTTGCAGCAGGAAAGGATTTCAGGACAATCCACCATAAAGTGGAGTTGGAGCTTATGAAAAGATGCCTTTGAACGTTCGTGGTGGTGCACACCTTTAATCCCAGCACCTGGAAGGCAGAGGCAGGCAGATCTCCGAGTTTGAGGCCAGCCTGGTTTATAGAGTGTGTATTAGGACAGCTAGGACTACACAGAGAAACTGTTTCAGAAAAAAAAAAGATGTCTTTAGTGTTGAAGAGATGACTCAGTGGTTAAGAGCACTTGCTTGTCTTACAGGGGACCAGAATTTAGCTCCCAGCACCCCCTTCCTTCCTACCCATCTGTAACTCTAGATTCAGGACATCCAATGCCACCTTCTGCAGGCAAAGCACTCATCCACATTAAAAAACAATTTTCAAAAGACTTCTTTAACATTCTTAAGAAGAGAGGGTTACAGGCACCCAGGGAAAAGACTATGACACATTTGAGAGCATGGGACTAGGCTTCTCAAAGGAGATTGGTATTTTGCAGTCTTTATAATAATTGTATATACAGTATGGGAAATTTCTGAAGTTCATATCTTCAGAAAGTATTAAGAAATTTAAATGAGATCACTGGACAGTTTTGAGCTGCACTGAACAGGATTACAATGAATAAAATAAGACTCAAGGACTGCAAAGTGGCTCAGTGAGCTAACAGCATTTTCCTGCCAGGCTAGCCTAGCAAGTATAGAATTCAATCACCAGAATTCATGTAAATGTGGAGAGAGAAAGCAGACTCCACAAAGTTGTCCTCTAACCTCCACATGTGTGCAATGACACATATGATCATCCCACACATGCACACATCACATCACACATACAGATCACACAAATGCACATACATATCACACACACACATCACACACATACACATCACACATACAGATCACACAAATGCACATACATATCATACACACATCACATACACACATCATACACATACACACATCACACACATATCAAACACACATACACATATACACATACATACATCATACATGCATCACACACATACATCACACACATATACACACATCACATACACATATCACATACACATAAACATATCATACACACACATATACACATCATACACATATGTGGGACTGTGAAAGGCAGTCTGTGTTCTGGTTGAGTGAGGCTTAACCTCCGGAGACCCAGTAGATAGTCTACAAGGGACGAAACCATTGACCATGCTCCCAGACACAAGGCCCTCAGCTCCATAATCCTGTGGCTATCAGTCACGTAGGACAATGCCCCAAGCCCCTAGTATTCTGTCTGGATTCCACCCCCACAGTTACCTGGCAACAGCGAGGTACGCCCAGCCCATATAAGAGGGGCTGTTTGCCCCCTCCCCTCTCTCTTCTCTTACTCTCTTGTTCTTTCTCTTGTCTCCTTGTTCCCCCTCTCTCCACATTCCCCTCCCTCCTCTCTCCACGTGGCCATGGCCAGCCTCTACTTCTCTACCTTCTCCCTCTCTCTACTTCTCTACAATAAACACTAAAACCACCGACTGCCATCTGCACCCGCTGTGCTGGAGCAACAGGGCAGGTCTTCCCCTAAAGAGCCTCACGTCTAATATCCTGCTAGAAGGCCTTCCAGCGTTCCCAACCACGGCCACCACCAACCCAAGCTGTCCACCGACCAAGCCAAGGACACTCTCGTCCCCGTGGGACCCAGCTGGTGCTCTCCCCTGCCCCTTTCCCTTTGGCCCCTGGCCAGAGCCCAGTCCTGCATGCCCACACTCTGTTCTCAGCTCTTCTGTGACATGCAGCGGCATCTGTGGTGTCCAAGACTGTGAACCGTTGCCCTTGAGCTCTGCCCTGCTGGCTCCCCGGGTGACCCCAAGGACTGCCCTTTCCCACTCCCAGAGCGGCTTCTGCGGCTTCTCAAAACCCAACGCCGTGGGGATGTGTGCAGCCCAACTACCCGAGTCTGTCTCGCCCAGAGGCATGAGCTCATCACACACACATACACATATCATACACACATACACACATCAAAACACACATTCACATATCATACATCATACACATACATCACACACATATACACATCACATCACACATATACACACATCACATATCACACACACATATACACATCACACACACATCACACACATACACACATCACACACACACATACAGATCACACAAATGCATATACACATCACACATATACACCCCAACAATAAATAAAAATTTAAAAAAAATCAAAGTTAGGTCACTGTCATTAAACAAAAATCAGGATTTTTGCTTTGAGGATTTCCTTGACTATCTGGGAGAGGATTAAGGAACTGCCCAAAGTCTTGTATACTCAGGCCCCAAGGCTGACTCATTGCTGATATAACATCTTAATTTGAAAATCTCTATATACATTATAGAAGAAATTTCATCTCTGTTTTTGGAAACCTTCAAACAACAAGTATTGTTAATTGTATTGAAATTCTTGAAGGATAGCTGGCAAGAGAATTGAACCAGTCTCTAGAGCTGGGCGCCCTTCTCTTTCCCATGTGTTCATAATTTCCCCTACTTTGACCTGCATCAAGACCTCAAACATTGGGTGTTTGCAGAGGATGATGGATGAGCAGGCAGCCTCAGCCTTTTTAGTGAGCATCAGTGGGTGTGTCTGTCTATCTGTCTGTCTGTCTCTGTAAGGAGTGGAAACAAAGGATGCACAAGGTGCAAAGCAGGTGTCATTTAGTTTAACCCAATGGACAGGTTTCTTTGAAACTCTAGAATCACCGTCAGCAGAGTAAATTCTCATGGCACATTGAAGGAGGTCTGGTTTACAAACAAGGACTGAAGAATGCACAAAAGAGCAACATTAGACTGAGACAACAACAGAAAATAAATATGGTCTTAGCCTTCGTTTTGAGATTGGGACTCTCTTGCTTATGTTGGATCTAACTCATGAGCTTCCTACTCAATCTGACAGGAAGTGGCAGGGAGTCCTTACATATGGCTCATATTTTTTTGACTAGGAGTAAATGATATAAAGATTAAAACCAGGTAACACCATTGTCTGACCGTGAAAACCAGCCTGCCTCAGCAAGTTGGCTCTTAGCTCTCAGATTTGCTCATTCCTTGGAAATTCAGATAAGTAGCTTATTTCTGAGTTGGTGGTGTGGAATTTTGGCATGGGTAACTCCATTTTAATTTTTGGCCAAATGTGTTGGAGCCTAGTGTGGTAGCTTAGTAAAAAACAATGGTCTTGTGTGTTCTTAGTTTAACAGTGTCATTTCCTACAGTGAGTGACCGTGGGTAGTCCTCTGTACAAACTCTGGGCCTCACACTGGATAAAACACACCCCTAAGCAGAGCTGGTTATCAGAGCAGGAAGGTCTTCACACTTGGTGGGGCTTGATGTGTGTGCAAGGAGGAGTCTAAAGCCATGTCGTCGGAATAATTAACATAGCAGTCACACTGTAAACTGGTTCTGGCTCAGGAAATGACTCTAAGGTTACATATGGTTTGGCATCTGAGAGGCCTACGATGCTGTCTTGGCCTCTGACCTTCCCTTTACTCAAGTACAGGGAAAGACTTTCTGCAATGTCTCCTCATCTATATGAACACATCTGTCAAAAAAAGCTAAGATTGGCTTCTATTTTCTTACTGACATGTCATTATCTACAGGAAATCAGACTTCTACGACATTAAGGAAAACTGAAAGCAAACCAAGATACCTAGAGCCCAGCTAAGGTTTTCCACCAGGATCTCTAAAGCTGCCACATCCTGTATGCTTCTCTCCTAGGAGAGGGTTGTCTTAGTTAGGGTCTCCGTTGCTGTAAAAAGACACCATGACCAGGGCAACTCTTATAAAGGACATTTAATTGGGGCTGGCTTACAGGTTCAGAGGTTCAGTCCATTATCATCATCAAGGCAGGAAGCATGGCAGTATCCAGGCAGGCATGGTGCTGAGAGTTCTACATCCTCATCCAAAGGAAGCCAGGAGCAGACTGACTCTTCCTCAACGGGCAGAGCTTCAAAGCCCACCCCACAGTGACACACTTCCTCCAGCAAGTACCTCTCCCTCTGTGCCAAGTATATTCAAACCACCACAAGGGTATTTAAACTTCACACACTGGGCTCTTCCTTTTTGTTGCTTTGTTTGGAGGCGGGGTCTGATGTAGCCAAGGACGACCCTCCACTGCTTTCTGATTCTCACCACCTATTGAGTTCTGGGATTACCGCTCTGCCACCCCAGGCTTATGCAGTGCTGAGATCTGCACTCAAGGTCTGCCATATGTTTACCAAGCTTCTTCCAAATGAGCTGCATCCCCAGCCCATGTCTGCCTTAAGTGTTAAGTTTTGTGGAACTGTTACGCTCACTCACAGTGATAAAGAGCTCAGCGGTCAAGACTGCATACTCCTCCTGCAGAGGTCTAAGTTCAGTTCCCAGCACCCACACCGGGTGACTTACAACTGCTTGTTACTCCAGCTCCAGAGAATCCATTGCCCCCTTGTGGCCTCTGTAGGCATCTGCACACACATGCATAAACCTACACAGGTCATATAGCTAAAATTTATTTAACCTAGAAATCGAGACACAGAGCTGTGCCTGTGCCTTACTTATTGTTGGCTTTGTTAATTAATTGTGGTTGCAGTTGAAAGTGTGAGCCTGCACTTGGCTCTGTCTCTCACCATCTGTGTCACAAGCAGGACATTATATCACACTTTGTATCTCGCTCTCCCCGTTCTTACATAAAGAGCCATCACTCAGAACTCATCTTTAGACATAGACAAACTGTGCAGATGCACCCTGATACCCTTTCCCATTTCCCCTTCTAGTGAGAAGGTACACGTGTGTGTCTTGAAGATGGGGAAGCTAGGGGGTTGAATAAAGATAAATGGTCCACACAGACATCATTTAAGAACAGCTCTGGGGATCATAGATCTGAAGCCGTCTCCGGCACCAAGAGGGCCCTCTGGTTTTCCTGTGCTCCCCCTCTCATCCTCCTTCTTCCCAGCTTCCCTTAGTATGGATTTAACCCACTTTCCTTGTGTGAAATGTCTAGAAGTGACTCTAATGTTCCCAGGTGGGAACTGCCTCTTTCTCCATGACTCTCTAAAGTTATCCCACATATCAACAGTGAGTGTCTGACTCCATACAGAGACATCGTGAAGAGCAGAGACCTATTCTGCAATTGTTTCTCTAGAGCCAAGCACAATGCCAGACGCAATCAGCATGTCACTCATGTATTGCAAATGACCTCAGCAAAGCTTTTGTCAGTCCTTTCCACGGAACCTCTGTTGATCCAGGGCCAGGCGTCTGGCTGATAGGACAGAAACTAATTTCAAATGAATCACGTGTGTCAAACATGGGAGAGGTATTTGCTTTACACATTCTGAGGCTGTAAGTTTCTGGCTTTATGGAAATTTTGAGTGTTCTTTTTGCCCTTAACCAAAGCTCTACCAGGTCTCCTGACCCAAGCAACCTCCAGTCAAGTCACTAGCCTGTACCCATGTCTTTCAAGTCAGTTTCAAAATTCCCAGAATTAATCCACTCCAGGTACCACTACTTGGCCACTATCTCTCATCTTCTTAGCTGTGCAGTTGGGAGGGGTAAAGGTATCCACGAGCTGTCTCTGTGGATCCCTGGCTGAGGGTGATTGGTGGGTAAGGAAGGGTAGCGGAGCCTCCCCTTCATTGATGCACTGTTAGCATGCAGTTTCTGGTGCACATCTACCTGTGGTGGTACTGAGTGTTGCGGAAAGCAGAGATCAAGTTCTGCACACAGCAGGACACTGCACGCTATATTTATCATTAGTATTGCTTTTCGGAGTCTCTTCAGGTCCTTAAAGTTTTTTGTTTTGTTTTGAGCCTGGGTCTCACAAGTCCCAGGCAGGCCTCAGACCTTTCGTAACCAAGAATTCAGGAATGTCTTTGAACTTTCAATCCTCCTGCCTCTACTTCATTTGAACTTCTACTCTTCATGCCTCAACATCACAAGGACTGAAAATGTAGGTATGTTCCACCGTGCAGGTTTATGCACTACCGGGGCTCAAACCCAGGGCTCCATGAATACTAGGCAAACGCTCTAACAAGTAAGTGACACCTAGAGACACCCCCCCACACACACACACCATTTTTAAGTTAACAAAATTCTTCTATACTAGAACGATATGAGACTGTCGTGGAAATCATTTCACAAAGTCTTACTTAGTCATTTTGCTCCCCAAAGCTGTGATGACAGTTGAGGCATTGTCTTAGATTTTCAATAAGGAGTTTGGAGAACTTTGTATTCCGCCTTGTTACTTTCCCACTTGTCCAGCAGGTGGCAGGCTTCTCAAGCGTAAGTGCTTCTGGGAGCCTGACCCGCATCCCTCCGCGCGGGAGTCTGTTTTCTGAATTCAGAAATCTAGTATTACCTTTAAGAAACGTAGGAAAGGAAAAAAAAATACTTTTAGGTCTGAGGAAATTCTTGACTGTGTGACCACAGTGACATCTTCTCACCTGCCAGTTCCACTCAGCTGTAAGCTAGTTGAAGGAAACAAAGGAGTGCCTGTGATTTCGGCGTTTAGTATCAGTGGTAAATCGGTGGGAAAAGTCAGAGAATGCTCACAAGGGCCCTGTTCTGAAATGCACTCCACAAAAGAGTGACGATAAAGATGGCTGTTTCGCCTGGTAAAGGGGCCCACTGCTAAGCCTGGTGGCCCAAGTTAGATACCACGTGATAGAAAGAATCAATCAGCTGTACCAGACCAGTAGTCATAACAGCCAAGGCCACACTGTCTTGACGTCCTATAGACTCAAGTTGTAAGTCAGCATTCAACAGAGATTCACAAATTCCTTTCCACCCTGTCTTCCATACTGCAGTCTCAGGAAACTTTATTCATGATAGAAGGACAAATGCTAGGAGGGGAGCTGACCAAGTCATTGCCATGACTTTCTTACTGGGGCTACTACACTCAAAAACAGTGCTTCTCCCCTTCCTAATGCTATGACTACCCTTTAATACAGGGGCCCCCAACCATAAAATTATTTCGTTGATACTTCATAACTGTAACTTGATACTATTGTGAATTGTAATGTAAATGGGTTTGGAGATGGAGGTTTGCCAAAGGGGTCACGACCCACAGGTTGAGAACCGCTGCTTATAGGCTACAAAATCCTGGCCCCATTCTATAATGTTTTAGATTAATTTTCTTCCTAGTGACCTCACTTAAAGGCTACTGTGCCATGGGGTCACTAGCCTGTAACTCAGCATAGATAATGGACACATTCAGGGACAACATGGCATCAGACTGTCATTATGAAGTTCTCATCACAAAGACTGGTAATGCTTTTCTCTAAAATTCTCAGAAAAATATAATCAGTCAGAAAAGAGAAGAAACATAGTCAGAGACATCACTTTCTGGTTAGCACAACATCCTTTGGCCTTGGCCGTACACTCACAAGGATGCTGTAAGATACAAAAAATCCCTAAGAAAATTGAAAAGCGTTGCTTGCATCAAAGCAAATCACTGTGGGATTCACTCATTGCATGAAACTGAAAGGTTCAGAATGCCATGTCTCTCAAAGCTGTCACATGATCAAGGCATGCCCTCTAGGCTCTTGACACCTCCCTTCAGGAGAGAGTTATCAGTGACAAACAGAAAATCTACAGAAGATGAAGTGGGAATTTCTGGTTTCTTTGGAGACTCAGTTGTGTCATGTGATGTTTTTCTGGAAACTGTCTTATGAGAGGATGTTTTTGCTGAAGCAGACATGTGGGAGGATGTTTTGCTAAAGACATGAGGTGCTTTTCTGGAGACATCTAGAAAAGGGACATGTGATGTTTTGCTAGAGCAGATGCTTGAGAGAACACGTGATGTTTGGAAAGGATATAAATATAACCCAACGGACAGTGGATGACACTGGGTGGTATTGGTACGCCTTGCCATTCTTTGCTGGTCATCCTTGGGATTTGTTGACGCTGGTCTTTGTTGACAACACTAGATGCTATTGGCTAACCTTGACATTCTTTGTTGGTTATTCTTTATTGTGACTTCATAGAGAGAAATGCACCAAAACCCTTCTGGGGTGTTCCAGCGGTGTCTTGAGGCCTGTGAGGACTCAGGCTAACCGGCAGAGCCTTACGGTTTCTCTGGGTCGACCTACTGTTGCTGATTCATTCATGAATGGTATTTTCCGGTCCCGTCATTGCTGATTCATGAACGATGTTTGTGATGTTTGTGGATCGAGCTGCCACCGCTGGATCTTGTGAACGGAACTGCTGATATCCCGACAAAGAACCAGAGAGGTGAATCTACAGGTCCTGGATGCTAGAGGAGCTCCCGAGAAGTGCCAAGTCTTCAGGGCCCAGCGCACCTTAGACATAGGAACTGTGGAACACAACTGCTGTCAGTGCCTGTGCAATCCTCACTTCCTAGGTCTGCAGAAACAGAGCAAAGTGTCTCACTCCTGAATCCGGCACTAGAGGGCGCCACCTGCTACTGCTCTAGGATGCCTGTGCTATCATTTGCAGCAGTCAGATGCCCCAGAGATACCCAGGCCCTAACAGACCGGAGCTGAAGCGCTTCACCAGCCTGCACACTGCGTCCATCTGGATAGAAGAAAAAAAAAGGACCTGGGCCAGCCCACTGAAAACACAGTTCAGTCAAGACAGCAGGCACATGTGGTATAAGCTGGCCACACAGTAGCACAGTGGAACTCCTGATTCCTGGATCCTCCCTTATACTCAATGGAATGCTTCCATGCCTACCCAGACACTTCTAGCTCTTCAGATGACAGCTTTTAATAACTTAGTTCTACTAAGGGGTGATGTGAGTCTACTCCTAGGGAAGCTTCCATTGAACAGAAGTTAATATTCTAAGCTCAACATGGATTAGAATAAGTATAAACTCTAGTCCAAAGAGGCTTCCATTGGCCAAAGACCGAACAGCTAGAAATAAAATATAGGTACTATCATGTATAGCAAGGCTCATCAACCACATTAATAGCTGTGAATTCACAAAGATAATGTAAATATAATTCAAAAAAGAGGGTTAGTGATTACTTTTAGTGGCTGCTAACAGAGCGGCTAGTCATTCTGAAGACTGAAAACAGGCCGCTGTTTACTCTTCTTTCCTTATGGACTGTTACTGAGGGATACACTGGTGTGGTATGGGAAAGACCTTCCTAGAAAACATTACAACCAATGAATACAGTAATGTAAATGATAATTGAACACCATTGACAACTCTGAATAAAGTAATCATTGCAGGGCATAAGCACCAAGACTGCTAAAAAAATGTGAAAGTCATTAGTGAGTTAAGATAACACAGGTAATGTTCCCCCAATGGGAAACAAATAAAGTGAGCCCCACAACTGTACCAGACAAACAAACAGGAAAACCAGATCCATTAAAAAGGAGGCCTGGGCTGAAGATGGCTCAGTGGTTAAGAACACTGGCTACTCTTCCAGAGGTCCTGAGTTCAGTCCCCAGCAACCACACTGTAATGGACACTACTGTCTTCCAAGCTCCTAGCATGATGGCTCCTTAAGCCCTGCTCACAGCATTCAGCTTCTTTCTTAACTAAAAGTTCTAAAGTCTCCCCTATTTCTCCAAGAAAATCATGTGGTTGGCTCTGACACATTAATAGCCCACTCCTGGGTACCAACTTCAGTCTTAGTTTCTTTACTGTTGCTGTGACAAAGCATCATGACAAAGAAGAAGAAGAAGAAGAAGAAGAAGAAGAAGAAGAAGAAGAAGAAGAAGAAGAAGAAGAAAGAAGAAGAGGAGGAAGAGGAGGAGGAAGAAGAAGGATGAGGAGGAGGAGGAAGAAGAAGAAGGAGGAGGAGAAGGAGGAGGAGGAGGAAGAGGAAGAGGAGAAGTGATAAATGACTCCTAGTGATATTCTGCTATACTCAGACATCAATGTCTTATTAATTTGGCTTACAGTTTCAGAGTGTTCAAGTCCATGATGGCAAAGTAAAGGATGGTGCAGGAACAGTTGAGAACTCAAATCTGGGTCTGCAAACAGGAAGGAGAGAGAGAGAGAGAGAGAGAGAGAGAGAGAGAGAGAGAGAGAGAGAGAGAGAAATGTGAGTCTTTTGAAATAAATCTCAAAGCCTGCCCCCAGTGACACACCTCCTCCAACAAGACCATACCTCCTAATCCTTCCCAAACTGCTTCATCAGCTTGGAACCAAGTATCCAACATATGAGACAATGGGGGCCATTCTCATACAACCCATCATGCCTTGCTCCTTCCCCTGGCTCTGCTCTTAGTCCCACAAACGGTCTCTTACTAAACATCCAGTAACTATCCTTTGGAGTGTCCACTGCTCCTTTCTGTGTCTTGGTACTTGCGCTGTGATAACTTACCTACAAGATTTGGTTGTTATGGCTAAAAGTTTTGACATTGGCCCTTCATACTAGATAGACTGCATTGTAAGAAGTTTTGTCTTTTCGCTTGTTTGTTTTTGTTTTTGTTTTGTGGGTTTGGAAAGATATTTTAGTGATGCAGATTTGGTCAAGGGAATCCCTTCCCTTCTGACTTTTCACATTCATGTGCTGACTCTTTGGCAGACCTTGTTCTTCACCCCACATCCAAACCTTGTGACTCCCAAGCATAAAAGAGACAAGGTCAAGCTGCTCCCTTTGTTTGTAAACCACAGCTGATAACTTGGGCAAAGGGCACTCCATATCTCCTTCCAAACATCTCCTGTCATTTTCTTCTCCATCTTTGTTTGCAATAAAAATGGCCTCTCTTCCTTTTTTTTCTCCCCTGTTGTTATCCAGTGACCTATGTGTAAATCACGCTGTGACTGTCAGCTACCTGAAGGACTTGTCACAGCAATGTACAGTTCACAGGGTCTAGGGAACTTATTCTTGGATAACCTATAAAGGATGCATTTAAATACATTCAAGGCAAATGCCCTAAGTAAAATAAATTCCCAATCATATACATATCTAATGGTTTCTTGAGTGGGAGGGAAAAGATGTGGAATTATCACTAATGTATCCAGAATTACACACAACTTCTTGCCTTGACTGCCTCTTGTGAGCTGTGTTTAATAGTTTGGTGTGCAAAACACAGCAAGCAATGCCTACATAGAACATTCTATGTCGGTAGAACTAGAAACTCATGTTCTAGTGTCTTTGGTATGGGAAAGTACACTTCAAGCTACCAATGGAGAAATGTAAAGACCAACCCAGCCACAAAACCTTTGATCTACAATGGTGTCCTTGCAAAATATTCCTGAATAATAATGTCACATAGCTTCTGGGAGTAACTAATTAATGTCTGCTTTGGTTCATACCAGGAGATGAAACCCATACCAAACATTGCTGCTGTGACCAAGTATCAGAGACTAGATAGCCTAGAGATCTAGAGTAAAACCAATTACTACTGGTAGAAGAAGAAGAAGAAGAAGAAGAAGAAGAAGAAGAAGAAGAAGAAGAAGAAGAAGAAGAAGAGAAGTGATAAAATGATTCCTAATGATGTTATGCTATACCTAGACATCAGTGCCTTATTCAGTCATCATAAGAGAGGATTCCTCCTGCAGCAGTGCAGCAGATGGGAATAAATACAGAGACTCACAGCTAGACATTACAGAGAGAGAGAATGAATCAGAGACACAGAAACAGACACAGAGAGATTAGAACACACAGCTTTAAACAGGATGTCCCCATCAATTCCCACTCCTCAGAGCTCAGAGAACCCTATGGAAGAGGAGACAGTAAGATAGAGGAGACAGAAAGAGTGTAGAGTCAGAGGGGGTGGAGTACCCCAGAAGAACAAGATCCTCGAAATCAACTGAGCAAAGCTCAAATGAACTCACAGAGACAGACACAGCAATCACAGAACCTAAGCAGGTCTGAACCAGATCTTCTTCATGTTTATTTTAGCTGTCAGTCTAGTGTTTTCATGGGACTCCCCCTAAGAGTGTGAATGAGTAGGTCTCTGATTCTTGTGTCTTCTCTTGGGGCTCTTTTTCTTCTGTTGGCTTGCCTTGTACAACTTCAATGTGATAGCTTTTGTTTTATCTTATGATATTTTGTTATGTTTTGTGAAGGAAGTGAATCTGCATGAGAGGAGAGACGGGGAGGACAGGGAGGAGTAGTAGGAGAGGAAACTGTAATCAAGAAATATTGTATGGGAAAAAAATCTACTTTCAATAAAAGAGGAAAAATGCATTGGAGTATATTTAAGGCAAACCCTCTGAATAAAATAACTCTCAATCACATAAATATATGAAGCTTTCCTGAGCAGGAGGAAAAGGCATGGGATTGTTACCATATCACTAATGTATCCAGAATTACACACAGTTGTTAGCCTTGCGTGTCTATTGTGATCTGGGTATGATAGCTCGGCTGTGGAAAATCACTGCAGTGTTTCATTTCTGCACACACAGAAATCATCTTTCATGCACTAAAGTCTGAGCATAGCGGCGAGAAGGTCACACATTCAAATATCGGTAGGAACACAAGTAAGATTAAGTATAGCTGTTCTGGGGAAAAGCTAACAGAGGTCCCTTTTGTTCTGGGGACATTTCTAGATGACCAAAGAAAAAAGAAACTCTCTGGTAAGGATTACATTATGATAGCTTTGGTTTCTTCCCCTGTTGCAACACACATCTCAATGTGGGGCTGGAGACGTAGGGTCTCAGGTATGTTAGGCAAGTGCCCTATCACTAAACCAGCTTCGAAACCTCATTTACAAGTCACGACTGGGTTGCTGTTGAGTATTCAACATGTTTTTTATTAAAATTTTTTACTCAAAATAGTTGTACATATTTATGACATATAATATGATAAATTCAAAACAAATGAACTTTTTTATCTCTGTGTGTGTGTGTGTGTGTGTGTGTGTGTGTGTGTATGTGTGTGTACAGCATTCAAAGAGAGCACAGGACAACTTTTAGAAGTGGGTCCTTCTTTCTACCTACCATGTGGGATCCGGGAATCAACGCTAGCTGCAGAAGCCTTTACCAGCTGAGCCACGTCACCAGCCCCTATACCTCTTTTGTTCTCCCGAAGCATCTGAAAACATATTCAAACAGATATGGTCCTTAGCTTGCCCTGTTTTGCCTGGGTTTTTACTTTCTTGTCCCTGGAACAAGGTAAACAAGCCTGCTGTCAATCTTTAGACAGATCATAAAGCAAACGGTGAGATGTGATTTTGTCCTAAGATGAGGCAGTATCTGATCTTACTGTACAAAGGGGACTGCTAAGAAGACAGGCTTGTAACAGGGTCTCCTCTTCCTAGATTTGGGGACAGGCGGCCTTACTGTTATTGCTGTTTGAGGGTTTGGATGAATACTTCTCTCTCCACTCTTGATTTCCATGGATTTTTGCCTTTTGAGAGAATGGGTCGGGAGAGAGGGTGCATAGTCAGACAAAGAAAGAAGATGCAGACAGACGGCTGGAGACCCTGGTTTTATTCTGCAGTCTCCTTTGGACAAGTCACAGCACTAACTAGAATTAATGTGTTTTCTAATGACAAATTTGAGACTGTAAAAAGGGTCGTTTTCACAAACAGAACTGTTCTCCTGCTGTCTAGGTTAGTAATGTGTCTACTTGGATGCTTTGTTCTCTACTAAATTGGATGTGTGAATGGATTAGTCAGGTTGGCTGAAGCAGGATCCTGGAATGTCTCTGCTTAGCAAGGAAGGCCCCGCCTCTTCTTAGCTCCTGTTCGAGTGGTTCAAGCTATGTCAGGGATTATCAGATTAATTGAGAGGGGTTAATGTTTTTATTTTTGTTTTTGTTTTTATGGGAGACACGTGTCCCAGTTTGATGACTCCATCAGGGAGAGGGATGGAAGATGTCATTGGCAGCCTTGGAAAGATCCGCATGAGGAAGGACAGATCCTGGAGCTCATTCTGAGGCCAAGTGAGCTGCCCACACCTCACCAACTAAATCTCCTTAAACCCCCGTGCATGATGGGAACCTGGCTTCCCATTGTCCATGGTTCTCTGAGAACAGAGAAAAGAAAAATGGAAAAGAAACAAATTATTAAGATTACACAAACTTGCTCAGAGGATGAATTTTATTATAGTATGTTTTATTCTAGTCTGTTATTTTATTTGTAAAATACTAGAATCTAGCTATGCTACCCCAGTAGGGCCCTTGCCTCTGGCTCAAGCATCCTCCTGCTTCAGCCTCTCAAGTAACAGGGACAAATAGACGCTCCCGCCACAGCATTTCCCCAGCGTCTAGCCAGCAAATGACGTCTAAACATCCCCAAGAGCTTCATAAGTGAAAGAAACCAAGAGACACCAAGCAGGAAGAGTGACAGTGCCCTATAATGTTGAACATGTTGGTGATAACACATTCTGAGACTGCAATACTCAGGCAGCCTTCCACACACCGTTGATGATGTTCTTCATTGCTTCATTAGATACATTTTCTTTTTATTTTGTACAGCATGAGCAAGTTCTCCTAAGATACCACCTGCCATCTGTGGAAGATAAACTGAGCTAGGCATGATTGCTTGTGGCAAAGACATCCCCTGAGGCTTTCGTGTGATATCATGTGCCTTCCTGAGTTAGAAAGTAAACAACTGGAGGCAAGGACTTTGTGTGAGTCACTTTTGTATCAATAGTACTTGTCAATGCGTTAGCAATATTCATTGAAAGAATAATTGAGTGGAGCCAGGAATGGTGGCATAGGCCTTTAATTCCAGCATGCCGGAAACAGGGGGATCTCTGTGAGTTCAAGGCTACCCTGGTCTACATAGCAAGTTCCATGAACAGAAAGACCTCATCTGAAACAAGACAAAACAGGAGGAGGGTGGGAAGAAGGAGGAGGAAAGAAAGGAAGAAAGAATTAATGAGTGAACACATTTATTAAGATTTTCCTTTCTAAATTGTGATTCCGATCATGAGTCTGTTGAGTAAATGTTCTTGGAATCCCAAGACACAGACAGTTCTAACCATGCCCATCAGAATATGTCTTAGAGGCTACAAATGAAATTATTCAAATATTTTGGATCATTTTAAAACCTGTAATATTCCATGAGTACGAGGAGTCACTTTCATCTGCAGATCATGCTGACTAATACGGGCTGTGGTGACAGGAGATGAGTAGCGCGTGAGCAGAGTCATGCGAGTGTCCTGGGTCTGTAGCAAGGAACAATGAGATGACTGCATTGCATTTTGCAGGTATCTTTCAGCCACTAATGGGGAAGCAACAACACTTTTGATCGCAGTATTATAAAACACCAGATGTCAGATTAATCTTTCCGTAAAGGTTTTATTCAACTGCCAGGGGGAAAACCTTAGAACGGAGTCATAAATAACAGGCAGAGAATTTGTGTAGTATATTTCATTCTCTTTAATGGCAAAGAAATCAGTAGCGTGTTTCTAGAATTTAGCCTCACAGTGAGTAAGTGAATCACAGCGCTTTCTGTGGCACACTTGCCAGAAGGGTTTCCAGTTCATTCCATCTTCTTCTCGAGGGCGGTGCTTAGCGCTGACCCACCGAATACTTACATCTGATGTCAAAGTCTGTGCAATACCAGAAGCAGAGGACAGAGTCCTGCTTCTTTTTCTTTTATCTGTTATATCCTTGTGGTGTTTGATTCATTACCTATGAGTCACTGACGAGTGTTGCTGTTTTGTATAACTTTCCAGGTGTCCCCAACTTTATCCACTCCTGTAATTCCAGGATTTGAGAGATGGAGATAGGAAATCAAGGTTCAAGGTCAACTCCTGCTGTATAATGAGTTGGAGGCCAGTCTGGGCTACGCGAAATCCTGGAGTGAAAGAAGGGATAGGGTGGGGAAAGAGATCTTACTGAGTTCATGAATTCAAAAATTGACAAATAATATGAAAGACAGAAAAACAGATTCATCTCTATAACGAAACATTCTGCAGCTATCAAAGAAAGACACGGGGATATATTGCTATATTTAGCTGTACCTGATTACATATCTTAATTTTTAAAAATCAGATCACAAAAGCTTGGCCGAATTCCATTTCTACCTGTGCTTCTAAAAGCATAGGGAAAGAACCATCATGATATAGATAAGTGTTAAGTGTGGATAGTTTTCTCTTTAATTTTACTTAGGTAAAGCTCATAGATTTTAAAATAAGGTTGTATTAATCTTGTAACAAAACTTTAAAGAATGACATGAAGACAGAGAAAATCCTGGAAGAGACATCTCAGCATTAACCATTAACTCACGATGCAAAAACACTCGGCAAATGTGTATGGTCTGTCTGCTGTGTGCACAGATCTTTTGTATGTCCTGAGGTGGGCTTCTATATATGGGTAGTAAATTCATGGCTGTCAAGGAGCTTAATCTCAGCCAAAACTGAAGCTTGCATGTAAAGAGAACCAGGAAGCTTCAGTCAGAACAAAGCCAAAGAAGAGATGACCCAGTAACAAGATACTGTAGGGAGGATGACAGCTGACAGGAGATGACAGAACAGAGGGCCAGGACGGAAGTGAAACTCCTCCCTCAAGTTCCTGCTGGTGGAACTGTTAGAAGGCGAGAAGCTTCCAGGGAGCACAGTCCTCATCCCCTAGCTCCCAGGGAGCACAGACCTCATCCCCTAGCTCCCAGGGAGCACAGTCCTCATCCCCTAGCTCCCAGGGAGCACAGTCCTCATCCCCTAGCTCCCAGGGAGCACAGTCCTCATCCCCTAGCTCCCAGGGAGCACAGACCTCATCTCCTAGCTCCCAGGGAGCACAGTCCTCATCCCCTAGCTCCTAGGGAGGGAGCACAGTCCTCATCCCCTAGCTCCCAGGGAGCACAGTCCTCATCCCCTAGCTTCCAGGGAGCACAGTCCTCATCCCCTAGCTCCCAGGGAGCACAGACCTCATCCCCTAGCTCCCAGGGAGCACAGTCCTCATCCCCTAGCTCCCAGGGAGCACAGTCCTCATCCCCTAGCTCCCAGGGAGCACAGTCCTCATCCCCTAGCTCCCAGGGAGCACAGACCTCATCTCCTAGCTCCCAGGGAGCACAGTCCTCATCCCCTAGCTCCTAGGGAGGGAGCACAGTCCTCATCCCCTAGCTCCCAGGGAGCACAGTCCTCATCCCCTAGCTCCCAGGGAGCACAGTCCTCATCCCCTAGCTCCCAGGGAGCACAGACCTCATCTCCTAGCTCCCAGGGAGCACAGTCCTCATCCCTTAGCTCCCAGGGAGCACAGGCCTCATCCCCTAGCTCCCAGGGAGCACAGTCCTCATCCCCTAGCTCCCAGGGAGCACAGTCCTCATCCCCTAGCTCCTAGGGAGGGAGCACAGTCCTCATCCCCTAGCTCCCAGGGAGCACAGTCCTCATCCCCTAGCTCCCAGGGAGCACAGTCCTCATCCCCTAGCTCCCAGGGAGCACAGTTCTCATCTCCCAGCTCCCAGGGAGCACAGACCTCGTCCTCTAGCTCCATCTGCAGTTCCCAGTGGCATGACATCGTGCTGTTTCTCAGGCCCACAGCAACTGAGCAAGATGACCATGGCATAGCATCCGGAAACTTTGAGGTAAATGACATCTTTTGTATTTTTAAGTTGTTTTCTTGAGCATTTTATTACAGTGACAGATAGTGGCTAACACAACCACGTAAGGGACCAGATCCTTTGGACAGGGACTTCAGCACCACACTCAAACCAAGCTGGGGGTTAGGGGGAGTCTACAAAGTCATAAGTGAGTTCCACCTTCCTCTTAAGTCAACTTTGTGTTCATACTCTTGAAGCTTTAAGAGGCAAAGTATCAGAGGCAGTCCATACACTGGCTGATGTCTGGTACTGTGTGGTCACAAGCACACATTGTACTTAACAGATGAAATGTAGGGTGCTGTGTGCCATTTAATGACAAATGTTTTATTATCGCTTTAGTCAGCACATCCAGTAACCCACCCATGTGAACTGGAAGTGGCTGGGTAACGGCCAATGGACAGCTGCAGGGTGCATGAGAGACTAACGTAACGCGATGGGCCTTGGTCTCCAACTTGGGGGAAGCCTCTGTCTGGGAGGTGCTCAGGTGCTCAGTGGACGAAGATAAAGACGCAGGAAGTGTGACAGTGACTTTGACTTGATGAGCTGGGACTCTCAGCACTGAGCCATCATCCAGTCATCCAGCAGGGTCCACTGCTTCTCAGTAAGTACTCCACTG
This sequence comes from Tokudaia tokunoshimensis, assembly GCA_036184795.1. NCBI lineage: Eukaryota > Metazoa > Chordata > Mammalia > Rodentia > Muridae > Tokudaia > Tokudaia tokunoshimensis. The sequence goes on from BTHU01000009.1 coordinate 23,169,908, forward strand.
TCTCTCCCCTGTTTACCCAATGTTTTCAGGAGACAAACATTTTCTGCTCAGTTTCAGGCCCTGTTTCAAATTTTCTTACCACTGAGCTCCATCCTGTAGCCAAAAAAAAAAAAAAAAGACAATAATCACAACCCAGTTAATCATCTGGGGATGCTGATGATGGATGCACTCCGAGGAATGAGGATTTACAGGGATTAACTGATGAGTGAATCAACAGTATTATAAGAACTTCAAATACTGTCAGTTCTGGCCCAGTCCAGCTGCCATTATTGCTCTCCTCAAAGAAGCAAAGAGCTCTCGTTTTTCCAAGGCTAAGTTGTATATATTCTGTGACAATACATCAGGACTGAGCTCCTTTCCTGAGTATGTGCAACATCGAGAAGGGCTATCCCAGCTTAACAAGAACTTAATTTCCCTGTTCATGGAGTGAAATTAAATCCAACAAAACAAGAACAGAGAGCTGAGGAGATGGCTCAGCCGATAAAGTGTTTGGGGGACCTGAGATTGCCCAGTGCTGGTGGGGCAGAGTCAGACGGATAGGTCCCAGAAGTCTGCTGGTCAGCCATTTCAGCTGATCTGTGAGCTCTGGGCCCCCAGGGTCAGTGAAAGACATTCTTTTAAAAGCAAAACAGAGAGAGTAACAGAGAAAGACACCTGACCTCAATCTCACGAACATGCGCGAGCACACACACACACACACACACACACACACACACACACACAAACACACGGTGGGGGAGGGAGAGGGAAGGACAGGAAGAGGAGGAGGGGGAGGGAGAGGGAGAGAAAAAGGAAGAAAGGAAAGAGACATAGATAGATGGATGGATGGATGGATGGATGGATGGATGGATGGAAGGATGGATGGACGGACAGACAGAAATAGACATAGGCACACAGACACACACACATACAGACAGGGGAGAGATGGAGTGAGGGAAGAAGGGAAAGAGGGAGGGAGGGGGAGAGAGAGATGGAGAGAGAGAGAGAGAGAGAGAGAGAGAGAGAGAGAGAGAGAGAGAGAGAATGAACAAAATGAACAAAGGTGTGGTAAGCTTTGGGAGCACAAGCCCCCTCAAAATTCATTGCATTTCCCAAGCACTAACAATAAACCTGCCCATCCTACTTATCTATCAGCCCGGTTCCTTCTGCAAGCTGATAAGAAAGTGACTCATTGACAGCTCATCCATTTCTGTGAGAGTCTAACCTGCCCCTGTGATGTGCAAACAACCATAAAACATTCTCAATGCAGTAGTGAATTCTTGGAGCAGATTATTTGAAAATTGGATTGTTTTCTCACTAAATTGCCTTATAATTTCATCAGTAATTCACTGATGATATATCAAATGGAAATCATTTGGTTATGCATTTGTTTTGTTTTGCAGTGCTGGGTATCAAACCCAGGGCTGACCCCAATGTAGGCAAGTGCTCTACCATTGAGCTTACACATCCAGACTGGTTTTTATTTATCTAATTTTTTTACATTTTTGTGCGTGTATTTGTGTGTGTATGTGTGTGTGTGTGTGTGTGCATATTCTTGCAGGGTACACATGTGTTCAGTGTGTTAATTTTATGTCAACTTAACAGAAGCTAAAGTCATCTGAGAGGAGAGAACCTTAATTATGAAAATGCTTCCCTAAGATTGGGCTGCAGGCAAGCCTGTTGGGCATTTTCTTAATTATTAATGGAGGAGGGCCCAGTCCATTGTGGGTGCTACCATCCCTGGGCTGGTGGTTCTGGGTTCTATAAGGAAGCAATCTGAGCAAGCCAGGGGAAGCAATCCAGTAAGCAGCACCCCTCCTTAGCCTCTGCATCAGCTCCTGCCTCCAGGTTCCTGTCTAGCTTGAGTTCCTGTCCTGACCTCCCCCAGTGATAAACTGTGATGTGGAACTATAAGCCAAATAAACATTTTCCTCCTCAAGTTGCTTTGGTCATGGTGTTTGACAGCAGCAAAAGAAACCCTAACTAAGACAACGGATGTGCATGCGTGTGGAGGGCAGGATGCATCTTGGGTGTTGTTCCTCCCTAAGTGCCATTCACCTTGTGTTTTGAAACAGATTCTGTCCGTGGCCTTAGGCCGGACTGATTGGCCACTGATCCCAAGGATCCATTTCTCTCTACAGTTCCGCTTATGGGGTCCCAAGTGCATTGTACCATGTCTGGAATTTTTACATGGGTCCTAGGGATTGAATTCAAGTCCTCAGTGGGGAGAACATTGTCAGGCTGGAGAACATATCTAGAGTCACTTCCATTGGAAAGTGCTTTCTCAGTGGAGTCCACCTGCTCCCCAACTCCCCACTTTAACTTTTAAAGTTCTTGTGCATTAAACTGAAGGTTTAATTCATGCTGAATTATAATGTGTATATATAGTTTTATGGTTATTGAGACGTCTTTCCTCTAAATTTTCTCATTTTTTTTGCTGTGCCACTACATAAGTGTGCCCCTTTTGATTGGCATGTTTGTCCTTCCAGCTCAATTCAAGAACCTTCCAGAATCTCCGATGAGTCAGGTGCTTACCTCCATACCTCAGAAGGATGGGCAGATCAGCACAGAAGGAAGCACAGCCATCCTGTGGTTCAGTGTCCCTGTTCTGAAGACAGAGACATTGAGGTTTCAGAAAGGGCCCTCTGCCTGAGCACCCACCGTCCGAAGCCAGGCCAGCCACTGCCTGGTGACCTTAGTCTCCCTCCTTTGCTCTCCTGAGTCCCAGATGACAAAATATGCCACTTGAGAGCATTAATTGGCCCTGGAATCCATCTCAGAAATCTTAGTTTGACAGGAATCAGAGGAAGAATTTAAAGATTGTGTGTCTATTTTGTTGAAATTGAATCTCATCATGATTAAAATCTTGGCTTGTTTTATTTTTCTAATTTCTAAAAAATGTTAAGTAGTGCTGAGACTCAAACCGAGGCTAGGCAACTTCTCCTACTTAAACCCTTAGGTCTCCGTGTTCATATCAGAGTGGGGGGTTTAAAAAAGGTTTTGAGTAAGTTGGACTTTTGTTGGTGGCAGTGGTGGTGGTGATTTTGGAGTTTTTTGTGTTTGTTTGGTTTTGTTGTTGTTACTGTTTGTTTTGTTTGAGGCAGGGTCTCACTGTTCAACCCTGACTGGCCTGGAATTCACAGTATAGACCAAGGTGGTCTCGAACTCACAGAGATCTACCTGCTTCTGCCTTTCAATTGTTGGAATTAAAGGTGTGCACCACCATGCCTGGCCCTTGTGAATAAGTTTATTTGATGAGCTAAAGATGGGATAGAGGAGGAATTAACTCCAAGCAGACAGAAGTGGCTGAGGATAGAAAAGGTTGGTTCATTAAGAAAGAAAAAGAAGTCTAACAAGCCCACAGAGGGGCAGAGGGGCATAGAGAGAAACAGGCTGGCATCAGACTCCCAACCGCAAGTCCCAGCATGGCCTGGCCATAGCCTGTGTCTTAGTGTCCTCATCTCCACCGGAGAAGTGCTCCCAGTGGGCTTAGGTCCTCAGTACAGCCTGTTTTCTAGTAAGTTATTGATGGATAGAAACCATTGCTCTTCCTCTCCAGTCTCTCCAGTTAAAGCTCTGCCTACATTTGTCACATACACTTAGAATAAACTCCAGCCACATCTATGGTGTCAGACCTACTAAATCTATCCAAAATTACTGTCATATTTGATCAGGCAGAGGAAAGAGTAAGGCTCCAGGGAGAAAGACTCCTGGATACCATTTGTAGTATTTTTACTGAGCAAAGTCTTCTACCCAGTGTCCACTCTAAGGGGAGCAGAGAAGGGGTTCTCTCTCTAGGAGGTGCGTAATGGAAATAACACTAAGCATGTGTAGGAGGGATTCTTAGAGCAGACTTCCCAGGAGTTCAATTTATATGTTAATGATCACCCCAATTTTAACCTATTGAAGGATAGTTTTAAGAACACAGATTCACTTAGTTCCTGTTTGCAACAACTATTTGAGGAGTCGGGTGCTGTTCAAGTAGAGAAGGCAAACATGAGTTCTGGGTAATTTCAGTTATTCAATTCAATATTTGGTGAAATCTCAAATGTAAGAAGGTTCTTATAGAAAGTTCTGAGGGAAGCATGGCTAAGAAACAGGTTTAAACACGAAAAATGATTTCTTTGTGAACACGATGTCTATTATTGAACACACAAGGAGGACTCATTTCCAGACAGAAACCATGTCCTCATCAATTTCTAACAAGCCCCTCTTACCCACCTCACTTTTTTTTTTCCAGACAGGGTTTCTCTGTGTAGCCCTGGCTGCCCTGGACCTCACTCTGTAGACCAGGCTGGCCTCGAACTCAGAAATCCGCCTGCCTGTCACCACTGTCCTAACATTGTTGTCCTAGATGCCCATCCCTGTTCACAGCCCTGCAGGCATCCTCTGGTAAACTGAGAAACTGTGTGATCAGAGATTATTCTGAGTGTCAACCAGAGGAATGCAGGCTTAACTCTCTGACACCGAAAACAAAGAGAGTTGGGGAGGGATTAAAACTGTGGCATTTAAAGCTCTGACTTGAGTCTTGAGGAAACTGGGGCTGCTTTCTGAGGGCTTCATTTGTAGGGATTTTTTTTTCTTTAGTGGTGGGGCTAAGAGAGTAGTCATTCCTCACGGTACTTGAGTCGTTCAGCTCCTTTAGCCCTTCCCGTGCATTTGTCTCCTCGGGCTGTCCTAACAAGACACTGCCAAGTGGGTAACTTGGGTAGCATGGAAGTCCATTCTTCCGTGGTTCTGGAAACCAGAGCCCAAAATCAAAGTCAGTGCTCCCTTTGAGGGCTTGGGGAGAGCCCTTGTCTTTCCTTTGACAGTCCCTGACTTACCTGGGACAGTCCTGCCTGGTTGCCACATGCCTTCCTCATGTCTCCTCCATTTCTGTGTGTTGTTTTTGGTTCCTGAAAACAAGCTCTTTACATAGACGCAACAGAACCAAGATTTGGTCACATGTATGGAGAGTGCAAGCAGGCTTTCCATGAGCAGGAGCTTGTGAGCAGAGCCAGGGGCTTGAGTCTTTGCTGGGGAAGGTTAAAGGGAAGTCCTTGATGGTTCAGGGGCAACTGGGGGCAGGGAGAAGCTAGAGGGGAGGGGAGAAGCCGGAGGTTAGGGGAGTAAGTGGGAGCCATCATGGGCTGGAGCTGATGCGTTTGGGGTGCCCAAGAGTTCCCCTGCTCATCACCTTCCCACAGAGGTTCCCACAGCCTCCTTTTCCTCTCGTCAGGACACCAGAAATTGGATTTGTAACCTAACCCGGCACCACATCTGCAAGGATTCTTTCTCCACACAAAGTCACATTCTGTGTATCAGTGATATTTCCAAGTTGATGTGGTGGTGTCATGGGGAACGGGGAAGAGGACCAAAATGGGAAGTGAGGTGCTACTGCCCTCTTAGAGCATCTGTAATGATAGAAATCCAAAGTCAAAATGCTCAAAGAGCCCTAGGGACAACTTCCCCCTTACCCTCAAGTAGGGGTCTAATATGGGCATAAAACATTGCTAGAAGGTAAATTGTCCACCCCCATTGACAACCAAAAGTCCTCAAATGTAACAAATAATGGGCTTTGTGCCACTCAGAACAGCTAAGGGGAACACTTTGGGTGAAGCCTGGTTGGGATGCCAATAAGCAGAGATGACTGGGGGTGAGTCTCTTTCTCAGGACAGGCAATCAAAGGTTTTATTATAAACGGCCAGAGAGTATGCTTAACAAGACAGGGGTATCGATCAGGAAATAATTGTTTGCTGGGAGCAGGCGCTTGTTTCAATGTGTAATTAAGATAGTGTCAGCTGATAACTACTCCAGGGAGAATCACTCTTCCAGCTCAGTGTCATTAATCCGGTGTCATGGCAACAGGCTGGCCTTGGACTCTCTCTCTGGAGCTTTGTTTTTTTTTTAATGTGTCTCCTGTTCACAAGTTACAGCTTGCTCCTTCCGAGGCTGCTCCCAAGTGAGGAGGGGGAAATAGCATGAGGTGGTGTTTATCTTGCAGAACACTCCAAGAAGAGCAAAACAAAAAGAATCTACAGCTGCAGGCTGCTCCGGAAGGCAACCTTCCTCCTTGCACAGTTCTGTATGTGCTGGGGTTTCTCGCCACCTTAGCAGAGCATTTCTAGAGCTTGTGGGGAATTCAGACTCTCATAGCCCACCCAATATTAAACCTGCCTGTCAGCAGGATGCCCAGGGTATCTACCTGCAGTCCTACTGAAACTTAAGAAGTACTGCAGAATACAGACTTCCCTCGGAGCCTCTGGTCAATGGCCGCCTATAGGGGTTTCTTCACAGAAAACACCACTCTTTTCCCCCATTTGCCATTGTGGTTAAGATTTCAACAGGAAGTGCTAGACAGCCACTGTTTATTCAGAGAAGGTGTGGCCAAGCACCCCGCCCAGTGCCATCTTCCAGAGCCTCAGAGGAAGTCACTCATGAAATACCCAGCAACTCTCACAGACAAGCAACTGTGCCCCTCCCCACCACACACACACACACACACACACACACACACACACACACAAGGAAATAAAACAAAACACCACCCAAAATGAAAAACCAAACCAAAACACCGAACTGTAATCAAATAAGAGCACACACAAACACACAAACACACACACACACACACACACACACACACACACTGTGGAGTCTATTACGTGTTGGCCCAGCTACTCCTGAACTTGAGGCCTGTCTTGGAGTGGTTGGTATGGCCAGTGTCACTCCATTGGAGAAAACTGTGTAAATGACAGTTCCATTGTTAACCTTTATCCTAGTGGCTGGGTTCCCCTTATTCACTCTTAAAAATGTGACAAAATAAGATATAATAAGATGAAACAGACTCTATCACATCAAAGTTGGACAAGACAAACCAACAGTAGGAAAAAAGCCCAAGAGGAGACTCAAGTGTCAGAGATCCCCTCATTTACACTCAGGAGTCCATGAAAACACTTAACCGGAAGCCGTGGTGTAAGCACAGAGGACCTGCCGCAGCCCGGTGCAAACCATGCGCATGCGCTTCAGTCTCTGTGAGTTCACGTGAGCTTGCTCATGTGGATGGGAGGGCCTTGGTCTCTTGGTGTCCTCCGTCCCCTCTGGCTCTTACATTCTTTCTGCCTCATCTTCCATGGGGTTCCCTGAGCCCCAGGGGGGTGATGGAGGCGTCCCATTTAGGGCTGAGTGTTCTTAGGTCTCTCTCTCTCTCTCAGTGTAATGTCTGGAGATGAGCTGTATTTTCAGTGAATTAATCTTCACAAACAAATGTGATTCCTTTATGGAGGAGAACCTGGATGACCTTGGGCAAGTCCTTTGTGAACTGACAAAACCCCCAAAACAAATGAAAACAAACAAATTTACCTATGAAAAACATTCTACAAGGTTGATTATCTGATCCAAACTTCCATTGTTGAAATGCTGCAGACAAGCAGCCAAAATTATCTTAGGCTGTCTTCAGTTCCTTTAATAACCTCTCACTGTTCACCTCCGTATATGACCTAGAAGCTTTGTCATTATCAGGTAGGATTTATTTTGTTTTCTTTTTAACAGATCTTGCCTCAAATTTATTTGTAAAAAAACAAAACAGCATAGGACAGTGACCATTTGCAAATAGTGTGTAGGTTAGTGTGTCACAGCAGTCCATCTGTCTTCACATTGGCAAAAACCATTATAGAAATGGGGCCTTCACAGAGGCCTGGGCACCTTTGGAAGCTGAGTCGGAACTGAAGCTTGGGCCTTAGCAGGAGCTACTGCTCTGCCTTGGCTGGAACCTTGGACTTTGGTTGGCAGATCCTACGACCCTTGGCCATGCAAGGTTAACTCTGTTTGGGGTGGTAGCTGGGGCCCTTTTGCACCTTGGGGTTGATGGCCTTAGTCTTCACAGGGCCTTGGTGGCCTCTGCATGTGCACTCACTGCCTTTGCGTTGTTGGGCTGCATCTTCTTCAGGCCTTTCTTGTGCTTCTTGGCAAAGCACATGTTCCTCAGGAACTTGAGGTCAACCCCCTTAAGAGATTCACATCCGAGTGACTGGGATTTCTTAATTTCTGTGCCACTGTGGGACTGGTTGTATGTGGAATGATTCTTGGATTTAGTCATGTCTGCACAGTAGCTACAAGGCTCCCACAGTGCCTGGGACCAAAAGAGAAAGAGCAATTCATTTTATTTTTAATTTCGCATCTCTGTAAGGGCTATGGGCACATGGGTGCCAGTGCTTGGGGAGACTGGAGGCATCAGATCCCCTGGAACTACAGTGGTTGTGAACCACCTGATGTGGGTGCTGGAAACTGAGGTCAGGGCTTCTGAATAGCAACACGTGCTCTTAGCTCTAGCCCCTTGATTATCAGGAAAACTTTAGTTACATACTCTTAGCAGACTACTAGCTTTCACCAAACCAAAAGCTAAGAATGTCATCAGATAAGATCTAAAACTTGTTGTAGAGACTTCCTGCATTTTTTCTACAACATATCCATCTGTAGTCCTCAATAATGTATTTGGTAAAGGTCTTAATTTATGCCTTTTTTTAACTCTGTTGATTAAAAGTTCATGTAACTGTTTTCACAGTGAAATATGCCATTCAAGACAACAATCTGGGGCTGGAGAGATGGCTCAGTGGTTAAGAGCACTGACTGCTCTTCTAGAGGTCCTGAGTTCAATTCCCAGCAACCACACGGTGGCTCACAACCATCTGTAATGAGATCTGATGCCCTCTTCTAGTGTGTCTGAAGAGAGCAATGGTGTACTCATAGACATTAAATAAATAAATCTTAAAAAAATAATCCCTGTGTGGGTCTGGAAAGATGGCTCAGCAGTTAAGGGCACTGACTGCTCTTCCATAGGTTCTGAGTTCAATTCCTAGCAACCACATGGTGGCTCACAACCATCTGTAATGGGGTCTGATGCCCTCTTCTGGTATGTCTGAAGACAGCTACAGTGTACTCATATAAATAAAAATAAAATAAATCTTTAAAAAAATCACCTTGTGATTGTGTGCACATGTAATCCTAATACTGTGTGTGCATGTGTGTGTCCTGTGGGTGGGGGAGATTCCAAAGGCTTGTTTGCCAGCCAGTCTCAAACTCAGTGAATAGCAATTGAACTCTGGCCTCTACACCCACAGGCAAGTGGGCCACAGGCACACGCGCACACACACACACACTCATACATCATATACATACATACACACACATCATATACATACATACATACATACATACATACATAAACACACATCATATACATACATACATACATACACACACATCATATACATACATACACACACACATACACACTCCCCCCACACACACATATCATATACATACATACATACACACACATCATATACATACATACATACACACACACATACACACTCCCCCCACACACACATATCATATACATACATACACACAGTGTCAAATTAAATTAATTGAGGTTTTGGCTTTCTTTGCCAATTATGCTGCCTTTAGATCTCCTAAGTCTAAGGTCTATCCCTGATGGAAAACATCAATTATCTCCTTATAAAACAAGTATAGAAATTCTGTTGGAATGAACCAAACCCTTACCAGCCATCTCTGCCCAAGGGAAGCATTTCACACTGCTGCAAGAGAACTTTTAAAACAGTAGCTAAAATCCAGAATTGCCTACAGAGCCCTTCCACAGTGAGCTCTCAGGGCAGGAAAAGCTGAAGGAACACGGAGCCAAGCCCAGGAGGCTTTGCCAACTGGAAAAGACACACTATCAAAAACTCCATTCCGCCTCAGCAGAGAGGATCTGATTGGATGGTTACAGCCACCCTTGAGCTGCGAATCGACAGGAAATGAACTTTTGAGCCCAGGTTCCCCACCTTAGATGTGCACTAACACTTCTAAGATGTAGGTTTGTCTCATCATCAACTAGACCAACAGTTGGGAACAGCAGTGACAGCTGAGACCCACTGGAGATATTCGTACTGACTGATGCCCAGTCTTTGAGAACATGCTTCTTGGATCCCTTTATATTTAGACCTTTTGAAAACATTAGTGTATTTGGAAATTACCTTGGTGTGTTTTCCTAAATACTAGGAATACCACTGAGGTTGGCTTCTTTGAAACTTGCGGACCCGGTGACATATGAATGCTCCTAGTTACTGCAACTTCCAAGTGCCCCTCTCACGGAGAGGGCCTGCCCTTCATTACTAATTTTATCTATATTCATTCAACTTACAAAAGTGACTAATTCTTTGTGCTAGTAACATTCAAGACAAGATGGTTTATCTTAATATTTTATTTTATTTCTGTGTGTGCATATCTGTGTAAGTGTTTGCACCCATGTGCCTGCAGTACCCCCTGCAAGCTGAAGTTCTGGACACCGGTGAGTCTTATGACAAGAAACCAAACTCCAGTCTTCATGGTTGAGTTCTTAACTCCCGGGCCATCACTCCAGTCCCAGGAGAAATACTTTAAAAATCAGCAAAGTGTGTAAGAACATTCACCCTCTGTAATGAGAAGAAACAAATGTGTAATGTGTACTGACTCAAACCACGGCTCACAGGAAATATGAGATTGTTTGTTCTGGGTCAAATATGAGTGGCCACTGCCCAGGGACGTGAATTCAGAGCATCCGGAATGACATGTTACAACATGAAAACAGTTACTCGAACTTTGTCTGCTCACAGAGCAAAAAGGCATTTGTCAAATGACATGGTGTGACTCTCAGGGAAGGAGTTACAGAGAGTGGAGAGACCTGCGCTGTCCATTGCAGATGTTCCTTTGAGTTAGCGGAAGCTTGCAGCTGCTAGTGGCTGCTGAGCTAATACATCCCAAAGGTCTTATCTGACAGTCAGAAAGACGTGAGTTATGGCAACAAGCAATGATCAAGGTGACTGATGACAGCTGCAAATCTCAACTATAGATCTGCAACATTCTGATTCTCCACAATCACAAAGTTCCGTCAATCAATTAACCTTGTAACATCATTACAAAAAGGTGTGGCTTATTTTTTCCTGGGAACTTGAGTGTGTTTCAGACAAGGGGCCCACCCAAGTGTATTAAGGTACATTTCATTCTGTCCCCCTCATGTCTGACTTTTCTCTCAGAATTGCTTTTCTTATTAGCCAGACAACCCTGCCTTCCTTCTGTACATTCATCACATTGAAAGATTGATCTTCAGCAATTTCTCCTCCCCGTGTTCTGTTACTATTCTAGAACTACATTCCAGATGTTTCACCACGATGAATACTGTGAGCTCACTGTGGAGTCTCGCTCGTTCTCAGTGCGTCTTAATCAATGGCCTGAGTTGACGCAGTGTTCATTCATGTGGGAGGGAGGGCTTCTGATTATACAGTGTCTGAGAAAGAACTCTAAATTCGTTTCATTGAGAAGAATCAAGGAAATTGAACGCTTTTTTTTTCCCCTGTAGATGTGATGGTAGCAAGAAAAACCTTTGTCAACAGGGAAATGCTAAGTGATAACATTTAATTAGCACCGGGTATTTATAGCCCGTTGCCTGGATTGACGCAGGCGCAAAGTGAGGTTTCTGTGTAACAGCTACAGGCCCCTTTTGCGGCTCTTCCTGAATGGGATGGAGTTTTTGAAATCTTTCAACTATGTTTCATTTGCCTGAGAAGTGAGTTTCGTTTTGGATCTTGCTCTCTTGGAGAACTGGTTCTCAGGAGAGTGAACTGAGAGACCCAGAAAAGATGCTGAGGAGACTGGTGGAGTCTGTTCATTTGTCCTGCTATCTTCCTGTCTGTGGCGGGGGGGTGCGGGTGGGGGTGGGGGGCGCTCAGGGGGGCCCGCCCACTCTAAGGCTGTGACGGGAGTGTGCCTGCCTCAGACTCTCAGCAGAAATGCAGCAATAGGCCTCTCTGCTCACAACTGTCCTGTCAGCTTGACACAAGCAAGCTGGGTCATCAGGGAGTAGGGAACCCAGTTGAGAAAATGCCTCCATCATATTAGCCTGTGGACAAGTCTGTGGTAGGTACAGTTTATTTTATTTTATTTTATTGACTGATGCACGAGAGCCTAAGCCACTGTGGGTGGTGCCACAGTGGGCTGGTGGTCCTGGGTGGTATAATATAGAAGCAGCCTGAGAAAACCGAGGAGCAAGCCAGTAAAAACGGCCTCTCTGTGGTCTCTGCTTCAGTTCCTGCTTTCAGGTTCCTGCCTTGATGTCAATCAGTGAGGGACCATGAACAGGATGGAACCAAACTGGGGCTCTCTGGTTACCAAACACCATGGCTGGGGACAGGGAAGAATACATCCTCAAGCAATGGCGTGCAGCTAGTCAGGGCTCTCCAGGAAACAGCACAGGATGTTCAGTCTTCCTCAGGATGCTTGTGGCCTTCAGCAGACTGAACGGGGCCTACCCACATCACGGTGCACAATCCGCTCTGGGGGGAGCCTATTGACATATATAATTTAAACTAGTCCAGAAAATAGCTTCATTGTAAAATCTCGACAAGTATTTAACCAAATGTCTGAGTACTGTGACTTTAGCAAGTGGAGACACAAAACATGACCGTGCCTTTGATCCTGTGGGACGGGGCTCATTTGTTACACTACCTCCATGTGCATACCCTATGGTCCCTCCCACCTCCACAAAGGCATCTTACTATCACTCTCTCCTATTCCATCAAAACTGATCGGTCACTTTTCCATTATGTCAAAACTGTGGTCAGTAGTTTAAATGGCCAAGTTAACTTGTGATACGAATTAGTGCATTAACTAGCTGACTCTGTGTTCTTGAACCTTTAAGAAAATCAGGGAACTGTTACAGTTTGTCTTAGTTTGGGTTTTATTACTGTGAAGAGACACCACAGCAACTCTTATAAAGAAAAACCATTTAACTGGGGCTGGCTTACTGTTTTAGAGGTTTAGTCCAGTATCATCGTGGCCGGGAGCATGGCAGTGTGCAGGCAGACATGGTGCTTGCTGGAGAAGGAGCTGAGAGTTCTACAACTTGATCTGAAGGCATTCAGGAGGAGTGTCCCTCTCCTCTGCCCTGAGTGGATCTCAAGCATAGGACCTCAAAATCTACCCCCCACCCCCCCCAAGTGACACACTTCCACCAACAAGGCTACAACTACTCCAAGAAGATCACACCTCCTAATGGTGTTCTATGGAGACCAAACCTATTCAAACTACTACAAGGTTTAAACATTAAAAGTTTAAACTCACAGGTAGAAAGCTTGGTCCCTGGATGGTGTTGCTACCTTGGGAGATATGAGAACTTTAGGAGACATGGCCTCTCTGAAGGAAGTGAGTCCCTGGGGACATGCTTTTGAAGGGCAGACTTAGTCCCTAGTTGCTTCCTCTTTCTCTTTCTGCTAGCTGTCTACCATGTGGTGAACAGTATCTTACTCTATATGATGCCACCACCATGATGTTAGGCCTCACTATGACCTCGGAGCCATTCTGGAACCTAGAATTCAGAACTGGAACTCTGAATGAAGGATGGGTCAGAGCACATCCTTCCTCCCCTCCATTGTTTGGGTCAGCATTGAGTGGGACAAGGCACTCAAAGCAACACTTCAGTGCATTTTTAAAGATGGAAAGGAAGATTGTAACTGTGATGTCAGCGAAGGGCAATGGTTCAGTTAAGTGAGCCTTCGCTGTCCTTCGAATCCTATAGACGGAGCCACCCACTTCTCTGTGTACCCGTGGACTTGATTCTATCTGAATCAGCTCAGGCTTCATTCTTTTTTTAATTTTCTTTTCTTTTTTTTTTTGTTATGAGGTGCCATTTCTTTCTTTCTTTTTATTAGATATTTTCTTTATTTACATTTCAAATGTTATCCCCTTTCTGGTTTCCCCTCCAAAAACACCCTATCCCAATCCCCCCCGCTTCCCCCTGCTCACCAATCCACTCACACCCGAGTTCCTGTCCTGGCATTCCCCTACACTGGGGCATTGAGCCTTTTCAGGGCCAATGGCCTCTCCTCCCTTTGATATCCAACAAGGCCATCCTCTGCTACATATGTATCTGGAGCCATGGGTCCTTCCATGTGTACTTTTTGGTTGGTAGTTTAGTCCCTGGGAACTCTAGGGGTACTGGTTGGTTCATATTGTTGTTCCTCCTGTGGGGCTGACAGCTCCAGCTCCTTGGGTCATTTCTCTAGCTCCTCCATTGGGGACCTTGTGCTCAGTCCAGTAGTTGGCTGGGAGCACCCACCTCTGTATTTGTCAGGTACTGGCAGAGCCTCTCAGGAGACAGCTACATCAGGTTCCTGTCAGCAAGCACTTGTTGGCATTCACCATAGTGTCTGAATTTGGTAACTGTATATGGGATGGATCCCTAGGTGGGACAGTCTCTGAATGGCCTTTCCTTCAGTCTCTGCTCCACACTTTGTCTATGTATCTCCCCCCACAGCTGTTTTCTTCCCCATTCTAAGAAGGACCAAAGTATCCATACTTTGGTCTGGCTTCATTCTTTAATACTCAGAATCCTGGAGAAGGAGAGAGGTCAGCGGATAACATCCACCTTTTTACTGGGGAGCTCTAGTATCTGTCCCTCCCTTCTAAGGATGAGGGTCACTGTTAGATATTCATGCCACTCAAGTGAACCCCAAGAACCCCTATATAAGCACTGGGCTTTGCCAGAATCACTGCTGCTGTCTGCTCCCTCCCACCACCCCGGTAGCATAGGATTCATCCCTCCACACCCTGGACCCTCCAATAAATCTCTTTCATGAGTGAGATTTGGTGCCTGGTGTGACTCTGTCACCAGAAGATGACATGAAGTAATGAAAAGAAGGGAAGAAGTGCAGAGAGGAATGGCTGAGGCTCCGGAGATCCTGAGCTCAGCTGGGGAGAGCCTCCGCTGGGAGCTGCACCGCCTCTGCTGAGGAGGCGTCCTCAGAGCTGTGTGGTTCCTGGGCTCCCCTGTCTCAGGATGTGTTCCCATTGGGACACTGTCCCACCTCAGAGCTGTGTGACTCCTGAGCTTCCGAGTCCCAGGACACCTTCCCATCCAAGCAGAAAGGCCCCATCCTGTTCATCTGACCTTCTATATTAGCGTTCACACTGAGTCTTTGCCCGGCATAAAGTACAAGCCACTTCATCCCTCCTTACCTTCTGAGGGCCGAACACACGCTCACAGGAACAGAGCCCGCCGTCCAGGCCACAGACTTTGATTTTATTACGTCTCATCAAGCCTTTCTTTCTCTCACTCAGATTCTCTATCTCCTGCCTTCACTCTCTGCCATTTGTCTTCACACACAAAGAAAAGAATTTCAGATGTGAAGAAGAAAATGGGCATAATCATTACAGATGCCCCATTAGAAAGAGGCCGCCTGCTTGTTCAGTCACTCTTACAAAGGTGTCTTTTCTGCTGCAGAGAGGAGTATATTCAGACATAATTCCCCGTGATTACCCTTTGATTGGAGATTCTTTCCCAGCTTCTCCTGGGCATTTTGAGCATACAAACAAACTGCCTATTAGTACATCCCATCCATCAAACCCTTCTTCCTCTTTCATGAAGACTCTACTTTGCAGGCAAACATGGTCTCCTTGTTAAAATGGCAAGAAAAGAGATTTCACAGTTGAGACAGAACTGGAAAAGAATTCTTTGTGAAATTTGTTCAGAGCCAAATGGATTTCCTTTTCTGGGAAGAACTAGACAACAGAGGAAGAAAAACTCAGGAAAGATGCGTAAGCATCAAGGGTTAATTGGGAGCCGAGGCTCTGAGCTACAGGGGTCTGTGAACTCTTGAGCAATCTGAAGGGGTTTGTAACTATATGGGATTTTTTCCCCTGGCCTAGGAGCCATAGGTTGTGTGAATTACCATCTCAAGACCTCCTCTCGCGGAGGAGAATTACCATCCTCTCTCAGAAAGAGACAAGTCGGATAGGACTATATCCCTGTGAAACTCTGTGTTTATGAGATCAAAGATGCACATCTGAAGTATTTTTTTCTTTGAAAGAGAGTCCAGGTAAGCCTGTCTGGATAGTTAACAGCCAATTTAGAGAGGAAAATTAAAGAATAGCTGAGAATTGGATTTAGACAATTCCCCAGTGCAAAGAATGAAGTGACTCAGTGGCATGCCAGAACAAAAACACTTTCCACAGCGTCCAGTGTGGACACTCCTAGTCAGAGAGCAACTCTCTGTGAGGTCGTGCAGAGACTCGGGCGTCTTGCATCCTATGGCTCTGCCTTCTGATGACCTTGGAGTGTCCTCTGTCAGAATCCCCACATTTAAACAATAGATAGAGGACCATATGAAAAAAGATGGAACTTCCTTCCACATTCCTTCAGTCAGGATTCAGTTGGATGACAATGCTCTAGCAAGGGTGTTTGGGAAATGTAGTCTTTACACTCAGGAGGTTGAAGAGCACATTACACTTGTACCTGCTTCCATGAAGCAACAATACCAGAGTGTTTAGGGTTGTAGAAAACACACGCTGGTTTAGAAACTGAGAGAAAACCCAAAATGTTGTCATGGACAAAATTGTCCTCAGATGACATGCAGGAGAGGCAGGCTTATAATAGAAAGGTGGCCAAGGATGGTAGTACAAGCCTTTAACCTCAGCTCTTGGGAGGCAGAGACAGGTAAACTTCTAAGTATGGGGCAGCCTGATTTATATTCCAGGCTATTTGGGGCTACATAGTTAGACTCTGTCTCAAAAACCAAACAAGAAAGGGCTGGAAAGGCATGCAGACAGAGAGTCACAGTCATATAGAACTTATGAGCAAAGCATAAAGGGCAGAGAGTTTAGAATTATCGGCAGTGGAGCCCTAACCACTGAACTTACAAAAGCCAAGGCCAAGCCTGGGGGAGGAGGGCAAGACCTGGAAAGATTAAACAGATTGAAGGGGTGACAGAGTGGTCAGTCAAGACAGACTGTGGGCTCTGTTCCAGTTCCTGGAGAAGGTCAGGATTGGGTCTAGAAAAAGGTAGAGCCTGCCGACAGGGGTCTGATGTGAGGAGAGACACAGGAAAGGCCTGGTGTGATTTATCGATTATGTTATCAATATGCCAAGGTGTGGTGGAGCCCACCTTTAATCCTAGCATTCAAAAGACAGGGAAAAGCAGAAAGTGGATCTTTGTGAGTTTGAGGCCAGCCTGATCAATGAGCTGCAGATAAGCCAGCCTAAGACCCTGTCTCAAATAAAAATATCAGTAAAAATATTACCAATAACCTCTTTTAGTTTCTTTCCCAAAAGATTAAAATTATCATTACTTATTTATTCTGTGTACCTCCTCTCTCCCCCTCTTTCTCTCACTCTATATGTATATGTATATTATTTTGTGTGTACCCCCTCTCTCCCTCCTCTCCCCTTCCTCCTTCCCCCTCCCTCCTCCTCCTCCTCCTCCTCCTCCTCCTCCTCCTCCTCCTCCTCCTCCTTCTTCTTCTTCTCTCTCTCTCTCTCTCTCTCTCTCTCTCTCTCTCTCTCTCTCTCTCTCTCTCTCTCTCTCTAGGTTAGAGGGCAACTCTTGGGAGTTCGTTCCACCATGTGAGTTCCAGGCATCAAACTCTCCAGTCAGACTTGGTGGCAAATTACTTTGCGAACCGAGCCATCTCACCAGCCCTTCCCCCACCCCCCAACACCGGGCTGGCTCTAAAGCAAAGTACTCTGATTTCTACAAATTTGCCTACGAGAGCTTCTGGAAAGGCCCTCTGTGGTGAAGACATACACCTGAGTTTCCTCAGAGGCTTGTGGAAACATGCCTGCTCCCCATTCCTGGCCAGGGACAGTTAGTCTGCAGGAGCCAGTCACCTACTCCAGACACTACGGAGTTCTAGCAACGCCAAGGAATCCAAAACAGTTTAGTCCATAGCTTGGGTCTGCCCCACATGGGAACACTGTTTTGGGGGAAGGTAATGAAGACAGGGGCCACCCAGAAAAGCCAATACGTGGAACAGTCAAGATGCCAACATTCTGCATACCTTTATTTACATTTGGATTTATTAATGGAAAGGGGGTTTTGCTCCCATGCTACAAAGTGTTGTTTAAAAAACAAGTACTACCAATTAATAATGGATAGCTACAATTTGTAAACAGAAGTATGAAGTAAAAATAACAGATGCAATTCCTTTGGTATACTCAAGACTGACTTTTTTTTATTATTATTATTCTGTCATGAAACTGTGAGTGCCGCCATTGGTCTCTCTTTGGAGCATCTGCCCTTGCCACACAGCTCTTTTCCTCATTGCTGGACCCTTGTCTGACCACTTCATGTTTGCAGCACACCTAAATAAATGGCCAAGCATGTCGAACAACAACCTGTTGTCTACCTTCTGTTTGTTGATACATTATAACAAAAGGAAGCAAAATTGGAACTCATGTGTGCATGTGTTCAAGGCCTGGAATACAGTCTGGTAAGCTTTTCACTGGCTGCCCATCGAGATCGTATACAATAACTGTGGTGAGCTCACTGGGCTAACAGCATGTCAATCACTGAAGCCGGTAGTTCAAAGACTAGACAAACAGTATTCCGGGATGCTGTTTCCGGTCGAGGTTTCTAGCTCGAATTGTTCCAGCTGACGATACTCAAATGTCACACGGTTAATGTGTTTTCCACTGGAGACCATGCGCACCACAGCATTGTCGCAGCTAATTTTCATCTGGGCTGTAATCGGAGTGGGAGAGGGGAATAAACATTTTCCATCAGGTTAGAGAACAATCAGTCATACCAGTGCTCTCACTACCTAAGTTAAACTCAG
Organism: Tokudaia tokunoshimensis; assembly: GCA_036184795.1. Taxonomy (NCBI): domain Eukaryota; kingdom Metazoa; phylum Chordata; class Mammalia; order Rodentia; family Muridae; genus Tokudaia; species Tokudaia tokunoshimensis. The sequence continues at coordinate 23,188,514 of BTHU01000009.1, forward strand.
AGAAGGCAGGAGACCGGGGGTGTATGGCATCTTGCTCTGACATAGTCAAATCACTTTCAGTCAAAACTTTTTAAAAAAAAAAAAAACTATATAATTAGTTGTAGAATCATGAGCTGGACCCAGCATTTCTCTGCACGTACAGGACACCATAGGATAAAGAAAGCAGGTTGGCAAGAGGCACAATATCTCTTTGGGCTTTCTCCTGTTCCGCCTGCCGTGCGTTGGCAAAGGAGAGACAATGGTGAGCAGTGAGCTCTGTTCCTTGCTGGTCCTTCTGGACATAACACTGACCCGTAGGGGAGGTTGGAAAGTTGCAGGGACAGTTTCAGGTGGGGACAGAAGATGGGCTTACAAGTGGTAATTAGTTCTGAGAGGAGAGTCTATACTGTTGGGTGTTTGTGTGGACCAGACAGTCCCACTTATTATATCCTTAGTCTAGATAATGACTACATTTTATACGTAAATGAAAACACATTTGGACAGAGCAGGTTCACACTGAGTAGGCTACTTTTTGTTTTAGGGCAGTGGTTCTCAGCCTTCCTAACTCTGCAACCCTTTAATACAGTTAATGTTGTGGTAAGCCCCAACCATAAAATTACTTCATGTTCCTACTTCATAACTGTAATTTTAATATGGGTATAAGTTGTAATGTAAATATCTGATATATACAACTCTTGAGAAAGGGTCATCCAACCCTCAAAGGGATCACGACCCAAAGGCTGAGAACCAATGTTCTATTGCTTACCAGCACCTTTCAACACTGTCCTGGTATGGGATAATTTTGAACATTTTCTCTTGGCTGACATCTAATATCGTCACTATCTGTACAGGCATCTTACCTTGTTCATCACATCTTCTGGCAGGTGTGCCAGAGCAGACATTGAAAGCCACATGGTTTTATTAAAAATTACTTCCCATTTATTTCCCTAGCCATGGTTGATTCCTGATGTGTGCTTTATCTAACCTATAATATTCTCACTGCTGTTTTAATTTTCTCACTCTCCCGCCTCACATTTTGTATCAATGGGACAGGCCACCACTATGCCTGTGTCACAGGTGTCCCCCAGATACATCCCTAAGTGCACATAAAACACAACATAGTGATGTCAAAAGGTGAAAGTCTGTCTGAAAGAATGATAGGTTTCAACCCTGATATTTTTTAAATACAAATATGAGAGAACCCAGATTAATTTCTGCCTGGGGAGCCAAGTTTATCTCTCTTTGGATAATTTGGAAGGTCATTTTACTCTGAACTTTTACTACATAGTAAATCCTATTTCCTTTAGTTAATGTGCATACTATTTGTTTTGACATCATTTCTACCAAAATTCGATTTAAAGGGCAGGGTCCCTAATAGTTCTATGGTTTTAAATTAAAACCATTAGAGTACATGGAAGCAGGGAGGAAGAAAGAAGGGAAAAGCTACATATGCCAGCTATGTAACCCAGCATAAAGCACTTAGCTTATGTGCGAGGCCCTGGGTGTGGTGCCTAGCACCACACAAATTAATGAATAAGAAAAAAATGCTAAAGCAAGAAAGAAATCTAAACAATCCAAAACTAAGCAAAAAGGTATACTCAAAATTTAGACAAAGCAGAGGTTTTTATGGTTTTTGGTTTGGTTTGGCTTTGGTCTAGGATCCTAGCATCCTCTCACCTAACCTAATAGCCCTATAGTTCAGGCAGAGATAAGACGTCTTCGACTCTCTAATATGAAGTTAAAACATTCTTCAGTCATATCTGTTACTGCACTCCAATGCATATCCCTAAAGGCCCCTTTCCACTATAGCACTAGAACCACACAGTGCCTCTGAAGGGAACTGCAGAAGACCAGAACAGCCTCTGATGTAAGGGACCACTTACATCAGAGTAAAGGCACTGAGCATGGCAGCCCCTTCTGGGCATGATGGTGTGCACCGGTTATCCCAGAACTCCAGGGGCCGGGACAGAATCCAAGTCCAGCCTGGGTTGTGTAGTGAGACCCTGTCTCAAAAAAAAAAAAAACCTCTCCTCAGCTTCAGCCGAATTTAGACATCTGTAGAAAGCAATGGTTGCCTCAGTGAGATATCTTGCCTTAGTCCAATCTCATGGAAACATTTCTGAGCAGAGGGCCTGTGACAGCAGGCATTCCCTCCTACCTGTGTATATGAATTCTCTTTCAAAGCTGTTTTGCTTACTGAGGGTTCAGCAGTAGCTCAGAGAGGGAGAAAACACTGGTGAGGTGAGTTTGTTTCAACATCAGGATGAAACTGATCAAAAATGTCGGTTCACTTTGCAACTTCATTGCCTACTTGGGGAAGGAGAGGAGGGCTCTGGTGGAAGCGCTTGCCCTGTGCAGTTTGGCACTGGTGTTCTTGATCTTTGCTTTTAATTTGTCTCTTTCCAGATTGCCAGTGATTCCTGAAGCCTGAAGTACAGGTGTGAAGATGACCTTATAGAGTTGTTCCCTGCAAACTCCCCACCACACATAACAGTTGTTAGTTTGGTGATGAGCTCAGTAGTCTGGACATCATCCTCACACACCTTAGCTTGAGCACATGAGCATCCTCTCTGGTCCCTGACGATGCAGAGATGGCCCCACTCGGCATCTGCATCCTAAAGCAGCTTTTTATTAATGATGAGGTTTCAGAATTTGCCTCTGGGTTGCAACGGCCCTTGAGAGGCTAGCAAATCTGTAGAAGTTGGGGTGACTCAGAGATATTCTAGAAATCTTACTGCTTTGCTGTATATGTGGCTGTAAATAATCCATCCCCATATGTGTGTGTGTATGTGTGTGTGTGTAAATATGTGTATATATACCTATATACGCACATATGTACACATATGTATGTATCATACACAGGTAGTAAAGTTATTTAATTATTTTTTCATTATTATATTGCTACCAATCACTGATACTTTTACCATTTGAACTGTCAGTCTACAAACAAGTTAGTTTCCAGAGTGTAAAAGCAGACATCCTCCCTAAAGTGGAGAAAGTTTGTCTTTTTCACAGCTTTCCTTAAACACACATTCTAGCTGTTCCATAGGTTTCTCTTTTGATGCCCGACGCTTAGGCAATAGATTCTGATACTACACGTAGGTTCTGAAGTAAAATTCTCACATTGACTCAACATATAAAACAAATTTTTTGGTAGAATTTGTCTTCTTGTATATGAAAATTTGAAGTGCTGTGCTTAAGGAGAGAACCCTGACAGTTACATAATTGACAACTGAAGACCTATCTCACCAGGGCCGTGAAAGGGGTAGCACAGGTCTGCTAAGGGCATCATCTTGGAGGGATCCAATCCAGTTCCTCCCAGCAGCTCCACGAAGTCGCCAGTTCCACCACAGCCAGCTGCAGATTTCTAAGAGAATACAGCATCAAAAGGAACAAGATGCAGGTTAACCTATAACACAGGTCGGTCTGAGCAAGGACAGATCAGGGAGCACTCAGCCTTCAGTCTGTAATATGCCTTGACTCGAACATCACAGACTCCAGAAATTGTTTAAGGTGTGTTGGGGGTTGGGGGGAGGCTCTCAATCAGTTTTCTTTGTCAGTTGATACGTCATCGTTTAATGTATGTGTACATGCAAAAGCTAAATCCAATGACTGGAAAAATGAAACAGGAATTTGTAAGCTCGGAGTAAGAAGTCTGGACGCAGAACCTGAGAGTCATTGGACACACGCCAAATGACTGGGGCATCTTAATGCGCACAGTCAGAGGAAAGAAAGCCCAGGCACCTGCATTTTATAATTGCATTATAATTTGTTTATTAAAGTTCTGTATTCTCCCTCAGCTTACATCTTTTCCTCTTGCTAATAGAGGGATCTTTCTGTTCTTGTAACACGGCTTCCACAAATACGGATTTAGATTACTCATGGGTGTAGGAAAAAAAAAAGACTAGAACTGTGATTTGGGGCTCAAGTTTGCCAAACTTACCATTTTCTCTTTCCTTTCAGTGGAAACAAATACTTTCCATGGCACTCAAAAGAATTCATTCTGAGCCTCTGAAACCATCATTTCCTGCTTCCCCAAATCCTCCCTCAGTTCTTAGCCACAGTGATTTCTGTGTCTCACTCAAAACAGAGAAAGTATGCATCCACAGTCCCAAATGTCACACTTGGTTCCTGCTTCACATGCCCAGGTTAGCCCTGATTTCATGTCAGTTTCCCCAAGGGCTGGGATTACAGGAATGAGCTGCACCTGTGTGTTAAATTGTTAATGACATTTTAAAGCATTTTCCACATTTTCATTCTCTATGTTCTCTCATCATCCCAGTAACTAGGTTTGCCTGCCACCCTGTTATTCACTGATGGGTACTCATTAAAAGGATGTAGTGGTATGTGGCCAGTGGCCTAAAGTTAACCAGAGAAACCCTGACACATAGGAACCAAAATATAAAACTGAGGACTTTAAACACACATCCACTCAGGTGCATGTCTGTCAGACATTAAGAAGGACCGATGTGGTGGGAACTAAAATGGAGACATCATATAACTGAAACCACTTGGCTAAGGAGTGGAGACAACAGGGGCTGCTTATGTTTAAAGGACCTACTATGAGCACGACTGTATGCTTAGTACTTCAAACGTAATTTCATTACATGATGAAATAAAGATTTAATTAGGCCCCCTGTGCACAAGCTTGTGAACAGACATTCAAACAAACTATTTAGGAATGGAAGAACATAATTGCCTTTCCCATGAGTAGACAGACGGAAGTTTCCACTTGGTGAGTGACGACATCCCTCTCCTCTTTGGAATCCTCTCAGGTGTTCTTATAAACAGTGGCAGAAAGTGAGCTGCATGGGGACCTGTCTGGGGTTCCAGGGCCTCAGCAGCAGCTCCTGCATGCCTTGGTTGAAGCGTTAAGCATGTACCCTCTCTGGCTAGATCATGACCCTGTGCCAAAGGCTCACCCCAGCTTGTTGAACTGGAAGCTGCTGCTCATTATGAATGCTCGAAGTATCATCTCCTAGTACACAAGAAAGCCGAAGTGCTTATGGAATGATCTTCAGTGGTTCACTAGCAACAGTCACAGAGCATTCTCACAGGCAACACGTGGCATTTCACAGCATGTTACCAGCCTGTTCATCACGTGGGAGCCAGAATGATCTTCAGGACAGCACAGATCAGGTCCCTTTTCACCTGACCCCAATGGCTTTCCCACTATGCCTGCTGCGCACAACCTTCTCCAGGTGGACAGCACATGCAGCTCTGCCCATCTCCCTCTTTAGCTTGCTTCTTCCTGTGTCTAAGATCCAGGAAGCCTGTTTCTGCCTGTTCTGTCTGTTCCTCCTGCCTTCTACGGCTGCTGCTCCTTCTGATCTAAGTTTCCTTTCCTGACCACATTGTCTGAGGCGGTTCTGTCTACCCACTCTCCAGCTCTTGTCTATCAAGCCACTCTGCGGCATTTTCTGTACAGACTAACCATGATTTGAAATTTGTGATAATTTTGCCTGTGTCATATCTCTACAAAATAGGCTCCCCGTGAGCATGACCTGCCTTGTCCATTGCTTATTTCAAGAACCTAGAATAGTCCCTGCACAAAGGAAATAATAATAATAATAGTAACTATTATTATTATTATTATTTGGTAGTACTAGTAAAGAGAAGATCATGCTGGCCTGTCACAAGAAGTTCTCCTATCTCAGTCTCCCAGTACTGGGATTGCACGTATAAACCACCATACCCAGCTTTCAATAACCAGGCCTCAAAAAGTAGGTTTTTAAAGGACTATTCCTTTATGCCTAAAACACAGTAGGCACAAAAAATGTTAAGAAGAACATCAAAGTTACTCTTAGAGCTTCAACACCGAAAACACAGATCTCCTAATATGTTGCCATGCCTCCCACCAGATCCTAGATCACTCATCAAGAATGGCAGGGCTTACAAACACTATCAGGTTGGATCCAAAGCACCCAGACATTCTTATCAAAGGATCAATCCTCAATCAAAGTCCAAGAACAACAAAGAAGAGGCAGAGAGACACGTGGGTGTGGGGGCTGGAGGAAGTTAGATATCAATTCTTTTTCTCAATCCTGTTCCTTATTTAGTTTTCACAAAGATCTGTACGTTTGGGAACACCGGCTGCCTCTGGTACCACCAAATGCATGTGTTAACTTAGGCCTATGAACAAGGAAAAGGAAATGAAGGTGACTCATGAAGCAGCCGTCGTCATTGCAAAGGGAAGCAGTGAAGCCAGCATTCATTGTAAGGCACACGGAATATGAAAGCAAGTTGGTAGGAATTTCACAGCTAATATGTATACATATACATATATACATAAGTATGTACATATGTATATATGTATATATGTGTGTGCATATGTATTAGGCAAGATGTCATATAACATGCTCTTCAAAACTTTACCGCTCTTTGCAATATAAAAATCCAATTTCATATTTTATGCCACCATTAGCATTCTTTCATAGCCGGGTACTGTCAATGAAAGTGGCTTCCTTCGTATCAAAAGAAAATTCCAATAATCAGGAGAGCAGCTGCGTCGATGACTCAGAGGAGGCTCAGCTAGGAGAGGCTTTTTGTAAAGGAGGAAAGTACAAGAGTGTTCGATTGTAATTACATGCTGCAGCTTTGTCAACTGAAAGCATCTCCTATGTCACAAGAGAAATCTTGGAGTAGTCAGAATGGGCACCTGAATGTTTGCCTGCAGCGTGACTGAAATAGACGTTGAGGAAGCCAGGGCAGCGCGCAGAAGACTTAAAGGCCAGGGGCCACGTGGTTCCAGCTTCCTGACAGGATGAGTGCTTTGTCGCTGATCAAAACAAAACAAACAAACAAAACACAAAACAACCACAACAGCAAAAACAGTGGCCTTACCAAATGGCCAAGGAGAAAGCAAGCCACTGACCTTTAACTGCAGGCCATGCAAGTGTCCGAGGGTGAGATCAGAGATTTTGATGGCCACTGGATAAATGATGGAGAAGCTGCAGTTTTGGTGCTGGTATGGAACCACCAAAGTAAACCTTCCACTCGGAGTCTGAGAGATGACATTGCAAGCTTTAGGAGGGGAAAAAAAAGATACAAATACATTATTTAGAGTGCCGAATTTTTTATATATCTATATATATAAATTCATTATACCTTTGTCATAGATTTCAATTCATGGTCTAGCAGGTACATCCAACCTGGGTCCCACTGGCCACATGTGCCCCAGAATAACTTTGAATGGTGCTAAACATATTTATAGATTACCAACATCCAAGGGCTAGACCTCTCTAGTTAGGTGTTGTGCCCAGGAAGAGGGTATAAATCACCATGACAATCTAGGGAGAGGAAGGAACAGGAGAATAGAAACTCAGTGACATGTGAATATCGTCAGCCACAAGGGGGCTTCTCACCTTTGTCTGTTTATAACAATCCTAACGGAGAAAGTCTTTACCAGTCAGAAGACACACCTGGGGTACCAGGAGTACCTCTGCTGAGTTGATTCTAGTTCCGAGCTGGAAAAACAAGGCTCAACCGTGAAGCCAGACAGAACCTCACCCATAGAATTTGGAGCTATGGTGTTTTTTTGTTAAACAATAAAACCATGTCTAATCTTATTCTAAAGATTTTGTGATACTAACAGAAGAAGGCAGGAATAAAATAGACAACAGTTTTATACCTAATATATATATTTGCTGGGTATAGAGTAATGTAAAGTAGACTAAATGGTCTTTTTTATGTTATATGTGTTGTTGTTGTTTTTGTTTTTTGAGACAGGGTTTCTCTGTGTAGCCCTGGCTGTCCTGGAACTCACTCTATAGACAAGGCTGGCCTCAAACTCAGAGATCTGCCCTCAGTGCTGGGATTAAAGGTGTGTGCCACCATGCCCAGCTTTAAATTTTAAATCCTGATAATCTTAAGATTTTCTGAAATCTTTTATTTTATTTCAAGTCTGAACTTACAACAGAGTTATTCTATCTATGAAACAAAGGGAGGGGGTTTACCTTCTTGCTGATTTATCTCCTTATATTTTAAACTACTATTAATTTCAGAAATAAGTGAAATTCCTTGACAATTTTAAAAAACATCTTCTGATTTTTTACCAAGCAAATTCCAGGAGAAATGAACCCTGGGCATTCAGCTTCTCAGACAGCCTCAGCTTTTCAGGGCAGAATTTCTCTCCCTCTCTCTCTCCCTTTTCCCTCCCCTCCCCCTCTTTCTCCCTCTCCTTCCTGTCTCCCTCTCTTTTCCTCCCTTCTTCCCTCCCCAGTGCTAGAGTTTGAACCCAAGTTTTGCCTTAAGCATCCTTAGACAAATGGTTTAGCACTTAACTACATCCCTAGTTATTAGCTTTTTCCCTTAATGAGGAAATAAACCAATGGATGAACTCATTTTGCTCAAAAATCACACTCTTTCAGGTTGGCTGTATAGTTTTCCAGCGTAATCTGTGTATCTATCAGAAACGGTGGTGGCGTTGTAGTAGAAGACAATATAGAGGGAGGTGACACAGGGGTACTGCTTCACTTCTCAGGGGATGACATCTGCCCACCTGTCTCAGAAGCACAGCCTTTCAGACTTGGCTTACAAAGCTCTGGCACCAAATGATTCCTCAAGCTTATCCTGCATCTGCAGGATGGCTTGGAAGATTAAAGTTGGTTACTGAACCCATCGTAAGCCTTGGGAGGGCAGAACAACACTGTGTAGGGAAAATTGAAGTATACGTACCATATGTTAGACTATTACCTAGCCTGGGAAATACAATAAAAAAAACCTGTTGTTTAATTTTCATAACAAGGAATAAAGAGCCCATACCATTCCTTGGTTTAGGTCTGCGAGGTAATACAAACTTTACAAAGCAGAAGTGACCACCCCACCCCCCACCAGAGTCCTGTCTGTTGCTTGTGTTTACTTACGGAAGAGGTTGGGATCTGTCTTTATGGTTAGCGTGAATCCATTTCCTGGTTCATGGACCCGGAAGAAGATCATGGCCACGTTCTGAGAAGATGTGATGCTCCTTCTGGTAAGACCACTCTCACAGAAATCTGTGTACCTCTTCATGGTGGGCAGAGGGTGGTCCTGGGAGCTTGGGAATTTCTCCCCCTTAAGGATCCAACCATCAAATACCTTCAGATGATAATAATAATAACAATGATAGTACAGACGTAGCCGCTTTCACCAGCTTCTAAGTCAGACTCTGTAAGAGGGGGCCAAGCAGTGAGCCTTCCGTTGTGAGGAGCCCACAGCTGCTGCTCACAGCCTGCCTGCTTCTCGTTTATAGTTATTTAGACTGTGCAGTTCGGTGGCAGTGCTCTCTTCTGCATAAGCCTTCCAGCTGCTAAGGTAGCACGCCTTTTTATCGCCTATCAGCTAGTTTGGTAAATGGAAATTAATTATAGACAATACTGAGTTTCATTCTGTCTTTTCCACATTCAGTTCAACTCCACCGGAGCACAGCTTGGATATCACTTTGTTTCGGTTCCTGCTTTCCTCTAATCAGTTAAATGTGGGCAACAACAACAGATCTCAAAGAATAAGTAACAACAGCCAACCTGGATATGATGGAGGGTGATTGTAACCCCAGTACTACAAAAGCTAAGGGGGAACATCGTGAGTTTGCAGCCAACTTGGGATACAAAGGGTGATTTCGTCAAAGTGATGGGGTGAGGGGTATGTGTGTGTGTGTGGATCCAGAGCAATGTGTGTGTGTGTGTGTGTGTGTGTGTGTGTGTGTGTACACTGGCAAGCCACATAAGACTTCCTCTTTGCTTCCTGGGACAAAGGGTCAAGGTCAGTTGGCCCTGCTCTCAAAAATCACCGCAGGTCTCCGTTTTAATGAGTCCATCATAACGCAATTACCCAACAACCCGATTATTATTCTATATTTCAAATTATTTCTAGCAAGCTTGACAGGTTCCCTAATGGTTTTGGAGATCTAAAGTGTGATTGTTTCCTTGGGGCAGTAGAACTCTCTCCTGTGTGGCTCTGGGGGCTGAAGTGGGATGCTGTGGGGCTGGGTGAATTCTCCTCCTCTTCTAGTTTTTCTCACTCTACCTACTCTCAACATCCCTCTGCCAACCAGTGCCCCCCTACTCCAAAACCCCCATCATCCCGGACTCCTGAAAGGCGAGATGATTTCAGATCTCAGATCGCAAGAGAACCCTCCTCGAGAGCTCCTGCTAATTATTTTTGCTGTGTTTTGTGTGCCCCAGATTGCATCATAGCATCTCACACTGCAAGTTCAAGTGCTAGGAAGTTCCCAGGAGTTGGGGAGAGCACAGAAGGGAAATTAAACCACCAGTGTCCGGGGGCGCTAGACCCTTCCTAAAAATCCAGCCCCCTGACTCTCCCAGAGAGCTTCTGCCGACTCTTTAGGTTCAATTGTCCCCCCACATGGACGCGCTTAGGGGCACGTGGGCTGGGGCCGCGAATAATAGGAACCCCCTCACCTTCAGGAAATCCCCGCCCTGGCAGTCGATGGAGACCAGGTCATAGTGGATGGTGATGAACTCCTCTGGTTCGCCGATGAAGAAGGCGGCGCAGTGCAGCTGCGGCCGGTCGGCGGTGAAGGTGAACTGGCCAGGGAGGCTCAGCATGTCCAGGCATCCTAGGAGAGAGCATGGAGCCCGTGGTCCCCAGCTACCTCCGGAAGTGCTCTCAGCACGCCCCATTCCCCCGCTCCGCCGCGCGCCCCAACCTGAAGCTCCCAGCTTAGGTTGCACTGGGTTCCCTCGCTCAGGCTTGGAAGGAGCCTCGCGGATGCTGCAACCGAGAGGTTCCAGCCAGCCCCCGGCCAGATATCCTGGAAGCCTGTGTCCTAGGTGCAGAGTCTTCCTCCCGCCTCCCGGGCACCCACACACTGGAGCAGGACAACCCTAACTCACGCAGAGCCCGTCGGTACGGCTGCTCCTTGGCCAGGTCTCGCTTCAGACTGGCGCTGAAGAGCAGAAAAGGGTCGTAGACCGCGGCTTCTTGCACCTGACAAGGAAAGTGGATCAGTCCAGAAAAGTTCAGGGGAAGGGAAAGAAAACGAAGCAGGAGTAAGGCACCCTTCTTGCAGCTCAGAGAATCAAATGGGGGCGAGGGTGGGGCATGTCTCCTGAGTCCCGAGTCTATGAATGAGTCTTAGACTATTTCCATCAGAATAGGGTACCCAGGCCAGGGAAAGGCAGGCAGTTTGGATGCTCACGGGCAAGGAGAAAGGGTGACTAGGTGAACCAGGGAGAAGGAATGCAGCAGAGAAAGGATCAAAAGTTGGTCTGCTGTCCCTGGCTGAACACTCAAGGGAACGGTGTTAAGGATCAAGAAAGGGTGGCTCACCTCTAGGTAGCGGCTCTCTCCCCTTAGAGCTGTCAGGAGGATCAGAATGAACTGGCATTGGAGTTTGAAGTTCGGTGACATGCTGGCCTGTGTCTGCAGCTGGCAAGCTCTGCTGCAGAGATCTTAGGCGTTTCTTCCCACACCTTCGCCCACACTGAGAGCTCAAAGCAGCTAGGGTCCCTTTACCGGGTCTCTTTTATAGAGCAGTAGAGAGGGGAGGCTCTCTGCCCCTTAACTGATCCGAGCTTAGTTACCATGGGTTACCCTGCCTCGGTGACAAAATGCGTGGCAATGACGAGGGTCCAGCTCTCAGCCACAAATATTTCAGCATGGCCCCCGCATTATTCATCAAGAGTGACTTCAGTCACGAGAACCTAGTGACCTGAACGTATAGGAGAAAGAATAAGGCAGAGGCAGAGACTCAGGAAGAGCATTTCACTTGGCCTGTAAAACGTTACATTATATTCATTATACATATCCGGGGAATTTTTGGTGTTGTAAAAGCAAATGACAGACATCTCAGACACACATGACCTCATCGTGGGCCTAGTCATATAACTGCGGATGGGACTCTGCTGGGAATGGTCAGAGAGTAGTATCAGCGAGGCTATCATTCCTCTCCACAAGAAAGATGAGGTAGTTTCAGCTTCAAAACTTTGACCGAGCTGATTTTATAGAACATGGAAGAAATCAAATTCCAGGCTTCCTGTCCCTTGCTTTCTCCTGATCCTGTTTCGTATCAGCATTCCCTGAATGAAGCGTAAGAGTCCGCAGACTTCTGGATGTCAGTGGGGCTGATCCCAGTTTGCATGTTTCCCTGCCTACTCTCTCCTGGACGGTGTGCTCAGTCGCCAGGACTTCAGCCTCACTGAGCCACTGAGAGAAGCACTCTACTCTGTGCTTCCCAGTACCTGGGTTTCTCTGATTCACCTGTGGGAAGCAGGCTGAGCTCCCGTAACTGATATAGAGCCCCAGTGGAACGGAGGGATCCAGACAGGAGTGGCGGGCGTGTAAGCTTACTTTTGCCGATTGGCAGAAGACCATGGCTTCTGCATTCTGTCCAGAGCTGGGGATAACATAGAGACAGCCCCTTCTAGTTTCCCTACCCCTTCAAAATAGGTCGTAAACACTGCTAGAAAAATCGAGCTCAAGACCACAATGTAAGGTTTTGATGAAAGAAAAATGATTCCATTTGTGGGTAAAACGCTTTAAAGTAACAGGAAACTATTAGGATTCTGTCAGGATGTCAGAATTTGATGCTTTTATATTTGAGACAATACTGAGCCCTGCAGGGGTTGTCTTAGGGTTTACACCAGGAGGTCTTCCTATCCTGGTCTAATGCTATAAACAGTCCTTAGACCAGACCACAGAGCAGAGAGAACACATAAAGTTCATGAGTTCTGGCACCACACCCTTCTCTGCATCCTCCACTGTTTAGGTATCTGAATTTCAGAGAGGGATACAGACCACTGAAGGGAATGAAAGAAGAGAGAATTTAATAGCTTAACGTCGCCTACTTGCCTTAAGGCATCCAGCCATCCTCAGGACCATCTCCCTAAAGGCCTCCAGCCATCCTCAGGACCATCTATCTCCCTAAAGGCCTCCAGCCATCCTCAGGACCATCTCCCTAAAGGCATCCAGCCATCCTCAGGACCTCTCCCTAAAGGCCTCCAGCCGTCCTCAGGACCATCTCCCTAAAGGCCTCCAGCCATCCTCAGGACCATCTCCCATCAGCAACTAGAGGGACTCTCAGGCGTGTTCACCCAGCATACCATGGCCTACCCTCCTCTCTCATCAACACAGACCAGACTTTGGCCAGCCTAGCCGCCCCCCCCCAACACTTATATCCAGCCCAACACTGTCTTTTCCACTTTGGTGGTTTGACACCTGTGTCACCTCAGCCCCAAGCTACTCATTAACGTCATCAAGACATTAGTGTTCTCTGGCCCCACCCCTTCACATACATATCTACCCCCACCTCTACCAGCACATGGGCAGAGATGTTTTCTGCACGACTGCACGCAAACAAGCAAGCAAGCAAACAAACAAACAAATAAGTAAATATGTTTTTTAACAAAGTTTTTAAAGAAACAAAGATGAAGCCAGCTTTAGTGGCACATGCCTGTAATGCCAGCACCAAGGAGGCAGAGAGAGGATTGTGAGATCCAGCCCAGCCTGGCTACACAGTGAGACCTTATCTCAAAGAAACAGAAGGTAATGGGAAGGAAGGAAGGAAGGAAGGAAGGAAGGAAGGAAGGAAGAGAGGGAGGGAGGGAGGGAGGGAGGGAGGGAGGAAGGAAGGAAGGAAGGGAGGGAGGGAGGAAGAGAGGGAGGGAGGAAGAGAGGGAGGGAGGGAGGAAAAGAGGGAGGGAGGAAGAGAGGGAGGGAGGAAGAGAGGGAGGGAGGGAGGAAAAGAGGGAGGGAGGGAGGAAGGGAGGGAGGGAGGGAGGAAGAGAGGGAGGGAGGAAGAGAGGGAGGGAAGAAGAGAGGGAGGGAGGGAAGGAAGGAGGAAGACCGTGGAATAAAATTTGCCATAGTTAGCCAAAATCAATAAAACTGTTTCCACTGACTTTCACAGAATCTTGTTGTTTGATTTGGCTGTTTTGTTTTGTTTTTGTGGTGATAAAATGATGTGAGTTCTACTTCTTGTCAGGCATTTCAGCACAGTACAGATTGTCGGGATGATGCCATCCAGCTGATTTCTAGAGCTTCTCCGCCCTGTACACCTGGGATTTCACTTGTGTAGATGAACAATTCCACCCACCACTCAACCTCTGGCAACCATTGCTCTGCTGTCTGCTGCTAAAAGGTGGCTATTTTTAGATACTTCAGATAAGTAGAATCGTCAGTACTCACAAGGTTGGGATCACAAGAGTCCCCAACCAGTCTGGGACACACAGCAAGACCCTAGCCAGGCAGCGGTGGCACAGGCCTTTAATCCCAGCACTTGGGAGGAAGACACAGGAGCTCTGTGAATTTGAAGCCAGCCAGGGCTACATAGTGAATAAGTTCCAGGAAAGCCAGGGCTTGTCTCAAAAGCAAAAATAATAAACAAAGAGCCCACCAGAGTCCTGCAGTATTTGTCATCTATGACTCGCTTATTTCAATGGAGGTTCATCTAGATTTAGTATGCAATGGGATTTCTTTCCCTTTCTTTCATAAAAGCCATCTCGACACACAACAGGTGTGAAGTCAAGGCTCACTGGGTCTTTTTGCTTTTCCTTGTTTTTTTCAGTTGATATTGATCATCTTTTTGTATAATTATTGGTCATTGATGTGCATTCTTTGGAAAACTGTCATTTCAAATCCCAAGTCTGAGCTGGGTGTGCATGCCTTAATCCCAGGACTCAGGAGGCAAGAAGTAATTGATCTCTGAGTTCAAGGCCAGCCTAATCCACAGGGTAAGTTCTAGGATAGTCAGGACTATACAGAGAAGCTCTGTCTCAAAAAAATAACAACAAAATCCCGAGCCTATTGGATAGCAAAGTTATTAAGTTTTTGTTTGTTCTGCCTTACAGAATTTCTCATATATTGTGGTAATTAATGCATTATCAGAAGAATAGTTGTACATTTTGTAGCATTCAATGATTTACCATTTCCCAGCATTGGTTGAGCCCCTTGCTGTGCAGAAACTTTTAAGTTTCATTGGTACCCTTGCCTTATTTTATCTTTTGTTGCCTGTGTTTTTTGTTGTCACGGCTATGAAATCATTGTAAAGATCAATATTATAAATCTTTTCCCATTTTTCTGGTAGTTTTACAGTTTAACATCTTCCATTTAAGTCATCGATCCATTTTGAGTTTATTTTGGTGACTGATGTAGCATAAGACTTCAAGTTCGTTCTTGTGCATGTGGACATCTAGTCTTCCTGATTTATCATGCATTACCAATACTTCATATGGGAGCCTTGTGTTTTCCTCCAGGTTTTTGTTTTATTTTGTTTAAAGGTTCCATATTAATTTTAGAATTGTTTCTGTATTTTTATCAAAAATATATTTTATTATTTTGTTTATATCTATTTATAATCATTAAGATTATTGATCAGAGGTACTCAAAAATCAGAGGGAGCAAAGTGAATCCAATTTGAGGAGCTAGTGTGAGTCAGACTTTGGATGACACCCTCTTGTTTCGGCTACTTTTAACAGAAAATCTGCAGGCAAGAGAAACTACACCTTTGGGGAGGGGGGCTTGAGTAATAACAAGTTGAAGTATAATCAGTACATCAGTATAATCTATTTTCAAGATATAAGGATTGTTGTTTTTTAAAAAACAAAATCCCAAATGTTCTATTTACCAATGAAGACTCAAAAGCCAGATGCTGGGGTGAAAGTCTGCTAGCTCAGAGAGGCAGAGAAAGCAGTCAGCTGACCTTCCTCCACCCATGTCCCAGAGGGAAAAATCCCTTTCTCCCTCTCACACTGTCTTAAATAGCCTTCAACTCAAAGACCCTCCTTTCTTCCTTGTGTTCCCTTCCTGTTAACAGTAACTCCGCCTCTTCACCTATCATTGACTATATTTAGCTCCTGTTTACAGAAAGTCCTTTGGGTTAAAGGTGTGTGCTAGGGCTGAGCCACACCAAAACAAAACCCCAGTTCACAATCTTGTGGTTCACAATGTGGTCAAATCCTGCAACAGAAGATGTCTTCAGAATTCATAGGAAAGAAAAGAAAAATACTGGACGGTCACTTCCTGGTCTCTCTGTCTGTAGTTTGCCCGGTCTGTAGTTCCTGGAGATTCACATAGGCCACCAAAAACTCCATGTCACCATCAGACAGATGAAAACAAACTCAAACTTACATTCATAAAATCTTCACCCACAAACCTGTGGGCAGAAGGCAGAGGTCAGGGCAGAATACTGTCATAACAGCTTTCCTTTGAGAAAAGTGAGGAAGCAGTTTCCTTGAAAGTTGTTTGTAACTGGTAACACTTACTGCCTTCAAAACACAGCCATCTCTAAAATAGTTTATCTTTCATAGAGTTGAGCTATAATATTCATGCATTGTGATAGATACTAGAGTGTGGTGTTATTTCTAGATAACAGACTGTATGGGAGCATTTCAGTAAACCACACAAAAACAAAACAAAACAAAACCCACATGGGGGTTAAAGAAGTCTTTGATCATAAACTTCCTTAACTGTAAATGGTAGAGTATATGCTAAAAATTACTGTAGGTGTCAAATAGTGTAAGTGATGCAGACAGAACAGATGTAATGAGCACTATGGTTAAATTACCAATTCTATTCCATGTCTTCATCGCCAAAACTAATGATAATAGTTTTGTAAGAGGCAGACATGGATGTGTTTTCATATCATTATTAAATTAGAACGAATGACTTCATATTAAAACATTAACTGACTTTAAAAGCCATGGCTAGAAAATTAGAGGACTAGATTAGAATCTAATTGCAGTACTGCATTTTAAAAGAAAAGCCAGGGATGGGTCCCATTAAAGATTATGTGCATAACAGAGAGGAGCTGATCTCATCATAGACATGATGAAGTTCAGAGTGGAATAAAACTGAGAAGATGGAGGAACGGGAGCAGCTGATGTTACAAAGCAAAAAGAGGAGGGAATCAGGAGCCGCCAGGAAGGAAGCAGTTAGACCCATACCAAGCATCGTTGGGTGAGATCATGTGTCAAAACTGAGAAGGTTAGGACCAAGAAAGTGTGGTTAGCAAGAATGCATCTGAAGGGCACTGATGGGAGGAAGAAATGGAAGAGGGCAAGACCTGGCCGAATTCTCACCGTGAGCAAGAAGCCAAGCTCACACCAAAAAGATATCTCTGGATCCAGTCAGATGATGAATCCTTCTCCAAAGACATGGGGGGAAACGCTCTTGGAAATGAGTCAGAACAATAATAATTTGGGATTTTAAAAATAACTAGACAAGCAGCAAAAAGTGAGACGGCACAGCCCCAAGCTGGAAGCGGCAGATTAATCGCTGTCAGGGAGGCTGCGCACTGCTCTTGCTTGCGCGGATTCCTTTGACTTTGGAGTGACATTATTTTCTCAGCTCACTTCAGGCTCCCTCTAAAATATTCCATGACTAACATCCAGTCCAGAGATTACAAGGAAACGCCATCTCCTATGCCTCACTCCTTGCATCAAAGGGAGAGGTTCAGTGAGCTCCAGACCCAGAAGCATGTGTCACTGAGTAGTGGTGACATGCACTGGGATATGACATCACCTGCAGAATCCACCTCTTCCCTGATAGAGGAGAAATGATATGCAAAGAGTTGAGCTTCTGCTGCCTTAGAATAGAGCTAAAGGACAGAGGTTTACAGGAGCTTTTGAAAAGGACAAAAACAGAGAAAGACCCACCCTGGGCAACACTTAGCTATCTGTGGCATCTTCTTGTGCAGGGTCCCACCCACGGATTGTGTGTGGGGTGTGTGTGTGTGTGTGTGTGTGTGTGTGTGTGTGTGTGTGTGTGACAAATAAGACACCACCAATATCACTTGCCTCAGGCTCCAGGGATCAATGCAATACTGTGTAGTTAGTGACAGCAGTCTATGGGAGAAATCAAGAATTTCAGGCTGAGATGACCTTAGTTCCAGACATCAAGAAAGCCCTACACTAGAACCTCCATACTGAATATTTCCTGCACTCAACCTCAGGAGCCAGAGAAACAATGACTATTGTCCTTTTGAACCACTAAGGTTTAAAGAGACCTGTTACTCAAAGAGGAGCTTATACAGGCCCTCCCACTTCTAATCCACATTCCCTGGCTTTTCCCCGGGGAATCTCCAAGTTTGCCAGCTATATGACAGCTTTTGTCTGTAAAGCCCTTGACTCAGCCACCATCTGTATCCATGAATGACCTTCTTCCAAGACAGCTACTTCCAGTCTGAGTCAACATCTGTAAAAACAAGATGCCCGGTGCCTAGCTGGCCTTGCGGGGGAAGAGAACGTGGCTAAAGGACAGATGCCAGTAGCCTCTAGACCTCAGCCCTGTGGCCAGCAGGCCCTCACTAGCTGGTACTAGAACTCCAAAGCATCATGAAATACTCTCCCCTTCTCTATGCTGACATTTATGTTTCTAATTGTCACCACTATGTCCATTTCCTCTAGGACACCTGGGGAAGGAAGGCTATCTATTTCAGGTTGAGGAATCAGGGTTTAGACAATATAATGGCTATCCTGATATATTCATTCATGTATATATATGTGTGTATATAATGTATATATATATATATATATATAAATACAATATAGAGAGATACAATATATTGTGTATAGATAGATAGAAGATAGATAGATAGATAGATAGATAGATAGATAGATAGATAGATAGAAGATAGATAGATAGATAGAAGATGGATAGATAGATAGATAGATAGATAGAAGATAGATAGATAGATAGAAGATGGATAGATAGATAGATAGATAGATAGATAGATAGATAGATAGATAGATAGATCTCTTTGTATCTCATAGTTTCAAAACAGACCAGAATATTAACCAGTATTACTTTTTACAGTTAAAAGTAAACACCAAGATCCAATGGAAAGGCTTTTGGATCTTTTTTGGAACAATTTGAACAACAAAATAAGGTAATGTTAGAATCTAACCTGGTGTGTAGAATAAACTTCCACAAGCCTTGCTAGTGTTGATGAAAGATTGAATAAATTGTAAGTGGAGAGGTAAGACACAGAATAATTCCAAATCTCTCACACAGAATAATCCCAAAACATTCATTTGTATTCTTCAATTGTGGGCATTAAATTAGTGATTTCCTTCCCAAACGTGTGGGAAGGGTGAGCTAGGAGTAACACTAACAGTAAGAAATCCAACAAAACACTGTCTCACCTGGATCACGGTTGGTATTAGTAAACAAAAATTATACTGAGGTACAATCCTTGATATAGAATGATGACAATGGAAGATTTTACCTGAAATCTTCTTCCAAACCCTCATAACTTGTCTAATCATGACTAAAACAGGAGATGGAGTCCAACAGTGTCCAATAGGGCATTCTGAACTATACCTAGACAATGCTCCTCAATACTGCCAACCGCACAAAGAATCCAAGAAACTGTCACATCCGGAAGTAGCCCAAGGAGACATAAACATAAAAGCAGACCCTAGATGAGACCCTGGAACAGAAAAAAAGAGCCTCAGGCAAAGCTAAAGAAATCAGAGTAAAAGCTGACGTTAGTGGGACGGGGGTTTGTTTGTTTGTTTGTTTTGCTATACAGAAACTTTTTAGTTTGGTGGGGCCCTGTTTGTCAATTGTTGGTCCTATTTCCTGCACTGTAGGAGACACAGGAGACACATAAAGACAAATGCTTTATGTTCTCTCTTATATATGGACCTTTTCTTCAAACCTTAGACTGTGTGTATTTAACTTGGAGTTAAAGACACCAGAAAACTGGAAAGGGGCCATTGGGATGGGGAAGAAGAAAGATTTGATGGATGGGTAAAGTAGAACACAGGTGGCATAAACATAAAAGGAGAATAATGTGGGGGAGGGGAGGGTAAATGAGAGGTTCGGGAGGGATAACTTATACTAAGGGTATTGGGAGAGAAGTTTTATATAAACCTAATATTTTATAAGCCTCCAAAAACTATCCATATTTCCTTATAAAGAGTATGAGTGGAGTCACCCTACATGGAGCATAAAGATCTTCCCCAAAACCATTGTTCGTCAAACCAAAAAAAGCCCAGTGCTGGATGTAGGATTCCCCGCTTTGAGTTGCTCGTGTAAGAAGAGACCCACCCTAAATCAATACAGGCTGGTGCCGTTGCTCTTTTTGCCACATGCCTCAGCCCTAACACATACCTTTAACCCAAGAGCTTTCTGTAAACAAGAGCTAAAGTTGAGGATAGGTCAGGAGGTGGAGCAAGCTATCAGTTGACGGAGTAAACGCAAGAAAACCCAGGAAAGAGGAGGGTCTTTGAGTTGAAGAGTATTTAAGACAGTGTGGAGAAGAAGGAGCTTTTTCCTTCTGGGATGTCAGTGGAGTAGGAAGGTCAGCTGGATGCTTTCTCTGCCTCCCTGACCAGCAGGTTTCCACCCCGGCATCTGGCTCCTGAGTCTTCATTAGTAAAATCGAACATTTAGGATTTTGTTTTTTAAAACAACAGTAAGACCCTATTGCTGAAGATACCACACACTTTGACCTCAAAACATGAAGAAATCAAGGTAGCTCTTACCTGGAAATTTCCTCCCTGCCAGCCAACGTTCATATTTAGAGAAGGTGCTATGCAGTCTGCTAGAGGGGAAAGTCATCAAGAGTCTTATGTAGCTGTGAATCCACTAGCCTCAGGAATGACAAGCCTGAAGATATTACCATGAGTGCAATGTGGCATAAATGTTATGAGAGTAACTGATACATTTCTGGTTGATTTAAGACCAACTCCACCAGAGAAAACCCATGCCTGGCACTGTAAATCTAGCCAAGGGCCCATGGCTGGGGAGTACCTAATCCTTAAGGGAGAACTTACTGCTATTATATTGCTAACTGAACATGATACAAAACTACCTTCTAAATGCTTATCTGTGTGCCCATAGATTATCGGGGCTCTCATCAAAGAAGCTTCTTTACACAAAGTGGATGATGAGACATACATACACACATACACACATACATACATACATACATACACACATACACACATACATACATACACACACATACATACATACACACATACATACATACACATACATACATACACACACACACACACACATACATACATACATACATACATAAATAGCTGGTGGGACCTGGGAGGGGGAACAGAGCTGATAAGTGAAGCAGACTAGAGTCTCACACAATAGCCAGCTTTATTCAGAGCATCGGACAGTTTATAATCTGAGGGTTAAAAAAGGTCACCTGAGTAAAGTTCTCATGAGTTCAAGTGGTATACAATCATAGGGACAAACCACGTGCAGCGAAAAAAGATCTTCCACAGAGGCACATGAAGGATACTATTTAATTGAATAATTAATGAGTTATCTAAAGTAAGCTCACTTCTATCCGCTACACCTGGGAGGAGCATAAATACACATTCCAAAAACAAGCTTGTGTTTTGAAAAAAAATTGTCACAAGACTCTTGTCTTGTTTTCTCATAAACACTCAGAATTCTCACATGATTCCATTCTTGAGAAGTGTTCCGACGACTCAAAACTGGTCATAGTGTGGAGAATTATTGTCTGTGGAGTGTTCAGCTATTACTAGGACCACCATATAACATGTCCTTCCCTCAAGGTTCAGAGAACATTACAGAATGTTTGATCTTACAATAGGACAGAATTACAATTCAGAGCACGGGAAGGACTTCATGAGCGAAGCTGTGTCTTCTGGACTTGACAGGGCCATGTACTGATGAACTCACAGCAACTCACCTGTATAAGACCTGTACAAGAGAAAGCCAGTCAGCACTCCAACGTGAAGTGGGGAGGACCCATGAGCCCCCACACCCACAGCTGTTGGAAGTTGATGGCTGCTAGAGAGTCAGTTTTCTTCAGTGATGTGGACCCCTGGTAGGTTGACCACACTACAGCACATGGCCCATACCTGTGCACAGACTACCACACTAACTGGACTCAATGGATTTTTTTAAAGATATGGAAGTGACAGGAACATGTGAGTAAGAGATCCAGAGGCATTGGAGGAAGAGGAGAATGTTATCAAAATCCACTGTGTACATGTATGAGATTATCAAAGAATAAATTTTAAAATAATATTTTGTAAATTGTCTCTTGGATCACCAAGATAGCTTAGTGGGTAAAGGTGCTTGCCCCCAAGCCTGAAGACCTGAGTTCAATCCCCACACCCCATATATACAATGGGAGGAGAAACCCACAAGTTGTTTTTGGTGTTAATGGAAATGTGAATGGTGTTTGCAAAGAGTAAAAGCAGTATTGAGTTCAATGCATCACCATGATTTTAGAGACATAGCTCTTTTTGGTATAATAAAAAACACCATAATAACAATAAAAACGTGTCTGTGGCTGAAGTTTTTTAAAAAAAAAACTTAAAATATAGAAAAGAAAAACTTGTAATGCTCCTTTAATCTTATCATGTGTATACAACCACATAATGCAGCATTTAACTTTTCCAGAGACTATACACATGAGATTTTCTTTACAGAAAGGAGGTCAGAGTTCACATGTTTACAATGTAATTCTTTCATTTCAAGTCACAAAAACATCTGTGTATGTATGTACTTCCTTACGTTATCCAAATGACTGTACAGCATTTCATCAGCACAAAACAGTATCTTACTTAACCAACCTTCTGTGGAAGAACACTTCTACTGTTTCAAATAATTTACGTTTATTGTCCAAATTATATATTTAAATCCTTTATTTTAGTTCTCTAGACTTGAAAGTAAACACTTAAGCTGATTCAATCTCAACTATGGTATCTCTTTGTGGCTGGGGTCAAAGGAAAATGTCAAAGGAAATGACAGCAAGGCAACATCGACTCACATACATGTTATACAAAGGGAAGCAGGTCAATTACTTTTCGTAAACTCATGGACACTCTGAGAGTCTCCAACACACACCTAATGCCTTCCTCTCAATTTAGAGTTTGAAAGGGAAGGAGCTGAACCCTGAGGTCAGACTGGGCAAGATGGCTGCTTCATTTATGATGCCGAGATGGATTTAGATCACCACAAAGGGCATTTCATAGAGCACGCTCCCTCTGTGTGTGATGAGCCGAAGAGAGGTCAAATTGACCTCAATGATGTGTCAAATTAGTAATCATATCAATTCCACATTGTCATCCGCTCTTTGGCAGGTTTGATACACCACATGTAGGATTGATTATGCAAATGACTCCTGGTTAATTAAAACATCTGTTCCACATGTTCCAAGTCCGGACAGTGAAGGTCTTCCCGAAGGTGAGCTTCAGTTCCACACGAAATGTGACACGGCTGCCTTGTGTGGTGGCTTGCCAGCTTCTCACTCACCCTTTCTGTCCTTCGTCTCTTATGTCCCCCATAGGGAGGCTATACTTTGGTGCACTGAACAATAAGCTAGTTTGTTTTTCATTCATAATACATATTGACATGAACTATAAAAACGAGAACAGAAACTATGGAATAACCGTGAGAGATTTATCATTTCCTTTCATAAAAGCCTGACTCACATGGCCACAAAGGACAGGTAAGGTGGGCACACCAGAAATCATTCTAGGAGGCCTAAGTAGGATATTTAAGCTTTGGCAATACCTAGAGTTATGTCTTCATCCATTCAAGCTGCTATTATGAGACACCACAGACTAGATGATTTATAAACAAGAGAAGTTTGCCTCTCAGAGTTCTGGAAACTGGGAAGTTGAAGACCAAGGTGCCAGTGGATTTGTGTCTTTTTAGGTCTACCTTCTGCTCCCAATATAGTGCCTTGTTATTGTATCTTGTTGAAAGACAGATGCTATGATGTCATATGACAGAAGGAATGGAAGACAAGCCCTCATGAAGGCACTTGTCCTCTTCCTGGGGATGAAATCCTTGTGATTTAATCACTTCTGAGCCCCGTCTTCTCATATTCTTACGTTGGGATGAAGTTTCTAGATAAATCTTGAAGATATCATCATTCAAACCATAGTACATATTATATTTTACTTTAGTGAAATCTATGGGAAAACTTTTAGTTTTTTATGATGATTTTATTTTCTCCTGTTCTAGTTAAGATTACTATCACTGGGACAGAACCATTTAAGTTGGGGGAGGGGTCAGTTTAAGCTTCCACGTTGTAGTTCATCACTGAAGTAAGTCAGGACAGAAACTGAAGCAGGACAGGAACCTAGAGGCAGGAGCTGATTCAGAGGCCATGGAAGGATGTTGCTTACTGGGTTGCTCATCATGGCTTGCTCAGTCTGCTTTCTGATAGAACCCAGGACAACCAGCCGAGGGGATGACACCACCCACAATGGGCCACACCTTCCCCCCCCCATCTCTAATTAAGATCTCCTCAACTTAACTCCTTCAGTCAATAATTAAGAAAATGCCTGCACAGGGTTGCCTAGAACCAGATCTTACGGAGACATCTTCTCAACTGAGGCTCCCTCAGATGACTTTAGCTTATGTCACATTGACATAAAACTATCCAATACACTCCTCTATAACCTTTCTTTAGTTGTATTTTTAATAGAAAAATGAAATGATTCTTAAGCTTTAACTTCTCCTAAGAATCATTCAACTAAGCCAGATGTGGCGGTGGATGCCTTTAATCCAAACACTAGGGAGGCAGAGGTGGGCAGATCTCAGTTAGTTCAAGGTCAGCCTGATTTACATAGCAAGTTCAAGGATATCGAAGAACACACATTAAGACCATAACTCAAAGAAAAATTTTTAATAAATATAAGTAAATAGAATCAATCATCTGGGGAAAGCATTAAAAGTGAAGAGTGACATTTACCAGGACTTGAGTAGGACCAAAAAAATCCATATTTCCCAGTCATTCTAGATATTCATAACCCAGTTATCTATGGTCTATATCAGGATAAATGCTTGGGAAAACATGACTAACAGCAGGGACCCTGGATTTGGATTCTTTCTCAACTACTTAAGGCTCCGAATAGGTTATTTACTGTAAGCCCAGTTTTCTGACCTATAAAATGCAAGACCCACAGCGCTGATGAACCTTAAAAGCATTTTGCTGAGTAAGAGATCCAAAAGAACAAACCTGTGAGTCCCTTTGGAACCTAGAATAGGATGGTTAGATAGCGGCTCCCTGGGTTTAGTGGAGGAAAGAACCGGGGGTTTGTAATCATGAAAAAGTCCTGGAAATGGGCAGTGGGAGTTGTACAACACTGTACATATATTTAATCCTATTAAGTTGTACACTTAGCAAATTTGTTGTGATTATTTTACCAGAATGAAGAGAAAGGTATAGGCATAAAACTGAGACTAAAATTTCATTTGTAATACATGTAATATTTCTGTTCCCTAAAGTTCTGGTGGATATTGAACAAGATAGCCTGGGAAGTAGGATAGAGCCTTGAGACCAAGCAAGATGTGCTCAGTAATGCAATAATGGCCAATCTGTTACAGAGGTAACAACTGCTTTCTGCTTGATGCCTATTCCACAGGAAGGAAGGAGCTCGCATCTGGTACTATAGCCTGGCTCATGGAAGGGAAGGTCCACTGGGAAAGCTGCTGGGCCTGTTTGCTAAATGTGTGTGGTGTGCCTGTCAACTCCCCTTCTAAATCACAATGTTTGTGTCTATAGACTAGTAGTGCTACTGTCTGCCTTGGTCAAAAACGTTTCTTTTCGAATGATCAGTGGTGACTGTAGGGTCTTGAAACTGCTCAAAGTACTAAGAATGAACAACTGTTGGATGTCCAGGCATAGTTGGAGCATCTATATGTCTCTCTCCACAGCTCAGCAAACATCACAACAGCAATAGCAGGAAGACTGTAAGAACTGAAGGAACTGAGGAGAACAATTCAGTGTGGAATGATGATGTTCGGGCATGATAGAACTGTCAGACTTCTGAAAGCACAAACGCTGTAGCTATCTGCACAAGATCTGCACAAGACTGGACATGCCGACACCCTGTCATGAAAGGGAGAGTGCTTCATGAGGTCTCATTCTGCCCTGAGGATTCATCTGCAGTAAAAGGTTGATGGGAGAGAGAGAAATTTCCTTCAGTAGTCTAGCTATGGGCATGGTACCTTGCTCCTGGAAACAACCCTTTATCCGTGATCCCATAGCAGTTCTAATGAAACTTCTTGAGTCATGAGGAGGAGGGGGAGGGGGAGAAGGGAGGAGGAAGAGAGGGAGGAGGGGAAGGAGGGGGATGTGGGAAGAGAAGGAGGAGGGGAATATGGGAGGAGGAGGGAGAAGAGGGGGTTGGGGAGAAGGAAGGGGATGGGGAGGAGAGGGAAGGGGAGGGGATATGGGATGGGGAGGGAGGACAGGAGGAGGGGGAGGGAGGAAAGGAGGAGGAGAAAGAGTGTGAAAGGGAGAAGGAAACATGAAAGCAGAAGGAGGACTATTGAGAAGGAGATGAGGGAGAGTGAAGGTAACTAACTGGCCAGGAGTTGAACATGATTGAAATGCAATACGCCTATGTATAAAAATGTCACAATGAAACCTGTATAGTCAATATATGCTAGCCAAAAAAAAAAAAACCCACTTAAAAATAAGACAAAGGATTAAATATTCCGTGGCTGCTAACTCCCACCTGAGAACTGTGACAATCTTCCCAAAGAAGACCTTTTCGAAAGCAATCTTAGAAAGTGGGTGATTATCTGCCAAGATTTACCAGACCAGACTGGGGCCTGACCAAAAGAGAGACATCTTTTGTTTGTTTTGTATTTTGAGACAGAGTCTCTGGCTCTCTGGCTCTCTGGCGCTCTCTCTCTCTCTCTCTCTCTCTCTCTCTCTCTCTCTCTCTCTCTCTCTCTCTCTCACACACACACACACACACACACACACCCTGACTGTCCTGGAACTCATTAGGTAGACTAGGCAAGCCTCGAACTCACAGAGATCTGTCTGCCTCCCACTCCAGAGTGCTGGGATTAAAGCCATGAGTCACCATGCCCAGCTAGAGACTTCAGAAAGGAGCGTTCACCCTCTGCTCCCCACCCATCCCACCCTCTGCTCCCCACCCATCCCACCCAATTCTACAACTGCTTCTATTAAAAAAAAACAAACAGCAACAACAAACAAACAAAAAAGTCTGTCTTACTCTTTGGGATTCTCCACTGCTCTGCCGCTCCTGACATCAGTGGAGACACTCAAGAGAACACACCGAGGCAGAATTTTACCTAGCAACACAGCAATAATGAACAGGCTTGGACAGCCTCACCCTGGGGATCCAGCCAGGTGCCTGGCTTCTCAGAGGCCCTGAAGGAGTCCTGTCACCGGCTTCTCTGAATCATTCCAACTGTACACAGAGCTTAGCCTACTTTTATGCAAGTATATCCTTAAACAACCTTTATTTTGTAAACAAGAAAGATAGAAGGAAAGAAAGAAAGAAAGAAAGAAAGAAAGAAAGAAAGAAAGAAAGAAAGAAAGAAAGAAAGAAAGAAAGGAAGAAAGAAAGAAAGGAAGAAATGAAGAAAGAGAAAGAAAGGGAGGGAGGGAGAAAGGGAGGGAGGGAGGGAGGAACCCACAGTTGCAAAAAGCAAGGACAAACATTATTCCACTCAACTAAAGTTAATTATGAAAGTCCCTCTTTGTTTTCCATGGGATTTATTTCTGAATTGATAAAGTCAGCCTCGTTTTGGTTTCTAATTACTTTTGGCTCCCACTGGTGCTGAGGTCTTTTGTGCACTTTTAAATGTTACAAGGGCTTATTAGAAGCTTTTCTTCTCTTGGTTTCCTGTCTTTAATCTTCCTCCCCAAAGTCAAGCAGGAAAAAAACTGTAAGTCTGGTTTCATTTGCTTGTATTTTTTTTGAATGTCAGTGAGCGCACAGATGGTTTTTCTTTGGGAATGGGGACGGTGACCTTCCATCCATGGCTGGGGAAGAGCCCTGGGCAGCATTTTCCTAGCTGCAGTTCCATGGTATTCTCTGCGGCTGTTGGCTGTTTTGTTTTGATTTTTAACACAGGGCTTCGTCTGTTGCCCAGGCTGGACTTGAACTTTTGGTAATCCTCCTGCCTCAGGCTCCCCAGTGTTGGAGTTTGAGGTGTGAACCACCACAACTGACAGCTATTCTTTCTTCTGCCTTGTTGCTCTAAGAGCATAAAAACCACAGGCTGCAATGCCCAGGGGGGGCTTGGCAAAGTACTCACCTTTCAAACTAACCACCTTATCTTAGACTGCGTCCATGGAATGGATGGTTTACTAACTTCAGCTCTGTATAGACTCCAAATGAGCAACAATTGTGAATCTCAGATTGTTTTAGTGGAGAGCCAAACAAGAGGAGTTAACAGTGAATGTTTGAATTTACAGTTTGTTGCCTTGAAAATGAAGACACAACACAATTGACCTCTACAAGCAACCGACTTTCCTGAGGGCCGGTATCTCTTTTCACTTGTGTCTGTGTCTGGATGTGTAATGTGTCACAGCTAATATTCTGTGGCTTAACTAACATGCAGGGGTGGGGAGTAACATTTCAGCACTCAGGAGGAAGAGGCAATAGGATCCTGAGTTTGAGGCCAGCCTGGGCTGTACAGTGAGGATTTGGAAAGGGGGGGAGGAGGAGAAGGAGGGAGGAAGGAAGGGTAGAGGGAGGGAAGGCAGAAAAGGGAGGGAGGGAGGAAGGGAGGGAGGGAGAGAGGGAAGAAAAACGTCTTTTCCCATAATATGATTTCATCTTATCATCTTGTCTTGCTTGGTCTGCTATTCTGAGAATTCCACTCATGGCCACAAGCATACTGAGCACACCCACCCACATCCACAGAGGTGTGCCCACCCTCGCCTTGTTCTTCAGACCTTTCTCTGGATGTTCTAGTTCCCATCACCCTCCAGAACTCCATTGTCCTCAGATTCCTTACCTGTCTGGTTCTTTCTATAGCACTGTATCTCTCCCAAATTTCAACCATGGAATGCTCTGTAAGAAGAGAAAGAGACCAGAGCACCCTCGTGTGTCTTGCTGCCTCTTTCTGTGCACTTGTGGTGTGTCTGTCTGTGTTTTTCTGTCTTACTGTTTTTGTGCCCCCTCTCAGTCACTGTCCCTGTATGTGTGTCTGTTCCACTACCCCACGTGTGCGCGCGCGTGCACACACACACACACACACACACACACACACACACACACACACACAGTAAAGGCTTCTGTTTACAAGGCAGGAATAGAGCCCACACCAGTAACTAAATGAGAAGGCACCTTGATCTTGGACTTGCCCACCTCCAGAGCTGGGAGAATTGAATCTGTTCCTGGTCTGTGGCCTCAGATATCTAGCTGTGGCCTTCCATTACAGCAGCCCAGGCTGACTAAGACACCTTCCATTGTTGCTGTTCAGTCCAGGGTAAGTTCATGCACCAGCATGATTTGGAGGATACTTTATGAAATGAGAATAACATTCGCTTTTTTTTTGAGCTATTGGGAAAATGAAGTGAGATAATGTGCTAAAAGCTGGATATCTACTAAGCATAAAACAGAATTAAACAGACTCTAGCTCCAGTCTTGGTCTATAGAGACAGGCCCAACATAAGTTAACTTAAGCCTGTCTTCCCTATAAGGCATAATCGCATTGCTAAAGAGCACACATCTATCAAGGATGGGGAATGAAGGGCTTCATCTGAGTTAAGGCATTAGTGTGGTTTGGAAGGCTTTCTAGCATCCCTCACCACTGCTCCAACATATCACTGTCTCTGCAAGAAGCAAAACTAGCAGCTGACTGTTGTCTCGTTCCTGTTCTTGCTACTAGTCAGACCACAGGCTTCAACTCCAGAAGATTCAACAATCTGAAGCTAAAGGTTTAGCTCAGTGGTTAGGGTATTTACCTAGCAAGCTCAAAGTCTTAGGTTCAATCCCTAGAATTGAAAAAAAAAAAACCCAAACTTCATAATAACC
This sequence comes from Tokudaia tokunoshimensis, assembly GCA_036184795.1. NCBI lineage: Eukaryota > Metazoa > Chordata > Mammalia > Rodentia > Muridae > Tokudaia > Tokudaia tokunoshimensis. Next base: position 23,218,201 of record BTHU01000009.1, read on the forward strand.
CCTTACCCTATCCCCAAACTGCAAATGCTTATCTATACAAAAACATAGCCGTGAGCCACATAGCAAGTAGGCCAGTCACAGACTGCACAATGGAGGCCCTATAAGCCTACCTAGACACCTAGTAATGTAAAGTCTGCTCATGCAAGTAGATCATGTGATGTTCACACAATGACGGACATCATCTCATGACAATAAGACAGCAAAAATATATCCAAGAGCAGTTGAATTACCCACTCTATTGTGACTCCATTTAGGATAGCTTTTTAAAAGTATGTTTATTTTTAAAACAATGAATGAGTGCCTTTCCCTTAAATTAATATGGTAAGCAGAAAACACATTAACAGAAGTGAATCTGAGGCTGTTTTTCTAAAACAGATGGCAAAGGATCAGTCAAGAGTCCCAGATGAGTCTCCTTAAGCTGGCCAGCAGCTTTCCTTGTTTATCGGCTGTTCTGTAAATGTGCAGGCATGTTCCCAACCCTTCTGCCTCTAGTCTTCCTCAGAGAATGAGCAGGGTCTGTTCTGACTCTCTGGGGATACTCTCCAGATGATTTCTTGTCAATTTCCGTCCCAAAAAAGTCAGATGGGCTGTATTTTAAAAATATCTCCTGCACTGAGTTCTCAAAACCATCTCCCAGATGGGTGATACAACGGGAAATCATAGGACCATAAACACCCTGAACTCCTCTTTATTCTACACTTCAGACACAATGGTCAGTTTCTCCAAAACACCAGCACTGAGTCATTTCCAGAGATCAATAGAAAAAGCTCCGTGGCATTAAACAGAGCCACAAACTGAAGGTGAAAGAGTCCCAGGTGACCAACTAATGGGGACTTCAGACTTGGACGCTGGTGTCTCAACCAGGCACAGAGCTCATAAAGAGCTTCCACCCACAGCCTTAACAAGACAGATTGGTCCCATGACCATCTGCCCCAGCCGCTGACCCTAAGGTTCAGTGACCCCTAAACTCACATATTGAGATTCGTGTCTCTTTCCACGGAAATGAGACAGTGTGTGTTATAAAGAGCTTTGGGCTCGTTCACCAAAAAATTATTCATGAGTCTTACTTAATCAGTTCGAGAGGACTTTACTCAATGAGAATGGCGCTTTGAAGTAAGGAGATCTCAAGTTCAAGCTCAGCTCTGAACACAGTCAAGAAAAGTGAGAGGTCTATATAACCCAGGATAGGCTTTGGGGAAATGGGGTCCTTGAGTGCAGCAGAATGGGGTATTATTAGTAGATGAGAAATCTCTAGCAGGATAGGACATTCTGGCTAACCTGATCTAAAGGGAGTCTTGTTGAAGGCAGGCCAGATGATGAGATATGCAGGTATCTGGTTCCTTCTCTCTGCTTTGTAAAAACACAAGATGTCAATTTTGAAGCCATATTATAAAAAAAATCAAACTTTTCCATGTTTGTCCAGGTTATTTAGCTAGGACAGTGGTTCTCATAATGCTGCAACCCTTCAATATAGTTCCTCATGTTGTGGTGACCCCCAGCCATAAAATTATTTCTGTTGCTACTTTATAACTGTCATTTCACTACTGTTACGAACTGTACTGTAAATCCCTGTGATTTCAGATGGTCTTAGGTGACCTCAACAGGGGGGAGTCAAGACTCACAGGTTGAGAATCCCTTAGCTAGGAGCTTTCTGGTCCACATTCCAGGCCTGCAATTTTTCTCTCTGCCTCACCCATCAACAGGTTGATTATTCTGCTCTCTTCCTGCTGTGGCTGAGACTCCAACAGTGCAGGTAACAGAAGCCAGCTAGCCAGGCAACGCTAACACAGGAAGGGAACACAGAGACTACGCAGAATCAGAGCACCCTGTCTGGATGTGAGCAGAGTGGTCCAACTCTGAAATGTTAGTCATGTTTTTTAGCAAACTATTGATAACCAATTGTGGTTCTTATTTCCTTTGCAATTAGACCCTGTTGGGACCTAGGGAAAATATTAAGGCCTAGATGGAATGGTAAGCCTAGATAAAATGTTAAGGCCTGTGTAACTGTTACCTAGCCTGCCATTACAAGGAAACTTTTTCATATGTTTCTGCTGTTACTAGAAAACTTTCTAATGCCAAGGTTGATTACATATTCTGTCATGTTCTGTGCCCTTGGAAACCAATTATGATAGAAGTCAGTAGAACTGTTTTATATAGTTACCCACAATAAGCTTGGGCCAGAACCAACCATCCAGCAGCACTTCCTTTACCTATGTATTATAAGCCTTTACGATATTTGCCTTTATAAGCTGCCCCTGGGATGGACCCCAACATAAAGGAGACACCTGCACCAATATAAGAAACTTAAATATAAGAGTCCTATTTAGAATAAGACTTCCATTTTTAGTAATGGTCTAGTAAAGTTTAAGTTTCCAAGACCTCCCTGGGATCTGACATCCTACTTGGCAGAAAGAGACGTGTTCGTGGATACCTGACACCTTAACTTGCTGACCAACAAGCTAAAACATGGATGTTAGACAACTTAGGACATGAATATTCGACAAGGCAAGACCCTCGCCACAGTTGAATACCCAACCAATGGGAGCAGGAAGAGTGTACAACAAAGACATGTTCCTAAGGAAATCTCCCTACCCTTAAATCCTGATTGGTGAAATAACTTGGCACAGATACTTGTGGATTTGGGGTTTTAAAACCTTGTAGACTCTTAACTCGAGGTCATGGTTCAGTTCCTGAATCTGGACCATAGCCCTGGTTGACCAGTCCTGGGGCATATGCTCAATAAACTATTCCTGTCTGCCTGCGATAGATGTTCATGTGGTTTGTGAGGCAATTCCTGGACTCCAACAGACCCAAATGTCTAATTTATAGAGGGCTCTTGTGTAATGAAGACCAAGAATTTGACTCTGTTTCAAAGCAGAAGTGGTTCTGACTTGGGTCCTTGAAGTCAACACAGGCGGTGGGGCATAGGAGGTCTGTGCTCAGGGCCAGTGGGTCCACTAGCCAAATCTCTCCTCACCCCCACCTCAGGTCTTCAGAGAATCCAGATCTCAGCACGAAGTTGGCTCTCCCATATATTAGTATAAGATCCTGGGAAATTTGCTCAAGTAACTATTTAGGCCTCAGTTTGCTTGTGTGTAAAATGGAGACATTAGTTCTTTTCTTTTAGGTTTATTGAGAAGTCCCCGTGTCATGATGCAGTTCAAACTCAGCCTAGATAAGGCCTAAATCTTAAGGAGGCTACCCTCACCTCCCTATCCTCCCACCCCCGTGCTTGCCATGTGATATGCTGAAATTCAAACAAGTCTTGTCTTTGATCTTCATCAAAGTGTTCTCTACATTTACTCTCACATTTTGACTGATTTCTTCAGAACTAAATCACCACTGGGCAAGACTTTAACTTTCTCAATCCATTGATGAATGACCTGAACAAAGGAGGTTTATCTGAGAGGCAACAGAAGCCTCACTTGTTTCTGAGGATGAATTTCAATGTAAAAGGAGTCAGGCTGACCTAGGGAGACCTGGACCTTTCTGCCGACAACTATGCAATTGGCAAACTTTCTGCGTGTTGACCGTCACCGGTGTTGTCCTAGACGGCATGAAACATTGTTTGGTGAAGCAGGCCGAGGTCTGTTCTTCTGAAGGTTGAGATCTGGTAAAGATAGACAATGACCAAACACATAATCTGGATAATTATGGACACCAGAAGTCTAAAGATAAAAACCTGGAAATCAGACTGAGAGGGACTGGGGAGAGGGTCCTTTAGATGAGGGGCCAGAGTGCCTCTCTGAATGAAGATGAGAACAAGCCAACCAAATGCTGCCTGGGGCACAGGGAAGGCACAACCTGGCATTCTCCACAGACATCTAGACACCTGTAAAAGGGACAGTGTCTGCAGCCTGGTGGGGGTGGGACCATGTGCGAGTGGAGGGAGAGAGGTGAGTAAGGGCCAGATGCCCAAGGCTTTACCTGCGGGATTTGAGAGGCTGAGGACAAATCTCACAAATCTCATGTATTATCAGAAAGTGCAGTGAGTCAGCCGCAGTGCAGCGGGACAGAGAGGTGAGAGCATGGTGGTGGGCAGCTCAGCCTGCTGCGCCTGGGTAAGAAGAGAGTGGGTTGCAGTTCCCGTCGGGGAACACATGCCTCGTCCTTCAGCACAGATGCCCTGGTTAGACTTTCTGCAAAGGCAGAGAGAGCATAAAGCGCCCACCTGTCAGTCACCTCTGCCTCCTGGTGTGTTCACAGGGCTGTGTTATCTCCGGCTGTACAGTGCCAAGCTGGCCTTCACTGCTGACAGAACACAATGGAGCTGATGGTGTGGCGCCTTTATGTTGCCTTACTAAAAACTCCAGGTGCTCTTCCTCCCTCTCGTTCGCCCCTCTCTCTCCGACTGTTCTTTTCTGAGGAGCTCTGGATTGTAAACTGCCCCCAGGAAAGACCCTTGGCTGACAAAGAACAGAAACTTTCCACCTTTGAATGAACCATCAAGGGCAGCCCTGACACCTGTCAGTCTCCATACTTCATAGCTGTGATTGACAGCCCAAGAGCAACCTTGTAAAAGCCTGACTACCCAGCTGAGCCCCTCCTGAGTTCTGATTCCCAGAAGATGCATGGGATATTACATTCAATTTTTTAAGGTTTTTATGCTTTACTCTTGGGTTTTGGGAAACAGCATTGCTCTATCATGTAGCTCTGGATGTCCTGAAACTTTCTCTGTAGGCCAGGCTAGCCTTGAACTCACGGAACTCCACCTGCCTCTGCCCCCAGAGAGCTGAGATCTAAGGCACGTGCCACCACACCTGGCTATGTTTGGCTTTCAATGGATGTCCTAAAGAGATTTATTACAGCATTTTCATACACATTTATCACTATACTTTGATCATATTCACTACCCCCAACCCTCAGTATTAGCCTCCTTTAGCACTTGTTTAATTCAATGTATGGGAAAAAATATGTAATGTTGTCTTTCTTCTCCTCTCCTCAGGAATTCTCTACTCACTCTCTTTAGATTCATTCTACTCACCACAGAGTTCCCTTCTTTACACACACACACACACACACACACACACACACACAGAGCAAATCCAAAAACACAAGATTTTTATTCAGCCTTCTAATACAGTAACTTTATAAAGTCTCTAGTCTTGTTGATACTAAAAACATTTGCTCAGTGTTGTGGGACATCCCTTTAATTTGGTGTTTAGAAGGTTCAGGCAGGGAGATGATGGATTTGAGGCCAGCTTGGGCTACACAGTGAAAGCCCACCTAAAAATAGATGACGATGATGATGATGACAACGACGATAACGAAGATGATAGAAAAGCAGGTTGCTGGGAAGGGTCCTGATAGCATCGTCCATACAAAAGCAGGCCGTCTGGTGGCTTAAGGTTTCCCGATGCAGATGGCAGGGACAACAGTAGGGCCACTGAGAATGGCCACACTCGGACTTCACTGCCCTGTATACTGTAATGGCTGATTTCCCCAGTCCCCTGACTGCCTAGAACATCTCCCTTCACCTCAACCCTGTGAGTCGATTCAAACTTGGAGTGGTCAAAAAGAACCAAGGATTCTGGAGCCAGCCAGCTCCAAAATCATGGAGGATATGGAGGGACTGGCACAGTAGGTAGGAGTGTGGCCAGCAGAGGGAGCCAAGGCAGAAAGACTGGGCCAGAGGCAAGAAGCAACAAGAAACTGCAAATCCGGAGCCTTCCACATCATGGCTGATAGAGAAGCCAAGGATCCCCACCCTTGGCTGTGGTCCCCTTATCGCTGATTGGTCGCCTCTACTTCCCTCTCCTTCCCGTTCGTGTCAGTTTTAAAAATCTTTTCTCCCACCATGAAACAGAATTGAAAGGATCCCCCATCCCTTCTCCCATGTTCTTTTCACCGTCCCAAGCTCCCTTCCCTCTTATGGTCTTCATGAATATATTTATATGGGTGGACTTAAGAAAAATAAATAGATGTCCCATCCACAGTTAAAACTTGGGACTCCCTACATCTCTAGAACACACACACACACACACACACACACACACACACACACGTATATTTGGAGATTTGTGCCTCAGTAACAGGCACAGTCTTTAATTGCACATACATATGTTTGCTGGGTATATTCACTATAAATGGTATTTAATCTTTTGTTTGTCTGTTTGTGTATGGAGTTACCTGGGAAGAAGATTGGTTTTATTTTAAAATATTACAAACAAAACTGTCACTGGAAAAAAAGACAAAACAAAAAATAAATATTAGAACTAATTTCTACAATAAAAATTGAGTAAATATGATACATCTGTTAAAAAAGTAATCAGGTATATACATGTATTATTATACACATATGTATGTGTGCATGCATGTATATGTTTGTGTTTATATGTCTTAGGGTTTCTATTGCTGTGATGAAACACCATGACCAAAAGCAAGTTAGAGAGGAAAGGATTTGTTTAATTTACACTTCCACATCACTGTTCATCATTGAAGGAAGTCAGGACAGGAACGCAAACATGGCAGGAACTGGGGCAGGAGCTGATACAGAGGCCATGGAGGGGTGCTCCCCTGACTTGTTCAGTTAGTCTTCTTACAGAACCCAGGACTACCAGCCTAGGGATGGCACCATCCATACTGGTCTGGGCCCTCCCACATCATTTATTAAGTAAGAAAATGCCTTACAGGCTTGCCTACAGTCAGATCTTACGGAGACATTTGAGATTCCCTCCTTTTAGATATCTTTAGCCTGTATCAAGTTGACATAAAACCATCCAGCACACTATGTGTGTGTGGGGGGGAGTGGGGAGTTGGGGTGTGTGATGTGTGTGTGTGGTGTATGTGGTGTGTGTGTGTGTGTGTGTAGTGTGTGTATAGTGTGTGTGTAGTGTATGCATGGTATGTGTATATAGTGTGTGTGTAGTGTATGCATGTGTGGTATGTGTGTTGTATGTGTGGTATGTATATGTGTGTGTGGTGTGTGTACGGTGTGTGTGTGTGGGGTGTGTGATATGTGTGTATGTGGTGTGTATGTGTGTAGTATGTATATGGTGTATGTATGTGGTGTGTGGTGTGTGTGTGTGGTATGTGTGTGGTATGTGTGTGGTGTGTGTGGTGTGTGTGTAGTATGTGTGTGTGGCATGGGTGTGGTGTGTGGTGTGGGTGTGGTATGTGGTGTGTGGTATGTGTGTATGTGTGTGGTGCGTCTGTGTTATATGTGTGTGTATGTTTACTAAACTGAAATATATAGAGTACAAAAAGTGCTTGAGGCAACTTAGTTTCTATGAAGTATAGACATAGATCCATATACTGAGAAAACTCTGTGTGGAAATGGTAACAACCATGGGTGCTAGGTGACACCTGGTAATAGTAAAAGATTTTCCTTCCTTGTGAAAGTTGTGGCTTTCAAGATCAGAGCATGGGTTCCTTCACACCGCTCTCTAGCTTTGTTCCACAGTCTCTCTGGGTCACTCCTCGCTGAGCAACAGGAGCTCTCAGGCCTTGCTGTAAGCACCGCCCCCTCCAGTCACTGCTTAACAGTCAGTGCTATTCCTGTCTGAACCCCTCCCGCAAGCACAGGAACTTCCTGACATCAGAAACCCACACAGGCAGAGACGTCCAGCCAGCTGCTTGTAGATGTTCGGTGTTGATGGTGACATTTAAATTGGACACATTCGTGGTAAATCCATGCCCTCATGCTGTCTCTAGGCTACATTTAGCATGAGGCATATTCCAACACAGCCAGACAGACATTCTTTCCTGGAAGCTGGTGGGCATTTACTGGAACCTAGGTATATTCCAGTGTAATGCAGTCTAACTATGCAAGACCTGGAGGCACAGTGGAGACAAGGTCTTACTTACAGTAGATTTGATATTTCCCCCTTTGTTTTCCTGCTTTTTGTTGAGACAGGGGCTTACATAGCCTTAGCTAGGCTTGAACGTGTTATGTAGACCTTTAAGAGGCAGACAGATCTCTGTGAATTTGAGGCCAACCTGGTCCATAGAGTGAGTTCCCGGAGAACCAGGGCTATGTAGAAAGATGTTGCCTCAAAACAAACAAACAAACAAAACAAAACAAAACAAACACCCTTCTGTCCGAGACAGGCATGGGGGTGTGCACCTTTAAATTCAGCATTGGGAGGAAGAGAAATGTGAACTTGAGGCCAGACAGTACATGGGGACTTCTAGGCCAGTCAGGGGTACACAGAGAAACTCTGTCTCAGAAAGAAACAAAACTCCCATGTCTAGAGGCTGGGGATGACTCAGAGGGTGAGAACATCTGCTGCTCTGCCGAGGACCTGAGTTTGGTTCTTGGCACCACCTCAGGCAGTTCTTAAGCACATAGTTCCAGCTCCTTGGTGGCTGATGCCCTCTTTTGGCCTCTATGGGTACTGCACTCATGCTTGCATAATCACACACGTACATGTAACTAAAATTTTTAATAAAGAAATAAACATATCTACACAGCAACATGTGTGTGTTTGTAGTGGCTTTATTTGTATGAACACTTGGGCACAGCTAAGACATCAATCAGTAGATGACCAGATAAACTATAACACACCCGGACACCAGACCATAGAATCCAGCACTGAAACAGTGAACTACCAAGGCAGGAAAAGTCATGGAAGATACGTAAGTGGATATTGCTAAGTAAAACAAGCCTGTCCATAAAAGTTACATACTACATGAGCTCAAATAAATGTCATTTTGGGGAAAAAAAACAGAGATAACAGGATCTCATATGTGCTAGAAAGGTACTCTGCCACGAAGCTATGTCCCTACCCAGCCCCATTGCCTCTTTACTGAAATGTTGTTACCAAGCTGCCTGGGTTGGCCTCAAACTTGGGATCCTCCTGCCTTAGCCTCTTGAACACCTAGGAGTACAGACCTGTGCCACTAAGTTTGCTGACAGAAGGTTTGAAGATATCAAAAGGAATTTTAAATACCTATGTTATGACATAAAGGCCGGTTTTAAATCTTAGTTCTACCGAAAGTTCTTTGGAGCCTGACCAGTGCTTGTTTATGGTTGGTCGTCGGAGCACTGTTCACAAGAGCAAAGAGCAGGAACTAAGGTAAGTGCTGACCGGCAAGAAGCTGGGCTGGGACATAATGGAAATATCTGGTACTGATGCCTCAAGAGTCAACTTCAGCACCAGTATTCAGAAAGTTGCTTGTTTGGGCCTAAACTTTGCTTTGGCCTTTGGAAGATCAGATAATCAGATGGCTACTCCAGGACACAGCTGTACCCTCTGACCTACTTGGAGATGTGGAATTGTGTAGTCAGCTCTTCCTTTTTAATATCTTATGCATATGAGTGCTCTATATGCATGGACACTTCTGTCTTAGTTAGGGTTTTACTGCTGTGAACAGGCACCATGACTAAAGCAATTTTTACAAGGACATTTAACTGGGGCTGGCTTACAGGTTCAGAGGTTCCATCCATTATCATCAAGGCAGGAGCATGGCAGCATCCAGGCAGGCATGGGGCTGGAGGAACTAACAGTCCCATCTCATTCCAAAGGCAGCTAGCAGAAGACTGGTTTCCAGGCTACTAGGAAAAGGGTCTTTAAGCACACACCCACAGTGATGCACCTATTCCAACAGGGCCACACATCCTAATAGGACCACTCCCTGGGACAAGCATAGAGGAACCAAAGCTGCATGCCAGAAGAGGGCATCAGATCACATTATAGATGCTTGTGAGCACCACGTGGTTGCTGTGGCTTGAACTCAGGACCTCTGGAAGAGCAGACATTGCTCTTAACCACTAAGCCATCTCTCCAACCCCATCAACACTTTCTTATGCTGCTTAATATCAGTAAACCAACACAGCTTGATACTCAGAAGCATTCTGTCTGTGAATAGTATATAGAAGCTGCTAATTAGAGGTTGGAGAGATGGCTCAGTGTTTAAGAGCACCAACTGCTCTTCTAGAGGTCCTGAGTTAATTCCCAGCAACAACATGGTGGCTCACAACCATTTGCAATGAGATCTGATGTCCTCTTCTGGTGTGTCTGAAGACAGCTACAGTGAATTCATATACAACAAATAAATATTTTTTAAAAAGAAGCTGATAATTAAAAGTAAGACCAAACAAACTAAAGGGATAAATCAGTGGTTAATAGCACCCACTGCTCTTGCAGAGGACCTGAGTTCAATTCCCAATACCCACATGGCTAATCTAACCATCTGTAACTCCAGGGACCCAATGACTTTCTGACCTCCAAAGACTGCTGCATGCTTATGGTATATAATACATACACTCTCAGGCACACATAAACACACATAAAATAAATATTTTAAAGTAAGGCTGGGAATTCATGTGTGTTATATTTTGAAATTCTACTGATAGTTGAAGTAAACATATAAACTCATATGAAATTGTAAGAAATACTGATTTAAGAGTCTCCTTTTTCCAATGTAATGATTTTTAAAAGCTCTGTGTATGTGGGGTGTGGGGGTGTGAATATGGACATTCAACATGCTATGGTATGTGTGTGGATGTCAGAGGACAACCTTGGGTATTAGTCCCTTACTATCCTCTTTGTTTGAGACAGGTCTCTTGGTTTGTTACTGCAAACACCAGACTATCTGGCCCATGAGCTTCTTCAGCTTCTATGCCCATCTTACCACAGAAGCACTGTAATAAGAGCTGTACATTTCTAAGTCCAGATTCACATCAGCTCTGGGGATCCCAACGCAGATCCTCGTGCATGGCAAGCAGTTTGCTTACTGAGCTCTCTCAAAAGCCCCTAACTATATATATGTGTGTATGTGTATTATATGAATGTGTATGTATGTATGTGTATGCACATGTGTATGTATATGAACATGTATAATGCATGGACATGTATGCATATCTGTGTATGTATATGAACATGCATAAGCTTTTCTTTTAGGGGTTCTTGAACTGCATCCTACAAGTTTTGATCTGATGTACTTCCAGTATGTTCAATGTATCCAAATTTTTCCTTAAGATTTTCTTTTCAAACTTATGCCACAGTACTTTAAAAAATATTTTTGCATTTACGTAGTGGTGTGCAGTGAGTATACGTGCTGGCCTTCATCATCTGAGCTATCATGCCAGCCTTTGTGTATAGTATTTCTTTTAGCCAAATTGAGATCATATCAATGGCTCAGGAGCAAGCCCGATAATCTGAATTCGATTCAAGGGTCCACAGTAGGGAGAACTGACACCCATACATTGTCCTCTGCTCTGAGCTCTACATGTGCACACACACAAACACAGTTACTAAATAAATTTGGAAAAAACTACCTAAATAGTGAATGGTGGGGACTGGTGAGATGGCTCAGCGGTTAAGAGCACTGACTACTCTTCGGAAGGTCCTGAGTTCATATCCCAGCAACCACATGGTGGCTCACAACCATCTGTAATGAGATCTGATGCCCTCTTCTGGTGTGTCTGAAGACAGCTACAGTGTACTTACATATAATAATAAATAAATCTTTGGACTGGAGCAAGCAGGGCCAGAGTGAGCAAGGTTAACCAGAGCGAGCGGGGCCAACTGGAGTGAGCAGGTTGACGGGAGCGAGCAGAGGTCCTAAATTCAATCCCCAGCAACCACATGATGGCTCACAACCATCAGTACAGCTACAGTGTACTCATATACATAAAACAAACAAACAAACAAATATTTTTAAAGAAATAGTGAATGGCTTCCATCAACGAGATCAACGCCTGACTGAGAGTTGTCTAGGAAAGCCAGATGCTCCAGTTTAAGGGCACATGAACATCTGATCATTCTCCCTGGGTGTGGAAAGAGCCTGATGGTCTGTGTTTCTGTAAACTTACAGGTATTGCTAATAGAAACAGTCTAGACTCTAAAATAAATGGGGAGGCATTTGAATAGCAGCACAAAGGAGTGGTTTAGGAATGCCGGAACAGTTCTTGCTCAGTCATATTTCCTTTGGAGGAAATCAGACAACATAAGGACATTGGGGAGGAGAGAGCCAGGAGTAAGGTGGGGAGTGGACTCTGAGGTCATTAGACAACTTGATGTCTAAGTGCATTTACTATGATGAGAAGTGTCTATAGTAAATAGGCCTTTGTTATATTTTGTGTGTGTGTGTGTGTGTGTGTGTGTGTGTGTGTGTGTGTGTGTGCAAGCCACATGCTTCCGGGTGCCCATGGAAGCCAGAAGAGTGTGTCAGATCCCCCGGAGCTGGAGAGGCAGTTGTGAGCCACTTAGCACGGGTCCTGGAAACCAAGCCTGGACTCAGGAAGAGCATCAAGCACTCTTAAACGCTGAGCCATCTTTCTGCCCCTCAAGCGGGTTTAACACTGGCTGAAAATCCAATTGAGTGCTGGTGCCTAGGCCTTACTGAAGTAAATTAGAATATTTTAGGTTAGATTCCAAATTAGGCAGGGTGTGGGCATATCATCCATCTGTCTGTCTGTCTGTCTATCTATCTATCTATCTATCTATCTATCTATCTATCATCTGTCATCTATTTAGTTTTTGCTTTTATTTTTGAAACAACAGCAAAAACTGATGCCTCAGCCTCCCTAGTGCTGGTCTTGCATGTGTGAGCCATCATGCCTGGGCTCAGAGATCTATTCTTAAAAATAGTATGAAAGGACTCTATGCCTCTGCTGCAAAGATTTTAAGTCTTTTAAGAAGGCCATTTAAAAGAAAAATTTAAATTTCTCACATTAGCACCTGTTACCTACCTCTCCTGCCCACCTACACCCTAGACCCTTGGGTACCCTCTCACTCTCAAACCATCCCTGCTAATCCAAGCCCACGGCCGTCTCTGTGTTTCTCATTCTTTAGCAACTCCCCATGTTTCCCATATCAAACACTTGACCCACATCTCTGCCCCTGGAAAGCTTTTCTTGACCCTGTTCTCAGCGGTCTAGCACAGCCTTTCAAATCCAGAGCTCTAGATAAACCATTCTCAGGCTGTTGTCTCCTATAAACTGCTCTGTGTAACAACCTCAGCAATAATGAACAGCAGCAGGCACCCATTCAGAGACAACTTGTGAATGTGTTTAAACTTCAAGTTTATTTAAAAGAAAGCAAAAGAATACAAGTGTCCCTAGACATAAACACTAAGTAACTTCACCTCTTATAAAATTAGATTTGTGTAGCCAACCAAAGGGTTGGGGCATAGAAAAGAAAAAAGAAGTTTTTTATTTACTTGACAGGGACTTTTGATACACTGTACGATTCTTACTCATTTGGAATCTAACTTGAGACATAAATTGTTTCCCCTACTTTTGATCGATTTTCAGAAACACCATGACATGAACATCGGTTTCCCATTTTCTCCACTGTTTGGAGAACATCCTTCCAAGAATAGTGCAGCGTGCAAATGCTTGGGTTTACTTTTCATGTCTCAGTGAGCTACTTTAGAACATGTAAAGTTCAGATCAAATTGAAATGGAATCCGCATGCCTTCGTGGACACAACAAAACCACCTTCAGTGTATAAGGTGTTTGTCTTCAATTTTTTAAAAAGGAAAAAAGAAAAAGAAAAAGGAGACCTACACACAGCCACATGCGAGTTCAATTCTGCTTATTTCCTTGTATCCCTTTGAAAGGCAGTGAATTGCAAGATACAGATTTCTTCTCTGGAGTCCTTTGCCCTTCTGCTAAAATCTCCCCAAACTCTCACTTAAAACTGGCTTGAAGGAGGCCAATCCAAAATACGGCAGGTCTTCGATCTAGAATGCCACTGGCTGGCAAGTTCCTGCGTGGGTTTTATTATAGAAATGTGTATTGAGAACCTACTTGTGGGCCAGAGACTGAGACTATTTCCTAATCACTGACCTCACTGGCCTCTGCCTTGCCGGTCTAACCACTCATGCTGCCTTCTCTTCTCGCTCCCCTCCGCTGAGATCTCACCCTCTCCTTTCTCTAAAGGCTTCCTTCGCTCGCTCCCAAGGCACCACACCCTCCTGGCTCTCCTCCTGGCTCCCTGTGAGGTGTGAGCTGTGTCCAACACAGACAACTCCTTCCTCAAACATTGTTCTCCACTGCCCTTCAGGGCCAGACAGAAGCCCCACTTCAAGCCTCATGAGGACATTCCAATGGAAAGAAAATGAAAGAAGTAACAGGTGGAAGGTGGAAGGCGTAAAGCGTCTAACGGAGTCAGCAAAGCATTCTGGGAGATTCCTGCCAGGGTTCTGCTTCCGTTAGTCCAGGATGCCTGGTAAGGTCAGCTCCCCGAGCTGAACAGCATATTAGGAAATAAAGTATTCTAGCTGGTCCTATACACCCTGCATAAACAGAGTTCCACTGTGTGGAGAAAGCCAGATTGTGTATCAGACCAACAGCAATCTGCCCTGTGACACTTCCTTTTAAAAGTGGCTAAATGTGTGGGTGCTCTCTATTTGACAAATAAATCGTAACATATTTAATAACGTGGGAAAGTTTTAAAGAGGGCCTAAGACCTGAAATTAATAATTGTGTGAAGTCAGTATGCCAAGGTTAACATAACTTATTGCTAGTAAGTGTACATCTATTACATATATAAGTCATATCTCTGTGTCTATACCGGTAAGGATATAGACCCACAGGAGGTGCGGACTTTGGATCTGCTTCTGTAGTTTGCTGGCTTACTAGCCATCTTTATTTGCCTTTCTTCTTCAATTGCTCTACAAAGTAATCATTACACGCAACCGTCAGAGCCGCCACCATGACCACAAACTCATTAAAATCCACTTCGTTGTCCTTATTGGCGTCCAGGTCCTGCATTATCTTATCCACCAATTGGGGATCCTTTTGGCACTAAAAAGAAAAAGAGAGTTTCTAACTTGGAGGCCCGAAGGCTCATGACAACTGAAGTCACATCTTCCTTCTGTTTGCATGCAAGCTTTCGTTCTCCCAAAGACAATTCCCAAAGTCTATTTACAAGAAGATCCGAGCTAGCCTAGAGTCTTAACAACTGCCTCAGGACCACAGAAACCAGCTCAGCCCCAAAGGGCCATAAAAGCAAAGGAAACAGTTGCAGATTCAAGTGAATTATGGATGCTGGAAATGCATTAACTGGAGACGACGGGAAAAAGACCAGGACACTGGGAGACAGCACAGTGACTCGGGCAGAGGACCAGGACACCTGAGGATAGTTGGGCGACATATAAACAGAAGCCTCAAAGTCAGAGGGGACAATGGGTGGTCCTATCATCTACCATCAGTAGGCCTTAGAGCAATCATGTAACATTTCAGAATTCCCTAATTTATCCCATGGGAATAAGAGTCTTTACCAACACGGTATGAAGAAGTTATAACTCATTTGAAGGTGCTTAGTACCAAGTTTGCTGGATAAGATCTGTACAAGTACTGGATGCCTGAATAAATTTGAATTTCAGATTAAACAACGTGCATTTTTCACTAAGTGTGTATTATATGAGGTACAAACTATTTTATCTCATAAATGCTCTTAGTACAGTGTCTGAAACATACGGAAAGAAGCCATTTTCCTTACCGCTAAGGTTAGGTTCTCCAAGTGTTGACAATTACATTGAGGTTTTTGTTTTTTAATCCAACATTAAATTGTGGTGCAACAATAAAAGATGTGGCTAGTTATATCCAGGGCTATCATTATGATTAATAATGACTAGCTATACCTGGAGCTTTAGACAGTGGACTGGAAAATGGCTCCTGACAGTGTGCACAGAAAACAAGGATCTCCAGGATTTCCTTTCCCAGCACTTAGGGTCTTGAAGCAACTGTTGAGCGGAATGTTCAGAACACCTGATCCCCAAAGCCGCCCCCTGTCTATGCACCGGCAGATGAGGCAGAAAGACAGACTCACTGTGAGGAACTCGGTGAGCTCTCGCTGTAGCAGCATCTTCAGCTCTCCCTTGTTGAGCTTGAACCTGTCCCCCTCCTTGCAAGAGTACCGGTGGAAGATGCGAATCATGGTGTCCATGGCCATTTCCAGCTGGGTGGGCATGCTGGCTGGCAGTGGAGTGGATTCCTCCTGGAGCAGGACGCCAAACCAGGGGGAAGGCACTCGCTCAAAGAAAGCAGATGGGGACACGTCAACTCTTTTGTAAAAATAGAATACCCCAGCGACTGTTCTTAAACTGTAACAATGGTCCACTAAACATGGTGTTCCTCCCATTCTAGAGCAAGCTGCAAACGAGGGCATTGCAGGTGTTTTGTTTTTCTCCTCCCCAATTCCCACTCCTCTGACCTGTGTACCTCCAAAAGAAAAGGAAAAAGTCTTTCCTTCCTACCTGTTCTGGCTGGATGCGGCTGTCTACGGGTGTTCACGGTTGCCCTCTGAGTTTCCACCTGGCACAGCTGTTCCCAACAAACGACAATTATCGGAGACAAGAGATTCAGCTAGGGATGCCTCTGAGTCTGTTTTTATGAACAGAATGAGCAGGTGTGAGCTGCTGCCCCAAGGGTCATGGAGGAAGGTGAGTGGGCGTGTGCTGGTCTTAGAGCAGAGAGCAGAGTGAGACGGGAAAGCCCCTCTGCTCTGCTCACGTGGGAATATGGGTAGAAATACAGATTGTTGCTAGGGAGTTGATGCCTAGAAGGGAGTCTAAAAATAAAGGAGCGAAGAAGAAACACTGTTGCAAACCTAGACACTCCTCAGCAAGGCGCTTGCAAGGTCAAGGGAGCAGGCTGGACAGAAGAGTTACCCTGAGCCAATGGCTTGCTCACTGTCAGAAATGGAAACAGTGGAAACCGCTTGGGAAGGTGCCCTGCGGTGAAGAATCCATGTAGCTGGGGGGTGAGGGGGGTTCCTGTCTGTTACCCCAGCTCCTCAAACTTTGAAGTAGGAAGACCATGAGTTTGAGGCCAGTCTGGGATATAGTGAGTTCCAGACTGGCTTGTGTTAAAGGGAGTCTTGGTAATGAAAGACATAAAAGAAGAACACAACGTGTGTGTGTGTGTGTGTGTGTGTGTGTGTGTGTGTGTGAGAGAGAGAGAGAGAGAGAGAGAGAGAGAGAGAGAGAGCAAGCATGTGTGTATGTGTGTGTGCACATGCGTGTTCGCACTCTCAATCTTGTGTCTGCCTAATGAGTCACTAAAGCCTCAGCTAGTACCTGGACCACATAACGGGTGACAAGGCAGAAGAGGGTGTTTGAGTGTAAGTCTTCCTGGTTTATGTGGTTAATACCAATTTTAGGCTTATCACGTGTAGGAATGAATTACCTGGTGTCTGTGCGGGATAGAAAAGCTGTGTGTGTAGGAATGTGCAGGAGGATTCTCAAGTAAGAAAAACTAAGGAGGGGAATGGAGGACTTGAGGTGGATCCCCAACACCCACAGGTGTGGTGACCACAGGAATTTTATCTGGAAACAAATCCTACTGTTATGTTTCCTGGACTGTGTTAGATACAAGGAACACTGGTGTCTTCTTTAGGTTCAGCCCTCCTGCTAAGACTGTCCCAAGGCTCTGTGGACACTTTCCCTCCATTTCGAATGTTCTCTTACACTCCAGCTCGGAAATGTTGATCCCAGAGTATTCTTGGATACGTCTATAATCTCTTCAGCCCAGATGTCTGCTGAGCCTCAGGATGGGCTGTCCAACTTCCACCCAGACCTCCTTTTGCTGAAGAGTCCCCTAAACTTTTCAAACTTGATTAGCATCAGACTAAAACACCTTCCCTCGTCCCACCTCTTGCTCCTCTCAGACCATCTCGGTCACCTGCTGCCACTTTCCACGCCAGCTCCTGTCACCATCTAAATGCCCACCCGTCCACTCCTTGCCACCTTCAGACTCGAGGTACTCAGTGCTGACTGTCCGTGCTCCTGCAATCGGATCCCCATTCTGCCGTCACAGTTAATCACAAGGGGATCACCACCCACTCATCCCAGCACTAACCGCTCTGTCCCTGCCTGCATACAGAGAGAAATGCTGGTCTCTCTTGCCTTGACTGTGTCCCACCTACTCACTGATGACCGAAGGCAAATATCCCCTCTTCAAGCAACTTGCCTGCATTCTCTTCAACTCCCCACTCCTCTCAGGGGAACCTCCTCTCGTTTTTTTTAGCACAGTGCTTTGAAGACATTCCTGTAATCTCTGCTCCCTATTCTCCACACTTGGAATGAATACCTTGATCCCAAGTTCCAACATGCCTGGTCCATCTTTGTATTTTACAATACTTAGCACAAAATCAGGCACATGGGAATGTTCAGGCCCCCCTCCCCCATGCTGGTAGACACTGTGTGGTGGATAACTCCAATCCCCCACTCTTGGGAAGCTGAGGGAGGAGGATGGTAAATCCAAGGTCATCCTGAGCCACATGGTGAATTTAAGACAAGCCTGGGCTGTAAAATGCTTATTTTAGAATTGGGGAGTTGAAAAGGAGAGGGAGAAAGAAGATTGGAGGAGGGAAAGGAATAGTGGGAGAGGGAAAGAAGGGGAGGGAAAGGAGAGAGGGGGAGAAAAAGAAGAAAGAGGAGAGAGAGAAAGGAGAGATGGGGAGAGAGAGAGAGAGGGAAGGAGAGGGAGAGGGAGAGAGACTGAGAATCAGCTAGCCATGATACACAGACAATGAACTAGGGAAGGGGTCTGTGGTCTCCCAAGAAACTGGGCTTTGTCTAGGTTACTTGTCCAAATAATTAATCGTCTTTATTCTGCATCAAAAGTTTGCTCATCAAAGGGAGAGGGGGTTATTTCGATGAAATACAGTTTGAGTTTGGCATTAAATGTGCACTGAAGCTACAGGTGACCAAAAGTAGGTAAACAGTGTGGCGTGCATGACTCTCAACAACACCGTGTTCAAACTGTATTCAACCACAGGACTCTTTATTTGGAAAATTCAAGTGACAGGTAAGACATAATAGAAAAGATAGCAAAGGTTGAAATGCTTTGGGTGGATTTAAGAGCTAAGAGTTTGACTTCTCCATGATGGACTTCCAAAGCCAGGCAGGTTCCTGTTTCTGAGGCCAGCTGAGACCTAAAGGTTTCCTTTGGTGTGTGCTGCCCCTTAGCGTCAGGTTCTAGAACTGCATCTGAGCGCGCTCTCATGGAATGCTCTTGGATTTGATCCCATAAAACACTGACTCTTAGCAGGGGCTTATAAACCAGTCCTGGCCTGAGATCTCCAGAAAACATCCAGAATCAAAGGTAACACCAAGGGTCCAACAAGGCTGTCACCCTGGGGATGCAGACACACTGGTGACAAATGCCCAGAAGAGCCGTCCTGGGTCCTTTGCTTGTTGTCTCAATGTCTCCTTTCATCTAAGCAGGACTCAGGAGCTAGCCCAATTTTGCATCCAAGTTAGTGTACAAAGAAGGAGGAAGTGGAAGTGAGTGAAGAAGTTTAAAAGAAAGATGACTGAGGCGAGGGGATGGAGGTGGAGGAAATTCACAAATTTGAGATTTTTTTAAACTCTATTTTGTTTGTTTATTTGTGTATGAATTGTTTATTTAATGTGCATGAATTTTTGTTTATTTAATGTGTATGGTGTCTGGTATGGCTAGGAAGCCAAAGGGGAGTTGGAGCCCCTGGAACTAGGAGTTACTGACAGTTGTGAGCCACCATGTGGGTGCTGGGACCTGAACTGGGTCCTCTGCAAGAGCAGCCAGTGCTCTTAACTGCTGAGCCAACTGCCCCACCCTGAGAATTCTTTTTGAGTACAGTGCTTGAAAATGAACCAAACAATGGAAAGAGGGGGCTGGAGAGATGGGTGCTGGCCGCTCAGTCGTCAGGAAGAGAGCTGGGCTTCCAGTACATAGCCAAGTGAATACCCCTCACATCTGTAACTCCAGCTCTGAGGCATCCAACGCCCTCCTCTGGCTCCGGTGCTCAAAGGTAGACACACACACACACACACCACAAACACACACATACAAACACACATACACACATACAAACACACACCACAAACACACACAAGCACATACACACAAACACACACATATACAAATACACACATACACACAGAAACACACACCACACACACAAAAACACACACATACAAACACACACCACAAACACACAAACACATACAACAAACACATAAACACATACAAATACACACATATACAAACACACACATACACACAGAAACACACCACACCACACACACCCACACACACACACCATACACATATACACACCACAAATTCTTGTCAACATGAGAAAAAGCTAACAAAGTATTGAGTTAGTTTACCTAAGAAAGAACTGACTTTAAGGGCATTGAGTATGTGGAGGGTTATTCCCAGAGAGACTGGCCACTACTGTGTGGTCCCTGGTGCGATCAGCCAAAGAATAACTTTTAAAATAGTAAAAGAAGAGCTGGAGAGATAGCTCGACAGGTAAGGCTCTTGCAGAGGACCAGGTTTGGGTCCTAGAACCCGCATGGTGCCTCCCACTGTCTATAACTCAAGTTTCAGGGGATCAGACTCCTTCTGGCCTCCAAAGGCGCCAGGCACAAACGTACTCAGACAGGCAAAACATTCATACACATAACATAAAAACAAATAATCTTTAAAAATCAATATATATATTTTAAAAATTAAAAATTCCCTAAGCATTGCAAAAGTGACTAAAAATGTTTTAAAAATTAATCTGAAAATAATAAAAGTCTTTTATACAAATGCCTAGCAAACAGAACACATCCTATTAGCTGGCCTAGTGTATTCTTTGGCTGCAGAGAGTTAACAAATCTTGACCTAAACTTCAACCAGTCACATTGGCCACGTGGAAAACAAGCACATAAAATGTATAGGGGCGAGTGCAGTCACCCATGCCGCAGATCCGAACCTCAGCTCATGTCCGTTGTCAGGGCTAGCTACCACCAACTAAAAGAAGACACCTCTTTTGACCAGAATGCTGAAACAAGGTCTCAGTGGCAGCTAACCTTCAAAAGGATGCCCTGTGATCCCTGTCTCCTGGTATTCTAACTTCGTGTGGTCCCCTTGAAGTAGGTTAAAGGGGGGAAAGTTAAAGAGAAGAGGGCAGGAAAAAAACCCTTCACCCCAAAATCTGGCTCGAGTCTCTCATCAGCTGGGAGTCAAGATTTCCGGCACAAACCTGGGCAGATGACTCAGCCTGTGAAGTGTTTGCCGTGTGAGCATAGGGAAATGGGACTCTATCCCTGGACGCCATGTTAGAACGAAGGGAGGAAGAAATGCATGAATCCCAGCACAGTCAGCGGCACCTATGACAGTTGCCTACAGAGGCGATATTCCTTTATGAGGAGAAATCTCAAGTAAGAGTGTTAAGATAACAACAGGCCACACTTACAGCCTGAGCATATATGACTTGCTCTCCTTACCCAGCTGTAAGTCCACAATTGTCAAGGAACCTCACAAGAAACCCCATTTATAATAAAACGCCCATCTTAACTCCCTTGGGCAACCCTTGGGCTCAAAGTTTTATTTTACCAGATTACAATTCATGGTGCTCCCAGGGCAACCCTCTACTCTTACCAAAAAAGGAGGGAAAGAAGGAGAAGGAAGTTTTTTTGGAGCCATCTGAGATGTGACTTGAAAGCCACCAAACCATACATGCCACTGTTACTACATATACTTCATATATATTACTACATATGCTATTGTTTTCTTTAAAGATTTATTTATTATACGTAAGTACACTGTAGCTGTCTTCAGACACACCAGAAGAGGGCGTCGGATCTCATTACAGATGGTGGTGAGCCACCATGTGGTTGCTGGGATTTGAACTCAGGACCTCCGGAAGAGCAGTCAGTGCTCTTAACTACTGAGCCATCTCTCCAGCCCTACATATGCTACATACCTCCCTACATACCTCCTCTTGGGAGGCTCACACCCCCGGTCTTGGATGTGTCTTATCCTTTCCCTGAGAGCCTCTTAAATCTCTAGAATAAATTCCAGCTCCTTCATGCCATCTCGCCCTGAAATTCTTTCTGGATGAAGTCAAGAATCCAGCTGCACTGGAGAGGAGGTCGGTGAAAAGAATTCCTATGGTTGCCACGGGCAGCTCCGGGCAGCTCCAGCCAGCAGCCCTCGGCCACGTAGAGGGCTCACGCAGAGACCGTGTTCCCTGACTCGGGCAGGAATAGGAAACACATTCTGCTTTGCTTCTGCTTGGATCTCTCCATCTGGGTGCAGTCGGCTGCTCACGAGGTTTCCAGAGAGATCCCTGAGGCAAAGACCTCGGGTCTGTGAAGAGCTGAAGTGGAGGTAGATCCCCGGCTGCAGTCAGCTTCAGAGCCCCCAGCGCAGCCTTTCTAGAAACCAGAAACCAGGACCCTAACTAAACAGCTCCCAAATCCTCGTTCTTCTATGACAATACAGAACTAACGCCACCTATTAGATCTTTAAAGTCCTTTTAAAACGATTCTTTGAGAAATGGTGCAATGTAAATAGATATGCTTATTAAAAGAATTTTGTTTGGAACTCAAAGGTGATGGATGGAATTTTCATGTGGCTTCAGAAAGACCCTACAAGCCCCTGCGGGAGAGGGCGCTGTGCCCTAAACAAGGGAAATGGAAAACAATATTTTTTGTTTGTTTGTGTTCTGTTTTCCGAGGCATGGTTTCTCTGTGTAGCCCTGGCTGTTCTGGAACTCACTTTGTAGACCAGGCTGACCTTGCATTCACAGAGATCCACCTGCCTCTGCCTCCTGAGTGCTGGGATTAAGGCATGCACCACGCCCAGCTTGGGAAATGAAAATTTAAATAAACAATGAGTTTTCAGCAAGTCACCTCCTTAACATCTATTTTATTTTACATGTATGAGTGATTTGCCTGCACATATGTAAGTGTATGGTGTGCATGCCTTGTGCAGGCACAGAAAAGGATACTGGGTCCTCTAGAACTGGAGTTATGGATGGTCGTGAGCCACCACGTGGTCGCTGGAAACTAAACCCAGTCCTCTGCAAGAATGAGTGCTCTTGACTGCGGAGCCCTCTTTCCAGCCCCCTCCTCAATATCTTAATAGAATTCATCAATATTAGGCTCTCAAGGCTTCATCTTTGCCACAAACCATCATTCTGGTTCTGAAAGGGTCACCTCACGCTGCAAAGCCCTGCTGTGTGAGGGTTCAGCATCAACTGGGCAAGGCCTGCTTGGTTAGAACACCTCTGGTTCCTTCCAAAGCCCCTTGGGTTTCCTAATGATGCTCTACAGTATACTTTGATAGCATTCAACCCAGAAGTCCAAAATCCTCCTGCAGCCCCTCTCCAGGACTGCCATATATATACAATATACATACACACACACACACACACATACACATACATACAATATACATACACATATGCATACACATACACACATACATATACACATACACATGTACACACATACACATATATACATATACATATACAGACACATACACACATACACATACATACGTATGTGTGTGTATATATATGTATGTGTCTGTATATGTATATGTGAGGGGGTGGGCCACTTTAGTGTGTCCAGCAAAGAGATCTAGGTTTTAATAAATGGCAACCTGAGAAGGGTCCTGCTTTGTAGTGTAAAGCCATCTCCCCCGTTTTCTGACATACATGAGGGTTTACATCATGTCTATAATGGAGACCATGGGCAATGACTATAAGGTTCAGTGGTACAGATGGGGGCCAGATTGGGAGTGGTTCTCATCTCATAAGCTCTGAAGTGTGGTTTTGGGTCTCACTTGTGGAAGCCTTCTCACCTTTGTGCAGGACTCAAAGTTGAGAGTTCAGCCTGGTGAATTCCATTCCACAGAGTGACTCTCCAGGGAGCCCTTCCTGCCCTTGCTCCAGAAAACAGGCCCACTTTCTCCCTGAAGAACTCATCTTGCCAGACTGGATGTGCAGGTTACAAACCCAGTTCACCCAGTTGCAGAGACAGAGATAGTGCTGGGACTTTGGAGTTTGTGCGTCAAGGAAGGCTTCTTCCTTCCAGGTGGCTCTGGCTTAGGGCCCAAATCCAAGATCCCACCTCACCTGCTCCTTTGGACTTCAACGCCCAACTCGGATTCCAGAAAAGGTGCCCTCTCCTCTTAAGTACATCGCTCATTTCTTCGGCAGCTCAGAAATAGACAGATGTTGGTAAAACATGGCTCCAGACTCCTTACCTTAGTTTTGAAGTGATAAAGAGATAGTCCTCTTGTGTTGATTTCACTCCCACTGAATGGGTATCGGATGCCTGACCTACATTTCTCCTGCTAAATCAAACTGTCTGGCTATAGCTTAATGACCTCTCAGGGATGTTGTATGGCCAAAGCTGGGCATTTCTCTGTGAGGTTACAGTGTGGCTGTTAGGACTGTTCCTTATATCATCGTTCCTAAGGGGGCTAATGGAAAGACAGTCACCCCATTCGTTTATAAGCATACCTTACATATTTGCAATGAAAAGACTGTCACCCCATTCGTTTATAAGCATACCTTATGTCTTTGCAATGGAAAGACTGTCACCCCATTCGTTTATAAGTATACCTCACGTATTTGCTTTTGGTTTCTTGAAGCAGGCTCTCACTCTGTAGCCCATGTTGACCTAGAACTCACTGTGTAGCCTCCGCTGACCTCACATTTGCAAGAATCTTCGAATCTTAGCCTCCCAAGAATGATAGGGAAACTGTGGCTGGCTTATACTCACAGTTTATAGAGTGGTATAAACATTCATATGCCAGGTCTAAAGACTCCATGCTTTGAATTTTATAACAATAGCCAGGTGTAATGGTGTACATCTATACTCTCAATACTTGGGAAAGTGAGGCAGGAGAATCATGAGTTCCAGGCCAGACTGTACTACGCATAGTTTGAGTTCAACTTAGTCTAGATAATAAGACCCTAGATCCAAAAACAAAACCAGACGCAAACATGTGCTGCATGCCTCTCCCAATACTTGAGAGATAGAAGCAGGAGGATTGCAATAAGTTTGAGGTCAGCCTGATCTGTATAGAAATTTCCAAGCAAGCCAGGGCCTCATTGGAAGAACCTGTGTCATATAAACAAACCAAAAACAATGAAAAACTAAAAGGAACTTTGTTGCAATTAGCCCTGACACTGTCTCCAATGTCTTTGTCCCATGGGCACACAGGACTTCATTTTCCTCTCATCCTCCTCTTAACTAGATAAATACTCCATGTATCAGTTTGTGTCATGACTGGAGCCGAGTGGGTAGCCTACAGCACTGGGAAGGAATGAAGGATCGGTCAGATGTGTTGAGTTAGCCTTCTATCACTATGAAAAAATACTTAAGAAGGTAGAAGGGGCCGGGCAGTGGTGGCACATGCCTTTAATCCCAGCACTTGGGAGGCAGAGGCAGGCGGATTTCTGAGTTTGAGGCCAGCCTGGTCTACAGAGTGAGTTCCAGGACAGCCAGGGCTACACAGAGAAACCCTGTCTCAAAAAACCAAAAAAAAAAAAAAAAAAAGAAGGTAGAAGGGGAAGATTTTGGCTCATGGTTTCTGTCCATGATCACTGGGCCCTGTTGTTTTTGGATGTACAGTTAGGTAGAGTGTGATGGTGGAGAAGACAGTCTGAACTAGTCTGTTAGTGTCATGGTTGATCCATGGACTGAGGGGCGAGGGGAGGGGGAAGAGGGGGAGAGAGGGAGGAGGAAAGGGGAGAAGGGGAGAGAGGGAGAGGGAAAGGGGAAAGAGGGAGAGAGGGGGAGAGGGAGAGGGGAGAGAAGAAGGGGAGAGGGGAGAGGGAAAAGGGAGAAGGGGGAGAGGGGGAAAGGAAAAAGAGTGAGAGAGGGAGAGGGAAAGGAGAAAGAGAGATAAGGAGAGAGAGGGGGAGAGGGAGGGAGAGGGGACGGGAGGGAGAGAAATATAGAGCCAGGTCCCAATGAACCCTTCTCAGCCCCAGTCCCAGCATGGTACTTTCTCTGGCTGGAACTACTGCCTAAAATTCCCACCACTTCAAAGTTTGGGGACAAAGCCTTTAGGACACAATATAGACCCCAACCTGTAACGTGTCATGAATCCTCTGGACTTCACACACCATACAACTCCATTTTGATTGTCTTGCTAGAGAGAGAGAGAAACTCTATCCCTTGTTCCTATCATCAGATAGTTGGCAAGTTGGAACTGGTCCCAGCAGCTCCATGTTCTAGTGAGAACAGGCTTGAGCGCCCCAACTTCTGTTAGATAAAATCTTCCGAAGACGTCATTTTTTAAACTGACTAGGCAAAGATCAGACAAAACCAAAAAAGGAAGAAATTCTTAGGACTGCACAAAGTTGTATTTTTTTATAAGCTGTTTTGATTGTTTTTGAAGATATCGGGTAAGGACATTCCTAAAGACCTTAGATTTGGTTATCCACACAGGAGAATGAAGGGCTGGTGAGATGGCGGCCTGCCAAGGCTGACAAAATGAATTCAGTTCTGAGGGAAGAGACAGCCCCTGTGGGTTGTCCTCTGACCTCCACACATATATTGCGACACACTTGCATACACATATAATCACATGCACACAAATAGATAAAGGAGCTGGAGAAAAGGCTCAGTGGCTAAGAGTACTAGTTATTCTCGCAAAGGATCAGCGTTCCCAGTACTCACAAGGTGGATCACAGTTGTTTGTAACTCCACCCAAGGGACTCTAACACCCACTTTGGACCTCTGAGGATCCCAGGTATATATGTGGCACACACACACTTCAGCAAAACACTTATATACATAATTTTTAAGCCTTTTAAAATAACTAATATAAGAGTGGGAACATGTCTTTAACCCCAGAACTCAGAAAATAGAAGCAAGGGGATCTCTGTGAGTTTGAGACAAACCTGGTCTACAAAGTGAGTTCCAGGACAGCCAGGGGTGCCTTGTCTCCAAAGAAACCTTGTCTCCAAAACAAACAAACAAACAAAAACAAAAAAACTAATGTAAAAATATTTTTTTAAAAGAAAAAATGGGGCAGACCTAGGAATACTTGCCTAGGATACCCAAGAGGAAGCCAGCCCAGAGTACAGCCGGACTCACAGGGCTGGGCTGTGTTTACTGTTTCCTCCTCCTTGCCTTCCCATAGCCCCTGTTCTTTTGGCTTCTGTGACCTCTTCCCACACTAGTTTCCCTCTGATCCCTCTAGTTCCTCTGAGCTCTCTCAGGAATCTTACAACCCGGCCTTCTGCCTTGTTCTTATGGCCAGCTCTGCTAAGCTCATCTATGTGATGGTCTTACCCAAAAAGTTTACGGTTCCAATTTCCAGCTCTCGGGATCCCTGAGCTGAGGGTCCCGAGCGTGTCAACCATGTCCCACTGGGAACAGACACTTAGAGCCTGTACCACAGCCTCGTGTCTCACAGCCTTTGCCTGTCTTAGTCTTCTCTCAACACCCAAGAAGGGAAAGTGGATTGTGTGTGCTTTTCTTGCCTCTTCTTTTCACTCGATAGGTTTTGACTGCACAGACTTGAAAGGGCGGTTGTTAGCTCCATGGTATCAATGTTCCCTCAGGGTCACCAGACGCACCTTCCCTCTCTCCTCTCCTTCAGCATGCTGGCTACCTTCTCTGACTTGTCTCTTGATGGTTATAATGTGGCTGCCACAAGTCTGGTCATCACACACTCTGGCTACCTCTGTGTGTTTCTGGGGAGTCTTCTGAGAATTCCAAGTAGTTCTCAGGTTTCTTGTACATTTTCTAAAAAGTCATTCAGTTTGGCCAGGCCAGATCGTCCACAAAATTAGTTCCTGAATGATATCACACTGTCCCTGTGATATTTTTTAAGGTTTATTTTTATTTTAAAAGTGTGATGTGTATGAGTGTTTGTTGCATATGTGTATACTATTTGTGTGCTTGATACCTTTGGAGGCCAGAAGAGGGTACTGGGTCCCCTGAAACTAGAGTCTCAGACAGCTGCCAAGTGGATGCTGGGAAAAAAGCCCAGACCTCTACAAGAACAGCCAAGTGCCCTTAGCTGCTGAGTGATCTCTCCATCTTTGTTATAAATTCTATTTTAGGGAAGGGAAGAGGGGGGGAGGGCAGAGGGCAGGTTGAAAATAACTTTTTTTTCATACAATATATTCTAATTACCATTTCACCTTCCACAACTCCTCCCAGATCCTACCCATCCCTATACCCACCCAAGTCCACACCCTTTCTCTCTTGTTAGAAAGCAAACAAGTATCTAAAAAAGTTATTATAATAATGAAGTAAAATAAGATAAAATAAAAACAGAATAAGACGAGACATTTAATAAAAACAAGTCAAAGAAAAAGCACAAGAAACACATGTAGACACAGAGACACATACATTCAAGCGCACACAGAAATCCCATAAAAACACAAAATCAGAAATCATAGTACATAAGGGAAAGAAGCGCTGTGGTTTTATTGGAGACTTTTTGTCTCATAATGCTTTGTCTGGACTTTATTTTTTGTTTTTAATCTTAGAGGTCGCTATAGATCCTTATACAGCTATATTTTGGGGGTTGGGGGAGACATTGACTACTGTTTGACTGGCAGTTACTCTGGGAATAGATGCTTGACCAAATCATTCTCTCACTATGAAGTGTCTGGGGGGAGGGTCTTTTAGATCTTTGTATTGGGAAGAGGCCCAAGTTGCTGGATGTGTTCATCCCACGGCCTGGACAACTCAAACACTCGCCGCCGAGTCCTGTCCAGCCGTGGACGCGCGGTCGCCACTCACGGACACTGCAGGCTGCTCCTGTACGCAGGTGGAGCACAGGGAAACAATCGCTCTCCGAGTGCGTTTATTGGATTACACTTGATAACGGTGTGAACTCAGAGCCTGTGGTGGCGCACGCCTTTAATCCCAGCACTTGGGAGGCAGAGGCAGGAGGATTTCTGAGTTCGAGGCCAGCCTGGTCTACAAAGTGAGTTCCAGGACAGCCAGGGCTACACAGAGAAACCCTGTCTCAAAAAAACCAAAAAAAAAAAAAAAAAATCAGAGCCTGTGAGGAGAAAGGACAGACATCTGACACTGTTTTAGGGTTGGAGAAACACTAGGCATAGCAGGGGCTGTGGTGAGTAAGAGAGTTCCTGAACTTCCAAGGGGTTAGAGCTAGGCTATTATGGCCATATTGGAATATTATTCAAAGCTCCTAAAACCTCTGGTTTAGAAAAGGCCAAAAATGGTAACTTTTGAGAAATTCACACAGATGCACAGAGATAGAGAGAGGGAGGGAGGGAGGGAGGGATGGAGGGAGGGAGGGAAGGAGGGAGGACACAGCAGGAGCAATTCAACCAAACAGCAGAGCTGAGTCAAGCCTTGCTAACTCATGACTAATTTTTCCATAAACATTCCTTAAGTGGGGATTCTGGTGATGGTGGAGATGGTGGTGCCGGTGGTGGTGATGATGACGGTGGTGGTATTGCAGTCCTTTAATCCCAGCACTTGGAGGCAGAGGCAGGTGGATCTTTAAGTTCTAGGCCAGCCTGGTCTACAGAGCAAGTTCCAGGATAGCCAGGACTACACAGAGAAACTTTGTCTGGGTGGGGGTGGGGGTGGGGGTAGGGACTGAAGATATGACACTTGCCTCACTTTCTACTCTTGAAGAGAGGACCCAGGTTCAATTCCCAGCATTGACATGGCAGCTCACAACTGTCTGTAACTCCAGTTCCAACAGAACCTGTGCATGCCCTCTTACAGCCTCCACGGGTACTGCATGCATAGGGCACATAGACAGATACACATGACAAAGCACTCAGACACATGAAGAGATAATAAACTGCAAAGGTTTATTTTAGTATGTATGTATGCGTCTGTGTATATGTTCATGCACGTGGGTGCCTGCAGAAGCCAGGAGAAGGCACAAGTGTGTGTGAGCTGCCTGGTGTGGGTGCTGGGAACCAAACTCTGGTCAGCGAGCACTTGTAAGCCCTGAGCTGTCCATCGCTCCAGCCCCAGGTATTTCTTGAAGCTTATTTATATTAATTTACTGCTCCTCGCCTTTAGATCCCAACCTTGGTTTCCTTTCTCCTTCCTCTCCTCTGTAAATGATATGATAATATCTTACTTTGTACATTCTTATATCCTATCTGGGATAGAACAGACTCTAAGCTGACCCCAGGGCATCTCCAACTTAGACAGTCCCTCAGCATCCCACACTCCAAGGTGCACCGACCCAGACTTGCCATTCCCAGTCTCTGGCCCCTCTGGTTTACTTCTGAGGTCTCTCCAAGCCCAGTCCTTAAGGCCAGGTCTCAGTACTTTGTACTGAACTACATATAGTAGGAGTTCTGCGCTCAGCCCCTGGGCCTCGCTCAGCTCCTCGTTGGCACCTTCTGCCCCCGCTGCAGGAGACTATCTTCTCTGCCCCACCTTCACCCAGGGCGACTCCATTCCAGTGGAACCTAAGCTCCACCCAGCACCTCTGCCTAACTCTGCTTTTATGACCTCACACCCGAGGCCCTGCTCCACAACAGTCCATTCAAAGCTCATGTATAAGTCAGTCCAAGGAATCCCACAGTTCCAGTGTACCCAGCCCCTGCCCAGTACTCCTCGCCTGATGCAGTACTATGCTAAACAAAAACAGCCCCGAACATACCCAAGATGGCCTTACCCTCCTACAGAAGGTTCAAATACCATTTCTTCATTTCCCCTCAAAAATCTTAAGGAAGAACATTGGCTCTGTTTTTGGAGGTCACAGAACCACAGAGACCACACATGGCTTTCTCCAGTCACACAGTAAAGTGAAGATTTGAACCCAAGAATCTTGGTGCCAGGAATCCTGGGGTCAGAGGAGTCAGTTCCTGGAAGACTTGGTTCCCAGAATCCTCCTGTGCTGTTTACTTAGGAATTTATAGGTAGTAGGTCATAAAGGAGAGCACTTCTGGCTCAGTGTAAGGAACAAGCAGTTTGCAGCCCCTGAGGGTGGCCACTGCGACCAGACCAGACCTGTGCTCCTCCAAGCCAGGGCTCTGGGCTCTCTCCAGCTACCTGCAGGAAAAAGGCAGGTTAATGGCTGCCCCCAGGGAACGAGATAAGAACTTGCCCTTACCTCACCTCGGCTTTCAGGGAAAGTTCTTTTGTGAAAGATTTTGGTTTCTTACAGTGGTTGAAACTTGCCGGAGAGACTATGGAGAGAGGGGGAGGGGATGGTAGGGAGTGGGGATGACCCGGCCCCGCCATCAGAGGAGAGTGACTAAAGGTTCTCTTTCTGCAGGTGCCTTACCTGGGAAATAGAAAGGGGAGGGAAGAAGAGAGAGAGACAGGGAGACAGAGTGAGACAGAGACAGAGAGAGACAGAGAGACAAAGAGACAGAGAGAGACAGAGAGACAGAGAGGCCAGGAGAAAGGGGGGAGCAGCCCAGAATCCTATGGCATCCCCACCTCTGTAGTTCACTTTAGAATTGAACCAGCTTCCTTGGCATTCATTTCAGAAAATCAATTTTCTGCTCAGGTCAAAGGATTCAAAAGAGTCTATAAATTGATGTTTGGTGTTCAAAACTATGGATTCCAAACTATAGAATAGTAACTATGTTCTCTCTCTCTCTCTCTCTCTCTCTCTCTCTCTCTCTCTCTCTCTCTCTCTCTCTCTCTCTCTCTTTCTGTGTGTGTGTGTGTGTGTGTGTGCGTGTGAATTAACAGACCCAAATGGCACTTTTTGAAGAGAGGCCTTGGTGCCCAGCCCAGAGTGCTACAGACCCGCAGCCCTGGAAGGCTGAGGCAGGAGACCTGGGTTAAACAGTCAGTTCTAGCTCCACATCGAGATCCTAAGGGTGGGGGACCGGGTACAGAGAGAAGGCAGCACACGTCAAGTGCCATCAGTACCAGTCCATGTGTTTCTGCATGGTGAATCCTGTCCCGTACACGATCAGCCCAAGGCCCTATTTGTCCCTGTCTCCAGGTGCTACAATCACCGTGAGGTCACCGAGGACAGCAAGAGATAAGACTGCATTCCACAGGTGGTGAACGAAGAGCAGGCTGTATACCTGGAGTTCCCCGTGAGCCAGGCCTGCATGTCCCAAGGGATGCTTTTAACGTTTTCCAGTTCTAGATGCAATCAGCAAGTTCCAGACTGTGGGAAAACCCACACACCAACAACCTGGTTTCATCAGCAAGTGAATTCCGAGAGAAGAAAGCAATGCCTTCAGCTGTGGGAGGATCGACAAGTGACACCTGACCTTCGGGGCCTGGTTTGAACTGAGAAAAGTAAATATCTTTTACGGCACCCGAGACAGGTGGGAGTCTGGACACGGGCAGGCACAGCTACTGAGGAACTTGGGTTGTGGGTGCTGTGGGGTGACAGATGCAGACGTGCAGGTTCCCTTGCAATTCTTTCTGTGCGGCATCAAAATTCTCTACCACACAGGTTTTTGGTTTTGTTTTTCTTAGAAAGTAATAAAAGAATTCCTGTTTTAGCAAGCAGAAACAACCAAGGAATAAATACTGCCATTTCTATCCTTGCACTGCATTTTAAACAAGGTTACCCTGTACGCATGTCTCTGGTTAGAGGGAATACGTGTCTTTTGCCTGCCTGAAAGCTGGGGTGGCTACTGCTAGTTTAATGAAAGAAAGCAAACAAGTCAACTCTGGGTCAAGACCTTACACTCACAGTCCTCCCCCCCCCCCACGACACCTTTGAGGCCCTCAGAGGAGGAGGAGCACCCAAATACTGGCTTGTCTAAAGACTGTGTGACCTACTCCTGGTCACCCCTGAGTCTCGTATAAGAAACCTACCTCTGTCAGTTTGGCTCCCCTTTTGTGTGAAGGTTCAGGTGTTCGTCTATGACTGTCAGGAGATGGAAAATGAAACCAGGAATCGAGAACTGCAGTGAAAACTTTAACCAAAAACGATTTCTACCCAAGCCAGGTTCTTCAACCCAGAGAGCAGACCTGGATGATCTGACGTAGGCTCTTAGACAGGGAGAAGAAAAGCTGACCACTATATGCACGGACCACAGTGTACAGTATGTTCTTACAATTGAACATGCCCACAGTGTGGTCTATAGAGAAAGAGTGGTTCTCACCACTGGGAGAAGGGATATTAAAAAATCTTCTCAGCCCTTAGAGGCTCTTTGGCTTCCCTTCCAAATTGCTGTCCTCGGTGGCCAGGCTGCTGACCTGCTGCCCAATAAATAAATAGCCTAAGACAAGGGAGGCCTATTGGTATTCTGAAGACATACCACCCAGAGGTGCTGCCTGAGATTCATGGAAAAGAAGACATGGACAGCTGAAACCCACAGGTCGATGGAGGATAGCAGAGGGCAAAACCACCCTCTTGGAAACAACTGGCAGGAACTAAACCTTCTCCAGGCTACTCATCTGGGGTCCACAAGACTTTCTGATGCTCAGACCAAGGTATGTTACACCAGACTGGACAGCCTAGTGAACCCCGGGGTGGATGCCTCAGCCAGATGCCAGGTGTGTGTTCAAGCGAACCCCTTATCCAGGAAGGGGTCCAAAATGAGAGACCAACACACCAGTGAACTCTGGGTAAACTGATTTTACCAAGATCCCACCTCCTGGGGGAGGATAAAAGTGCTTGTTAATTTTTAAAGACCATGAAAGGCAGTCTGTATTCTGGTTGAGCAAGGCTTACTCCAGAGACCCAGGAGAGAATTCTACAAGGGACGGAACCATGAGCCACGCTCCCAGATACTAGGCTCATGACACCACAAGGCCCTCAACTCCATAATCCTGTGGCCATCAGTCATGTAGGGCAATACCCCAAGCCCCTAGTATTCTGTCTAGACTCTGCCCCCACAGTTACCTGGCTACAGCCAGGTATGTTCCTCCCCAGTTACCTGGCAATAGCTCCCCTCTCTCTTACCTTACTCTCTTGCCTCCTTGCTCCCTTCTCCACGTGGCCATGGCCAGCCTCTACTTCTCTACTTTCTCTCTCTCTCTCTCTCTCTCTCTCTCTCTCTCTCTCTCTCTCTCTCTCCCCCTCCCTCCCTCCCTCCCTCCTTTTCTATAATAAAAGCTCTAAAACATGAACTGTCTCTTCTCATCTTGACTCGCCGTGCTGGAGAAATGTGGTAGGTTTCCCTCCAACGATCTGCACCTAACCTCCCGCAGAAACCTCACAGCATTCCAGCCATGGTCACTGATGATCCTCACACGGTGTGCTTATGATCCTCCTGGCTGGCTCGCCAATGTGATGATCATAAAAAGAGAAGGAGGTTTAGAGAATACAGTATACGGCGGTGTGGGGGAAGGGGGCGCCCCAGTGGGCCCATGCCGAGGCATCCCTTCCCCTGAGGGACCACACACACACAGACATAGTATAGAGTAGAGCTTATTTAGGGCAGAGGACGGGAGTTAATGGGGTAGTAGAGGCAGAGAAGGGCAGAGAGAGTAGAGAAGTAGAGGCCGGCCATGACCACGTGGAGAGAGGGGGGAGGGGAGGAGAGTCCAAGAGGGCAGAGAGGCTGAGAGAGATAAGAGAGCAAGAGCTGGAGCAAGAGGAGAGAGGAGGGGCAAGCAGCCCCTTTTATAGTGGGCTAGGCCTACCTGGCTGTTGCCAGGTAATTGTAGGAAAGGGCCTACCTGGCTGTTGCCAGGTAATTGTGGGGTGGAACTTAGAACTCTAACAGTCACCCACTGAGCCAAGCTGCCAGCTGCTGCCAGACCAGACCAAGGACTTGTCCCTGTGAGAACCAGCTAGTGCCACCCCCCTCCCTGCCCTTCTACCTTCAGTCCCCGGGGCTTACCGAGTTGCCTCCGAGGCCCCCACTTCATTCTCAGCTCTTCTGAGACATCCAGTGTCCTTCTGGGATGTCCAAGACTGAGAACCCTGAGACTGTGCTTCTCCCCACACCCCCCACCCAGCAGGGTCCAGTGGCCTCCAACTCCCAACACCCGACCGGTGGTAGGATGCAGTTGCTCCCCCCACGCCCCTTTATTTCCCCACACTTTCAGGATGGGTAGAAGCGTTCCCCACCTGAAATGAAACTGTTCAAATAGTAGCTAAAAAGCTCCTCCAGAAACCAGTCCCCTGATCTGGCCTCCCCCTAGCAATAGGGTCCTACAATGGCCTGGCTTTCATAACCTCCCCCTAGCAATAGGGTCCTACAATGGCCTGGCTTTCATGGCCAAAACTTGATAGCTAAAGCTTTAAAACTTCTTTGTGCATACAGACCTCAGAGTTCTATCTGGGTAAGAAGAATAAGGAGGACATCAAAAGCACCTGTAACCAAACTCTTATCAGAGTCCAGCGAAGGATGGGTAAGCCTCCCTCCTGGGCCTTGCTTCAGCGCACTGTACCCCATGTTCGGAGGGATTTACCCTCATATGAGATTATGTTTTCCCCACTGCTTCCCCTGCTTGGAAACTAGCAATTGGCAAAACTCTCTAATCATTCCTTTCTCAAGCCATTGCAGGCCCTCCAGTCTTCCATACAGGCTGTCATTAAACTATCTGAGAGACCCAGCCAACCCCGAGTCCACCACCAGTTTCCCCTTGTTGTAGTCCAGTGATACCATCCGGGTCAAGCAAGTAGGCAAAGGGGGCATTGGAACTAATCTGAAAAGGACCCTACACGGTGATTCTCGCCATGCCTAAGAGCTGCGAAGGTAGCTGACATTACATCAAGGACCCACCACACCCAGATCAAGAAAGCAGAAACCACAGACATTGATGCCAAATGGACTATCTCTGGACTACGAACCCATTGAAAGTAAGGTTTCATTGGGCCTGGGGCTCCTCCTCTGCCTGCCTCTCTACCTCCCCTGGAGTCTTATGTTTTGCATTATGAGTGTGAAGACAGGGTTATGGTCTAAGCCCCACGGTCCTCAGGCCTGCTGAAAACTGAGGACTGCAGATACACGGAAGGCATTAACTAGCTAGTGTGACTACAGACCTGCAACCCGTATTCCGTATCGACCTTTACTTGCTGATGCCCACTTTAAGTGTCAGGTTGTATGAAGAGAAGCAAAGATGTAGGAATTTATCTTTTGAGACAGGGATACAGAATTTACAATTCTATGCATGCCCTGTGGCTGGGCCCTCTAGTTGCCAGAAACAAGGGCGTTTCCACTGCAAAAATTGGGGTTGTAAAATTGAGGCTTCCTGAAAAATTCCTTTAAAAGATTCTGGCCTTCAGGAAACAGGAAAAAAAACCTGGAAAGCAAAGTCTATGTCCTTGGGGATAGAGTTAATCATTCCCAGATGAAATCAGCCAGGATTTCAGGTTATGCTTAGACACCTGGCCCTTGTACCACACAGGGATAGGAACAAATCAGACTGTTAGCCCATTAACTGACAAAACTCATTGTGACTGGGGACAGCCCAAACTAATATTAGAGGACTTATAAGGGGCTAAAACTTGTCTAATATCTAAAACCTCTCACCTAGGCACTTCCATTTATTCGAATGTTTGCAATTCTGCCTAATGGGCTAATTCATTTGAAAATAGCAATATTACTGGAACTCTGAGACCACTTGTTGGTTATGTATTAATGACTAAATGTGCCTCTTCTGTTGCTTTCCAAACTAAACAGACAGGTTGATCAGGACCTAGAGGTATTAAAAGTTTCCATTTCAGAATTATAACAAGTTAGATTCCCTTAAAGAAATAGTCCAACAAACTTGGAGAGGCTTAGACTTCTCATGAAATAAAGGAAACGGCATAGTTTGAGGAGAAAACTGTTGTTTCTATGCTAACTGATCAGGAGTAATTAGAGAAAGTCTTGCCATGGTTGGGGGAAGTAATTAGTACTGGTCTCTGTTCTCCTGGTCCCTCTGGCTAATGACTCTGCTATGCACATTGCCTGAGCCTTAAATTCTCATTCTGATTGGATTAACAGTGAAGCCCTGCATCTCAAACTAAAACAGGAAGAATCCATGATTTGACTGACTCACTAAGGCCAATGGGGAATGTATCAGGGCCCTAGACTTTAGTAGGCCCCCAGATCTTAGCACAGCTGTCTCCGTGATGGAAGTACCACTCACGCTGTGAAACTCAGTACTACTTACCAAAAATGAAAACTAAGACCTAATCCATCAAAGTCCAGTTCTGGGAAAGTCTCTAAATGTACTAACCTTGCTTTGGGGCTTCTGTAGCTCTGCTTCTGGCTAAGTGTTCTTGTTAACTGAAGGATGTCAACACAGGACATAGATTTTGTCCTTAAAGGCTCACCCTAGGAAAGGCTTGGTGCTACAGTGGGATCACCAACCAGTTAATAAAGATCTTCCATTGTTTTAACCTCAAGTCCAAGCAGTCTTTCTGGTGGATACCCCACAACAGAAGGAACTAGACAAAGTCCCCTCCAGGTTCCCAGGTGGCATCTGAAAGAGCTCCCAGCATAAGACTGGGCTGGGTGGCCAAAACTGCATTCCCAGGATTAGCTAATTAGTCTGCCTAATGCTACACAGAAGCACTATTAAGCTTTCCACAGACTTAAGTCACTCACCCCAGGCTACCTGGTAAAGCTGGGGTGAGAGACTTGGCCTACTGTTGAAGATTGAGCCCTGGGCTTAAGGGAACCTGGCCAGGGGCCAGGGCTAAGACTGTACTAGCCATGAAATTAAAGACTTTCAGGACCAGCTGTACAAGCCATGCTCCCGTATCCTCCACAGAAGAACAGCACAGACCCTTCTAAAGCACAAAAGAGTCAAACGAACCATCCCTGAAGAGCTTAGGTTTTATTTCAACAGTACATAGAAAAGTGGGATCAGATTTCCCATGAATCTCTGTCTTCCTGTCTTAGTGTCTCCTCCGCCACTGTGATACCATCCGTCATCCCTTAGTGGGAGGAGTGACAGATCAACATGTATGCAAAATACAAAGTGAACAACTTCCTGTCACCCCACTTGCCCACACACCAAATAATCATTGCACTCAGACTCTAATTTCATGTTGGTAAATGCTGAGCTTCTCCGCTGAGAGCGGAAAGCTCAGCATTTCCTACTGCGTGTATAAAAATACACACATATTTGGGGCTGAAAGGATGGCTGTGAGAGCCAAGAGCTCTGGCTACACTCCCGTGGGATCTGGTTCACTTTCTAACATGAACCCGGCTACTCACAACCATCTGTATCTGTAACTCCAGGCTGTAGCTCCTCTCCTGGCCTCCAAAGATACCAGGCTCGCACTTGGTACGCAGACATGCATGCAGGCAAAATGTGCATACACATAAAATTTAAGTCAAATGCAAAAATTTTAAAATAGTCACATACTATTGGCAGGTGTATACGTCTACACAACAGTCCAGAAAGGCAATTTACTATAATCAAAAATCACACATGTCATTTGACCCAGAAATTCCATTTCTAGAATGCAGACCATCAAAGCCCCTTCCCCTCCCTCAGCTGGGTGTGTGTGCCAGCATGACCCTCATTGCCTTCTTGCTCTTATCTTACTTGACCACTTAGAAACATCCAGAAAATATGGGCACACTCTGCTTCATGAAGCCTGTGACTTCTGTGGAGTTCCTTGTGGTCCAGCATCACTCCTTCTCGGTCTATTTTATTGGCCCTACTTCTGCTCACAATGGTGTAAGTGTTGAAGGCTCAGTCCTCCCTAATCATCCTCCTCTCCACCTATGTGCTCTCCCTTAAGTAAGGCCTAGAAGCTTTGTATAGAAGCTTGCAAAATGGCAAGACTGTAGCTCCATTCCCGCCACTGCTTAGGAAATACTCTAGGGGGCTGGAGAGATGGCTCAGCGGTTAAGAGCACTAGCTGCTGTTGTTCCCAACCATAGCCATTCAAAACCACATGTGACCTCAGCACACTTCTGGCCTCTGTGGTCACTGAACACACGTGGTACACAGTGAGATATGTGGGCAAAACACTCATACACATAAAAATTAAATATATAAAGCTTCTCTTAAATTAAGAAAAAAATCTAGACTTGTCTCTTTGACTTGGATATCTGTAGACGTCTCAAACTCAGTGCTATGGTTAGGACATGTCCCCTTCGAGAGTTGGGGGAAGGTGCCCCTTAGTGTGACAATGTGCTGAAAAGTAGTGGAATCTTTAAGAGGTGGGAGTCTCCCCAATCCCCCAAAAAAGAAGTCAGGCAGTGGTGGCACACACCCTTAATCCGAGAACCTGGGAGGCAGAGGCAGGCAGATCGCTCTGAGTTCAAGACCAGCCTGATCTACAGAGTCCCAGGACAACAGTACTACACAGAGAAACCCTGTCTCAAAACATGTACACACACACACACACACACACACACACACACACACACACGCACGCACACGCACATGCACACGCAGGTGTGGGGTGGAGCCAAGTGGAAGGTGATTAGGTTATTGAGGGAACCATCTTCAGAAAAGATTAATACAACCCTCATGGGACCCTGGTTAGTACCCACAAGAGTAAGTTGTTATAAAAAAGAGGGAGTCTGTTCCTCTGTCTTTTTGTCTTATCATCTCTTTTGTACACCCTTCTGAATTATGACACTGTCCACCACAAGGCCCTTACCAGAGGCTTAATCAATTGAGCTGACTGGTCTTAGATATTTGGTCTCCAAAACTGTGGGTTAAATTTGTAGCAGATGTGCAGCTTGGTCTTCATGTGGGTCCCCTAACAATTGGAGCAGAGACTCTGTTGCCTGCCATTGGATCCCCTTTCTCTACCTGGACTGCCTGGTTGGGCCTCAGTGGGAGAGGATATGCCTAGTCCTGGCCAATTGTACAAGGCCACACAAACCCTGCCCCAGAGACACCGTCCACCCCCAAGGGGCACAAATATCCCTCTTCCCACCTCCCTCACCCTCAGTGAAACTGAGTCAGCTCTCCGAAGCAGTTTCTGGGGGGGGGGTGTTCTTTGCTCACACACTCACCACCAACCAAGATCCTGCCTCCACCCACCCAGGCCCCAGCCAAGCTTCTCTCCCTCTAAGCCAGCCCTGTGTGGTGTGCTAATGGGCGGGTATGGGAAGGCACTTCGCCATCATCTTCAAGAAAAAAAAAAGTCAGTACTCTCTCTAATCTTCCTTTCCTAATATCAGTTGGTATTATCTCCAAAATGGAGTGTAGTTGGCCACCTTTCTCTCCATCTTTGTTATCACCCATATTTCAGCTAACATCAACTCTCGCTTGGGTCACTCTGAACTGTTCTCTGTCTTGCTCTCGTCAATCTACAACCCACATGGTAGCCAGTGGCCTTTGAAATGACCAGTGGATAACTGTATGCTGTCTCACCAAGAGTGAAAGTCTCACAGAACTCACAGAGTCACAGAAACCAAGGGTTTCGTGACTCTGTAGCCTGCTTGCTCTCACTCTCCGTTCCTTAACTGTTCCATGAAGCCATGACTCTGTGTCTACCCATGGCCCTTTATGCTGTGGTTCAGATCTGAAATGGCCCCCACGGGCTGAGGTGTTTGAACAGCGGTCTCTGGGTGACCCTGCTTCTTTGGCAGGTTGTAGAACCTTTAAGAGGTGAATTCCTAACTGAAGAAATGGTTGGGTGGGCAGGCCTTCGGGTGTGTAGCCTGGACCCATTTACTGTCCTGTCTCTACTGTCTGACTGCGGATGAAATGTGACCAGATGCTTCAGGCTCACACTACCACGCCTTTCTACCATGATGAACTATATCTCTTCTTAAACTGAAAGCCAGAATAATCCCTTCCTCCCTTATGATGTTTCCGGTTGGGTATTTAGTCACAACAATGAGAAACTACAATATATGGTACTCAAGTTTTACCTTCAGATAAGACCATTCCCCAATATAGAACAGCCACAGCACTTACCCTCACATTGACTGACTTTGGATATATGTCTGGTTTTCTTTCTTCCCCAATCAGAAAGTAAATTCCATAAGAACAAGATTCTTGCTCTGTTTTGTTCTCTTCAATACCCTTTAAAACCTAGAACATGCCTGGAATGTAAAAGGAGAATAAGCCGGTTGGTGGTGGTGCGCACCTTTGATCCCAGCTCAGAAAGCAGAGGCAGGTGGATTTCAGAGTTTGAGGTCAGTCTAGTCTGCAGAATGAGTTCCAGGACAGCCAGGGCTACACAGAGAAACCCTATCTTGAAATAACAAACAGACAAAAAAAAAAAAAAGAATAGAAGAATATTAAATAAGCAAGCACTCAAGATAAAGGTATGCAGGTATTGTTTATATAGTATTCTGTAGATTGCAGTGTGTGTGTGTGTTGTGTACAATAGACACAGTCATTTAGAACAATGGGGCAAGTCTGCATATGCTGATATGATGATACTATCTGAGATAGGTTTCTGCATAGTGTACAAGCCAGACTCTAAATTACTCAATGACTCTCTCTGCTTACTGACACTCCTCAAAAGTCTCTGCCTGAGCTGAGTTGTAGCTAGTCTGTGTGGCAGGTCAGGTATGGTGGAAATGACAGCGTGTGACCTCTGAAGAAAGATTTTACAGCTTCACTCTTGTTTTTCTGGGTCCCTTGTTTGGGGGGAAGCCTGCCTTTCTGCAGTGAGATCACTCAAGCAGCCCTTGGAGAGGTCCTCATGAGGAGGAATGGAAGCTTGCTGTCGACAGCAGCTCCTGCCAGCCCTGTGAGTGAACCACATTGGCACTGTGTCCCCAGGCCTGCAGTTGACATCAGCACCATCCAAGATCTCAGTAGCCACCACACAAGACCCTAGGTAGGCTCGTGAAGATCAACTGCTCTTGAATTCATGACCTCAGAAACTGTAAGTCACTGAACTCTGAGGCAATTTATGTGTAAATATTACTAGTAGGTAATGTAATTCATGTATAAACATGGATACAAACATGTGCTTGCCCATGTGCAGAACACTCAAAGTACACACAAATAGAGCTCCTGGGTTCTGGTGTGGGTGGTTGAGTGTGGGTGGCTGAGAAGGGTTTTTTTTTTTTTTTTCGCTATATGCTTTTATACTATCACATTTTTTAAAATATAAATCACTTGATTTGTCGATTTTTTTCTCTTTCTTTCTTTCTTCCTTCCTTCCTTCCTTCCTTTACATATCAAATGCTGCCCCCTTCTGATCTCCCCTCACAGAGTTCCTCCCTCCCCCCCACTCCCCTTTGCCTCTGAGAGGGTGTCCCTCCATATCCCCCAACTCTAAGGCATCGGACTCTCTATAGGATTAGGCACATCCTCTCCCACTGAGGCCAGACAAGGCAGCCCTCTGCTACATATGTACTAGGGACCTCAGACCAGCCCATATATGCTCTTTGGTTGGTGGCTCAGTCTCTGGGAGCTCCCAGAGGTCCAGGTTAGTTGGCACTGCTGTTCTTCCTGTGGGGTTGCCATCTCCTTGGGGGCCTTCAATCCTTCCCCTAACTCTTCCATAGGGGCCCCTGACCTCCATCCAATGTTTGTCTGTGGGTCTCTGCATCTGTCTCAGTCAGCTGCTGGGTAGAGTCTCTCAGAGGGCTGCTACTCTAGGCTCCTGTTTGCAAATACAACATAGTATCATTAATAGTGTGAGGGATTGGTGTCTAGCCATGTTTTGTTTTGTTTTTTGTATATTATGTGTATGCCTGCTTGTCTGAGTGTGTACCATATTTGTCCTGTGCCCACGGAAG
Organism: Tokudaia tokunoshimensis; assembly: GCA_036184795.1. NCBI lineage: Eukaryota > Metazoa > Chordata > Mammalia > Rodentia > Muridae > Tokudaia > Tokudaia tokunoshimensis. The sequence goes on from BTHU01000009.1 coordinate 23,260,389, forward strand.
TCAGAAGAGAACACTGGATCACCCTCAGTTGGAGTTATATGTAGTTGTGAGCCACCTGAAGTAGGTGCTAGGAGCCTAAGCCAGGCCCTCCATAAAAGCAGAGGTGTTCTTGCTACCTCTCCAAGCTCCGCCCCCACTCATCTTTTTTGTTTACGCCATTTTGAGATAGAGTCTATGTAGCCTAGACTGGCCCCATACTCAGACAGATCCCTCTGTCTCCTAAATACTGGAATTAAAGGTGTGTGCTGCCACACCAAGCACCTTTTTGTTTTCTTGATTTACCTTTTTTTTAAAAGATTTATTTATTATTATATGTCAGTACACTGTAGTTGTCTTCAGACACACCAGAAGAGGGTGTCAGATCTCATTACAGATGGTTGTGAGCCACCATGTGGTTGCTGGGATTTAAACTCAGGACCTCTGGAAGAGCAGTCAGTGCTCTTAACCGCTGAGCCATCTCTCCAGTCCATTGATTTACCATTCTTAAAACCCACCTTTGGAGTAGGATGTTTTAAATGCTTTTGAGTAGCCCAAACTCTAGAAAACTGAATTTCGTTTTAATTAAGTTTGTCTCTTGGTGAGTTTTATGTGCCCTATGTGTGTGTGCAAGTGCAAGAGGGCATTAGATCTCCAGGAACTGGCCTTGCTGATGACGTCAGGTGATGACGGTCTGTTGCAGGCTATGGCGGTGGCTTTTGCTAAAGGTGTTCCACAACTCTGGACAGAGCTACACTCTCTCCCATTGTGTGTGTGTGTGTGTGTGTGTGTGTGTGTGTGTGTGAGAGAGAGAGAGAGAGAGAGAGAGAGAGAGAGAGAGACCTGGAAATACTGGAGATTTGCCAACAGGGAGAGACAAGAGTAGCTCATACCTAAGCCACAGAAGCCTCCACACTTCCCTCAATAATAGCATTTCTTTGGTGTGTACCCTGTGACCCCACTTTAGACAGGAATATATAACAGCCACCTCGGTAAAATCTCAAGGCTTGAGAATTGTGGAGAGTTTTGATTCCCAACCTCTAGGGAAGGTTTTCTCTTTAAACCTGGGGCTCAAGGGAGGACTAGACAGCTCTCTCTCCTCTCTCTCTCTCTCTCTCTCTCTCTCTCTCTCTCCCACACACACACACACACACACACACACACACACATACATATATACATATATATATACATACATATATACACATATATGACTCTAGAACTTCACTTCTAAGAGACAAGCTTTCCAGTAAAACTCTAACAAGCAACTACCCTAGATTCTAAATGATTCTAGTTCTTCCCAGAGCCTCTCAAAGCATTACAGTTGTAATCAATGAAGTATGCATACAGATGAGATTATAACCGCAGGGTTTATGAAATCCTGTTAACCTGGAAATTAATTACAACTTTGAAACTCTTACTTACTACAAGGAAATACTCAGGAAATTCACTTCAGTGAAATCAGCTTTGAACTTTTTGGCCTGCACGGAAAGACAAGTCTACATTGCTTTCAAATTAAGGGGCCCTCTTAGTAATCGACCCAGGGGAGTCCAAATGTTCCTTCTCAGTTAAGACTCGGGTCCTTCAGACAGATCAGGATTCAGTATCAACCACAAAAGCAAAATGACCACATCCAAGGTGTCTGCCTGCCCAAGGCATGATTCCTTCTGTCTCCAACCAAGGGTCTAACTCAAGACCAGAGGCCTCCAAGCTACCCCTTAAGGAACCATCTAGCAATGGTAGTGCTCGGTGCACAGCTTTAATCCCAGCACTGGGGTGGCAGAGGCAGGATGACCTTTGTGAGTTTGAGGCCAGCCCGGTCTACAATGAGTTCCAGAACGGTAAAAAAAGAAGAAAAAAGGTAAAAAATCTTTTGTATCTAAAAATATTCTTTTGATTTTTCTCAAATTATCTCTTGTATTTACTTTTACTTTTCAACAGTACTAAGGGTCAGCCCATGCCCCTGTACTCTATGAGTAGTTGGCCTCCCTGGAACATCTTTTACATTGTAATAGATCTCCAAAGACTCTGAAAAAGCAAGGAAAGGAACTGTTATGTTTGTTGGATTTTATTTTTATTTTTAATTTATAGATGCTGTGTCCGCATATGCACATGAGCGCTTGGTACCCATGGAGACAAGAAAAAAGTGTCAGATCCCTTGGAACCAAAGTTTCTTATGTGCTGGGAATTGAATCCAGGTTCTCTGCGATAGGAGCAGAGTTCCCAACCACTGAACCATTTCTCCAGTCTTTGTTTTTGAGAAAGGTTCTCACTATGTAGCCCTAGCTGGCCTGAAATTTGCTGTGCAGACCAGGCTGGCCTTGCACTCAGAGATCTGCCTGCCTCTGCCTCCTTAGTGCTGGGATTAGAAGTGTGCACCACCATACGTGGCCACCAGTTCAATTTACTTATTTGTTTGTTGTTATTTATTTCATTTATTGATCTTATGTATGAATTCTATGCTGCATATACACCCTCATGCCAGAAAAGGTCATTAGATCCCTTTATAGATGGTTGTGAGCCACCATGTGGTTGCTGGGAATTGAACTCAGGATCTCTGGAAGAGCAGCCAGTGCTCTTAACCACTGAGCCATCCCTCCAGCCCAGCTGTTCGATTTTTTTTTTAAACCATCAGTATATATTATAAAAAATGACTAATAAATGGCAAATACCAGGAAGGCTTTTTACCATTGGACAAGTTTATAGGTGGCATGTGGAGGCTCTCTTCTCTGGGCCTTTTTATCTGGTCTCTCTCTTCATTTCTTACTAGTTACATAGACCCAATCTCACAGGACCCTTGCCCCTAGGGGATACATTCGAAGATCCCCAGCAAACAACCATGGACTCATGGAACCCTGCATATGCATGTTCCTAAGCACATATACCTGTAACAAAACTCAATTTATAAAACACAGAAAGAGAGTAACAACAACTTAATACAAAACAATCACAAAGTCCCCCAAAAGGAGTTATATGAATGTGGTCTCAGCACTTCTCATAGTGTCTTGTCTCCTTTTCAGTTAACTCTTTTCAGATACTCTCTCCTTGGGTTCAAGAATACGCTACCTGAATACAAGGGCTGAGACACCCACTCTGATAGCCCACAGCAGAGCTGATAACCAAAACACAGCTGGATAGTGGCAAACCGCCTGGACATTCTGGGTAAAGACTCACCACAAACCAGCCCCACCTCAATCCTTATTCAGAACATGTGCATTTTAAAATGGACAAATTCCCATTTAGTGTTTTCAGAACAGTTTGACTTTGGGTAACTGATTGACAGAAGAACAAGCCTTGGGAATGAGACTAGTGTTATTATGCTACAGGCAACTTGGGAATGCAGAAATGTGCCCAGTAGCTCATCCCTGAGGCCTTACATGAAAGATGTAATTATCCTCACAAGTAATACACTCTTTGGTACAGAAGCTTGACTACAGAGATGTATCAAATCTGACTAGCAAAATTTCAAAAGGTTGGTGGCAGGAAATATGGACAAGCGCTCTGGGAAACACATACAGGCATTTTTGACAGCGCATTTATATACTTAGGCGATTTGGCAAAAGATTATCAAAATTTAAAATAGGTATCTAGCACACCCCACAACAGATATCCAACATTTTCTTTTAAGACTTAGTTGTTTTTATTTATGTGTGTGTGTGTGTGTGTGTGTGTGTGTGTGTGTGTGTGAACCACATTCACGCTGACTGCCTTCAGTAGTCAGAGAGGCCTTCAAATGCTCTGGAACTGGAGTTAAGGATGGTTTGGGAGCCATCACTACAATGGTGCTTGGAACTGAACCAAGGTCCTCTGGAAAAGAAACAAATGCTCTTAACTAGGGAGCCACCTCTCCAGCCCGCTGGACATACAGCTTTTCAGCTGACCATTCTATTCCAGAAATACAGTCTTCACAAATATTCTCAAAGATCCAGGTGTGATGGTGCATAGATTTCCCAGTACTCGGGGGCAGAGGCAAGCAGATCTCTAGGGGTTTAATGGGTCAGCCTAGTGGACAGAGCAAGTTTCAGGGTAATATAGTGAAACCCGTCTCAATAAACATCAAGTAAATGTCAATGATGTCTACATACAGATGTACAAAGCAATAATGTTGAAATAGCCAAAAAGAAAAAAAAATCACAAGTTAGTGTAATTCAAGGTGCCATGCAGGAGGGGATATATTCATTGTACTATATCCATACTATTAAAGGGTCTATAACCTTTAAAAATGGATGTCGAAGTTGTAGAAATACCTAGAAAAAACTTTAAGTCGGGCAGTGGTGGCACATGCCTTTAGTCCCAGCACTTGGGAGGCAGAGGCAGGTGGATTTCTAAGTTCAAGGCCAGCCTGGTCTACAGAGTGAGTTCCAGGACAGCCAGGGCTACACAGAGAAACCCTGTCTAGAAAAAACAAACAAACAAACAAACAAACAAAAAACCCTTTAAACATAACGATTAATAAAAGGTAGTCATTGCAGAGCAACATGAAGTACACTTTGTTTATTTAAAAAACTAGTAACTAGTGTGGAAAAAAAAGTGTAAATTCACAAAACCAGGTGTAGATCCCTAGTGGTGAGAGAGAGAGAGAGAGAGAGAGAGAGAGAGAGAGAGAGAGAGAGAAGGAGGGAGAGAGAGAGAAGGAAGGAGAGGGAGGAAAGGAGAGAGGGAGGGAAGAAGGAAGGAAGGGAAGGAGGGGGAGGGAGGGAGGAAAGAAAAAAGGAAGGAAGGAAGAGGGGGGGAAGAGGGTGAGGTAAGCATCACACTGTATTAAAAAGGAAAGAAAAGAAGGGACAGGCAGGGTGGGCGAGCACCGGGCCACTAAGTGTAGAATAGCGGCATTCTCTTCTTCAACCCCTCATACAAACAAACACAGCCTGAAAGAAGTTGTTTTTTTAAAAAGTTCATGCATTATTTTTAAAGCATTCATACAACAAGGTCATTTTTAAAGCTGCAAATACAGGCAGTATATAAAGTAAGTCTGGAGCCGTGTACCCCTGCAATGACCGTAGCCTCGTTTCTGTTCTTTCCCAAACAAATGTGATGTTAATTCTATCGGTAACTGGTGAACAAAACTGATAATAAATATTCCAACGAGGGTTTTTATAAAATACTAAATGGTACATGAAAGCAGACAGGGGACTATCGGGCGGGGAGGGAAATGGCAGGGGGTTGGAGAGGAAGGGCCCTGCATCACAGGAAGGAATAGGATTGAGGGTGAGGGGACTGACACTATAATAATGCTTTATCATGAAAATGTCTTAAGTTCACATGATGTAGCTAAAAATTAAGTTAGAAGAAAAACTAAGCAGTATTTGCTGTTGGCCAAGTACTCTATTACACACACTGACTTAAGTAAAAAAAAAATACAAAATTTTTATTTACATGTTCAAGAGCCTCATCTTTTTCTTGACTAATAGACATACAAAATTACAATGGAGTACTAAAGGAACTGAAAATCCCAATAAATCAATAGGCAAATTCATCATAAACTGACCAAAAAGAGGCTAAAAACACTGCTGTTGGTTTTTCTTTACCAACGTTGCTGTGGTACAAGCAGAAGCAGGACTCGGCTCCACCGGTCTGTGTACGCAGTCCTCATGAGATCTGTAGAGCGCCCCTCTCCTAGCTAAACTCCCCGGGTTACTGAAGCTAAGGGACCCGCACAGTGAACAAGATTCCCAGGAGCTCTGATGACATGGTGTGAGAATGTAACCTCCGACCATTTGAATCCTATCGCCCAGTGAGCTCACGGTTACCCGGTTAGGATGCTGGCCGGGAGCCTTACTCGCAAACTCTGTAAAGTCGATCAACTGGATGGAAGTTCTACAGGGGCCTCAGGTCCTGACAAAGCTGTGATGGACTCCAGATGAAAAAGAAAACCTTTCAGGGAGACTTAGCCTTCTTGCCAGGTGTAGGGATTTTTTTTTTTTGGCAAGTCACTGAATTTCCATCTTCTCTTCACTTCCACAAAACATATTCCCCTCAGTTCGTTCAGTTTCTGATACTGATGCCCATTTTCGTATTAGTGGAAGACTGTTCTCGTGCAAACAAGGCTTCTGGCAATCCTGCAGAGAGCTGCATACTTGTGATTGGTGCAGAGACCTGCTGTCATAGGAAATGACAGCCCCATGCATGTTGGTGCATCCCTAACACACACACACACACACACACACACACACACACACACACACACACACACACACGCGCACACACGCATGCACGCACGAACGCCATCCTCCTCCTGCCCCTCCCCCTCCCCCTCCTTCTCCTCCTCTTCCTCGTGCAGGCTTGATAGCCTCAGGAACAGCTCAGTAGGAGGTTTTTACACTGGTTGAGCTTGAAGAGTAGGAGCTGGATTTCCTGGAGAACTTGTTGGAGGTGAGCGATACTTGCATGCGATTCACAGTGCGGACACTTCGGCAGAGGAGCGCGTTTCTGGCGTGATCCCTGAAATCTTGTGAGACAAAGTAATAGACAAAGGGGTCTATGCAGCTGTTGAGGGTCGACAGGCAGAGGGCGACGAGGTAGAGGGCGTAGACGTGGCTCTGCCTCTGGCTTTTGATTAGGAAATAATGCACTACGAGCAGAAGGTTGCTAGGCATGAAGCAGATGAAGTACATGGCCAGCACGGTGACGATGAGTCGGATAGCCCTCCGCCGTTTCTTCTCCGAGTGTTCGTCCATGGCAGAGGAGCGGAGCGTTCTGATCATGAGCACATAGGCAGACGCAGTAAGGAGGGCTGGGAACAGGAAGACCCCAATGGCCAGAGAGAGGAAGTAATTGAACATGTCCCCCACCAAGAACTCCTCGGGCAGCACATCATGACAGGTGGTGATGTTCAGGGCTGGGATGTAGACGGTTTGCCTCATGACATACAAAGGGATGGTGACCAGAAAAATCAGCAGCCAGATTGCCAGGGAGACGCCAACAGCGATGTTTGCCTTCTTCCTGGGGTGCCCCATGGGGTTCACGATCACCCAGTACCTCTGCACGCTGAGGCAGGTCATGAAAAGGATGGAGCAGTACATGTTGCCGTAGAAAAAGCCAATGAGCACCTTGCAAAGCGCCTCCCCATAGATCCAGTTGTTGCCGTGTAGGTGGTAGGCGATCTTCAGGGGGAACCAGATGACAGAGAGGAGGTCGGCCAAGGCCAGGTTGGCCATGTAAATCACGGCGGGGTGTTTCTTCTTCGTTCGGAAAAGGAAGATCCAGAGGGCCATTCCATTGCTGGGCAAACCAATCACAAACACGATAATGTAGATGACCGGAAGAAAGACAGTGGTCAGCTTCCCAGTGAGGATGGACGCAGAGAATTCATCAACGGAAAAGCCTGGTTCTACCGGAACCCCTTTCCCAGTGATTGGAGGCGGGGTTTCCAATCTGCCAATCAGACTTCTTCCTTTACTGTTGGGTCCTGGACAAAGAAAGCAGAGCAGAGTCATTACTGAAATAAATGGTCCAACAATAGGACTGCTGTGCTTAAATGAAAATTTCAGATGGACACAGACAGGTGCTATCAGAGTATTATGGACAAAACTGGGCAGGGGCGGTTGGTGGCGGTTGAAGTCTAATTCTTGTGTTGGCTGGGCAAGTATTTTACCACTGAGCTACATCTTCAGCCCCAGCAATGGTATTTGGCTAATAGTGGGAGTTTTGGAATCTTAAGACAGACAAGATTTCATTTTTTTTTTTAAATAGCCACACTCATTAGTTCTATTTGATCACACAACCATCAGCAGTCTTTGATGGGTCAGTTAGGAGGGAGAAAGAGAGAGAGAGAGAGAGAGAGAGAGAGAGAGAGAGAGAGAGAGAGAGAGAGAGAAACAGGTCAGTCTAGAATCATGTGGTAACTTCCCAAGTCTCTAGTAAGACAGCCTTGTCTTGCCATCAACTGTCTGTGTTCTCATTTTCTAGTGTACATCCATCCTAATCCATCCTACTCTGGCTTTAAGCCAAGATCCAACCTAGCTGTCAACCACACCCTGTCCCAGGGGCCAGCCTAGGGAGATTCCAGAACCAGGGGGTATCCCCTTGTCGGCCCACAAGAAATACTCTAATGGGTAGGCATTTCCCACATCCCTGCTGTCTTCATGAACATCCTCCCACAGAGCTCAGTTGGCAGGCAAACCTTTTAGCAGCAAGGCCATGGTACTGACGACATCAAATTTGCTCTGACTTGCTAGCATGTAACGGCAAGCTTTAACTTAGGGTGCTTCCTTCATACTATGAATTGAACATTCAAAACCACAAATATCCCTGGGTATGGTAGGACATGCCTATAGTCTCAGCTATTTAGAAAGCGGAGGTGAATGGATTGTTTTAGCTTAAGGAATCTGAGACCAGCCTAGGTGGCATAGTGAGATTCCATCAAAAGCAAAGCGAAACAGAACAAACCTACCAACCAGTGACTGGCAAGCCCATTCTTCATCCTGCCTCAGCCTGTATTCCCTCATAGACCTGAAGGAAGAAGGGAGGACACTAAAGAATTTTACTTTAATAATGAGCCTGAGGCCTCTACGACCTGGAAGCACCTGAACATGTTCACGTACCAAGGACAACAGTACCCGTCTCCTGACTTCCCCTAATGTATTATGTGCTCAGTGATCTGACCCGCTTCTGGCTCCAGACTCCGGTTCTACAGGACCGTTCGCTTCTCTAGGTTTCACTACGTAGCGCTGTTGATATAGGGGGAGTGGGAGGAGCATTGGAGGTTACAGAGATCAGCAGTTCACTTTCCACTCACTGTAGAAAAATTAAGGTGCCCCCTACCCAAAAAAGAAGGTGTTCACATCCTAATCCCCAGTAGACAAGGGTCTCTGTAACCCTAATGCACAATCATATGAACACTATCCTGGTTATCCACTCAGGCCCCCAATCCAATGACAATGGTCTTTTAAGAAAACACAGGGAAGTTGAGGACAGAAAAGGAGAAAACAGCAGAGAAAGCGACATGACAAAATGGGGGCAAAGGCTAGCATACTGTGCTGGAACAAGCCAAGGGGTACCACAGATAGCAGCACCCACTCAGATGCTGGAGATGGACAGAGTCTCTCTCCCTCACTTCCATCCCAGACCCCTCACCTCAGAACCAAGAGAGTAATAACTGTTGTTTTACAGCACCACTCATCACGGTAGCCTTAGGAAAATAAACGCACTTAACATAAACACATATCCATTCTTTCAATTTCTTTTATAACTGTCCAAAAAGAGCACTTTTAAAAAATTAAAATGGGGGCAGGGGCCTGGAGAGATGGCCCAGTGGTTAAGAACACCGGCTACTCTTCTAGAGGTCCTGAATTCAATTCTCAGCAACCAAAGGGAGGCTCACAACCATCTGAAATGAGTTCTGATGCCCTCTTCTGGCATGCAGGTGTCACACAGTTAAAATCTTCATATATAAAAGATAAACCATTTAAAAAAATTTTAAAACAAAGCCAGGTGTAGCGGCATATGTCTTTAAAATGGGACTTGGGAGACAGAGGCAGGTAGACCCCTATGATTTTGAAGCCAGCTGGTCTATGGAGAGAGTTTCAGGCCAACCAGGGCTATATAGAGATCCTGCCTCTAATTAATTAATTGAAAACTAGAACAAGTATTCCTAAGGAGGTGGGGAGTATAGCTCAATGGTAGAGTGCGTGCCTGTCATGTACCAGCAGACACTGTAACCCAGGACTTAGGAGGCAGAGGCAGGATAATTGTAAATCCAAGGGCACCCTCAGCTTGAGTGAGGGTCAGTTTGAGGCCAACCTGGGATACATGTCTCAGATTATTCCTGAATATTACAATGTTCTTCAAATACTGAATGCATGTTGATTCCACAAACAGGAGTGTCTAAGTTTGAAACATCTCAAGGAAACAGTAACGATATGTTTACAGACTCAACAGTTCCAAGGAAACCTATATAGTATTAAAGGTGTCTTTATTCCTAGCATAGTGCCACAGTTCCTTCAGTGTCCCTGCCCCTGGCCCAGCCCTAACTAACTACGTCTGGACTTCGATGCTCAGCGGCCACCGAAGAACTGAGGGGGTCCAGAGCCTCAGCTCCTCTACTCTTGTCTACAGGACACTAAACTGGAACACTGAGTGCCGAAGGCCACACACAGAACACAACGAATTCCAGGACCGTGACTGCCATCACAGGGATTAGCACTGTGGGACCATGGCTGCCATCACAGGGACAAGTACTGACTCACTGTGGGTCTCGAACTGTCTGCACTGTATGCAAGGCACCTGAACCACACTCACCACAAACCCGACAAGGCAGCTAATGCTCTCGTGCCTCATCTTATAGATGAAGAAACTAAGGCGCAAACCAGAAACTGAGTACGGGTCCCAAAGTCAAACGGTCGTTATGTGGGAAGATTAGGCTTCAGCCTTAGTTCATTACTAGAAGCCATGGTTTTTCTCACGATCCCCCACCAAACCTGATACTACCTGTTAGAACCCATAGAGATCAGCCCAATCGGCATGGGCTCCACACATGCATTTCCTCAAGCAGAATATCTAAAATTTTAAATTTAACACGCTAAAAGTCACTTTCTTTAATTAGCCCCTCCTTCAATAATTTACATGGTCACCTGTATTAATGTCAACATGTTCTGCCAGCCCTTTAGAGGGTTTTAAAAAAAAAAAACTTGTAAGGGGCTGGAGAGATGGCTCAGCGGTTAAGAGCACTGACTGGTCTTCCGAAGATCCTGAGTTCAAATCCCAGCAAGCACATGGTGGCTCACAATCTGTAATGAGTGACACCCTCTTCTAGTGTGTCTAAAGACAGCTACAGGGTACTTATATATAATGAGAAATAAATCTTTGGACTGGAATGAGTGGGGCCGGAGCGAGCAGAGGTCCTGAGTTCAGTTCCCAGCAACCACATGATGGCTCACAACCATCTGTACAGCTGCACTGTACTCATATACATAAAATAAATAAATAAATCTTTAAAAAAAAAGAAAAAAGAAAAGCCTTGTAAATCCTCCACAGCTGCCCAGAGGATGGTGTATAGCACAGGCTGGACTCTGTGAGCAGTGGACCAGTGCTCTGGGGACCCCACTCACCACAACGGCATCCAGGCCTGAAACAGCCCACTAGGTGTATTGGTGGTTAATTTTCTGTTTCTATGACTAAATATTACGACCAAGGCAATTTTCAGAAGGAAAATGTTATTTGGCCTACAGTTCCAGAGTGAGTTAAGAGTGAGTCACGGTAGGGAGACACAGCTGCAAGCTGCAGGCGTGGCCACCGGAACTGGAAGATCGGAACCCACACCTTCACACACGAGCACGAAGCAGAGAGGGAAAATCAAAAGTGGGGGAGATGGTTAACCTCAAAGCCTGCCCCATGGAACTTGCTTCCCCCAGCAACACCACACCTTCCAGACAGGTCCACTCACTGGAGAACTGGTATTCAATATCTGAGCCTATGGGGGGCGTTCTCATTGGAAGCACCACAGTGAGTAGCCCTGAATTTCTGTGGTCAGTGGCTGAGGTTTTAGAGTTCTCGAAAGGAAAATCAATTTTTTTTTCTGTTCCCAAAGAAAGTTACATAATGATCTCTAAAAAAGGAAGGACTCTAAGCTTATATATTACCTTTCTATAACTACTAAGGTCACAATAAGAGATGATTAGACACTCTGAAGAAATCTTGCTGGAACGGACTCTGACCTCATCGTGATCAGAGTCCGTCTGCACAGATGGAACAAGGAGATAAAAAGTGAGCAGCTGGGGGTGACAAGATGGCTCAGTGAGTAAAGGTGCTTGGTGCCAAGGTGGCACCTCTGACTCTGAACCCCAGAACGCACGCGGTTGAGAGAAACAAGTACCACAGGTTGTTTGCTTGTCTCCCCATATACACAATGGCATGTTCACACACACACACACACACACACACACACACACACACACACACACGGGGAGGGGTAATCTGAAAAGTGGTTTATACACAACATACATATTCCTCACGGTTGTGGACAGAACTCATGGGGACTGGGGAGGAAGCCCCAGCATGGTTAGGATCTGCTGAAGACCCTCCTCCCAGGCCGTAGATTGCCAGCTCCATCCACATCTTCACAAGCCTTAGGTTTCTTGTTAGGATTCGTCACATAGCTAAGGGAGGAAGTGTCTCCTTTGGCTCGCAGCAGGACTGCCACACAGGCGGTAGGCAGTCACACTTTATCTGTAGAGAGGGGTGGTAGACATAGATGCCGGTAATGCTCAGCTTGCTTTCTCCTATGCAGGCTGGGACTCCAACCTATGGAACGGGCATCCCGACCATATTCAGAATAGGTCTTCCCTCCTCAATTAAAACTGTTCTGGCAGGGCAGCGGTGACCAGAAGCCGGAAGTCTGATCGCTAGCACCCCATAAAACTGGGTACTCTAAGTCCATTCTAGCCACAGCACTGTACGAGGATTGGAACTTCAGTGTCACCCTCCACTACATGGCTGACTTGAGTATGAGTTCAAGGCCATCCCGAGCCATATGAGACTCAGAGACTCAAACAAACACACAAAGCAACCAAGCATGCTGGGAGTGACAGTGGGAGCAAAGTCCATAATCTGTGTTCAGAAAAAGAAAGAACGTAAGGAAATAGGTTGTTGATGCATGCTGTAACATGGGTAAGCCTTGAAAAGAAAAACCATTAAATAGGAAGTCAGTCACAGAGGCCCATACATTATATGAATCTATACATACCAAACATCTAGAACAGGCAAGTCCATAGAAAGTTGACTATGGCCAGGGCTGGCTATGGGAAGGCTGTCATGCATCAGCAAAGGTGATTCCTGTAGGTAATCAAAATGTGCTCAAACTGACCACAGGGACAGTCACAATTCTATAAGTATACCAAAAGGCACTGGACTCTCTTTAAATGGGCGAATTGTGTGTTGTGAAAATTGTTTGGTGTAGAGACCCTAATAAAGTTATTAAAAGTATCACAGACAGACAGGCCAAGGATAGAGATGAAACACATCTAGCCAAGGATTACTGATCATTACTGTTGTGGTGGGTACCAGAAATGACATTAAATAAGAATGTTAAAAGAGGAACATGGAACAACATTGTAACAAAAGAAGTATGGCTTGGGTTGAAAGTAAACACAACCTTAAAAAAGGAAGAGGAAGAAAGAATAGAAGGAGGAGAAGGCATCATCCTTAGACCCCAAACGCTGCGCAGACATACCACTCTAAGGGCTGGGGATGCACCTCAGTGGTAAGTGTTTGCCCAGCATGGACATCTCCAGGCTGCCTCCCCAACCCCCTCACAAAAGAGAGTTGGGGATCCCAGCTTTAAACTCATCACTAAAGAGTCTGAGACAGGAGATCATGAGTTCCAGGCAAGTCTGGGTTATACAGCAAGATCTTGAACACAAAACAAAAACAACAAACAAACGGTAACACTCATTCACATTAAACCTTTAAGCCACTCTGTGACTCTGTTCAAAGGTCCTTGAGGCATGGGCTCTGCCCTTTCTGTATTGCATACCCAACCACTGGTATCCCTGATGCTATAAACCAGGCTCAGTGTTTCAAAACTGAGCAAAGACTATGTGTGACTTGGAAGTGCGGACACACACAGAGTGTCTGGCTCTGAGCGCATCTTATTTGTAGTGCTACAACCAAGTTCCTGCCAAGCATACAAAAACATACACCCACTTGTGCTCAAGGTCACACCCAGCCACCACGACTGCCAAACAGGAAACAGGCCTGTGTATAAGCCTTGTTCCTAAGTTACTATACCCTTTCTCCTAAGATTAGACACTCACCTCCCTACAGGAAATATACAGTCAACTGTAAACAAGAAACCAATAAAATAATACACTCTCATCTACATAAGACTCTAATGTACATCATTCAAAAAAAAAACCTTGAGTCTGGGATCCTCTCACCGAGCTATGAAAGGTATGCCTCCATGAATCTGAGCAATGGGAGAATAGCAAACCTTACTCTTTCTGTCTCATGTTTTCAGCCACCCAGAGTGCAAGCTGATAGGATCTTTTAAAAGGTCATTTGGCAAATATATCAAAAGTTAAAACGTACTAGTTTGTGGCCTGCAATTTACTTGCAGGAATCTGTCTCATACTTGACCCCGTTGTGGAGAACATTTGTTGAATCATTGTTTAACCATGGCACAACAGAAATAATTATCTCCATAGTAGTAGTTTATGAGCGCTATAACACCCCCACAAAACACGGACAGAAGTCTGTCTTCTGACTGTATATAGATTTATTATCAAAATGCAAATAAATCGTAGGACAGCTGTTGCGAGATGATCCTTCTGTGGCTTAAAGGATGCCAGTTGGTGGTGGGTTTGATCTCAATGTTTTAGCCCTTTTCCCCAAGTTCTTTCGCTACCAACTCTTGTGAGCACAGGATTGGGGGGGGGGGCTGGTTTCAGTTGCTATCCATCCTTCCCTAGGTACACTTTTAGCAAACTTTGTAAACTCTTTTTCTTTTTCCCAAGAGGAACTTTTTTCCTCAACATTTGTCCAGATAGTAAAACCATAAGAAAGTCACATACAGACTTCATGAGGCCTGAGAAATCAAGGTTAATTAGTAACAGGAGGATGGCAGAGAGGACCAAGCACTGACCTAAAGTCCCATCCCACCTGCATTAGAGTTCTTTTATTCTACAAGACTTCGGAAACATCCTGTGTGCCTGTTCACAAAACACTAATCTAACAAGATGAAGTCAGGCTTGCCAGTGCTGGTCTATAATCATAGCTATTCAGGAGGAGGAAGTAGAACCCAGGTTCAAAGCCTGCCTGGGTTACCTAGTGGATTCAAGGAAAGTTTGGGCAATTTAAAATAAAACGTTTGAGGCTCTAGCTCAGTGACAAAGTGGTTGGTAAATACACAGGAGGCCGTAGGTTTAGTACCTAATACATGGGCTGCACATGGTGTGTGTGTGTGTATCTGCCCATATTTTAAAATTGCGTTATTGACCTTTACGTGTTAAAATTCCATACTTGTACAAGGTTTTCTAATTTGTGAATGTGTATTTTATGTATTTCTCATGTACAAAAGCATACGAAAGACATAATCAAAATGTTAGTAGTGATTATTTTAAGTACTAATGTTTAGGATGATTCCGTTAAATTTCTCCTTTTTCTGTTTTTTTCCTTTTCAGTGACCACATATTACTGTTATAATTTTAAAAAAGAAAATGTTATCAGAAGCTGAGAGATGGCTCCACATTGGCTGCTCTCCCAGAGGATCTGGGTTTATTTCCTGGTACCCACGTGGGAGCTCGCAAATGTCTGTAACTCCAGTTCGAGGAGATCCAACACCCTCATACAGACATGAATGCAGGCAAAAACACTAGTGCACATAATTTTTTTAATTAAATTTTAAAATGTCGTCTAGGATGGTGGTGCATTCCTGTAATCCCATAATTCGGGAGAATACACAAAACTGTTTCAAGTTCAAGACCAATGTGTTCAACATTCCAGGCCAACCAGGGATACACAGTGAGACTATTTTAAAGGAAGAAAAAGAAGAAAAGAGTACAACAAACAAACAAATACCAAAGAAGATTCAGTCTTAAAACTGAAATGGACTGACTGTGTGACTAAGGAAATAGCAACAGTCCAGCACTTGCCCGTCTGTGCAAAGCCCTAGGCCAGATGCCCAGCATGGCAAGAAATCAAGAAACAAATAAATATGGAGATGGAAGAGGGGGAGGGGAGCAGGAGAGGGAGATAGTAGTAGAGATTGTGTCGAAGGGAAGCTGACTTAAGTGTCACATTCCCAATTCAATGCCCCCCCGCCCCCCCGCGGGCAAAAAATGAGTTTTATCTTAGGTTGGGCCCTTTCTGAGAAGCAATCTTTTGGGGGTGGAGAAAAACAAGCCCAAATTGCTGTTTAACAAGTCAAGGAGCACACAGAAAGACCAGACCTGAGCGACAAGAGCAAGGATGGCAAGGTACCCGTGTCCTAACCAAAATTAACTTAATTTCAATTGGGAAAAAACCTCCCTGTGTCTAAAGTCTCTGTTACTAGACTAACTCTTTAGGAAAGTTACTGGCAATGGAGTATAATTATGCAGAGAGAAAAACCAAAGTGGGATATTAAGTAGCTCCAGTTAACAAGTAACCTGAATTTTTTTTTAATTGTTAAAGTCAAGTTCACCTCTCCCTCCTAATCTCCTCACTCTGTAAACAGAGGGAGCCAAATAATCAGGGTATGTTTCCTATACTAGGTGAATCATGAAAATAATCACTTCCAATCACTTTTTTAAAAATTTGCACACACTAACCTTTGCTCCTAAGTTTTTAAATTTCTAACTTTAAATGACAGGCAAACGGAGAGAGGTTAGACGCTCTTCTACAACTTAACGACATAGTAAAAGTGAGAAATGGCCTTTTTTTTCGCCTATTTATTTATTTAATTTATTTATTTACATTTCAAGTGTTATCCCCTTACCTCGGCTCCCCACCTCCCAGAAACTCCCTTTACCATCACCCCTCCCCCTGCTTCTATGAAGGTGTTCTCCAACCACCCACCCACTCCCACCTCCCGTCCCTCGATTCCCCTACACTGGGGCATCATCTATCGATCCTTCATTGGACCAAGGACCTCTCCTCCCATTGTTGCCTGACAAGGCCGTCCTGTGCTAGGTATGCAGCCGCAGCCATGTGTACTCCTTGGTTGGTGGCTTAGTCCCTGGGAGCTCTGGGGGTTCTGGTTGGTTGATATTGTTGTTTTTCCTTTAAGACTCCAGCAAGTTTAGCTGGGAAACAAGAACAGCAGGCCGGGTTTTGCAGGCGCCAGTTCGAGCACACCTGAGGCAGCACCACTCGCCCAAACCCGCTGAAGCACCGCCCCGAACCGCTTTCTTGCAGTTCTGTTCCTAGGGCTTGGCAGCCTCCTGAGCGAGAGCTGGGTGGCTGCCAGTGTGCGCGCCGGGCGGCGGGAAGATCTCGAAATCTCTAGGCTAGAACGTCACCTGGTCGAAATGTAAGGGTCGGAAAGGTTCCCTTCTACCACCACGTGACATCCAAACAGCCTGAGTTTCGTGCCCAGCGCATCCACTGCGATGCCAGGTACGGTAGCCCGGAGGGGGTCTTAAACATTGCGCTTCAATCCCCAAAGAAAGAGTTCAGTGGGTGGGTGCGGGTGCAAAGCGCGAGGTGGGAACTTTCGGGCTCCCACTCACTCCACCCAGCCGGGAGCCATCAAATTGCTATAATCCGGGGGTCTAGTAGGACCCGGTCAGACGTAGCTCACGGGGTCCGCGAAAAGCTCTTAATGACTCACTGTTTGCCAAGGAACGACTGCAGGGCGGGGAGGCTGAGTCCTCCCAGCGCTCCTTCCGTATCTCCCCGAACCACGTCGACGAGTGGAAGTGCCCAGACTAGGATTATTTCTAGCACGCTTTGGGTGCACTTCTCGGGTGTCCCGGTTTATTGGCCCTGGTTAGGGACCCCCATCAAAGCTACTGAGAGTGCCCAGGAGTGCGCGGGGATATGCCCGCCTGCCCCTATTCCCCCACCAGCCCAGCAAGTTCCTCCGCCGCTCGAGCTCACCCTTTGCAAAGTTCTCGGTCCGGTTGCAGGAGACCGAGGCCGCCAGAAGGGTGATACCTCCCAGCAGCCACGCCAGGCTGAGACTTCGCATCCCCGGACGTGGGGCGGGCGGGCAGTCCGCCACCAGTGGTTCGAAACTCGAAGCCTCACTCGGATCACTGGGTACCCTTCCCGGTACACGGGCTTCACTGAGCCTTCCAGGGGGCGGGGACCTGTTTCAGTGAAACCGGAGCCCCTGGACTTACCTGCGGGAGGCCACGCCCCTGTCACGCCCCTTCGAACGTTTTACCCAGGCCCTACCGCGGGCCACCTGGCCCTGCACAGCCTGCCGGTAGCTCCGCTGTGTGCTGGCCAGCGTCCACTTGGCTGCTGGAGTCGCCTGCGGGTGGGGCTGGACCGGTGAGGTGGCTACATTGGAATGCAAATGACAGGAAGGTTGGGACCCAGAGTTCTTAGAACCTGGGCGATGTCCAAAACTATCTTTAACCTTTAATTACTTCAGAGAAGCAGTGAAGTCATCCTCTTGTGAATGTTAGAAAGTCTAAGCTAGGTTGCTTTTGTCTTCAGTAATTGGTGTAGAAGGCTTTGTGGTGTAATGGGCAATGCGGGACCGATATGAAAGGGGTTTTTGTTGGTTGTTGTTTTGTTGATTGTTGTCTTGGTTTGCCTTTTTTGCGAAAGCTTTCTTTCTCCCCTACCCACCTGACTTGAAACTTGTGATGGTTCGCCAACCTCGACCTCCTAAATGCTGGGGCGCCAGGATTGTGCCACCAGTTCTGGGATTAGGCTTTAAGCTCATCTGTTGACCAGTGTCATTAAACAAACTTGGATGTGTGGAAAGCACTAACCCAATGGTTCAGTACTCTCAGCTTGTCTAATGCCCACAGCACCGTATGTGCCCGCTCCATCTGTCTTCCCATTTTACAGAATAGGAAATGGAACTTAGAATGTTTGCTGCCTTGCGTTACACAGTTCATCGGCACAGTTTGGAAATGTCCTTCACATCCAAGCTCAAGTCAGTGACTGAAATGTGTCCACAATTTGTTGCTCTATACCTGACTCCACTCGGGTCTCTTCTGCATCGTGATCCCATATTCCAAAAATAATATAAGCATGGGTTGGGGTTTGTAGTTCTGTAGTAGAGTACATGCTTAGCATGTCCAAGGACCAGGGTTAATCTGCACCACAGAGACAGAGGCAGGAGCATAAAGAGTTGGAGGCCAGTTGGACTACATAATGAGACCCTATCTTAAAAATAAATTAAAACTAAGAGAATAAATCAGACTTTGCTGTTGTTCAAGAAAACTGTGGTTTAAATTACAGAAATTATAGTGGAAGGATTCCTAAGCAGAAGAGGCTTGGATAGAGCACACACACACACACACACACACACAGAGAGGGGGGGGGAGTGGTCAGAGAAAGCAAACCCAGGGTTGAAACAATTCTCTTTAATGGAACATCTCTGAGGGGTCTCTCGAGGCTGTGTCTCAAAGAAGTGTTTTTCCTTTGTGTAGGCTTTGGGTGTGGTCTGGCTTCTCTCCCTCTGCACCTCTATGACCTTGGATAAACTATTTACTCTATGTTTTGATTCCTCTCTTACTGAAACGGGATTGGCATTTTGTCTGTTTAAAGACATCTAAGGATAAAACGGCGGTTCTGAGGTGAAATAGAACAAAAATATCTTTCTCTTTCCTTTCTCTCAGGAATATCTGCCCCACCCCCTGTACCGTAGCTTTCAGGGTGTGGCTCCAGGACCCACCCTTCAGAAAATTGACTTCTAAAAGCCCAGCTTGTAATCTAACCTAAACATTCCTCTTGTCAATCAATAGGTGAAAGTAGCCAGGCGGTGGTGGCATAAACCTTTTGTCCCAGAACTTGGGAGGCAGAGGCTGTTGGATTTCTGAGTTGGAGACCTACCTGGTCTACAGAGTGAGTTCCAGGACAGCCAGAACTACGAAAAAATATGCTGTTAGTGGGGAGGGGAGGACCAGAGAGAGTGAAGCATTTTAATGTGTTCTTTTTATATATGTTTATGTATTTATGTAGTGTGTGTGTACATATATGACTCTGCACAATTCTGAAGTAGCCAGCTATGACTCCAGGGACCACTGTGTAGCAGTGAGGTCCTCTGGGGTCCAAATTCCTCTCTGGAGGGTTGATTCACTGATCCTGGGATGGAACACGGAAGCTAACCTCTTTGCTCTAGAAAGTCCATTCCACCATCCCCCTGAGTTGTCTGTTAACTATCCTAGTGTATGCTGTTGTCTCTATAGTCATTCACAGCACCCTTCCCTGCCCTAAAGCACCCCAGTTTGGGCACTGCTGAGCATACTTAACAGAGTTCCCTTCTGGAAAGGGCCAGGCCACTCCTGAAGAAATAAACCAGTTCATCTCCTGCTGTCCCTCCAGTCTTCCCCACCTGTGTAACTATCATGATTGCATCTGTTATCTGCTTATGATAATCCTCCTTCTGAGAATTCAGTGTGTTAAATGCCCATCAAGTGTTTTTGAGCACCGTGCCTGGCACAAAAGAGAGAGCTGCTGTTTGGTGATTGCCTTCAGTGAGAAATCTCTCTCTTCAGAGAGCCATGTGTAGGCCTCCAGACACTTCCAAGCTCCACTGACACCTCATAGGAACTGAGTTTGAATCACCAAAATTTCCAAGAAATGGTTTTAGTGAACAATGCTATTAGTTAATAATCTCAAGAGTGTGGTTTCTTGGTTTGGGGATGTAGTTCAGAGGTAAAGAGCTTGCCTAGCGTACTCGAGGCCCTGGATTTCATCCCCAGCACCACCACAATAATTGATTGATTGATTGATTGATTGATTAATGTGATTGGGGTGGGGAGGTGGGTTTTGAGACACAGTTTCTCTGTGTAATGTTAGCTATCCTGGAATTTACTCTGTAAACCAGGCTGGTCTCGAACTCACAGAGATCTGCTTGCCACTGTCTCCCAAGCAGTCAAAATGAGCAAATGAAGTACGTTCATAGAAGTCAGTTTGCAGTTTGTTTTTCTCAAATCTTGCAGCTTTTTTTTAAATCTGATGATTTATTTGCCTGAACCAAACGGCCTTGAGGTATTCATTGTATGAATCTGTGAAACACCCAGGAATAGCTAATGCCTGACTGCCTGGGTGACAGAGACCGGGGACTTCCTGAGTTTTTCCCATTCACTATAATTTGAAGAGGACATTTAGATTGTGAGAGAAAAGGCAGGAAAAGAAACAGAATTCTGCTTTCTTTCTTTCTTTCTTTGTTTATTTATTTTGTGAAAAACATGTGACTCTTCCAGGAATAATGAGGTCCCTGGTCAGCTATAGCTGGAGGAGAAGCTGCTGGATTCATTCACCCATCCACTGAGCAGACACTCTGGACAAGGCTAGGAGTAAATTTCTTCTACATGATAACTCTCACAGTCCCTTTACAGGCTCCCGATACCCATCCTAACTGTAGAAATGATACAGTTGGCCTCCCCAGGCCCCCTCTGCCCTTGAGTCTCTTCCCTGGCAGTTGGTCCTCTGCTGATGGGACCACTGGCCTCTCTACAGTGGAGTGACCCTGGGTGAATCTTTTGAGTTTCTTTCCAAAATGTGTACTTGTTCATTGGTTGATTAATCCACTCCTGTGGTTTGAAGTACTGCCTACTTATTAACATCTCCACATCTTTTTCTACCCTAGATTTCTCCACGACAGACATAACATATTCATCTAGAGGCTAGAGAGATGACTCTCTGGTTAAGAGCACTGGCTGCTCTTCCACAGATCCTGAGTTCAATTCCCAGCAAGAGCAGACCTTTGGATATGCCTACAGGCCTATCATGTGTTTGCGATCATCTTTGAAGGGAGCTGATGCCCTCTTCTGGCATACAAGTGTACATGCAGACAGAGCACACATACATTAAAAAAAATAGAAATAAAATAAAATATTCACCTAGCATTTTCCTTTGGGTGTGTCTACAGGCCTATCACGTGTAAGTCTCACACTAGAGTGTTGATGTACTCGCCTAGCACATCACCTTTCTTTGTACAATCTTCTCAGCACTTCAGATTACACCTCTTTCCCTCCAGTTCTTCAGATTAAAAAAAAGAAATCTTGCTTTGCTCCTGACTACTTATGTTCCATATCTGGTCTATCAGCAGTTCCACTTGAAATCGTATCCCAAGTCCCACCCTGGGCCAAGTGCTGGCTACCTTCTGCATATATTATTACAATAGCCTGTGACTGGACCCTTCCTTTCATCCATCACCTTCCATCCCCACACCCCACCCCAGTCTTCCCTCTGCATGGCAGTTAGAGTAAATCTGTCTGGAAAATGGCCACCGAAACAGTTCACATCCTTTGTAGAATTAAAGTGTCCCACTTTCCTCTTTGTAAGACACGAATTTTTCACAGGTATACTCCTGCTATCCTGTCCCTGATTTGCACACACACAAAGTCTGGCTTTGCCTTCTATTGTTTCTTTGCTCACCCGTTTCCAGATCAAGTATGCCTCCTGCCTTTCTTCTGTACTTGCTACATCCGCTTAGAGTACCTTTCCTTCAGATACTCTCAGGTATCCCCCTGGGTGTTGGCTTCCATAGAGTTATAGATCATCTGAGCTGGAAGGGTACTTAGATGCTGAAGACATCCTCACTTAATGTCTCTCAGCTTGTACACAGTGGAGCTGTCTGGACGACAGCCAAAGACATCAAGACCCAAAGGAATCATCTCCCTAGTTGGCCACTCCTATGAGAATTTGAGACAGAGGCTAGCCAAGAATCATTAGCTATAAATCTCCTAGGGTAGATTTTAGGCTTTAGCACCCAAGTATTGTCTAGATTATGAGCTATGGAGTTTTTATTTTAAAAAATTATACTTATTTTATGTATATGCATGTTTTTCCTGCATGAGGCTCCCTTCCTGGAACTGACTGGCAACTTGACTTTACCCACATGCCCACTGTCAGATGTGCCAAGTACCTCCTGGTCTTGGTGGACACCTTCTCGGGGTGGGTGGAGGCATTTCCCACAACTAACAAAGGGCTCAGACAGTCTCTGATCTCCTCCAAGAGATCATCCCCTGCTTTGGTGTCCCGCCTCCCTTCAGTCAGACAATGGTCCTGAATTTAGTTCCCAGATTTCTCAGATTCTATCTAAGGCCTTAGACATCCCCTGGCATTTTCACATTCCCTACCACTCTCAATCTTCAGGTAAGGTAGGAAAAACTAATCGCTCTTCAAAAACCACTCTTGCTAAGCTGTCACAGGAACTTCACCTTGACTGGGCAAAACTTCTACCTCTGACTCTTTTCAAGCTACTAGCTCTCCGCAAACGACCTCTTCTCATCTCACCCTTTGAACTCATGTATGGATGTCCAGTCCTAACATCTGGTCTTTCACCTAAGTGCTCTCCTCTCCCAGACCATCTACTCACCCCATTACTTTGCCATCTCCGTTCTCTCCTATAGAACTTTGCTGACCACCATCCTCAGCGGCCACAGACTGTCTCCTGTCCACTGCCTGTCAACATTGGAGACCGAGTCTTTCTATCCCCTGCCCCCATCATTGGCCCTCACCCCTTTCTCCTAAATGGCAGGGTCCTTTTAAGGTGATTTTTGTGACCCCTACAGTTGCTGAACTCGAAGGACTCTCTCATTGGGTCCACCTGTCTCACCTTAAACCTTTCATCCCTCCACCTAAAAATGGCTCTTCTTCATACGTGTGGACCCTAACAGGACCATGCTCTGTTAAGCTCCGGAGGATATCGAGACCACCCACTTTGTCCCCAGTTCCAGAAAATGAGACTCTACGAGCTGAGCTCGACCTCACTGGATTCTCATCCTCCCCCTGCTGTTCTTCATTTCCATCCAGGGCAGTTCTTACTGGAGATTCAAGATTCAAGAAACCCCCACAGATAACAAACAGTCTTTCCAAATAGGTAAGGAAACTGCTCCATAGCCGGATGCCAGGAACCGATCCAAATTGCTGTCATCCCTGTATCTGTTATCCCATCTAAATATTATGATCTCTATACTTGCTTTCTCTTTGACCAGACAAAAGGTTATTGTAGAAAATGGCCAGACAAATATGGGGGCTGCCCATATTGGTCTTTTCAGATATATATGCTAGGATCACAGACCAATCATTTCTTCTATCAACACTGCAAGACACTCTTCTTCTACATACAAGACCCATGGGATTCCAGGTGGGTGACAGGAATTGTTGATAAGCTCTACCACAAAAATCAGCCCAGTTCTCCAGTAAGTGCTATCCATATTCAGAGAAAATATATCTCAATTGCCCAACCCCCAGATATTGGAAAAGTAGGGGAGATAATCAAACACTCCTCCCAGGTCCCTACCTCTTTGATAGCACTCCTCATGAATGGCACTAACTTGTCATTTCACCCTTTACTTCAGACCTTGACCTTGGCGTACCAACTCCTTAATGTCACCAGGCCTGGTTGCTTTAAAGATTGCTGGTTATGCGTAGCCCCTGGAATCGACTCAAAATTGTCACTTACAGCCTCTCTGGTGATGCTGCCAAGTAACCTTACCTCATCTTTTGTCAGCTGTCCTGACTCTGATGTTGTCATGACTCCGTACCTTACCTCTATCCCTCTCTTTGACATAGCAAACTGTTTTAAGACCTCCAGGACACGTTCTGTAGGAACACTAAGCTCCCTAGACTGCGTAGAACCATAACCTTTGAGATATCATCTCTGCCACAATTCCCTGCCATCCAGAACACCACAAATCTTTGTAGCACTCAGGTATATCATTGCCTACCCACCAGCTGGTCAGGAGTTTGCACATTGGTACTCCTTTTCCCTGAACTGGGAGTAATCCAAGGAAATGAACCCCTGCCAATCCCAGTTATAGATATGATAGCTGCCCGACCTAAGAGGGCAGTTCAGGTTGTGCCACTCTTGGTCGCTACAGGAATAGCCATGGGTGTTGGTACTAGAGTTACAGGGATAAGGACTTCCATGACCCAATATGATACATTCACTTCCAAGTTTAAAAGCGATCTTCGAGGAATGACTGAAACTGCTTACTATTCCAGAAACAGATCAATTCTTTGGCAGCTGTGCTGTTTTAGAACCGATGAGGGCTAGATGTCCTGACAGCTAAAGAAGGCAGTCTTTGCCTGTTCCTTCAAGAAGAATGCTGTTTCTACGTCAACCAATTCGGGACAGTGAGAAATAAAATCCAGGAGCTATAGTCAAACATAAAGAATTTCAGGGATCGTGAAACTTCTAGTTCTGGGATCTTTGAAAACCCTTTATGGAAGTGGGTACTCCCTTTTGTAACGCCTTTCCTAGTCATCTTCCTGGTGTCATTGTTTGCTCCCTGCCTCATTAATCTTGTTTTTACATTCCTCCAATGGCAAATACAAAACATTTCTAACCAAACTATTAATCAGTTCCTGTTACAGGATTACCAACCACTGCCCATAGAAGAGTCATTGTCCACAGAGGTACCTGATGCGAACATTTTACCAAGTGAATCCTGATGGTGAAAGTCAGCTACACCCCAAAATTGATGACGCCTCTAGGCAGCAGGAAGCAGTTTAAGAGACATGGCACCCTCATTCCCTTTCACCATCCATTTCTCCCTCCTCTTTTTCCTTCTCTTTATAACAAGAAGGGAGGAATGTTGGAACCAGGACCTCTGAAACCTGTGACATCACATAGGCGACAGTGAGACCTGTACACCTGTTGTCAAGGCAACAGCCACCATATTTCCAGAATTCATCAGGCTCACCTTTACCTGTGACCAAGTCACCATCCGTGTATATAAGAGGAACGTCCTCTCCCCTCCCCCCTTCTATTTCCGCCGCCACATTTGTTCTTTCCCCTGTCAATCAATAAACCTCACGTGGAACTGTTTGGCCTGGTGTGGTCTTTCTGGAGCCGCCGCCACCCGCAGATCCCAACTGGGAGGATGGGGTGATAGTTGGTCTTCGTTACTCACTTGAGCATATTGAGAGGTGTCTAGGATTGGTGCTGTGCTCCTGTGTGTTGTGGGGTGGTTTGTTTCTACAGTGTACAGTGACTGGGAGAGACGTCCTTGCAGCTGCCCGTATAATAATTAAAGCACAGAACAGTGCACAGCCCTGCCTTCTGTGCTTTCTAAGCAAGCGCCATCTTTGCTGTGACTGCCATCTTCCACTGCCCTCTGACTCCAGCTTCTTCAGTCTTTTAACAGGAACTTGATGCCAGTGACCCAACTGACCGACCTCCAGTGTCAGACTGGAATGGTTGAGACCACTACTAGGTTCTCTGCCTCCGACATGCAGATTGACATTGTTGGACTGTTCAGCCTCCTATCAGAGCCTGTCCCTCTTCTACACAGACCCTTCTGTGGGCATCCAGCAGGCAGTGACAGCAGAGCCTGGCTCACTGTGGGAAGGCAGGGTGAGACCAAGGATGGACTTGGCTTCTGTTCATGTGGCATAACTCTCAGGGGAGACACCACCCACTTTATTTCAGAAAGACCCTATTATTGGTTCTTGTAAAATCATTCGTAACCGCTTCTTAGGATAAGCAGGGAGGAAAAGGTATTTTTTTAATATATCAGAATATTTACTTGGCATGCAATTTCCCTGTTTATAGCCCTGGCAGCAACCAGAGACACACCCCCTACTACAGTGGTTCTTGGCTAGCCCCTTTCTCAAATTCTCATAGATAGGAGAAATGTTGCCTTTTCTTGTGTGTGTGGTCCTTAAGAGACAGTGGATTCATGTACAAGACTATAAACAGTGGTTAGGAGTGTTCCTCTCATATGGTCAGCAGCATTTTGTTTTGTTTCTTAGCCAGAGTGGCCTAGAGCTTCATATGTAGCTAAGTGATTGTCCTGAATCCTTTGGAGCGCTGGGATTAGAGGAATGAAGCACACTGGCTGGAAATCTTTTCTAAAGAGATAAACTAAGATCATAAAGTGTTAGTACTTGCAGTAGTGACATATGAATCTGTAGTTAACTTCCTACAGTGCATGGTATGGAGCTAGAGTGGAGACAGGCATCCTCCTGTCCTACACCAAACTGTTGCCTCAGCACCCCCTCCCACCCTGTGTCATCCCTTGTCTCCATCTTTCTCTTTCACTGATGCGGTGACATTAACACCATGTTCAGGAGTAGAGATAACATGTTCAGGAGTAGAGATAACGGCACAAACTTCTTTGGAAACCATAAGAGAACAATACCAACATGCAAAGCACTGGCATTATTGCTCTTACTAACCATAGCAAAAGGTCGTACTAAAACTAACCTTAAGGACCTAGGCACGGTGGGACATCCTGGAACCTCTGTATCTGGGAGGCAGAGGCAGGATCACTGTAAATTCCAGGCTAGCCAGACCTCCATCATGTGATCCTGTTTCAAATTAAAAAAGGGGCTGGGGATATAGCTCAGTCGATGCCATGCTTGATGTGTTTATAAAAAGATAAAGAGATAGGGAATGTGTTCTATGGAGGGGTGGTGAGGTGTGGGGGGGAAGGGGATGTCTCAACAGGCCCATGCCAATGCATCCCTTCCCCCCTGAGGGACCAGCCATAGGACTGGTATAGTATAGAATAGTTTATTAAGGGCATGGGGAGGGGAGTTAAGAGAGTAGTAGAGGCAGAGAAAGGTAGAGAGGAGAGAGAGAGAGTAGAGAAATACAGGCTAGCCATGAGCACATGGAGAGAGGAGAAAAGGAATGGGAGCGGGGAGAGGGGAAGGGGACAGGGAGCAAGAATAGAAGAGCCCAAGAGAGCAAGAGAACAAGAGAGAGGAGGGGCAAGCAGCCCCCTTTATAGTGGGTCAGGCCTATCTGGCTGTTGTCAGGTAATTGTGAGGAGGAGCATAGCTGGCTACTGCCAGGTAACTATGGGGTGGAGCTTAGACAGAATGCTAAAAAAGAAAAAATTAGAAAGAGGTGACGGCGAAACAGGAATAAGGTTGTCATAACATCTGCCTACTTCCTGCTGGCTTTGGGGGCGATGTGTCTCTAGGGAAACTAGAAGAATGGGTATGGGGGATATTTGTCCAATCTTAGGACAGTTGACTGTTTCCTGCTGTCCAGGGTCTGTGGAGCCATCTGAGGACAGGTCAGAAGGAACAGGTCAGAAGGAACAGGTCCAGTAGAAGCTGTCTGTGTCTAGAGAAGCTGAGAGGAGGTTAGATCATCTGAAGGTTGCTTCTCTGGAGCTGTTCTGGATGTAGTAAGGCCTGGACTTGACAAGATGTTGAAACACATTATTATAGGTGTATAATAAGATTAAGTACGCATGGGAGAAAGAAAAATTTTTCTCTTAAGATGTACATTTGAAATCCAGAGGAATCCCACCCTCTGGAATAGGTAGTAAGTGGGAATTAACCGTGCTCACCTAGCATACACTAAGTCCTGAGTTTAGTCCGCAGCACCACATACATTGGGCAAGGGTGGCATAATATTGTAATTCTAACACTTGGGAGGTAGAGGCAGGAAAATTAGGACTTTGAGGTCATCCTCATCTCCATGGCAAGCTAGAGGCCAGCCTGGGCTATGTGAGGCCCCGTTAGAAAGAATGAAAGAAAGAATGAGAGAGAGAGAGAGAGAGAGAGAGAGAGAGAGAGAGATCTTAAATATTATACTGGTCTTAAATAAATCCCCCTGTAATTCCTAGTCAACCTCTGCAACCCCTCAGGGCTACACCATCATCTTTAAGATCTGATAAAGGGCTGGAGAGATGGCTCAGTGACTAAGAGCACTGCCTACTCATGTTTGTCCATCTTTCTTTCTTTCTTTCTTTCTTTCTTTCTTTCTTTCTTTCTTTCTTTCTTTCTTTCTTTCTTTCTTTCTTTCCACAGGGTCTTTTGTAGCCCAGGCTGGCCTCTAACTTGTAATGTAATGTAGCTAAAGACAACCTTGACTCCCGATCCTCATGCCTCCATTTCCCAAGTGTTAGGATTACAAACCTACCCCATCACACCTGGATTACACGGTGCTGGGGATTAAACACAATGCTTTGTGCATGTTAGGCAAACGATCAACTGAGCTACACACAAACACACACACACACCACATTCAGGTACAACATACAGACACACATACACACACACACCACCACCACCACCACCACACCACACACACACACACACACACACACACACACACACACACACACACCACCACACACACAAACACGCACACACTGGCCTCAGGGTGAGATCTAAGATAGTCTTTTTCCTGCCCAGTTCCCCTGCCTCTTGCAGTCAGAAATGCCGCCTCCCTCCAGAGTGGACCACGTGGTAAGGAGTCAGGACCTGGACAAGGGGTTCCACAGTTCTGGGCTGAATCTTTCTTTTGCCACTTACTAGTTTTGTCGTTATGTAGGGTAATTTTGTCCCTAGTTTGACACCTCTAAGATGAGGCAGTACCATCCACCTGTTGTGAGGATTCCGAGGACCCATGGGCATTCCCACTGGGCCTAAGAGATGGGAGCAACTGGGGTTTGCCTAGAATCCCTGCTGTGACTACAGAGAAAGACCTGGCAATATCCCAAGGAGTGTCTGGATTTGTGTGAAAGGCACCACGTACCGCGCGGCAGAATGACTGCAGGAGACCACGGGGGCTCTGTGAAGACAGCGACCAAGACACAGAGGAAGGGGATTCTGGGAAACTCCCGGAAGAAGTGGAGAGGGGTTAATTCCCAGCTGTTCCCAAGTACCGCAAACCAGTTTCGTCCAGTTTTGCTTTTGTGCGCTGCTCATTAACATTTGAAGGAAGAGTCTGAAGGGGAGCTGTGAGACTTTGGAGCCCTGCTGTGCGCTCAAGGGGAAAGGGAGGGGCTGCGAAGGGCAGGAAATGAAATTGCTTTGACATCAGCCTGTTGGTTTTTTGTTTGTTTTTTTTTTTTGTTGTTGTTTTGTTTTGTTTTGTTTTTTGAGTCTACATCAGCTACCAATCCTGAACTGTTCCTCTCTGGCTGAATCCAAAAGTTGTTATATTTACTAAGCCCAAGGGCCCGGGCTTGTCCAACTCAGAAAATGTAACAATTTTGGAATAAAAAGAATAACTACAATAAGCAAAGGCAACAAGGTGCTACCTTAGTCTCAGCACCTCATAGGAAGTGAAGGGTGCATTAGAAACAACAGGAGTCAGAAGTGGCTTAAAAAATTAGATGCCATATCTTAATGCAAATTACATGTGTGCAACACAACAATGTTTGTGTTAACAGAAGATAGCATGCTTTGTTTTCTTTTTCTTTTTTCATTTTTTCCACATTAAGAAAGGCTATTGATTTTTATTTCACTGAGTGAACAATTACATTTATTCCCCCCCGCCATGAACCCCCTAAGAGCAAACAGCTATGTTCCGTGTTTAGGTTTGAGTTTTGGAAAAATAGCCATGCACTGGCTAAGAGCCTATCTACCTGTCTTACCCAGCTCCTCTGAGAGCTGGAAAGTGTCTGGATTTCTCAGCACTAATGTCCAGTCACTGATGTTCCAGCCCAGTGTCTCCTAAGTGAACAGAACCTTAGCGAGGTGCAATGACTCTCCCCTGGATGCGAGGAATGTTAGTGTCTAACACTGGGACAGGTAGCTTTGAAGATCATTTAGGAAGCCTCTTTGTTCTCCCAGGACACCTCCTCCAGCTGTGCTCTTGGAGTCAAGGTCCGAACAGTAAAAGGGTTCGACCAAGTGGAAAGTAGCGGGCGGCATCTGCGGTTTATAGTGAAGGTGCGGAGTCCTGAGTAGTTCAGGGCCCATTGTGAAGCCTACGGAAAAGACCGGAGTGTGCCGGGGGAGGCAAGAGCCTCTCCCTACCCACGGGGCCGGCATCGTTTCCAAACTCTCCTTCTCTCCATCACCTCGACGTCTTTTTTTTTTTTTTTCATCTTTCCTGGGAGCAATCTCCCGCTAGTTTGAGTGTTAAACTGGGTGAAGGGTGGGCGCACACAGCAGCAGAGCCTAAGAAAATTAGCCTACACCCTCCAAGGGGTCAGCATGAGAAGCCAGAACAAACGCACCAGAAACAGTGAGTGAGGTCAGGAGGAGCCTGGGGAGCCGATGTGGGGAGCTTGGGATGAGGTCAGGACTCCATGGGACTGAAGTGCTTACTCAGCGCCCAGCGGGCTCTCCAAATAATCTTTAAAGCTGCCGCCGGCCTGGCAGGTGCTAAAGTCCCTCCTCCCTTGATGAGTCACAGGCCTCCAAAACCAGCTTTTTTTTAGGGCGGCTGAGATGCGACAGAATAACAAAGGCAGTGGAGCTACACTAGTTGGTAACTGGAATTACTGAGGAAAATTGCACTTAACTGATACCTTCACGGCTTTTGAGCTCTCTGTCCTTGGGACAATTAGCTTATCTGCACCTCCCCCGGGTTACTCTTCCATCAGTCAGATAAAGATCATCACCATCTCAAACACCTCAGAAAGAATCAGCAGCTTAAGAAAGGTGCATATTCTGGTAAGGAAACACACACCACCATGGGCACACAGAGAAGGAGAGTGGGAACTTAGAAAGCCCATATAGTCAGTTTCTTCTCACAGCCTGGGGAAGGGGGAAGCTCTCTGAAGAGTTTTCCTCCCCTAACTCAGAGATGGTCAGTTTGAAGAAAGATAGGATGGTTGATTGGCCCACAATGGTTGGTAGCCTGTTGGGACCCGACCTTGAATTTGGTTAGCCAGCTGGTAGGAGACAAAGGCCTACAGGCCTTTGTTTTAAGCTACCAGCATTTTGTCTCAGCTCAGGGGGTGAGGAAGAAGACAGCCATCTTGGAACTTCAACACCTTTAGTACCTTCCACATGAAGGCCCCTCTCCCTGCCTGTCTGCTTGCAAAGGACCCTAGCTACTAATCTCTCAATGGGCTTAGTTCTGAGATTATTGTTCAGATGACAAGAGCTAATACTTGTAGAGTGCTTAGGATAGTGTTTGGCATAAAATTTCATCCAAGTGAAAACTGATAGATTATTTCTTTCTCGGTGAAATGAGCCAATTCAAACCAGATTAGGTTATATTAAATGCAGGTTGATTGGGATGATGCTTGTTGAGTTCAGAGTTCACTGGCCCAAGGACCAAGGCCAGGGACAGGAGAGAGAAAAAGAGAAAAGGCACTCTAGTAGAGAGAGATGGGGGGTGGGGGTGGGGGACAGGGAGAGGGAGAGAGAGAGTGAAAGAGCAAAATGTCTCGTCTGGATTATATAGGGAAGAACCTGGGAGAAAGGGCAGCCCAGCCTCTGGGCTGGAAAGTTCAGAGTTGGAGCAGGATATACCAGGTAAGGACTGGGGAATGCTGGGAAATCCTGGAGGTCAGGTCTGCTTTGACATGTGAAATATGCACCTCACTCCCTTGCCCTTGAGTCCGAGACCAAACAAAAATTTAAGAACTAGAGTTACTTTATTAATGGATGTTTGAGACTCCATATAAACCCCAGAAAAAAGGGCTCTGTCTGCATTTATCCCTAATGGTGGACCAGTACTACTTTTGTTTTGCTTTTGAGACAGGGTCTCATTTAGCCCAGGCTGGCCTCTGACTTGCTCTGCAGCTGAGGTTGGCCTTGGGCTTCTACATACTGGGTGCTGGGATTTCAGTGTACCCCAGCACTTCTGGTCTATGCAGGCCTGGGGATTGAGCTTCCTATGTGGCAGGAAGCACTCTACCAGTGAGATACATCTCCAACCCTCAACTGTTTTCATTGGAATAAACAGACAGAAGGAACCTCCCAAGTCGACCCTACACTCAGGCTCTAGCCACTGTGGAGGAGAAGGTAAAGCCAGACTGCACAAGGATCAAAGGAGCTTGTAAAGCTATTATTTGGGGTTTTCTATGTCTCCCTTGTTCCTGAATAGTGACACAGAGACCTTTATATTTATTAATAAGCTTCAAGCACTAGATCTAGGCAGATGCTCATCTATTCTAATCCAGCTATGCTGGCCCCTTCCCAGCCAAGTGCCCCCTTACCCGCCATTTTAGTCTGCCCATAGCTGGTCTTGCCCCATCCGTGCCCTCGTGGTAACTCTCCTCCAGACTCTCTCCACGTGACCCCTCACTGAGAATTAAGTCCTGCCTTAATTCTTCTGCCCAGCTACAGGCTGATCAGCTCTTTATTAACCAACCAGGGGTGAAGGAGAACAATTTTTACACAACACTGAGACAGGAGATGCTTGCCAGTGCCAATGTCTGGACTGCAGCCAGATCTCCGGGCACAGAAGTCAGCATCTGAATAGACAATGCACACAACCATCCCAGGGAATGCTGTGCTGTGACACAGGCCTGCCTTCGGACCCACCTCAGGTGTGAGTCAAGTGTGGCTTTGATCTGCTGTCACATGTGCCTGGGAGAAGACCTGCCACTGAGTGAAGGACTGCAGCAGTTTGTGTTACTCAGCCTCCCTCCCAGCCTCTCCCACACCTGGTCCAGCACAGGCCAGGCTGGACGTCTCTCCTTCACAGTGCCCTCCCTGGCCCAAGGCTTTTTACTGGACCTGTTGACATCCCTTCCCCTGCCCCTCTAACAGGGTGAGCCTGTGTTTTACACTTGTGATGTCCTGTTACTCACTGACTGGGATAGTCTGAGATGGGAAGTTTTCTCCACAGTACTTAGCCCTGGTGGAGAATACTAACAACACTCCACTGATTTTTTTAAGATTTCCTCCATTTCCACACATGTTAAAGGAAAAAAAGAAAACAAAAAAAGAAAAAAAAGAAACAAC
This sequence comes from Tokudaia tokunoshimensis, assembly GCA_036184795.1. NCBI lineage: Eukaryota > Metazoa > Chordata > Mammalia > Rodentia > Muridae > Tokudaia > Tokudaia tokunoshimensis. Next base: position 23,293,539 of record BTHU01000009.1, read on the forward strand.
AGCAATTTGCATTTATATATAGAAAAAAGCCACTAGGACCACATTCAATTGAAACAAGACAAAAAGCAACCAGAAGGGAAGGTCCACTCCAGCAGCGTTCATCCTCACACTCACTCTTTACCTCATCTAGCCTAGCTGGGTCACATGTGGACTAGCCGGGTCACATGTGTGCCAGTCCCAGGGCCCCTCAAGGGCAGCATTCTGTAAGCTTCCCTCCTCTCTGGTACACAGTTGTCTGCACCTCCGCAGGCTCCTCTCTCCCTTACCTGCTCCTACGACTTGATGTTAAGATTATCTTCCCTCTGCAACCCTCTCTCTTCCAGAATCCTCCTGCCTCAGCTTTCAAAGTGCTGGTGTTCTAGCTACAAGCCAGCACACACAGCTGCCAGTTCCATTTCTTTACTTCACACTGGGCTGTCTGTTCTTACCATGTCTTCCTCTTCTCATTTGACTGCCTGCCCACTACTCCACCTAAACAGTCTCTATGCCCACTACTCCACCTAAACAGTCTATATGCCCACTATTCCACCTAAACAGTCTCTATGCCCACTACTCCACCTAAACAGGCTCTATGCCCACTACTCCACCTAAACAGTCTATATGCACACTACTCCACCTAAACAGTCTCTATGCCCACTACTCCACCTAAACAGTCTATATGCACACTACTCCACCTAAACAATCTCTATGCCCACTACTCTACCTAAACAGTCTATATGCACACTACTCCACCTAAACAGTCTCTATGCCCACTACTCCACCTAAAGAGTCTATATGCCCACTACTCCACCTAAACAGGCTCTATGCCCACTACTCCACCTAAACAATCTCTATGCACACTACTCCACCTAAACAGTCTCTATGCCCACTATTCCACCTAAACAGTCTCTATGCACACTACTCCACCTAAACAGTCTATATGCCCACTACTCCACCTAAACAGTCTCTATGCCCACTACTCCACCTAAACAGTCTATATGCCCACTACTCCACCTAAACAGTCTCTATGCCTACTACTCCACCTAAACAGGCTCTATGCCCACTACTCCACCTAACAATCTATATGCACACTACTCCACCTAAAGAGTCTCTATGCCCACTACTCCACCTGAACAGTCTCTATGCCCACTACTCCACCTAAACAGTCTCTAAGCCCACTATTCCACCTAAACAGTCTCTATGCCCACTACTCCACCTAAACAGTCTCTATGCCCACTACTCCACCTAAACAGTCTCTATGCCCACTACTCCACCTAAACAGTCTCTATGCCCACTACTCCACCTAAACAGTCTATATGCCCACTACTCCACCTAAACAGTCTATATGCCCACTACTCCACCTAAACAGTCTATATGCACACTACTCCACCTAAACAGTCTCTTTGCCCACTACTCCACCTAAACAGTCTCTATGCCCACTACTCCACCTAAACAGTCTCTATGCCCACTACTCCACCTAAACAGTCTCTATGCCCACTACTCCACCTAAACAGTCTCTATGCCCACTACTCCACCTAAATAGTCTCTATGCCCACTACTCCACCTAAACAGTCTATATGCCCACTACTCCACCTAAACAGTGTCTATGCCCACTACTCCACCTAAACAGTCTATATGCCCACTACTCCACCTAAACAGTCTCTATGCCCACTACTCCACCTAAACAGTCTCTATGCCCACTACTCCACCTAAACAGTCTCTATGCCCACTACTCCACCTAAACAGTCTCTATGCCCACTACTCCACCTAAACAGTCTATATGCCCACTACTCCACCTAAACAGTCTCTATGCCCACTACTCCACCTAAACAGTCTATATGTCCACTGCTCCACCTAAACAGTCTCTATGCACACTACTCCACCTAAACAGTCTATATGCCCACTACTCCACCTAAACAGGCTCTATGCCCACTACTCCACCTAAACAGTCTCTATGCCCACTACTCCACCTAAACAGTCTCTATGCCCACTACTCCACCTAAACAGTCTCTATGCCCACTACTCCACCTAAATAGTCTCTATGCCCACTACTCCACCTAAACAGTCTCTATGCACACTACTCCACCTAAACAGTCTCTATGCCCACTACTCCACCTAAACAGTCTCTATGCACACTACTCCACCTAAACAGTCTATATGCACACTACTCCACCTAAACAGTCTATATGCCCACTACTCGACCTAAACAGTCTCTATGCATACTACACCACCTAAACAGTCTCTATGCCCACTACTCCACCTAAACAGTCTCTATGCCCACTACTCCACCTAAACAGGCTCTATGCCCACTACTCCACCTAAACCGTCTATATGCCCACTACTCCACCTAAACCGTCTATATGCCCACTACTCCACCTAAACAGTCTCTATGCCCACTACTCCACCTAAACCGTCTCTATGCCCACTACTCCACCTAAACAGTCTCTATGCCCACTACTCCACCTAAACAGTCTCTATGCCCACTACTCCACCTAAACAGTCTCTATGCCCACTACTCCACCTAAACAGTCTATATGCCCACTACTCCACCTAAACAGTCTCTATGCCCACTACTCCACCTAAACAGTCTATATGTCCACTGCTCCACCTAAACATTCTCTATGCACACTACTCCACCTAAACAGTCTATATGCCCACTACTCCACCTGAACAGGCTCTATGCCCACTACTCCACCTAAACAGTCTCTATGCACACTACTCCACCTAAACAGTCTCTATGCCCACTATTCCACCTAAACAGTCTCTATGCACACTACTCCACCTAAACAGTCTATATGCCCACTACTCCACCTAAACAGTCTATATGCCCACTACTCCACCTAAACAGTCTATATGCCCACTACTCCACCTAAACAGTCTCTATGCCCACTACTCCACCTAAACAGTCTATATGCCCACTACTCCACCTAAACAGTGTCTATGCCCACTACTCCACCTAAACAGTCTATATGCCCACTACTCCACCTAAACAGTCTCTATGCCCACTACTCCACCTAAACAGTCTCTATGCCCACTACTCCACCTAAACAGTCTCTATGCCCACTACTCCACCTAAACAGTCTCTATGCCCACTACTCCACCTAAACAGTCTCTATGCCCACTACTCCACCTAAACAGTCTCTATGCCCACTACTCCACCTAAACAGTCTCTATGCCCACTACTCCACCTAAACAGTCTCTATGTCCACTGCTCCACCTAAACAGTCTCTATGCACACTGCTCCACCTAAACAGTCTATATGCCCACTACTCCACCTAAACAGTCTCTATGCCCACTACTCCACCTAAACAGTCTATATGCCCACTACTCCACCTAAACAGTCTCTATGCCCACTACTCCACCTAAACAGTCTCTATGCCCACTACTCCACCTAAATAGTCTCTATGCCCACTACTCCACCTAAACAGTCTCTATGCCCACTACTCCACCTAAACAGTCTATATGCACACTACTCCACCTAAACAGTCTCTATGCCCACTACTCCACCTAAACAGTCTCTATGCATACTACTCCACCTAAACAGTCTCTATGCCCACTACTCCACCTAAACAGTCTCTTTGCCCACTACTCCACCTAAACAGTCTATATGCCACTACTCCACCTAAACAGTCTCTATGCCCACTACTCCACCTAAATAGTCTCTATGCCCACTACTCCACCTAAACAGTCTCTATGCCCACTACTCCACCTAAACAGTCTCTATGCCCACTACTCCACCTAAACAGTCTATATGCCCACTACTCCACCTAAACAGTGTCTATGCCCACTACTCCACCTAAACAGTCTCTATGCCCACTACTCCACCTAAACAGTCTCTATGCCCACTACTCCACCTAAACAGGCTCTATGCCCACTACTCCACCTAAACAGTCTCTATGCCCACTACTCCACCTAAACAGTCTCTATGCCCACTACTCCACCTAAACAGTCTATATGCCCACTGCTCCACCTAAACAGTCTCTATGCCCACTACTCCACCTAAACAGTCTCTATGTCCACTGCTCCACCTAAACAGTCTCTATGCCCACTGCTCCACCTAAACAGTCTATATGCCCACTACTCCACCTAAACAGGCTCTATGCCCACTACTCCACCTAAACAGTCTCTATGCCCACTACTCCACCTAAACAGTCTCTATGCCCACTACTCCACCTAAACAGTCTCTATGCACACTACTCCACCTAAATAGTCTCTATGCCCACTACTCCACCTAAACAGTCTCTATGCCCACTACTCCACCTAAACAGTCTATATGCACACTACTCCACCTAAACAGTCTATATGCCCACTACTCCACCTAAACAGTCTCTATGCATACTACTCCACCTAAACAGTCTCTATGCCCACTACTCCACCTAAACAGTCTCTATGCCCACTACTCCACCTAAACAGTCTCTATGCCCACTACTCCACCTAAACAGGCTCTATGCCCACTACTCCACCTAAACCGTCTATATGCCCACTACTCCACCTAAACCGTCTCTATGCCCACTACTCCACCTAAACAGTCTCTATGCCCACTATTCCACCTAAACAGTCTCTATGCACACTACTCCACCTAAACAGTCTATATGCCCACTACTCCACCTAAACAGTCTATATGCCCACTACTCCACCTAAACAGTCTCTATGCCCACTACTCCACCTAAACAGGCTCTATGCCCACTACTCCACCTAACAATCTATATGCACACTACTCCACCTAAAGAGTCTCTATGCCCACTACTCCACCTGAACAGTCTCTATGCCCACTACTCCACCTAAACAGTCTCTATGCCCACTACTCCACCTAAACAGTCTCTATGCCCACTACTCCACCTAAACAGTCTCTATGCCCACTACTCCACCTAAACAGTCTATATGCCCACTACTCCACCTAAACAGTCTATATGCCCACTACTCCACCTAAACAGTCTATATGCACACTACTCCACTTAAACAGTCTCTTTGCCCACTACTCCACCTAAACAGTCTCTATGCCCACTACTCCACCTAAACAGTCTCTATGCCCACTACTCCACCTAAACAGTCTCTATGCCCACTACTCCACCTAAACAGTCTCTATGCCCACTACTCCACCTAAATAGTCTCTATGCCCACTACTCCACCTAAACAGTCTATATGCCCACTACTCCACCTAAACAGTGTCTATGCCCACTACTCCACCTAAACAGTCTATATGCCCACTACTCCACCTAAACAGTCTCTATGCCCACTACTCCACCTAAACAGTCTCTATGCCCACTACTCCACCTAAACAGTCTCTATGCCCACTACTCCACCTAAACAGTCTCTATGCCCACTACTCCACCTAAACAGTCTCTATGCCCACTACTCCACCTAAACAGTCTATATGCCCACTACTCCACCTAAACAGTCTCTATGCATACTACACCACCTAAACAGTCTCTATGCCCACTACTCCACCTAAACAGTCTCTATGCCCACTACTCCACCTAAACAGTCTCTATGCCCACTACTCCACCTAAACAGGCTCTATGCCCACTACTCCACCTAAACACTCTCTATGCCCACTACTCCACCTAAACCGTCTCTATGCCCACTACTCCACCTAAATAGTCTCTATGCCCACTACTCCACCTAAACCGTCTCTATGCCCACTACTCCACCTAAACAGTCTCTATGCCCACTACTCCACCTAAACAGTCTCTATGCCCACTACTCCACCTAAACAGTCTCTATGCCCACTACTCCACCTCAACAGTCTATATGCCCACTACTCCACCTAAACAGTCTCTATGCCCACTACTCCACCTAAACAGTCTATATGTCCACTGCTCCACCTAAACAGTCTCTATGCACACTACTCCACCTAAACAGTCTATATGCCCACTACTCCACCTGAACAGGCTCTATGCCCACTACTCCACCTAAACAGTCTCTATGCACACTACTCCACCTAAATAGTCTCTATGCCCACTACTCCACCTAAACAGTCTCTATGCCCACTACTCCACCTAAACAGTCTATATGCACACTACTCCACCTAAACCGTCTATATGCCCACTACTCCACCTAAACAGTCTCTATGCATACTACTCCACCTAAACAGTCTATATGCCCACTACTCCACCTAAACAGTCTCTATGCCCACTACTCCACCTAAACAGTCTCTATGCCCACTACTCCACCTAAACAGGCTCTATGCCCACTACTCCACCTAAACCGTCTATATGCCCACTACTCCACCTAAACCGTCTATATGCCCACTACTCCACCTAAACAGGCTCTATGCCCACTACTCCACCTAAACAGTCTGTATGCCCACTACTCCACCTAAACAGTCTATATGCCCACTACTCCACCTAAACAGTCTATATGCCCACTATTCCACCTAAACAGTCTATATGCCCACTACTCCACCTAAACAGTCTCTATGCCCACTACTCCACCTAAACAGGCTCTATGCCCACTACTCCACCTAAACAATCTATATGCACACTACTCCACCTAAAGAGTCTCTATGCCCACTACTCCACCTGAACAGTCTCTATGCCCACTACTCCACCTAAACAGTCTCTATGCCCACTACTCCACCTAAACAGTCTCTATGCCCACTACTCCACCTAAACAGTCTCTATGCCCACTACTCCACCTAAACAGTCTATATGCCCACTACTCCACCTAAACAGTCTCTATGCCCACTACTCCACCTAAACAGTCTCTATGCCCACTACTCCACCTAAATAGTCTATATGCCCACTACTCCACCTAAACAGTCTCTATGCACACTACTCCACCTAAACAGTCTCTATGCCCACTACTCCACCTAAACAGGCTCTATGCCTACTACTCCACCTAAACAATCTCTATGCACACTACTCCACCTAAACAGTCTCTATGCCCACTACTCCACCTAAACAGGCTCTATGCCCACTACTCCACCTAAACAGTGTCTATGCCCACTACTCCACCTAAACAGTCTCTATGCCCACTACTCCACCTAAACAGGCTCCGTCAAGGTCTCCATCAGCTTCCGGTCCCCGCCTTAGCTGGATTACTCCTCAGCAGGCTCCTTTACAGTGCACTGAGAAGCCTAGAGGAATAGTTCTCACCTCAGCTTGCCAAAGAGGCTGTCTCCAATTCATAAAGGGAGTTACTTTCCCTAACTTCAATAACAATTGTCCTCAGCTCTGATCTTTCCCCCAAGGAAAGGTAAGAAGTTCTCTATTTTTCCAGGTAGAGTTAGCTAAAAACCTGGGAACTCAAATTGCCTTTCACCATTGACTTTCTCTCACCCATGGCCCAGAAAAGAATGTCTTCTAGCAATTTCTTCTTGCTCCCACCTTGGTCCAAAGCACTATTCACTCTTAGCCAGGCTAGTACAGTGGCCTCCTGACTGGCTTCTCCTTCCTTCCTCCCTATTCAGTCAGTTATTAGTTTTACTCATGTGCATGCATGTGCACCCTATGTACACAGGTTCCCACGGAGGTGTCAGACCCCCTAAAACTGGAATTTACTAATGGTGGTAAGCCACCTGATATGCATGTGCTGGGGATTAAATCAGGGTCCTCTGCAAGGGCACTCACAAGTGTTCTTTAACCCCCTAGCCACCTCTCCTCAGTCTTGCTGTGCAGTTTAAGCTGGTCTTGAGCTCTCAATCCCCCTGCCTCATCCTCTTGTGTGGACACTTGCCCGCACGTCCAGCTCTGCACACTTCTTAGGTCATCGATGAGCTGGTGTGGCGCACGCGCACCTGTGTCCCCGCTTGTACCTCACTCAGGCTTGCGCTAGGACTGTGAGGCACTTGAAGGCAGTGCCTTGCTCATCTGTCTGTCCTCGGCCTCCGACAACACCTCCCACACTGCAGGTGCTCAAAACACATTTGGTGGTTGACTGCCTGGAGGCTCTATTGTTGACAGACTGAGTTTTTCATATTTTCCCAAGGCTCACTAAATTAATACCCTTAATTTACACACACACACACACACACACACACACACACACACCACGTGTGTGCACACGCGCACACACGTCATGTACATGCCACACACATATACACATAGCACACACTCACATATGCATACTACAGTATACACATGCAGGTAAGCAAAATATTCCAGCACAATAAACATTTATTGTCAACTTACAGTGTCCTGATACTATACCAAGAGGTTGACAGAAGTGAGTTGATGTTAATTCACAATTCAAAGTCCACCAAACATCATCTTTTTTTTAAAGATTTATTTATTATATATGAGTACACTGTAGCTGTCTTCAGACACACCAGAAGAGGGCATCATATTTATTACAGATGGTTGTGAGCTACCATGTGGTTACTGGAATTTGAACTTAGGACCTCTGGAAGAACAGTCAGTGCTCTTAGCCACTGAGCCATCTCTCCAGCCCTGACCATCTTCTTTACTAGACCTCTCTTTATAACTTCAAGAGCTGTACATCTTTCCTCATGTTTGGAGGCACAGCCTGGAGGGAGGGGTCCTGAGAGAAGCAGGAAAGTACTAGATATGGTTATGTGAGGGCTAGGCTGACTGCCAGGCTCACGCCCAGGTTTCTCACTTACCAGTGACCTGGCCTTGGCCAAGTGACCTTCTTTCTAGCTTTGAACATTTTCCTTCTCACATAGGCAGCAGCAAGACTGAAAATAATTTCCCTCTGAGGGTTTTCGGGAAGAATAATGGAGACAGCACATCTCAGGCACAGAACATGTCAATAAATCACAGTTGCCATTGGAATCACCATCTCAGGTCTTGCCTTTGACGGTATACCCCGCTTTATGAAGTGTTTTGTGTTACCTAAATCTGTTGGATCTGTACATTGTCCCCTAAATTATGGTACAGGTCAACTGGAAGGTATGGGTCACTGCAGGCTAGAATACCTAGGGAGGAATGGAAATGTTCCAGACATGTAAGTATTAATTCATAGGTATCGTTGTCTATATTGTTTGTTTATTATTTTACTATTTGGCAGGTATTTTGAGCCTTTTATCAAGGAAGATTAGGAGGGAGCAACAGATATTTGATACATGATCCCATGTCTGTAGGCAGCAGGGCTGGCAGGTGCGAGAAAGTGTGCTGTGTAGACTGGATCAGAAGAACTCTTTATTGCAGAGCTCCCAATCTCTTTCCTAGACAGTGGAAGGAGGGACTTGGAAGTGGTGTTCTCTAGAGCAGACACCTACACAAAGCCTTGACCTCTGCCATTAGTGCTGATTCTCTCTCTAGATGGATTTCCCTGGGTAATTAGTGGCAGAGCGTGAAGGGTGGTAATAGCTATTCCACTGAGGGTTGTTGTGAGCATTAAATAAGCACTTAGAACCAGCAGGGGCTCCTTATGCCTGATGACTATTGTTTTAGAGGGAAGTCCTTTGTCATTTGTTCCAGCTCCAGAGCAGGTCTTGGAAGAAGGGCTGCCATGAGTTCAACTTTTCCAGGCCAGTCCCGGACTCATGAGTGTCATGTGGAGCTTTTATAATTATAGTCTTAAGAAAGCTTCCAGAGGGCTGTGTATATTTGTGCTGATTGGTTTTTTGTCAAGTTAGCACAATCTAGGGCCAGCTAGGAAGAGGCAGCCTCGGTTGAGAAAATGCCACCATCTGATTGCCTGTAAGCAAGTCCGTGGGTCATTTTCTTGATTAATGATTGATGTAGGAGGATCTGGTCCTTGGCGGGAGGGGCCATTCCTGGGCAGGTGATTCTGGGGGTTGAGCAAGCCATAAAGAGCAAGGCGTAAGCAGCAGCCCTCTGTGGTATCTGCTTCCATTCCTGTCTTGAGTTCCTGCCCTGACTTCCTTTGATGACGGACTGTGCTGTGGTGTGTTAGTGTAAGTGAAACAAACCCTCTTCTTCCCATGATGCTTTTGGTCACATTGTCTTATCACAGCAATAGAAAGCAGACTATGACAATACGCTTTCCAAACGAAGCAGAAGCTCCAACACTAGACTTTCTTCCTATTACTTCTTGCTACAACCATTTTATTTACAATTTTCAAATTATTGGAATTTTAGAGCTACAAGAGATCTTGAGTCTGGACCACTAAGAGATGATAAAATGTCTGATGGAGACATTTGAGTCAGACTGAAGGTGGGTGGGAAACCTGACACTCTTACCAGTGAGAAAATGACTGGGACTCTATTATACTCTAGTGCCTTGTTCCATGTGGGGGCTTGTTAGATAGGCATACTAGAGCCTTCCCCAAACCTAATAAATCAGATCAGAATAAAGATCCTAATGACTAAGGATGATGAACATCTCTTTAGGTGCTTCTCAGCCATTAGATATTCTTCAGGTGAGAACTCTTTGTTTAGCTCTGTACCCCATTTTTTTAATAGGGTTACTTGCCTCTCTGGAGTTTAACTTCTTGAGTTCTTTGTATATATTGGATATTAGCCCTCTGTCGGAAGTAAGGTTGGTAAAGATCATTTCCCAGTTAGTTGGTTGCCGCTTTGTCTTTTTGACAGTGTCTTTTGCCTTGCAAAAAGTTTGTAATTTAATGAGGTCCCATTTGTCTATTCTTGATCTTAGAGCATAAGCTATTGGAGTTCTGTTCAGGAAATTCTCCCCTGTGCCCATATGTTCAAGGTTCTTCCCTAGTTTCCCTTCTATTAGTTTCAGTGTGTCTGGTTTTATGTGGAGATCTTTGATCCACTTAGAATTGAGCTTAGTGCAAGGAGATAAGAATGGGTCAATTTGCATTCTTCTGCATGTTGACCTCCAGCTGAGCCAGCACCATTTGTTGAAAAGGCTATCTTTTTTCCACTGGATGGTTTTAGCTCCTTTGTCAAAGATCAAGTGACCATAGGAGTGTGGATTCATTTCTGGGTCTTCAATTCTGTTCCATTGAAGAGATGTTCATCATCCTTAGTCATTAGGGAAATGCAAATCAAAACAACCCTGAGATTCCATCTCACACCAGTCAGGATGGCTAAGATCAAAAACACAGGAGACAGCAGTTGTTGGCGAGGATGTGGAGAAAGAGGAACACTCCTCCACTGCTGGTGGAATTGCAGGCTGGTACAACCACTCTGGAAAGCAGTCTGGCGGTTCCTCAGAAAACTGGGCATGACACTCCCGGAGGATCCGGCTATACCACTCCTGGGCATATACCCAGAGGCTTTACCTGCATGCAATAAGGACACATGCTCCACTATGTTCATAGCAGCCTTATTTATAATAGCCAGAAGCTGGAAAGAACCCAGATGTCCCTCAACGGAGGAATGGATTCAGAAGATGTGGTATATCTACACAATGGAATACTACTCTGCAATTAAAAACAATGAATTCACGAAATTCCTAGGCAAATGGTCAGATCTTGAAAATATCATCCTTAGTGAGGTAACCCAATCACAAAAGAACACACATGGTATGCAGTCACTGATAAGGGGATATTGACCCAGAATCTCGGAATACCCTAGACACAATCCGCATATCAATAGATTTCTAAGAAGATGGAAGGAGAGACCCCTGGTCCTGGAAAGACTGGATGTAGGGGAACGCCAGGACAGAGTAACAAGAGGGGGTTGAATGGAGAAAAGAGGGAGGGAAGAGGGCTTATGGGACTTTCGGGGAGGGAGGAAACGGGAAAGGGGAAGTGATTTGGAATGTAAATTAAAAAAATAAAATAAAATAAATAATAAAAAAAAAGAATAAAGATCCATGGGTGAATCACATGCTTTGAAAAGCTACCATCAACCTTCTAGTCTATAGAATGAAATAAAATGGGAAGAGAGAACCTCAGCTTCACACCCAGTAGAGGGTCCATGTAGTGACATTTTTGAGAATTCTGGAGTTTTCATTTCTTTAAAAAACACAGAAATATAAGAATGTGCTTTTCTTTTAATCCCAGGTGTAGGGATGTGGAACTGTTTCACAATGTCCAGAGCAGCTGACTATGATTTGTCTGGTGCTCTAGCAGAGGCGTGGTTTTGCCAGCTGCAGATAGTTTTTGTAACTGATGTTTGGATATCTGGGAACTTTTCAAAGGGTACATAAATGTGAGGGTCCTGAGAGACAAGGTGGGCTGAGTTAGTTGTTTAGGGAGGTTGGTTGAGGTTTGCCGTGGTCAAAGAAGAAACAAAAGGAAAGAAATAAGATTCGAGGATCTCTTTCCCCTCTGTCCTTGTTTCTCTCCTATCTAGTGTGAGGGGGTGAAATGGAGGTATGGTTACTTTTGTGTCGCTTGAGAGAATGCCTGGTGGAAGCTACTCTTGTAAGGAAAGATTTATTTGGTTATGTTGTCAGAGGCTTCCAGCAGTCTGTTATGGCAGGGAAGTCACGGCCATTTATGATGATAGAGGTGTGTCTGAGGCTGTTCACACCAATACAGACCAGAAAACAGACAGACTAGAAAGAGGACCAGGTATAACCTTCAAAACCCACTCCTATTGACTTCTGCCAGCCAGGCTCTACCTTCTAAATATTTGACAGTCAGGTTGGACTGACTGTCCAGGTTTTTCAAACATGTCCTTGTAGAGGAGAATTTCAGATTCAAAAATGCCAGAGTTATTGGGTATCTCTTTTCTCTATTACTCTCAGCCTCTTTCTTCCTCAATGTGGATCTAAGTGCTTCATAATTGCCTGACTGTCTTGTCTCCTCATCACAATGAGGATCTCCAGGTGAGGTCATATTCATGATGTCCATTTCGGTATGCTCAACCTGCCGTGGAGTATCACACAGTGAGTGACCGAATACATGAACCAGACTCATAACTATGCCCTACTCATTTTCTGTGTAGGTGGACATACTGTTTTATGTGTTCAATAAATCAAGGAGTTCTTTACTTGATAGATGAAGGCATTGATTGTCAAATCAATAACTTAGCAGACACCAATATATACATAATATCAGTCTCCATGTATAAGTCTCTTCAGTCTTCCCTGATGATACCTTTGAACATCACCCATATATAACAGCTTCCAGAAGAGAGTCTGGAAGATTCTCTTGGTTGGTGATGGACTGTCTGCTTTCATTTTTTAAAACTAACATAGAACTAATTCATTTGCAAAATGGGTGTTTGTGAGGGTGATTTTATTCATAGACTCCAATTTTTATATTGCAAATTTTTTAGGTAGTCCTGTCTCTTAGAATAGCTACCACAAGTAGCTAAATAACTCATCTATGGAGTCAGCATTGCCTCTCAATATTTTATCTATCTTTAAGTTGCTCTGATTTGCTTGGTCTAGGCTCTGTTATTTAGAACTGTGTTAATTATATACAAACTTAAACAATGTTAACCCATGTATGGACTCAGACAGCATCAAGAACTCTAGTGCTAGTAAAGTTCATTATCCACTTAAGGCCAACATGGTGCACTTCAAGAAAGTGATGCTTCTAGCTCTTTGTTATATACCTGGTACTGTGGAGTTTTTACCGCTGCATCATATTGTTTTATTCTATTGGATTTCTGAGAATGAATGTTAAACATGATTTGCTTCTCTTTTTGTTTGTTTTTCCTATTCCTTATAGGACACAGCAGGGAAAGGGTGGATAGAAAACTCAGGAGGGCAGAAAAGAGAACCTCTGGGAAAAGAGAGGAAGGAGCAGAGGGAATAGAAGGCAGGTGGGAATGAAGGGAAGAATCTGAATGAGAAAGGAGAACACAAGAGAAAGATTGGAGAAGGTCAGACCACAGAGATGGCGGCAGAGACAGTGCTTGCTGTCCAGCTCCGGGACATGAGTTCAATCCCAGAGCTCACTGGTAGAAGAGAGAACATCCCCAAAGTGTCTTCTGATACAAGTGTCCACATGTATACTATCATGTCACACATGCATATCTGCACACTCACATGTGCACATACATACACACTTAAGGTTAAAAATAGAAAGTACAATGGGTATGATTCTATTTTTTAAAAAGGCAAACCTTGTTGCTATTGCGTTGACAGGGTGACTGTAGCTTTGGCTGGTCTTGAACCCCTGGTCCCTGGCTTCCTCCTCTTCAGGGATGGGATCACAGGTGTGAATCACACCTAGCAGAAGCTCACTCTTAGGTCATGATGTAGCAATGTACAATCCACATAACAAAGACTGGACGGATGTACTAGACCACAGCAGCTGCACCTGTGGGATATTAGATGACTGCCCTCTATTCTTTGCTGCTGTGGGAACTGGTGGTTCAATAGAGTGGGCCGGGGAATGCGTTTCTCAGGAGGAACTGGGTGGGGTTGGATGACTTGCTTGGGCCTGTGGAATGTGCTGGAATTCACAGTACACTTATTTCAGAGGAAGCCATGAAGAGACATCCGGTTTTCTGCTCACCCTTTTACATTCCTGTGATCTTCCATGAGAAAAACTATCTCTCGGGAGCTTCCAGCCTGAGGAAAGAGAGAAAACATGCTGCACTGTCTAACCTAACCCACAGCCCGGACCCCAGCCCAGCTGAGCCTCAGAGCTGCGGCAGGCCCGAGGGCCTCTGATAGATCATAGCATTTGTTGCTGAGAGCTGAAGAACTTGGTTGTTAGGCAGTAAAAACCCATTTGCTGTGATCACTTCTGGGTGTTAAGATCGCTGATCTTTCTCAGGCATGTTTGTGTTTTCTGGGTGTATTTGAAAGAATGGTGTGAGAACACATTGCTCCATCGTTCCTTACAGTGATACACTAGCAAACCCATCGGAGTTGCCCTTGCAGAGGGCAGAAGCCGGAAACCTGCAGCTGAGACGTATTTGTAAAAGCGCAGAGTGCTGATACACATGCCTTCGCTCTCCAGGTGCTCTCTGTCTAGTGGACAGCAGAGTTGTCAGTACACCCTTACTAAAGGAAAATCAGCCTTTCCCAAGGTTGTCTTTTAGACACCAGCTGTGTCTCATACAGTGGCAAGCCCAGGCAGGGGGTGCGGGGGCTGGAAGGCCTTATCCAGTTTGAGAGAATTAATACAGAGGAGACTATCAAATGTTGTCTCCTTTCTGTCCTCTCAACTTTTAGTCAGAGTCAATTGTTGTCTTACTGTTTTCCAAGTCACTACTGGGAGAGCGTTGGGCGAGACTACCGTAAAAGAAGCGAGAAAAGCTATCAAAGGAAGTGATGGGGGCTGATGGGAAAGAGAAAGAAGGAAGACAGGAATGAAGACAGTGATGAGGAAGAGGCTGAGGAGAAGAGTAACCCATGAATAAGAGGTGGGGACCCAGATCTGGCAGAGGAAAATGGCTCCCTGCTGTGACATGGGCCACACAAGTCTGCCCCATTTCTTGCGGCATTACCGGCCCATGGTGATGCCGCTTTTCTCTGAACTCTATAGTCTTCACCCTGGCCAAGATATCTTCCCCAGGCTCCAGACTGCTGGAGAACAGTCTGCTTGCTAACCAGTGTCTAGCTAGGATCCCACACTGCCTGACTCTCGAGATCCCACACATCCTAACCCTCTTAAGCTGTATACTGGGATGTAAGCTCTTCAAGGCAGGTACTCGCTTCAGGTCCGCCCACTCCTGTCTCCAAGGCATGGGCAGCAAGTAGACAATCACGATTAGTTGCATGAATGGATGGATGAGCCACTACAGCAAAACCAGTCAGGAGCACACACCTGCCTCTCTGCCCTGTGGGCTGATGTTTTCTTTCTTCCAGTCAGGTTTTGCTAGCTGAACTGCAAAACCCCTTTAAACTTCAGAGACCCGGTGCTTCCATGGAACAGCTATTTCTTCTAGGCTTGACATGATCAGAGCAGCTGTGGGGGCCTATGAGAGGCCTTACACAGCCTGTTGTCTTAGCAACAAGACAGATAAACAGCTAGACTATGTTATGTGAGTGTTGATCTCCTCTTGAATGAGGAGAGGGAAGGTCATAAGATCCCCACAGGACTCTCTCCCTGAGATCTAATCACCAGTCCTACCTACCCCCCTCCCCCACACACACCCCCATTGCTGCTGGGAGTAATTACATAAGGGTAACCGTTCATGAGGGGAGAGACTCATGCTCCTGGAAGCAACTCAAATAAACTTATACTCAACTCTGGTCTACAGGCCCTGTCTCTATGGAGGTGAATGGACATTTGCATACATCCCCCAGAAGCCTGGAATCTGAGGTGATTTTGTTGACTAATTAAACAGCAAGTCCCATCAACAAAATAAATATGACTAAAAGCCATACTTCTCAAATCTTAAGAAACTTGAACTTAGGAAAAGAGAATATTACTTCTTGTCCATTCAGCATTTGCTGTTGTTTATTTGGTTTTTGTTGTTTTGAGCAGGGTATCCTATGTAGACCAGGCTGGCCTGGAACAAGTAATCTTGCCTCTCAAATGTTGCAACCACAGGCCTGTATCATGACATGGTTCTTTTGGTTTTGTTTTGAGACAGGGTCTCACTACGTAGCTCCAGCTCTCCTGGAACATACCAGGCTGGCCTCAAACTCACAGAGATTTGCCTGCCTCTGCCTCCCAAGTGCTGGGATTAAAGGTGTGTGCCATCACACAGGGGCTCAGCCTGTTGTGTTTTATAAAAATAAAGAGAGAAGGAATATGTTTGGTGGAGGTGCAGTCACATGTGGGGGAAGGGGGTGCCTCTGTGGGCCCATGCTGAGACGTCCCTTCCCCTTCTGAGGTACCAGCTACAAGTGATGGCATAGTATAGAATAGAGTTCATTCAGCGCATGGGGAGGGGAGTTGAGAGAAAAGCAGAGAGAGAGAGAGAGAGAGAGAGAGAGAGAGAGAGAAAGGGAGGAGGGGAAGGGAATAGGAAGAGAGAGGGGAAGGAGCAAGACAAGATGGCAAGAGAGTGAGAGGGGGCAAGCAGCCCCTTTTATAGTGAGTCAGGCACACCTGGCTGTTGCCAGGTAACCGTGGATGGAGCCTAGGCTAAATGCCAGCACAGCCGGTGGTTCACACACACTCAGGTTTGATCCCTGTGTGGTGTCAGCACAGAACTTTTCCTGGACTCCATTTTCCTTGCTTCCTGCATGTGGCTTATCTACACATCTGGATTATAAGCAGGGTGAGGGTCCTACTCTCCATCCTTTGCTCCCAGATCTGCCTTTTGCTCCCATCCATCTGCCTTTGCTCCCAGATCAAGCACTCTTAGGAAAAGTATCCAGGCCAGAGGAGCATCTGTCTTCGATTAAAGGCAGGTCAGGCAATGCAGGGGCCCCATGCCTCCCATGATACAAACCCTGCCAGTCCCTGCTGGACTGAGACAAACAGTTATGACCTTCCTTGCCAGATGTGAGCATCTGCTCTGTTTATCCCAGTGCTCCCTCTCATAGCAGCAACAAGACACAACAGGAAGCACATGCTTGGAGCCACTCCAGCCTCAGTTTCACTGTGCTGCATCTCTCTCATGGAAGGGCCGTTCCGAGACTATTACGTGGCTTTCACCAGAACTTTCCCACCCTGTGGTTGAGGGTGGAGTGGCTACCTCATTACTTCTCCCTCACACGGGGTCGCTGTCGGGATGACTAATGCCCATACCATCACTGCATTCAGAAGCAATTATCTGGAGACAAATTGATTTCCTGAGTCATCCGGTGGAGGTAGCCTGTGTCCGTCTTTTTTTCCCTCTGTTTCTTTCAGTGGTAAGAAAGTGCTTCCTATAGATCTCCTGCAGTGCGTGGTTTAGAGGGATTAGTAGTGTTCCCACCCTTGCCTGCATTACTCAGTCCTCGCTCTCCTAATCTCCAGTTTATTTTCAGAATGCAGATAGTTTCCAGGATTAAGTTATTTGCCTTTCACTCCTTTGTGTGATGGATGACTAACATAGCTCAATAGCTGGCCAGCTCCTTGGTTCCTGGCCCTTCTTCCTTTCTCTACTTTGTTGTAAAGATGAGAAGAACTAGAAACTGGCTAGGCAGTGCAGGGTAAAAAAGGCCCCAAAGAAACCAGTTTCCTTTCCTTTCCTTTCCTTTCCTTTCTAGTTGACCCAGGCCAGTTTCTCCTAGGAAGGCAGGCTCTATCCCAGCCCTCACTTGATGCCTTCAAAGACTCCAAGAAGGCACCAGCGTTCGCTCCTCTCACTTGCGGCGGTTGGAGCCTGTCTAGAGAGGGAGAATGATTGTCTCTCTAACGTGGTACTGCCCCTTCCTCTACCTGATGCAGTCCCTGTGTCGGGGCTGCCATGCATGGGGTTGACTGGCTCTGCCCACCCATCCTGACTCAGGGTACAGCTTTTGCTTTTTGCGACTCTTTCCTTCAGACACTGGCTGGAACCTGACTGAGCTTTGTTTCTGACACTTTCGTCTTTCTTTTGTTGTTATTGTTGGCTTTGAGTTTGGGGTTTTGGTTTTTTTTTGGGGGGGGTTGGGTGTTTTTGTTTTTGAAAGACAGGGTTTCTCTATGTAGCCCTAGCTTTCCCAGAATTCACTCTGTAGACCAGGCTGGCCTTGAACTCACAGAGTTCCTTCTGCCTTTCCTCCTGAGTGCCATCACCTCCAACTCACTTTGGTCTTTCTTATGTTTTCTCTAAAGCCCCCTCCCTGTCCTGTGTCTGCCTGCTTCCTCGCGGCCCTCCATGCTGGTAACTCTCCTGCTCCTCCGTTTGTCCTCTTCTGGGCAGCTGCTAAGATTCACAGCCTGCCTGCCCTGGGGGAGGGGGGTCCTAGTAAAGTCTAATAAAATGTCCCTAAGCTTCTGTTTGAGCCCAATCTTAAATTATTTTAGGAATGAGACTAAGGGCCCCAAGAGAGGAAGGACCCTGCGGTCCCTGGGACCAGTGGGAACCTCTTCTTGTCATCTCTCTATGCTGTGTTAGTTTTCTTCGGCTGCTGTGATCAATGTAAGCACAAACTATATGGTTTAGAGCAATAGAAATGGGCTGGGACTGCGACTCAGCCAGGTAACTCGTGTCTAGATGCACAGCATCCCAGGTTGGAACTCCTGCCCAGAAAACAGACAACAGAACAAATCCCAGGAATCCTTGCAACATTCCCTCACAGCTCTGAAGACTGGGAGGCTGAAGTCAGTATTGCTGGGAGAAACCAAGAATGGGGTTGGCACGGTCTCTTCCTTCCTTTCCTTTCCTTTGTTTCCTTTCCTTTCCTTCATTCTTTCCCTCTTTCCTTCCTTCCTTTTCTCCCTCCCTTCCTCCTTCCCTCTCCTTCCTCCTCCCTCCCTCCTTCTGTCCTTCCCTCCTTTTCTCTCTCTTCTTCCTTCCTTCCTTCCTTCCTTCCTTCCTTCCTCTCACCTCATGTCTGCCACCCCTCATTACTAAGTTTGGGTAAAGAGCCCCACCCCTGCTACATCCCAGCCTTGGCTGGATACTGCCCCTTGTTGCTCTCACTTATGGATGTTGGCTTTCCTTGACTTATAGACACATCATTCCTATCTCTACCCTTCTGGTCGCATCGCCGCCTCCTTTTCTTTGTGTGTCTAGTTTCCTTTTTCTTTTTCTCACCCAAAGACACTTCTCTTGGTAATTCTGGGAGATATCCACCCAGGCACCTCCCAGTATCTCCCCATGGCAAGATCCTTAACTATATGGGCAAAGACTGCTTTTTCCATGAAAGGCAAGATTAACAGTTCCATAGAATAGGATCAGACACCTCTGAGTGACCACAGTTCAGTTAAATACACCTCCCATTCCCTGCCCCCACCCCAACACACAGAGTATTTTTATCTAGAGAATAAGGTTGGTGAGTGTCTCAGTCAATGTTCTGTTGCTGTGAAGAGACACCATGACCATAGCAACTCTTAGAAGGGTAAGCATTTAACTGGGGGGCTGGCGTAGAGTTCAGAGCATGAGTCCATAATCATTGTGGGGAAAACATGGTGGCATGCAGGCAGACATGGTGCTGGAGATGGAGATGGAGTTGAGTTTGACATCAGGATTGGAAGGTACCAAGAAGAAGGAGAGATTCACTCTTCAGAGCCCAAAGCCCACTCCCATTGACACTTCCTCCAACAAGGCCATACATACTCGCAACGTCTTAATCCCTGTTAAGTGACACCACTCTCTAATGACCAAGCATTAGAATCTATGAGCCTCTAGGGGACATTCCTATTGAAACCAGAGAGGAAGATCAGGGTAAAGGAGCAAACGTGAAGGAAGCAGAAGATAGAGACGATGTCTAATGGGATGTGAACCTGTTTCCTGAAGTGCAGGAACCCCTTGGGTTGCTGTGCACCTTGGTGGAAATGTGGGCTACTGGAAAGTACTACTTTGGAATAGAAGTGGTTCATCATTGGTAGACCCCCACCATCCTTGGGCAGCCTGTTCACTGACATCCGACCCAGCTTGACTGACGCTTTGGGCATGGCACACAGGGCTGGGGAGAATGAGGTCCTTTCCAGAGCAGTGGCGTTAAATGTTCAGGAAGAGCAATAGCCAGAGTCCAGAGGCAGTGTCTTCAGTGACACCCTGGGGGGCTAGACCCAGTTGAGGTCTCCTTCTGCTTTGTGCCCTCCACAGATCCCTGTGGACTTCTCTGCCATGACTCTCCACCATTCCTACCATGGGATGCCCAGATGACTTCTAGAACATTCTTCTCATTGTTTGTCTAAGCTGGCTCCATTGTTTGTAACCAAGAACCTTCCTAACTTAAAAGCTGCCTACTGAAAGACTCTACCCCACAGAAGTAGGCCGCAGCCTTCTACTCATAGGGGAGTTCCTCATTAGAGGGGTACAGACAAGGCAGGAGGGCTGCTGAGGCCCACACAGGACTGCTGGGGACACTTGGGTTCTGCTTTACGGTTCATTTACACTATAGCACTGTTTGATAAGGAAGACCTCCAGGATTCATTCTCTCTCTCTCTCTCTCTCACACACACACACACACACACACACATACACAGACACATACACTTACACATATACATACACACATACACTCACAAACACACATTCATATACACACACATATATAAGCATACATAATACATATAATCACATATAAACACACATATATACACATACACATATAAGTACACACAAATGAAGACACACACACACACAGTGCTGGGGAACAAACCTGTCTTCACACATCCTAATCAGAAGCTTCATCACTGAGTGAGACCCTAACCCACAGAAAGTTAAATTGTTTATCTTTGTCCCAAGGATTGAGCCCAGGGCCTCATGTGCACTAAGCACATGCCTCACCACTGAACTAGATCCCCAGAACTCAAGAAAAACATTTTCAATGTCCCCTTTGCTATTCTGAAATCAGATTTACATATAATTTATTTTTAAAAAAATTTTTATAGGTTTCTGATTTTGTTTGTTTTGAGACAGGGCTTTTTTCTGTCCTGGCTGTCCTCAAACTTCCTTTGTAGATCAGGCTGGCCTCAAACTCACAGAGACCCACCTGCCTCTGCCTCCCAAGTGCTGGGATTAAAGGCGTGAGCCACTATACCTGGCCTAATTTGTAATTTTTATGTAATTAAAAGTATTTGTAATTTATTTTATGTGTGTGGGTGCTTTGCCTGCACACATGTATATATACCACCATGTGCATGCAGTGTCCACAGAGGCTGGACTAGGGCACTGGGTCTCCTGAACAGGAGTTGTGAATAGTTATAAGCTGCCAGGTGGGTGCTGGGAATCAAACCCTGGTCCTCTCAAGAGCAGCCAGTGCTCTTAACCACTGAGCCACCTCTCCAGCCCCTTCATGTAATCTTAACAGACCAACATAAAATTAAGAAAAATTCAAGGAAAATTATTGACAAATTATTTACATATGAAAACATGATGTAATTGAAAATGTCCTCCAATGGTATAAATACATGTGTGTAACTACACTAGGGAGACCTCCAAATTTGTGTCCTCTATATACTGAGAGGCATAGGCAATGAGCACAGGCCATGATTAAATGCTTTCTGAAAACTCCAGTGTACAGAGGACCGTGCATCTAGGTGTAGATACTTGCCCAGTAATAGAGTGTGTTCTGTGAATACCTAGACATGGCCTTCTCTGAGGAAGGCAGTGGTCTGGGAGGAGTGAAGAGGGGAGAGGAACGTTTGCATTTTCTCTCCATCTTGTGTCCTTTGCATCTTAAAAAACAAAAAAAAAATCCTTGTTTAATAAAAAGCATGACATGACTCGAGCATGTTGGTGGAACCTCATGGAGTAGCCAGTGGTCCTGGTGAGCTTGCTGGTGAATACCGCGGCTCTGGGTAGCAGGGCATGGCTATGTGGTTGGCTTTGGCCTGTGGTCTTTAGCTCTGCTGGGTGTATGGTCAGGCCAGGTGTGTGGCCCGGAAGCCAAGCTGTGGCCTTCCTTAATGCTGGTGTGCTCTGGGTTTTGTGTCAATACCACAGCATGCCTGTGGGAAGTGCTGGCCTGCAAGGTTGGCTGCTGACTCCCCATAACCAAGTAGGCCGCATGTCCCGCCCTCTTCCAGGCCTGAGTCCAGTTCACTAGCCCCGTGGCAACCTGAAAGCCAAATACAGGATGACAACTGTCCTTTGGCTTATTCAACTGACAGTAATCGATCACTGACCACTGAGGTAAATGGAACAGATCTGTGCTCCCTGCAGTGAGAGTGCCGCTGTTTGGAGATGACACTGAATTTCTATTCCTGCTGTGCAGCTTACCAAACAGTGATTGAGCTTTGTTTTCCCACCTGTAAGATGGGAAGGATTTGTTGGGATAAATTGTGTCAGTGCAAATCAAAGTGCCTGCCTCTTTGGGTCTAGTTACTGGAATCCTCAGTTTTATATCATTTCACTATAGTATAAATGTCTGAATCACTTCCCCCAAATTTGCATATGGAAGACTCTAAAGGAGTAGACCAGACAGAATGACTGTACCTTTGAAAAGATGATTTATTAGCCTGGCTTACAAGATGTGTTCTTGGTAATCCAACAGTGGATGTTTCGGATGTTTCACACAGGAGAGGTTGAGAATCTGGTAGAGGCTGAATGTCTCAGCAGTCCCAAAGGGGCATGGAAGCTCTGGAAGATTTGTGAAGAGCCGCTGGTCTTCAGTCTATGCTGGAATTCCCAAAGACGCTGGTTCTAGTCTCTAGGCAGGAACATCACAGTGACAGGATAGATGATCTTGCCAGAAGGAATGAAGGTGAGTGGCAAGGAGCAGTTTCCTTTTTGCATGTCCTTACCGACTGCCACCAGAGGCTGGGACTTCCTGCTTCAGAGAACCTGATCAAGAAAATCCCTCAAAGGAGTGCCCAGTTGGTTGTGTTTTAGTTGACTCTAGATTTGATCAAACTGGCAATCAAGGCTAACTATTATAGAAACCTAACTCCCAGCATTTAGCGTGGTCAGTAGGGCTCTGGGGTGTGACCAAGGTCAGGAAGGCAGAGCTGGTGAGCAGTGACCAGGGACATCTTGACACTCCACCCTTCAGCATTGGTAATATTTGGATATTTCTTTTCTCCTCCTCCCCTCCCTTTCTTTCTTATCACAACGGGACAGGGCTGGGCAGGGCTGGGCAGGGCTGGGCTGGCACACCGCTACATGCTGCTAGACATCCTGAGGTACACAAAGTTGAATTCAAACAATTGTCTCCCTTAAGATTGATTTATGTATATGAGTCCACTGTAGCTGTCTTCAGACACACCAGAAGAGGGCATCAGATCCCTTTACAGATGGTTGTGAGCCACCATGTAGGGCTGGGAATTGAACTCAGGACCTCTGGAAGAGTAGCCGGTGCTCTTAACCGCTGAGCCATCTCTCCAGTCCACAACTGTCTCTTTAAAACAGCATCAGTGGTGCTGCAGCTAGGATGCCCTATTGGAGCAGCATTCTTCAAACAGACGATGGTCTCTTATAGGGAGACCCAGAGGGGATAGGAGAAAACCAGGGAAAATGTTCCCTCTGTCTTTCTCCTGCTCCCTTACTCTTATTCCTATTTTTTTTAAGATTTTTTTTATGTGTACAAGTGTTTGGCCTGAATACATGTCTGTGTGCCACATACTTGCCCCGGTGCTCACGGAGAGAGGAAGACGGTACCAGAGCCCCTGAGGCTGGAGTTACTGATAGTTGTGAGTTACTATGATGGAGCTGGGCATCGAACCTGGGCCCTCTGGGAGCTCAGCCAGTACTCCCAACTGCTGTGCCATGTCCCCAGCTCCCCTCTCATTCCCTTATGGAGGCCCATACACTGAAAGCTGGGCACTAAAGATTCTGTTCTTAGGTTGGGGTGATGTGGCTCCGTGGTTAAGATCACTTGCTCCTGCTCTTGCAAGGGACCTGGATTCAGTTCTCAGCACCCACATGACAACTCAGAAACAGTAACTCCAGTTCCAGAGAATCCATCTCCCTCTTCCAGCCTCCAGGTACCAGACATGCACATGATACACAAATATAAATGCAGTCAATACACCCATATGCATAAAAATATTTAAGAAATCCATACTTTCCAAACTTTCTATAATATCCTCGGAAAGGATGAACTTCATTATATAGTAAAGAAAATGTCGTTAGCTGATGTTGCTACCACATAACTTGTTTGGCATGGAAGCATGCATGCCTGTGCGTGCGCACACACCACCACCACCACCACCACCACCACTACCACCACCACCACACCATTGGACGGTGCTGGTGTAAGAAACTGGCTAGTGTGTATCCTGAAAGTTTCTCATTTATGTTGTAGTCAAACTTATGTTTTTGATTCTGACAGGGTCCATCTATATGACTTTAGCACTTGTCCTGGTTGGTTTTTGGTTTTGTTTTTTGTCCATTTGGCACAAGCTAGAGTCATTTGAGAAGAAAAATACCTCATTTTCTTGATCGACAATTGATGTAGGGGACCCAACCCACTATGAGTGGTGTTACCCCTAGGCTGGTGGTTCTAGGTGGTATAAGAAAGCAAGACAGGGGAGCAAGCCAGTAAGCAGCACCCCTTCATAGTCTCTGCTTCAGCTCCCGTCTTAGGTTCCTACCCTGACTTCCTTTGATGATGGTCTGTGTTGTAGAAGTAAGACTAAGCCATTCTCTTCCAAAGTTACTTTTAGCCATGGTCTTTTATTATGGCAATGGAAACCTAAGTAAGACAGAGTTATTTGTCGGTTTTGTGGTTCATTTGTTTGACAGACTCATTTATGTTGTGGTGGCTGAAGCTTATGTGTTCTCTTCACCCTCCCCTTGTGCATTATAAAATACCAATTATTTATCCATCCCATTCTTAACGTCCATCGGAATTTTCAGCTCTGGGAAGCAGCAAACAGCACAAAGCTCATAGTTATACTGACTGAGATTTGGAACATTGTGTATTTGAGCTGACAGAACAAAGGCCGCTTGCAGCGCACGGTGGAAACAAGTGAGCCTCTTCTAATGCTTTTGTTCATTCTGAAATGGCTCCAGGGCTGTGGGAGAGGGAAGAGAAAGGAAGGCCTGAGCTGAGGAAGGTTGACACTCCGGTCAGCCTGCCACCCTATTCGCGTCTCCAAGGCAGCTCCTGGCCATGCCGGCCAATCTGGTCTAGATCCAAAGCTTTTCAAAACAGCTGCTGAGCACCCGAAGGCCACATCAAAGGCTGTTGACAGTCTTACTAGTGTTTAAGGAGCCAACTAAGAGCGGGGTAAGCATCCAGCCCTGTGAGATGCGGCAGAGCTCTGACATTCCTCTAGGGGTCAGAAAAGTGCCAGTCCCACCCACCTGAGGTGTTCAAGGGAAAGGGGCCTGAGGGCAGCCCAGCACATTTCCAGTGCTGGGTGCTGAGAGTCTCAGTGGACTGCTCAGGATCACGAGGGAGCCAGCGAGAGGACAGGGGTTGATCTCCAGTATCTTCATTTCAGGGTTTTGTTTGTTTGTTCTACTGGGAGGCACTGTAATGGCACCTCTCCATGATGTGTCTGCAACACACTGGTGGCTGCTGTGTGTTTCTGACTGTCAGCATTTCCCTCTGCCTTCATCCTTCCTGCTTTCTGTCTTAAAGTTAATTTCTCTTTATGTTCCCGTGTGTGAGCACAGGTGCACAAATGCTGTGCCATGTATCTGAAGGCTGGAGGCCGGCCTTGGATGTAGTCTTCACCCCCTAACTTTGAGACAGAGTCTCTTGATGGCTCTGCTGAGCTAGCTGGCCTGAGTTTCTGGGACTCTCCTGTCTCTGCTTACTATATTGACGTAGGTGCTCACAGGGTTACAGAGCTCTGCTATCGTGTTTGGCTTTACGTGGGTCCCCAAGCATGTGGGGCAAGCATGTGTTACATGTGGGTAACATGTAACACATTTTACACATCTGTGTCTGGAATGAGGCTTGGGTAGCAGTGGTGGGCATCCATATTCTGGTATCTTTAGGAACTACAGTTAATTCATAATGAAGACATTATGAATATAAACACAATATGGTAATTATAGAACATCATTGCATGCTCTTTCTAGAGTAAATGTTTCTATACATATGTGGAAAGAAAGCTCTCCAACACAAACGTTAATAAAAAATATGTTTTCATTGTATCAGTGGAATTATCGCTAATTTTTTATTTTCCTTTTTTTCTGTTCTCTGATCTTTTAAATCTCTCTCTCTCTCTCTCTCTCTCTCTCTCTGTGTGTGTGTATGTGTGTGTGTGTGTGAGAGAGAGAGAGAGAGACAGAGAGAGAGAGAGAGAGAGAGAGAGAGAGAGAGAGAGAGAAAGAGAGAGAGACTGACAGAGACAGAGGTCTTTTTAAGTCAGGGCAGTGTGTGAATAAAAGTTATGAAAGGGGCCCTGCTGTTTGGATGCCACTGTCCATCAGCTTGGGGTATAATTCAGTGGGACGACAACGTGGTGTGGTCTGAGCAGGGCCTGAATTACATCACCAGCACTCCATCATTCCCTTTACTCCTTCTCCTTCTCTGTCTCACTTTGAAACTTGACATTAACAAACGATTTTATATGCAAGTTAAGCGGTGGGTTCAAACCCAACACTATAGAGATAAACAAAATCAAGACGAGGCAGGGTTTGGCTTGGATACCTTTTGTCTTCTTGTGAATAATTTCTGTTTTGTTAACCTACAGAGCCTAATCACTGAACCATTAAAGTTGGCCTTTTCCTATGTCCACAACGAAGAAGAAATAAGATGAGAAGCTCACACCAGATGATAGCAATTCCATGGTTACTGATGTTGAGTTATTGTTTAACTGCCATTAATAACTTGAATGACAGCATTTAACTTTTCTTGCAAATTCTTATCAGAAATGCTTATGTATAATTTATGGAATTTCAATGCAGTTTGTTTCTTTTTAAAAGAACAAATTATTACATTTAATTATTGTGTGTGTATGTGCATGTGAGTACAGTATGTCACAGTCTGTGAGCGGTGGACAGAGGACAGCATGTGGGAGCAGATTAAGCTGACTCTAAATACAGCATATTACACTATTAATTTAGCAATTAATTAAAGGGGGCTTCCCAGTGACAGTCATACACTCTGGAATGGTGTCTATAGATCATATCAGATTGTTGAATAGTTTCTATTCTAATAGAAAATTGCTAGAAAAATAAATAAGTCCATTGATTCCTCTGTGGCAGGAGAAAGGTGGAAAATAACCACAGATTATCATAGCAAATGAAAACTGCATCAGAAGACAGAGTGAGGGCTGGTGAACCATGAAGGTTTCAGTGTCACTCACTGGTGTAGGGTTGTGCTGCTGGTCCTGATGGAGTCACTGTGGAGTTAGACTTCTGAGCATGTAGGTAAAGAAGTTTCTAGATTAACTTAACTGAAATACAAAAACCTCACCCTGTGTGTGTACATGTGCATGCACTCCTGTGGTGTGTGTGTCTGTGTGTCTGTCTGTCTGTCTGTCTGTCTGTGTGTCTGTCTGTGTGTCTTTAGACAGGGTCTCACTGTGCAGCTCTGGCTAGCCTGAAATTCACTCTGTAGACCAGACTGGCCTCAAGCTCACTGAGATCCACCTGCCTCTGCCTCCCAAGTGCTGAGAGTAAAGGTGTGTGCCAGCACTCTAAATGTAAGTGGCATCTTTCCATGGATTGGGGTCCCCAGTTCTCTAGTCAGGATCTCTAGGGGGACAGAACTGACAAAATGATCGTGTGTGGGGTTCATTAGAATGGCTTACAGACTGTAGTCCAATTGGTCCAACAATGGCTGTCTCCCAATGGAAAGTTCAAGAAGCCAGGAGGCTGAATGTCTCAGCTGGTCTCCACTCTTGGGTTTCAGTTCATTCCAGATTAGTCAGGTTGACAACCAAGACTGACCATCACACCAAGTAAACTAAAGGGGAGGAGGAGCTGAGTAGTGGCATTTGTCACACTCTGGTCCCCAACTGTGGATGCAGTGTGACCAGCCTCGAGCTCCTGCCTCCATGACATCTTTCATTCATAGTCTATCTTCTAGCTGTCAGCTGTCTGTCTATGATCTATCTATCTATCATCTCTGTCTCTCTCTGTCTCTGTCTCCCCCCTCCCCCAAAACCCCCTGTATGTAGCCCAGGCTGGCCACAGGCTAGAGAGTCTCTTCCCTTCAGTCTCAGAGTTGTGGTGCAGATTTGCTTCCACACCCAGCTGAGCTTTTGTTGTTTCTAACAGAAGTCCCCAGAGAGCACATCCCCAAGTGTTTGGAAGCTCCATCCAAATGTGCACAAGGTGCAATTACATTGTTATGACACAATTATGCTGCATAATTGCTGGGTGTATTTTTTTGTACTCGTAATGCACCTGAAAAATAAACTTCTTGGGGGGAAAGCCTGTCCTGATTATTGGAGGACCACGTAGGCAAAACAAGACTGTTTTAAAGAGGTAACTTGAAACTTGAAGCATGTGATGTTTTTATATATCTGTGGAGAATGGCAATTCTGTTTGGGGGTGATCACTACCAGTGATTTTGCATATTGCTAAAAGTTACTTATGGTTCAGTTTATAGATAATATTAGTTAGTGGCTTTTGCTTTAAGGTCTTTTGCTGGTTTGAGCACTCTTGGGGGCTGAATCTGGTTTATATATGCTAGACAAGCACTCTACTGCCAAGCTCCAGTCAGTCCAAGCAGAAGAGGCCTTATTTGTTTGCTTTTAAGTCCATGTAGGTGTGTGTGTCAGCATGTGACTGTGCGCACTCGAGTGCAGATGGCCACGGAGGCCAGAAGCCTTAGCTCCAGGCTACTGGCATCGTGAGAAACATTGTAGGTGCTGGGAGCCAAACCCAGGTCCTCTGGAAGAGTGGCAAATGCTCCTACACGGTGCCATCTCTCCAGTCCCCCAAAACTCAAGCTTTAAAACTTTTTCCTTCCCCTGGTCCTGGAAAGGCTCAGTGCAGCAGTGTAGGGGAATACCAGGACAGGGAAGCAGGAAGGGGTTGATTGGGGAACAGGGGGAGGGAAGAGGGCTTATGGGACTTTCAGGGAGGGGGAATACAGGAAAAGGGAAATCATTTGAAATGTAAATAAAGAATATATCTAATAAAAAAAGAAAAAAAGGAAAAAACTTTAAAAAAAAACTTTTTCCTTAAAATATTAGTGGCTTCCACTGCAAAAAAAAAAAAAGATCACCAACAGAAATCTGCACTCATGTCTCCATTCATGGAATTTTATCAAGTCCATTGTAATGTAACAACTAAATGTGTGACTTACATGACAAAAACAAACTAGCAAGCAGACAAATCCCTTTGCTGTTTGCCTAACTCTGTGTCAGACGCAAAGGATGATGGGCTGAAGCCTATCCACCGTGCTCGCCATTCGGAGCGTGTGCAGGGGAGAGTAGAGCACTGTGTGCAGAAGACCACACTCTCAGGGGTTTCCTAATCGCTGCTCAGGGCACTCAGTGAGAGCCTGGGAAGACGATGCCTGGGAGCACAGTGTTTCCCATTCTGCATGAGAGAGAACCAGTTAGTCAAAGGACTCTTTGATGGAGAGTTTGTTGCTATCGTTTGCCCCAGCCTCTTCACCACTCCTATTTTCTGCCCCTTAGAGACACCCACGTCCATTGTTCAAATCCTAGTTATTGTGCTGTGCATAGTATTTCATTGTATCTGAGAGCATTTTATTCTCTCCCCTTTTAAAAACAATATATATATATATACATATATACATATGTATATATACATGTATCTGTATATATAGGTATATATATTTTTAATTTTTAATTATTTTTTTAAAAACATGTTCTGCTGCATATGTAGTCTGCAGGCCAGAAGAGGGCATCAGATCCCCTTATAGCCACTGTCTTAGTCAGGGTTTCTATTCCTGCACAAACATCATCACCAAGAAGCAAGTTGGAGAGACAAGGGTTTACACTTCTACACAGCTGTTCATCACCAAAGGAAGTCAGGACTGGAACTCAAGCAGGTCAGGAAGCAGGAGCTGATGCAGAGGCCATGGGGGGTGGGGTGGGTGTTACTTACTGGCTTGCTTAGTCTGTTCTCTTATAGAACCCAAGACCACCAGCCCAGGAATAGCACCACCCACAAGGGGCCCTCCCCCCCTTGATCACTAATTGAGAAAATGCCTTACAGCTGGATCTCATGGAGGCACTTCCCCAACTGAAGCTCATTTCTCTGTGATAACTCCAGTCTGTGTCAAATTAACACACAAACCAGCCAGTACAACCACTATGTGGTTTATGGGAATTGAACTCAGGACCTCTGGAAGAGCAGCCCAATGTTCTTAACCACTTGTAGCCCCTGTTCCCCATTCTTACAGAGATAGTAACTTAGTCCTGACCCAAATGACCATCAGTAACAGTGCATTAATGCATTAATGCCATGATCCTCCTGTCTGATAAATGCTCTAGGAAATGTATTCAGAAGCAAGTGTGTACGTCACAGCACATACAGGAATCTGAATGCATTGAGGACAACCAGGACATTTTCCAGAATTCTGACCTGGTGTGCTGTGGGACAGAACCCCAAACTCTTAATTGAGAAACACAGGATTTCGCTAGCTCTAGACCAGGTTCCTGTCCTGGAGCAGGTAACCAGGACACCCCACTAAGAGGACCATGACAACTAGTCAGGTAGTATAGGAATCCAGAGTTCTCCATGCTAATGAGGTATGTAAATGGGCCCCAAGGGTTTAGCTAATAAGCTTCCCTTCCTGGGCAGTCATTCCTGCAAAAGATATTTTATCTCTGGTCCACCCTGAGTAAGCCCTACGCATCCATTCCTACCATGAATAAACAGTTTAGAAAAACAAGGACTGTCTCTCTCATCAAAGAAGGAGGAGGCCTTCTTCATTTAGAGCACTGTCTAAGTCTCCTGCAGAAGGCCTCTGTGCATTCCTGGCACTTACTCTGAGCTAAGCTGGATTCCCCAATGCCTGCACCGCACCCCTGCCCGATTCCGGGCTCATCTCAGGCCCACAGGCCCGCAGGCCGCCATTCTCAACTCCTCGATTCCCAGCGGCATTGCCCAGAGGTGTGAGAACCACAGTCTCCGTCCCAGCCCACATAGTTTCTCTCCTGGAGAAACATGGACTGAGGCCCCTATCTTAGGCTGCGTTTTGTCCCCCCCCCCCCCCCCCGAGCATCATGTCAGTATCCTGTGAGCCTGGCACCCAAATAGGGAAAAAGGAAATGTAGCCTAGCGCTTCTGAGTTTTGTCTCCCCGAGGGGCGTTCTGACACCCCAGAGGTGAAGCAAACCAGGTGTGCACTGCCGGAGAGGAGCTCACTCGGTGAGCCTGTGCTGGCCAGCAGAGGGAAGAGTAGTGGGGCGTGAGCTCTTCCAAGGCGTTGCCAGGGATACAACAAATCCATCTCACTGTCTGGAGCTGTCACTGTGTGCTGTCTAACTGCAAAGGGCGCCACGGGATGTGCTGCACCAGGCTGGAAGACAACTTCTGAGCCACACGCCGACAGTTACGGCGCAAGAGAATAGATTTTAGAGGGAGAAATTCCAGCTCCGCCATTGAGTCAGTCTCTCCTCTGTGGATTTGTGAGAGTTACCTTCATTCATAAAATTCTCTTCTTTTGCTATCTCATCTGGTAACTTTGAGTAGAACACACCATCGCCTTGATATTCTTAGCTCTCCTTCAAAAATTATGCACAAATTTCAGATATGTAATGAAGTGGGAAGAACAGGACACGCGGTAGACCGTTATGAGAGCTAAAGAAGAGAAACTGACTAAGAGTCACTGGAAGTACTGTGACATTTCACCACTGAACACTTCAGTCTCCATGAAGATGGGAATGTTCTGTAAAGAGTAAAGTACCAGTAGAAAGAACATTACTAATAATTTATATTAGACTGATCTGCACTCATTTAAATACCCAAAAACCGTTACATAATTTTTGGAAATCATATTTCCTGTTCTCCCACTTAACTACTGTGATGCATACCATCTAAAGCCCAGAGGTTTTGTTTGTTTGTTTGGTTAGTTGGTTTGGTTTGGTTTGGTTTGCCTCACCCAGGAATGGTGTCCAAGAAGGTGTAGTTTTCAAGAAGGACAGTAGGTGGCAGAAGAGGCCTGTTTTGCTGTTTGCCAATGCTGATTTCTCCTGCAGAGTGGGTAACCCGACAGTTATAGGTAATGCCACGGCCACATAGGCACCTGTGATTTTAGGGTACACTCAGAACTTCACAATGCCACCATTTCCCTATGGGATGCTCTAAGGACTTGAAAGCAAAACTGAATTTTATTCCATTGGACAGCTAGCACGAGAGGTGTGCTAGAGTGATTTTAAGAACTGCTGTGAAATCAAATAAGCGGAAAGCTATAATCAATGGAGCTAAACTAACTACTGTACTTAAAGGAAATGATGATAGTTATCTCTTAACCATACCTTTCTTCAAAGATAGCCTGACAAGTCAGAATGCTTGTTGACACACCTGCGATTCCACCTTCAACCGTTACACACTGATGACTTTTAGAAATCTAAATGAGCCATGGAAATGGATACAAAAAGAAAAACAATTCAGAGGGGTTTTAAGAAAAAAAAACGTTCTAAATATTTGTGAAAACTCTGAGGCTCTTCTGGGGTTGGAGTGCTGCAGATCAAACCCCGGGCCACAAGGTGCTAAGCTCTGCTTCTCCAGAGCCCGAGGGGGGAGAGGGTAAGAACTAAAAGGAAATGTGTCAGGACAGGAGACCAGAACTACCAGGGGGTTTTCGAGACTTTTAGCCCTGTTTAGAAGCCTGATCTTGTTGTTTAGGTGTAAGAGACAACAGGAATGTTGGAGTGGATGCTCCGGAGATGTGTCAGAAGGGGTAACAATGTAACTCCTCCAGTCAATTAGTTTAGACTGTGGAGGAACTAACCAGGGGCAGTAGACAGAGTAAAGACCGACCTTGCTAGATTAATGATACTCAACTTTCCCCTCCCACAGTCACTTTTGTTATTGTTAGCTTGTTTGTTTGACACAGAGTCTGATTTTGTAGAGGAAGCAGGTCTGAAACTCACTGCATATATCAGGACGGGCTCACATGCCCCGCCGAAGTTGGTCTATTAAGATGGGGGCTCCTTGCCGTGCTTTTTTTATACTTTGTATCTTTTAAAGTGGGATGTTAGAGGCTTCCAAGGCAGCTCAAAGAAGTCTTGTGGTTTGAAAGCCTATCGTGTTGGGTCTGGAGATAGCTAAGCAGTTAAGAGTGCTTGCTGCTCTTTAGGGAACCCGCATTTGGTTCTCAGAACCCAAACAGGCAGCTCTCCAGGGACCCCTCTTCCGGTGTTCAAAGCATAATTCATATAAGTGGCGCGCGCGCGCGCACACACACACACTTAAAAAAAGCAAAGCTATGATGTGGGCATGGGGCAGAACCCAGGAAATGGAAGAACAGGCAGGAAAAGGGACACCCTGACAGTTGATTGGGGTCCTTGGTGACTCTGGATTCCCCACAGTCGGCAAAAAGCACCAAGGCTTTCTTTGGCTGTGAATATGGTGCGTATATTATGGCTAAAGGAACGTGTAACAATCAAGAAGAAGAACTTTCAGACCAGGAAAGTGAAAGGTTACAGAGAAGAGGAAACTTTGAAAATTCTTCCTGTGCAGAGGGTTAAGCTATGGCAGATTCCCGGTGTGCACAAGACCTGGTGGAGCCAGTATCTCCCCTAACCTAATTATAGGTCTGCTGCGTTTAGTGTATAATCGGAGACTTACACCTAGCGTATCCCACTAACATTCATTTCTCTGAATTTACTAGAGTGGAGAAACAATTTCCCTTCAGGCTGATATGCTCTGTCTCTCTTTGTTTCTATCTGTCTCTCTGTCTCTGTCTCTGTCTCTCTCTCTCTCTCTGTGTGTGTGTGTGTGTGTGTGTGTGTGTGCGCGTGCATGTGCGTGTGCACATGTGTATGTATGTGTTTCAAGAAAAGATTTCTCTGTGTATCCCTGGCTGTCCTCTATTTATACACCAGTCTGCCCTGGAACCTTGAACTCTGACAGTCTCTGCCTCCCAAGTGCTGGGTGGGATTAAAGCACGTACCACCATACCAAGTGTTCACTCTTGTTCTCGTTCTCTCTCTCTCTCTCTCTCTCTCTCTCTCTCTCTCTCTCTCTCTAAAATGGTGTTTTTGCTGAGGAAAAAAAAGCCTTTTCATTTGTCTTTTGTTTGTTTTTGTTTTGGGACAGTATAGGCTAGTCTGGCCTTGAACTAATTATGTAGTGGAAGATTCCCTTAAACTCCTAACCCTCCTGTCCCTAGTGCTAGGATCATGGACATGGCCGTCATGCCCATCCCCCTCCCAGGTTTTCCTCTTAGCTCTGTAGTTCCAGTGATACCTCGTTTTGTACCTAGATGTATCCATGTCTATCTCATGATTCTCAGCTCCAGAAATCTCAATTGACTTCTAGTAATGAAGAAGTAGGAGTCAGCTCACCTAGAATCTCAACTCACTGCTCCTACTGTTGATAGCCATATTGGCTCTAGTTACTTTGAACGCCCATTTTCATCATTGTAATAATATCCTTTAACGTCTTTTCTTTATTTTCTTTGAAATGAGATCTGGCAAGCTCCTCAGGCTGCCCTTTAACTCCTGGACCCAAGCGATTCTCCTGCTTCAAGCCCTGAGTAAATAGGACTACAGGTTTGTGCCGACGGGCCCTAGCAAGCCTGAGCATGACAAACACGGCGCTGATGGGTTTGCTTTTTACCCCTCTCCCCCTTGCTAAAAACCGTTAGATTACATTCCTAAAGAATTTAGAAGGAAGAATCTGGTCACTTCTTCCTCCTGAGGCTGACCACCATGGTCCAGCTATCAAAGCACTGAAGTCCAGCAATCAGAAGCCCCCTTTGGCTCACCTAATTACTTTCCCCAATCAAAATTAAACACTTCGTCCTAACCAAGGCTTTCCCTTTTCCCCTTTATAAACCGCCATTTGTCTGTGGGCTGAGTCTGTCTCCCTCTATCCGGAGGCAGTTCTGTGTTCCTCAGGGGCGCATATCCCCTCCCCCTCCCCTTTAGCCCCCTTTTCTTCTCCCTCACCCTCTGTCTCCTGTCTTTGTCTCTTATTCCTGCCCTTCCCCCCTCTGTGGCAAACAAATCTCCTTTGCACTGAGAACTTGGTCTTGGTGTGTCCCATGCTGACCCTAGTCTTTTCACATGCTCCTTTTCTTAGGAAATTAAAGAGAGAAGAAACAGAAATATGTCTTTACCATCAGGCTTTCTCATAACCCTCCCCCACCCCCATGTGGTGTACGTGTGTGTTGCTGGTAATCAAACTCAGTCTGTTTATGAGAGGTAAACTCACTGAACTACATTCTAACCTCCCCCCTTTTCCTTTTTAACGGTTTCTGTTTTACTTTTACTACGACCTGAAACCCAGTACACTTTTTCAGTGTGTTTCTGCTGCCCGTGGGCTGGGTCTGTCACCTGCACAGCTCCCACGCTGCGTGGTTCCGGAGTTGCTTGCATCTATGTCTTTCTCTCTCTTCTCCATCCTTCCTTTTTTTTCTGGAGGACATCCTCATCTAACTTTCTTAGGAAGGTAATGTGATAAGTGAACTCTGCTGGTTCATGAATGTCTTTATCTGCTTTCATTTATTTTTCAGTACTGTTTTCTTTCTTTCCTTCCCTCTCTCCCTCCCTCCCTTTCTCCCTCCCTCCCTCCCTTCCTTCCAGAACTGGAGATGGCACTAAGCTAGCTCTGCTAGGTAAGTCTTATGCTGTCCAGTTATACAGTCAGCCCCTGATGTTTACAAACATATAATCTTGAGACAAGGTCTCACTAAATTGCCCATGGTATAGTTCCGTCTTGAATTCCTCATTCTCCTGCCTCAGCAACCGGAGTAGCTGAGATTATAAGCTTGTGTTACCAGGCCTGGCTGATTTTTTTTTTCTATTTTGTAAAAAAAAAAAAGTGTTGCTTCTTAACTCAGATATAGTCTAGTCTATGTTCCAACTTGTAATCCTCCTGCCTCAGCCTCCAGAGTGTTTTGGTTATAGGCATTACCTATAGCTGGTTTATATAGTAAGTAATTTTCTTCCTCATTTTGAAAGTGCCATCTTGAGCCAGGCAGTGGTGGTGCACACCTTTAATCCCAGCACTTGGGAGGCCGAGGCAGGCAGATCTCTGAGTTCGAGCCCAGCCTAGTCTACAGAGTGAGTTCCAGGTAGGCCAGGGCTACACAGAGAAACCCTGTCTCAGAAGTGGGGTGAGGGAGTCTATATCAGACCCTTTCTCATGTTTCCCTCCTCCCGTACAGCCTGAGTTCACTCTTTCTGGGCAGCAACGCCCCCTCCTGGTGCCTCTCCTGCCCCACCCCTCCTCTGTCACACTACTGTGGTTATTATTTTCATCTCTGAGAAATGATTTGAAATCTCTCAGCTTCCAATGACCAGCCCATCTATCATTGTCTTAGTGGCCATCTTTTCATTATCTATTGCTTCAGGAGACTCTTCTGTACAAGATGCTCTCCATGGTCTCCTGATGTTGAGCATTTGGTCCCCAGTTGGTGCTGCTGTTTGGGAGGTTTGGGAAGCCGTGCCCTTGCTGGAGGAAGTATAGCACTGGGGTGGGCTCTGAAGTGTCAAAGGCTCATGCCAGTCCCAGTCTGATTGCTCTGCTTTGTGCCCTGCAGTTCAGTTTGTGAGCCCTTGGCTTCCTGCTCTTGCTGCCATGTTTTCTCTCTTCTGTCATAGACTCTCAGCCTCAGGAACCAGGAGTCAAAATTCTGTCTTCTATAAGTTGTCTTGGTCAAAGTGTTTTATTACAGCAACGGAGAAGTAACCAATACAGAAGTTAGTACAAGGAAGTGAGCTATTGTGACAGACCTGACCGTGTTGGGTTTTGGAGGAATGGGAAAGACTTTGGGACTTTGAACTAGAAAAGCAGTTGAGTGCTGTAGGCAGAGCTTAATGGACCATGATAGTTGAATCTTGGACATCAGTAGCGTTGACAACTGTGTGGACTGTGAAGGCTCAACTCAAAGAGATTTCTGAGGGGAACAGTATTAACAACTGGGCTAGAGACTATTTCTGTGATATTTGGCAAAGAGTGTTGCTGCTTTCTGTCCAGGTTTTAAGACATTGCCCAAAGCTAAATTTAAAAGTAATGGATTATTTCTTTGGCAGAGAAGATTTCAAGACAGCCTAACATGGACTCTGTCTGGTGAATATTAATAATCGCTCTTGTACAAGTCTACAAAGAAAAAGAGCAGAAGGGGCAGAAAGAGATGTACAATTTTGAGAGAAAAAGGTACACTAACAGACTTAATGTTATATCCAAGGTTTGTGCTGGAAGAGAGGCTGCAACTGTTATTAAGGAGATATTAGTGCCATTAAGGAGATTAGTGCCATTAAGAAGAGGCCTGATTTGCACTGGGAAAAAAGACCAGCATCTCCTTTCTACTTTTAAGGATTCTAACCCACCTGTAACCATATGCCCAAATAAACTCTTTCTTCTTAAATTGCCTTGGTCAAGGTATTTTATCACAACAAAAGAAAAGTAAATGTGGTGGTTTGAATAAGAATGGCTCCCATAGTCTCAGATATTTGAATGCTTAGTCATCAGGGAGTGGCACTGTTTGAAAAGGATTAAGAGGTATGACATTGTTGGAGTAAGTATGTCACTGGAGGTGGGCTTTGGGGTTTCAAAAGTCCACACCAGGTATAATCCCTCTCTCTCTCTTTACCTTTGAACCAGGATGTATAACTCTCAGCTACTTCACCAGCACCATGTCTGCCTGCATGCCGTCATGTTCACGATGATAGTGCTCTAGTCTCTGAAACTTAATTAAATACTTTCTTTTATAAGAATTGCCATAGTCATGGTGTCTTTCACAGAAATAGAACAGTGTCTAAGAGTAACTAATACATATGCTAAATCTATTTGGTTCCATTTACCTTCTTGAATTGGACCCTATTTCATATAAATTGGATGGAATCCCTACTCCCCCCCTCTATTTTGTCTGTGTTTTTATAAATACCAGGACTGGGTCTTATTCTCTGTTGCCAGAAACCATTGCTTTCATGTTTATATAGCAGCTTTGTAAGCTTGGCTATGTCTCTGGATATATTTGGATTACTGATGAATTAACTCATAGTTCAGACTGGGAAAGGGACACGCAAGGAAGGAAGGCATGCTGACCACAGGCTAAAGAGGACAGCCCTGATTTTTCCTCAGAATAAGTGTTTATTAACTCACATGCTTCCTAGAACTGTGCTTTAGATAGAAAAATCATTTTCTCATTCCTAACAAGTTTATCTTTCCAAGAACAAAGCCGATACAACCATTTATACCATCAAAGAATAAATAATGCCAATTAGCAAAGTGCTTATGACTCATGAGTCCCTTCTGGTGTCATGTCTAATAATCTGTCTGTTTGATCTTAATAAGGTCATTATACTGAAAAAGAATGGAGAAATGGGGGTGCATACCTGTAACCCCAACACTTAGGATGGAGACAGAGACCAAGGGTTTAAGTCCAGCCTGTCTAAAGATCATCTCCAGAAAGAATGGGAATATTCTGAAAAAACTCTTGAGATCCTCACTCTGACTGTCTGGATTCCTGAAACAAGAGAACAGGAATCCTCTCCCAGGAATCTCATGCTGAGAGAAGAAAAAGGGAAGCAACTTCTTCCAGATAAAGGGGAAAGTTGTCTCCTAGGAAAACATTTCAGATAGTGAACAACTTGTCAGATCTCCTTGCAGGGAAGACAATGATCTTAGTTACTTTGCTATTGCTATGACAAAACACCATGCCAAGGCAACGTAATAAAGTAAGTCTTTAATTTGGGGCTCACAGTCCCAGAGAGTTAGAGTCCATGACTACCACGGTAGAGAGCATAGCAACAGGCAGGCAGGTATGATGCTGGAGCCTTAGCCCAGAGCTCACATCTAAGTCACAAGCACAAGGCAGAGAGAGATAACTATAAAATCTCAAAGCCCACCCCCAGCGACACACCTCCTCCCACAAGACCATAATTCCTAATCCTTCCCAAACAGTTCTGTTTCAATACATTTTCTTTATTATGCATACTTAGTGTTTTAACTCTGATATGTTATGGGGATTTTTCTTCTCTGGTTTGTCCGTTTGGTATTCTATGTGTTTCTTGTAATTATTTGGATATGTCTTTCCTTAATGTGGGTAAGTTTTCTTCTATGATCTTGTTAAAGATCATATCTATACTACAATTGACTTGGGATTCTTCTTTATCTATGCCAATAAGTCAAAGGTTTGTTTTTTTCAGTTTCCCACATTTGGTGTGTGTTCCTTTCTGTGTGTGTGTGTTTAGTTTTTATATTCCTTTTTTATTTTAGGTTTATATAATTTATGTTATCTTTGAGTCCTGTTTCCTTTGAATTTTCTTTTTTTTTAAGATTTATTTTATGTATGTGAGTATACTATAGGTGTCTTCAGACAGACAAGAAGAGGACATCAGATCCTATTACAGGTGGCTATGAGCCACTGTGTGGTTGCCGGGAATCGAACTCAGGACCTCTGGAAGAGCAGTCGGTGCTCTTAACCACTGAGCCATCTCTCCAGTTCCCTACTTTGAATTTTCTAGTTGCGCTATTGGGCTTTTCAGTTACATCTTCATTTCAGCTTGTGTCTTCTTCATGTTTTCATCTTCTGATTAAATTCTGCTCTTAAGTCTTAGCTTGTCTTCATCATCTCCATCTTCCTATGTTTATGTTTTCTTGGGCGTCACTCAAGCATTTATTCTTAAACAATTTCTCCTCATTTTCATTGAGCCGTTTTCTTAAACTCCTTGAATTCTTTGGTGAAGGTTATGATTGTTCTTTTAAACTCTGTGCCCTGTTCTTCATCTTGGTAGTTCTTGTTGTCGAACATTTCTACAGGACTGGTAGGTTTTGGCGAGAAGATACTGGCTTGATCTTTTGTATATTTGGTAATTTTTGAAATTTCTGGACGTGTGAACTTCTTTTGTTCTGAGTTTGTCATGGACAGAGCAGGTTTTGGCAGAAGAGAGGATTTATAGGCAGGTTGACTCTATGGGTTGGGATTTATTTGAGTGGAATAAAGTCAGGTGGAACAGAGGGGACTAATCTGGTATATAGTATGTATTTCCTGTTCTGAGTCTGGAGTGTGGGGGTAGATTTGGCTGAGTGGGAAGCTTGGGTATACCATGAGGGAGTCCTGTGGGTTGAGACATGGGTAGGGAGGATCTTGCCAAAAGCCTAGAGATCCTTTGTAGTACAGGCAGAGGAGGCCAGATCAGGCTAGTGCAGTGGTTATTAGATCCAGTCTGTATCTGGCCAGTTGCAGAGGCATGGACAGAGGAGGTCGGGGTACTCACCGGGCTAGACTCTGGAGGAGAATGTGGGAAGCCTGTACCATGTGGGGTGGTGGAGGTGCTTCAGGAGTCTGTGTCTTTTTGTTGGGTGAAATGAAACAATATTTAGAGTTTATTGATTACTGTTATTTTTGTTGTTATATTGTGTTTCTTCTCTTTGATTTACTGTCCTGGGATTATTCATTCCTTGTCCTTCCCGGGTGTGGGTTACCTCATAAGACTAAAGTTCTTTCTAGTGCATTCTATAGAACTGGATTTGAAGACAGAAGTTGCTTAATTATATATATATATCATGGATGTCTTAGGGTTTTACTGCTGTGAACAAAGAAATGATCAAAGCAACTCTTATATTTTTTTCAAAATATCATTTTATTCTTTAATGGAAAAAGCCATTAATATTCAAACAAAGGAATCACATTTTAAAAACCCTATGCATAAGAAACAGTCTCCAAGAACATTCAAGCAGCAGTCAGGAGGAAAAAATGTTTCAATAGTCAAGTTTTCTTCAAAATATGCTAGAGGATACAATCTAATTCGCTTCTGCAATTCATAGACTTCTTCAGTGTTTTCCTGAGACGCTGAAGTTCACTGTTGGCAGTTTCCAGTGGCTGGCACATGCTGCTCAGATAGACCAGCAGCAGCCGTCTGCCGTCTGCCATCTGCCACTGGCTGACCGGAAGAACGTTCACTGCTGGAAAACTGCTCGCTCCCAAGGAGAGACATTTGAAGGCTGGGCTGTGGCCCTCACAACTCATCCTTCTCCAGGTCATCAAGTTCCACATCACTGAGGTCAACGTCGCTCTCCACAGGAAGCTCACCATCCTTGCCATCCCAGGGCTTCCTGGGAGTGATGGTGGGAAGGAACCACCTGCTACGGGTGTTGTGGAGCCACACCCGAAAGACAGTTCTCTGAGAAACTCACTGATGCCTGGTTCACTGAAAGACCCTTTGAGAAGGACAAATTTCATCTTGTGTGCATTGATGGCTGCGATGGCAGGGTACCCGAACCCTCTAATCCCTAGTGCGATCTCCAGTTCATACTGGGCTCCAGCTTCTGTCCACAGCCACCCCCACATTTTCTTCTTGAACTTGTCAGCCAGTTTCAGAAGAACTTCCAAGTAAGAGTTTCTGCCTGCAGCTCCAGTGTCCGGGATGCGAGGCAGTATGGGCACGACACAGAGCTGGTGCTCCTTGCACGTCTTCCTGGCTATGTCTTCGTTGATCATCTCAAGCAGCTCTGGAGCTTGAAGGGCTACAGCAGCCTATTCTGGCTCCAAGTTTTTGCAGTGTCCACACCACGGAGCATAAAACTCAACCATCCAGATGTCTTCACTGTCAAGGACATTCTTATCAAAGGTGTCATTCGTCAGCTCTGCCACGTCCTTCTTACTTGAACTGTCACTTCTGCCCTGCTTTCCAGATGTTTATCTGCATCGACTGCACCGACTTTAACATCTCTCAATGCAGTTGCTGCTTTCTTCCATTCTGGTGTTAACCTCCGGCAACGACCACACCATGGTGCATAAAAATTCTACAAGCCACAGACTATCACTCTGAATAACTTCTCTGTTGAAATTTGATGGTGTTAACTCGGTGACATCATCACTAGAGGAATACAGACTGCGGACTGCTAGAAAGAAGGTACAGCTCACCAGACGGAGCACCAGGCGAGCCTTGCCGATCACCCGCATTCCTTCCGCGCCACTGTCTCAGCTCTCCAAAGCAACTCTTATAAGGACAAGATTTAATTGGGGCTGGCTTACAAGTTCAGAGATCCGGTCCATGGTCATCAAGGAGGGAGCATGGCAGCATCCAGAAAGGTACAGTGCAGGAGGAGCTGAGAGTTCTACATCTTCATCTGAAGGCTACTAGCAGAAGACGGGCTTCCAGGCAGCTAGGATGAGGGTCTTAAAGACCACACCCACAGTGACACACCTACTCCAACAGGGCCACACCTTCTAATAGTGCCACACCCTGGGCTGAGCATATACAAACCATCACAATGGAATATTTTTCTTTTTCCATTAGTTGTGATTGATAGTTTGATGAGTATAATAATCTGGGCTGGCATTTGTGGTCTCTCAGAGCTTGTAGAATATTTGTCCAGGCCCTTCGGGCTTTCAGAGTCTCCACTGAGAAGATGGATATTATTCTTTTGTTGTTGCTTGCTTATTTGTTTGTTTATTTTGTAATAAATACAGTGTCTTTCTATGTGATACTGGCTTCCCTGGAACTCCATATGTAGATCAGGCTAGCCTCAGACTCAGAGATGCTTCTGCTTCCTGAGAGCTAAAGGATCAGAGGCATGTGCTGCCCGGCTCAGTGAGCAGTCAGGTGTGATGTTAACGGTCCTTCCTGCCTTTTTATGTTACTTAGTCTGTTTTTTTTTTTCCCTTGCAGCTTTTTTTTTTTTCCTGTGTGTTTAGAGTTTTGATTCTTGTGTCATGGAAAATTTCTTCTCCTGTCCTATTTGGTGTTCTGTGTGTTTCTTGTACCTTGATACACATCATTTTTAGGTTGGGGAAATTTTCTTCTATGATTTTGTTAAAAATATTTTCTATCCCTTTGACTTTGTTTTTTTTTTTCTTCTTCGACTATTCCTATCATTTGTAGATTTATTTATTTTTATAGTGTCCTTGACTTCCTGGATGTTTTATGCTTGAGTTTGTTTTGTTTTGTTTTTTTAGATTTAACACTTTCTTTGATGGAGGTATCTGGGTTTTTTTCCTACCTTATCATCGATATCCAAGATTCTCCTTTCCCTATTTGTATTCTGCTGCTGAGGCTTACCACATTTTTCAGTTCCAATTTTATTGTAGCTTGGGTTTTCGGTAGTGATTCTATTTCTACTTTCATGCTGTGAACTCTTTTCATTTTTTTTTTTATTCAACCATTTTTTTTTGTTGACTCTATTAAGGGATCCTCTTTAAGGTCCTTGAACATATTCATAATTGCTATTTTGAGTCCTGTTGGGGGTTGGTCTTGTGCACTGTATATTCAGATGCTGATGTTTTAAAGTGCCTCGAGATCTAGTTACAGTCTGAATATGGGCATTGCCGTGAATACTGAAGAATCTCCTATATCAATGTGGTGTAAAGAATGCTCCCCAAATACTTACTTGGCAGGGGAGATACCATGATCACGAAGGTGGTTTTCCCAGGGCGAGGCTCACCCATTGCACTCGGGGTGTGCTGACCCCCGTGATTTCCCCAAATGCGGGAAACTCGACTGCATAATGTGTGGTAGTGGGGG
This sequence comes from Tokudaia tokunoshimensis, assembly GCA_036184795.1. NCBI lineage: Eukaryota > Metazoa > Chordata > Mammalia > Rodentia > Muridae > Tokudaia > Tokudaia tokunoshimensis. The sequence goes on from BTHU01000009.1 coordinate 23,337,217, forward strand.
ACGGCGTTCGAGCTCTCCCCTGAAGAAAAAATTAAAAAATTAAAAAAAAAAAAAGAAAGAAAGAATGCTCTCGAGCAGGGCAGTGGTGGTGCACGCCTTTAATCCCAGCACTTGGGAGGCAGAGGCAGGCAGATTTCTGAGTTCGAGGCCAGCCTGGTCTACAGAGTGAGTTCCAGGACAGTCAGGGTTACACAGAGAAACCCTGTCTTGAAAAACAAAAACAAAAACCAACCAACCAAACAAACAAAAAGAATGCTCCCCAATTATCTTGGTTGGTTAAAAAGCTGAACAGTTACTAACTGGTCAGAAAAGAAAGGAAGGTTAATCCCAGCCAGGGGTCCCAGGGAGAAGAGCCAGGGAGGGGGAGTTTACCACAAAGCAGATGAGGGTCCAGGAGAAGAAGGGCCAAAAAGCAGGTGGAGGAAGAAGAAGATGGTCGCCATGAGGTGAGGAACGAGTAGGAGTCACCAAGGGAGTTCTCCAGGAAGACAGACAGCTACAGCAGAGCGAGCCATGGAAGGACTAAATGCAAATAACTTGGGGCATGCGGCTGGGATAGCATAGAATGTTAGGAATGTCTGCTCAGTTTTTGTGCTTAAAGTCTGTTGAATAAATCATAGGTCTCCATCTTAATTATTTGGGAGCTAGCCAGGTTAGAAAAAAAAAAAAAAACAACTTGCTACTTTTAGATTTCATTCTATCAAGTCCATGTTTTGTGCTTTACCTGTATTGCATTTCTCAGAGCCTACTGTAATACAGTTACTAGGTTCTGATAGAGGCATGTTGTCTTTGGCATATTTGTGTAGCGTGTGCACATGTGGGAGCGTATGTGCACACAAACACACACACACATACGCTGGGGTCTAAAACTCTGGAGTTATAATAATTGAGGTCTGGTCTGGAACTCATAGAGATCTGCCTGCCTCTGCCTTCCAAGTGCTGGGATCAAAGGCACGTACCACCACCACCACCACCACCACCACACCTGGCTGATCATTTAAGGAGTGCATTCTCAGGGGCCCAGAAGATGAACATCAGCTTCTCCTTCTTCCTTTCCTTGGTCTTGTAGGTTGCATCATAGATAGCATAGCAGCAATCCCTGTCTGGCAGCATCTTGACCAAAAACCAAACCAAACCAAAATAAATTAAAATAAAATGGTGTAGGGTTGACTTACCAGGCTCTCCTTGCTCCCATTCAGGATGACATTCTTCTTGTCCTCACTCAGGCAGAAGGGCACTGCCTTTGCATTTCTTCCCTTATTCTGCCATTCAGGTTGTATACTTTTATGTCGCTGTACACCTTAATGACAAGATCAGAGACAGCCACAGTAGAGGCCATGTTTCCAGAAGCTGAAAGGGGGAGAAGGAGAGCTACTGAAGAATTGAGCCACTGTGACTGCTGCTGGAATCTGACTGCTAGTTTTAGGGTTTTTACTAGAGGTATGGTCAAAATATTATTTGGGACTAGGGTTGTAGTTAGGACTAGTGTTTGAGCCAGGATTATTAAGGTTAGGATGAGAGCTAGTGTTTGGTTATGGTTATGGTGAGTTAGTGTTAGGGCTCTTCAACTTCTGTTTCTGCGATTAATGTTAGAGCTAGAAGTAGGGTTATAGCTAGGATCTGTATTCTAAGGTAGTATTAGAGTTCGAGATAGACATAGAGTTGGGGCTAGGATTGTCGTTAGGGTTAATCCTTGGGTTAGAGTCAAGTTAAGGTTAGGGTTAAAATTGGTGGCAGACCCTTTAGTTTTTGGTATAAAGTTAGTATTTAGTGTTAGAACTAGTTAGTCTTGGAACGATTTTTAATGTTAGGCTGGAAGTTGGTTACAGCTTCATTTAGAGTTGTGATATATTTAATGTTAGTGTTTAAGCTATACTTAACTAGGGTTAAGAGAGCTAAGGTTAAGGTTAGCTTTCAAGTTACTTCTATGGTTATATCCAGAGTTAGGTTTATCATTAAGTCTAGGGTTAGGTTTTAGAGATAGGGTTAGGGGTCAGGTTAGAAGTAGGACTACATTAAGGATTAGTTTTAGGGTTAAGATTAGATTAGAGTCATTGGTAGTTAGGGATAGGTTTAGGTTATGGTTATGGTAGTTTGAAGATTAGGGTCATGATTAGTGCTAGGCTAAATATTAGTGTTATGGCTAGCATTGCAGTTATGACTAGTTATAGGCAATGGTAAAATTAGCAGTTTTTGGATTAGGTTTAGAGTTAAACATAAATAGGGAGGTATTAGATTTATATTTAGGATTGGGGTTATGGTTAAGGTTGGAGCTAGGGTTAAGTTTAGAACTAGGGTTAGGAATAGAACTTGATATAGCATTAAGACAAAGGGCAGAGTTAGTGTTAGTGATTGGTTTATGGTTAGTTTTAGATGTAGGATTAGGGTTAGACTTAGGGTTAGTAGTCTGTCTAGGGCCGGGGTTCTCAACCTGTGGGTTGTGACCCCTTTCACAAGCCTTTACATCCAAAAAATATTTACATTATGATTCATAACAGTAGCAAAATTACAGTTATGAAGTAACAAAAATAATTTTATGGTTGGGACTTGCCACAACAGGAAAACTGTATTAAAGGGTTGCAACATAGGGAGGAGCTAGGGTCTGCCAAGTGCTCAAGGCAACACCTTGCTTACACTAGGCAAGCACATACCGGTGAACTGTACCCTTCACCCGTTTGGTTTTATAAGACACTCCACCATGCTCTGCACGCAGTAAATTCACAAAACATCAACAGAAACAAGGATCAGACCTACTTTGTGCCACCCACAGAGAGCTTTGCCTCAGACCAGACCTGGTTAGGTTGGAGCTAGCCCTGAGTTCTCTGTCACAGCCCTCCTGATATGGAACCTATCAGGAGATGTGTCAAGCTGCAGGTATTATAGGTGCAGCCCAAGTGAAGAAAGCAGCCAACACAAAATGCTCTGCGCAGATTATTTTTTATATATAAAACTTACTTTTAATTTATTTTATGTGCATCGGCATCCTGCTTGCAGAGTCTGATTAGGGTTTGTGTCAGAGCAAGAATATTGGTTAGTTTTAAACCTAGCTTTAGAGTCTAGATTGGAGGTTGGATTACAATTTCTTTTATGGCTAGGGATTTATTTAGGGCTATTAACCAAGGGTTAAATTTAGGTTTCAGGTGCCAAGCTTGGATGTGAATAAAACTATCCCAAGACCCAATTCTCTCTCAGGTTCTCTTAGGCGAGGCTGCGGCAGTGGGGCCATTAAGCACCAATACCACCCCAGCTTTGTCACCTGATCCCTCTGCCTTGCTGCTGAGCCCCTTTTCCAAATTCACATCAACAGGCTAAGAGACTGAGAGGGAACACTAGGGACATTTTTGGATACTAAAATACATTATTTACAACACAGTGTAATATTTCTTAGTAACTATTTCAAAGCCAAAATGAGCTCATCTCAATGGGTGCTCAGTACATTTAGTTTTTAAGTGAACCAAGACAAAACTATCTGTCTATCTTACAATTAAACTTTTAATTTTATATTTTAAGTTAGATTAGCAAATGCCATCCAGATATTTTTGAGCATACAATAAAAGCATGTTTTGCTATCTTAAGTTATTGCTCCTAAAGTTCACAATCGGATTTTTTTTCCCTCAACCTAATTTTCCATAATTAACATTTGAAAGTACCAGACCCAAATCATTGGTTTATTTATTTATTTATTTATTTTTAAGGAATTGCTTTAAAACTAATGTTTCAATTTATTTTACAGAAGCTGGCTATAGGTAAAGTCTAGAAACCAGAGTTTTGTTTTTAAATTTTCTGAATCCAAAGAGCTATAGGGAAGCTACTCATTGAAATGCTAAGTCATTTTTGGTAAAATGAAATTGATCGAGAGCACAGGATTCCTTCCCAAGTCAGGCACTGCACTGTGGTTTCCTGGAAGCCATGTGGAGTCTGATTTGAAAAAGGACATTTCATTGCAGAGTAGTATTCCATTGTGTAAATATACCACATCTTCTGAATCCATTCCTCCGTTGAGGGACATCTGGGTTCTTTCCAGCTTCTGGCTATTATAAATAAGGCTGCTATGAATATAGTGGAGCATGTGTCCTTATTGCATGCAGGTAAAGTCTCTGGGTATATGCCCAGGAGTGGTATAGCCGGATCCTCCGGAAGTGTCATGCCCAGTTTTCTGAGGAGCCGCCAGACTGCTTTCCAGAGTGGTTGTACCAGCCTGCAATTCCACCAGCAGTGGAGGAGTGTCTGCACTGTGGTTTCCTGGAAGCCATGTGGAGTCTGATTTGAAAAAGGACATTTCATTGCAGAGTAGTATTCCATTGTGTAAATATACCACATCTTCTGAATCCATTCCTCCGTTGAGGGACATCTGGGTTCTTTCCAGCTTCTGGCTATTATAAATAAGGCTGCTATGAATATAGTGGAGCATGTGTCCTTATTGCATGCAGGTAAAGTCTCTGGGTATATGCCCAGGAGTGGTATAGCCGGATCCTCCGGAAGTGTCATGCCCAGTTTTCTGAGGAGCCGCCAGACTGCTTTCCAGAGTGGTTGTACCAGCCTGCAATTACTCTGCAATTAAAAACAATGAATTCACGAAATTCCTAGGCAAATGGTCAGAACTTGAAAATATCATCCTTAGTGAGGTAACCCAATCACAAAAGATCACACATGGTATGAAGTCACTGATAAGGGGATATTGACCCAGAATCTCAGAATACCCTAGACACAATCAGCATATCAATAGATTTCTAAAAAGATGGAAGGAGAGACCCCTGGTCCTGGAAAGACTGGATGTAGGGGAACGCCAGGACAGAGTAATGAGAGGGGGTTGAACGGAGAAAAGAGGGAGGGAAGGGGGCTTATGGGACTTTCGGGGAGGGAGGAAACGGGAAAGGGGAAGTGATTTGGAATGTAAATTAAAAAAAACTTAGAAAATAAAAAAAAATAAATAAAAAAAAAAAAAAAAAAAGAAAAAGGACATTTCAAATAAAGTACACGTGGGATAGAAACTCATTGCTTTAAAGACAAACCTCAGGGGGCTGGAGATGTGGCTCAACTGCTCTTCCAGGGGACCCAGGTTCAATTCCCAGCACCTGCCTCACATCTGCCTCTTCTGACCTCTGCAGGCAGAACACCCATGAACATAAATTTAAAAATAAGATACATTTAAAAAAGAAACAATCTGGGCAGAGCATTTTGTGTTGGCTGCTTTCTTCACTTGGGCTGCACCTATAATACCTGCAGTTTGACACATCTCCTGATAGGTTCCATATCAGGAGGGCTGTGACAGAGAACTCAGGGCTAGCTCTAATCTGACCAGGTCTGGCCTGAGGCAACACTTTCTGTGGGTGGCACAGAGTAGGTCTGATCCTTGTTTCTGTTGATGTTTTGTCCTGTCTGTTTTGTGAATTTACTGCGTGCAAAGCATGGTGGAGTGTCTTATAAAACCAAACCGGTGAGGGGTGTAGCTCATTTAGCCTAAGCTAGGTCCTGGGTTGGGCCCTCAGCATTGCAAAAACTAGCAAACATCAAAAAGAAACTGAAACGGAAAAAGCAAGTTAACGAACCAGTAACAAGGAGACTGAATCAATAGTAAATCTTCTCACTGAAGAAAACCTCAGGACCTGATGACTTTGTTCCTACCAAACATTTAAGGAAGAATTAATCTTAACCTTTCTCAAATGCCTTCAGTTTTTGTTTTGTTTTGTTTGGGCGGAAATATTTCCCAGCTTGGTTCAGGGAGTCAGCATTACCCTGATTCCAGAGTCAGATTAGAACACCACAAAAAAGAAATAGAGAAAGAGCCACAGTGGTTCAGAACACTGGCTACTCTTGCAGAGGCCCTAGGTTCCATTCCCAGCATCCACATGGTGGCTCAGGACCACCTATAACTCTAGATCCGGGGATCCAGTGCCCTCCTCTGAACTCCTCAGGCTCTGCATACACATGGGGCACATAAATACAAAATATATACATATTCATATTTTATTTACATAAGCCTGTAAACAAAAAAGAAAAAAAGAGCTAATGCCCTTGATAAATACAGATGTAAACTATTAAAAGCATTAGAAAAGCAAATTGAACAGCACATTAGGATCAATCGGGATTCATCCTTTGAGCTATAAGGATGGCTGAACACCCACACGTCAATCTATGTGATACAACGCATTAACAGAATGAAGGTCAAGATGTCTCACTAGATACTGAAAAGGCGTGTTACAGAATTCCAGATCCTTCCATGATCAGGACTCCTGGTGACTAAGCTCAGAAGGGATGTGTCTCAGCACACTAACGCCATTGATGATGGGCTCACAGTGAACAGCATACCCAGTGGTGGAAAGCTGAAAGCTCTCTCTCTCCGATCAGAAACAAGACAGGTGCTGCTCTTCAGTTTCTAGCCAACTGTTAGAGCAGAGAGAGCGCCTCTGGGTAGGGGTGGCTATCATTTGGCCAAGGGACTGTTGTAGTAATTTTTAATCTCAATCAAGGGTCTCTACCCTGCCTTTGATCATTCAGTTTCCAAATAAAAGACACACAGCTTTTATATTTATGATAAGCCTTTAATTAGCACTAGACCTGGGCAGGCAGATATCTGCCCTCTAAGCTATTAGAATTTACTTTCCCTTCAATAACCCTGAGTTATAACTTGCGGTGTTCCAATTGGCCAGCCCTTAAAAATGGTCATGTTTTCAAGATTCACTTACCTTGTGTCATCTTGTTCTCTCTCCATCTTCTCTCCCTTCTCCTCCTCATGGTCTCTCTCCAGATCCTAAGCCGAGGAACCCAAACCCCACCTATCTCTCTTCTGCCCAGCTATAGGCCATAGGCATCTGTATTCACCAATCAGGGATGACTTGGGGGGGAGGGGTAAAGTTACCTAGCTTCACTTGTGTAAGTGAAGATTCTCTCCTCCCTGAGGGTAACCTTGGAGGCCAGTATTTAGCAACACAGAGCAAAAGACCAAACTTGAACAGGGACTACCCCTAGGAAGGCTGGTTCTGTTAAGCCATCTGAAAGAGAGTAATTAGTCCTTTACTGAGATGCTGCACTTTTCCTTCCCAGAATCCCTACCCCTAGTGTCTACCACACCACTACTACACCATAGTCATGTAGCTTTGTAAGTCTGCCAGGTTTCCTGAATTACTTAGAAACTTGGAACTTCTCCTGTTTTTCTTTCCATCTGTCTTCTAAACATGCTTTCCTTGTTAACATTTGGGTTTCCTCAACATTTTGGGCTTTCTCACTTATTCTCTGAAGCCTCCCTTCCTGCCATATAGCTGTTTGTCTGCCTTGTGTCTGACCTCCATGTCAGATTAAATGATATGGCTTGTTCCTCTTCTCCCCTCCTCCTCCATCCCTCCTCCTCCATTCTCCATCCCTCCGCCTCCATTCTCCATCCCTCCTCCTCCATTCTCCATCCCTCCTCCTCCATTCTCCATCCCTCCTCCTCCATTCTCCATCCCTCCTCCTCCATCCTGCCTCCTCTGTTCTCCATCCCACCTCTCCCTCCTCTTCCCCTTCCTCCTCCAGAAGGAAGCTGTTGAGATTTACTTCTTGCCTGCCCTAGGGGCTTTTAAAAACACTCTTATAAAAATTGTCCTTGATAGTTCATTTGAGTCTGTTCTTATTTTGTTAATGAGACTAAGAACCCCAGTAGGAGACCCTGATTTCCCGTGTCACAACTTCATACTAGATGATTTAGTCAGAATAATTAGGCAAGAGAAAAACATTTAAAAACAACAAAAAAACCACCAACAAAATTATCTGTTTGCAAATGACGTGGTCACCCAAAACTGACCAAACTCAGAAGAACTCATCACATGTGGAATGAACATTGAGGTTTTATTATTTAGTGTTTCTATTATTAGCAATAAATTAATCAGAAAAAAAACCCAAGGAAATAATCCCATTTCCATCAGTTACAATGGCTTGCCTAGCATGCCGGAGGTCCTGGGTTATATTCCTAGCATGAAAACACTAGCTGCAGCACAGGTCGGTGCAGAGATTAATCATAAAGTGTGGTCCCTGTTGGCACCAGCTTGTCATCACTCCCTGTCCCATCCTTCAACAGACACATGCTGTAGTGGCTATTCCTCATTGTCAACTTGACTATATCTGGAATGAACTACAATCCGGAATTGGAAGGCTCACCTATGATCCTAATCTGGAGGCTGAGATACAAGTTTCTGATCTGGATCTTGGCATGGAGATCTTGAAGCATAGTGGCTATGAATTCCAGAAGATTAAGACAAGGAGTTCAAGGTCATCTGGGATTAAAGGTGAGGTGGCACATGACTTTAATCTGGGCCATACCCTCTGCTGGAGACCTACATAAGGTCATTGGAAGAAGGAAGACTCACTCACTCTTCCTTGTCTGCTTGCCTCGTGGGACTGAGCAACTGCTAGATCCTTGGATTTCCATCCACAGCTGCTGCTGACCATTGTTGGGGAGTTGGACTACAAGCTCTAAGTCATCAACAAAGTCCCTAACTATATAGAGACTACCCTTACGTTCTGGGACTCTAGAGAACCCTGACTAACACACTTGCCAAGCCAGTCTGGTTGTTGGCTTCTCTTCAGCTGCACGACTCGACATCAGCTCAAAAACCTACTTCTGGGGTCATTATGTGAGCTTGTCATAGGCCCAAACAATACAGGCGCTGCAGCCTGCTCTCCCCACCTTGGTTTATGCCTGGAGTTCTCTGCAGTCTCTTCTCCTGCTCCTTATCATGGCTGTTGTCTGGCTCTACAGTCACCCTGCAGCCATGGCCGTCTGCTTCTCTCACTGGTAGGGCCCTCAGCTGCTCCTGCTTCAGATTTCCTTCTTTAATTCGGAGTCATCGGTCACCAATGTCACTCTACTTTGTCACACTCTTGTTTCCTCAAGCTCTGGCTACCCAGCGTCCTGGCCACCCCGTTAATGGATTCCCAGGAAGCTATCTTCTCTACACCTCCTGGGATTTAGCTAATGCCTTAGGAGGAAGTTCTAAAGCTCTGAATCCCACCCAGTGCCCAGCAGATCCTGGGTAGTGCTTTCCATTGAACCCTGTATCAAGAGATATAGATGGCGTTGACTGCTCGAAGCTGAAAGTGAAGGCCCCTAGAGTGAACTCACCACCAGGAAAGCATGCATGGCCCCAGAATCTACACAGAAGGAAATGTGAAGGGCCAGGCTTAACTGAAGAAGGGCATGGTTCATAAGAGGCATGGAAGATCACTTCTGGTGTAGTGAGAATGTACTGTCCCGGAGAAAGAGAAATAACAGTAAAGATAAACATGTAAGCCGAGAGAGAAAGCATAGACCAGGTCACGGTGTGCTAATGCCGCTCACTCAGCAGTGACCTGAGGTGGGCTGTAAACCACAGCAGAGCCCTAGTTACAGAAACCTTATACTGAGGGTGGGGCAGAAAGGAGAGGGGGACTGTGCCTTTTCTAGGGCTCTGGCCCATGGAACAACGCTGTATTTTCCTCCCTCCCCCTTGATCAGCAGCACTACCCCCCCCAACGTTCTCCCATCTCCATTTTCCTTTCATTTCTTCTTCTTTTGTCTTTTCCACAGATCTGTTCAAAAAATTTCTCATCTTGAAACACACTGCATTTGAAAATCATTTTTTTTAATTTTTGACATTATAATATAATTACACCATTTTCCCCCTTCCCTTTTCCCCCTCCAAACTCTCCTATATGCCTCTCTTTTATTGTTACATGAATATATTTATATGAATATGTGTATATATTCCTAAATCTAACCCCTCAATCTGTACAATGTTATGCGTATATGTTTTTGGGGCTGACCAGTAATTGGTGTGCTCTTTGGGGAAGACATTCTCCCACTCTCAGCATTCCTTAGTTGCCTGGAGTCTTTGTGTGGGACTGAGGCCTTGTGGTCTTTCCCCCTTCGTAGTATGTCTGTTGATACTGTCCTGGTTCAGCTCATGTTTAGGAAGTCAAGTTGGTGGGATGTTATGGGCATAGCTCTGATATTACTAAGAGATGCTATTCACAGCAAAGTTCCTAACCCTCTGGCTCTTACAATCTTCCTGTCCCCTCTTCCACACTGTTCCCTAAGGATTAGTTAAGGAAGTTATGTTGTAGATACATCCGTTGGAACTGGGCTCCACAACTCTGCATTTTGATTGACTGTGATTTTCTATAATGGATAAATATTTAGAATTCTGTCAGGGGTTATGCTGGTTTAGTAAAGTGGTGGTTGTAGGTTCTCCTCCAAGGCCCATGTCTTCACTGTCCCTGGGTAGGTTTCCAGCACTAGGCATTGTCCCCTTAATGTTGAGTGTGTATGAAGTACAATTAGAGAGCCGTTGGTTACGGCCAAGGCATGTGTGCCACTGCTGCACCCTTAGGGTCATTGTGCCACGCTGGTCACTGATGCGATTCACAGCATAGCTGGGGGGTACTGTCGACTGCCTCCCTGTTAGACGTTTGCATGTGCTTCCTGGTACCGTGAAAGCTAGTCCTCAGGGAGGGGTCATTCAGGTCAGCCCCAGCTCAGGGACCTCTGGGCCCTGTGTCTGAAGTAGTAGGAACTTACCTCCCACCTCTAGGGGGCAACCAAGGGGAGTGGGAATAGTCTAACGTTTTGGGAGTTTCTTGGACAATCTCAGCCAACAACTCTAAAGAGGGCTTCTCTTGATTGGTATTGGGATTTTTGTTAGGTGTTTTTGGCTCTTAGAGGGATCATTGTCGGCCCAGATGAGAAAACATTCTTTAAATTATATATGTATATTTGCATACTGAATTATGTGTTATATAGGTTTCTTTTAATTATAAAATTTTTTATTTTTTTAGGCAAATAGTATTACAATTCCTTATGACATTTTCAGACATTCTTATCCCTCTCCTTCTATATTTATGTCCCCCTCCTTCCTAATTACAGCCCCTCCCTTTCTCAGTTATCTGATCAGATTATGTGTACCCTTGTATTCTTGCGGTTAAGGTCAACATTGTTTGTTATTTTATTACCTTCTTCCCTTTCCCTCAGTCCAGCTGACACCCTTACTACCCTTTCTCTTTTTGGCCCTTCTGTGGTCGTGGGACCTCTCACCCCTAACGGAATCGCCAGTGTCTCCTGTGCCTTTTCCTTGATGACTCGTCCTCTGAGCCCTGAAGCAAGTGTCTGTGTCAGAAAGGCATTTCCTTGCTCTCTCCCTTCCTCCTTGTCCACTGTGTGAACTCCACTTTTCCTACTGAGCCTCGAAGCAGATGTACTAAAAGTCTGGGCCCAGCATACCCAACTTGTTTCCCATTCTCTGCAGGTACAATCTCACTCCAGTAAGGACTTCCTAACTCTATTCCCATCATCCTTAGCGCTGGAGCAGGGGTGCAGAGTACAAGAGTACTACCATAAACCAACAAGTAAACAAACGAATGAATGAATGAATAAATACAATTTTGGTAAATAACATGTTAATATACCATTATGAAAAATCAAAAGTAATATAAAAAATCTGATATGATCCAATGTGCTTGCTTCTAAGCCAAGTACACAAGAAGGCTAAGGCAGGGGGATTAAGAGGTAAGAGCCAGCCCAGGCCTTGGGGACATATCCAGATGTCTTAAAAAAAAAAACATATAAGAAAGGAGTAATGTGGGGGCTGCAAAGATGGCTCAGAAGGTAAGAGCACCGACTGGTCTTCTGAAGGTCCTGAGTTCAAATCCTGGCACCCACATGGTGGCTCACAACCATCTGTCATGGGATCTGATGCCTCTTCTGGTGTGTCTGAAGACAGCTACAGTATACTCACATATTATAAATAAATTAATCTTAAGAAAAAGAAAGGCGTATTCATGATGAATAAATATCCATGATGAATAAAATACTAAACATTAAAGAGAGAGAGGATCAATAGCAACACTTGTGATAGTTCATCTTGCATATTAACTTAATTGGGAACTCTCTAGGAGATTGATAAAGTGCATCTCTGGTATGCCTGGATAAATAGATCATGAAGTCTCTAACTTGATGAATGGTTTCATCTGTTAATGATTTTATATATATACATATATATGTATATGATTTATTTATTTATGCTCTATCTATCTATCTATCTATCTATCTATCTATCTATCTATCTATCTATCTATCTATCTATCTATCTATCTCTGCACACCAGAAGAGGGCATCAGAATCCCTGGAACTATAGTTACAGACAGTTGGGAGCCACCATGTGGGTCTAGGAACTGAACTCAGGACCCCTCTGGAAGAGCAGCCAGTGCTCCTAACCACTGAGCCCTCTCTTCAGTACTATTAATGGATTCTAAATTCTTACAGACTGTTGGCGGGGGTGGGGTGGGGTGATGGAATCATGTAAGGTAGGGTTTGGTTGGAGAAAGTGGGTCACTGGAGACGTCTGGGGACTGACTTTGCCCTGGGCCCCTCAGCTGTTTTATGTCCTGTTCTTCCTAGCGGCCATGAAGTGAGCTGCCCCCTGCCTCACTCTTGCTGCACTGTGGTATGAGGCATCACTGCAGAAGCATTGAGCCAAGTGTCCATGGATTGGACCCTCTGAAACCACTAACCCAAACAAAGCCTTCGGCCCTGAAGTTGTTCCTCTCATCACAGCTATGAGAAAGTGCTAGAGAGCTGCATTGGAGTTTAGGCAAAAGAGAAAATCAGGACTACAGATCCTCACACCTTCAATAATTTATAGGTCAGGGGAATTGGATTATAGCTGTGAATTAGGATTCCTTAGGAAGTGTTTTCTGTCTCTAATGTTTGTACTGAGATACAATCCATCAATATAACATTAACGTCTTAGGGTTTCCATTGCTGTGAAGAGACACCATTGTAGGACTGTGAAAGGCAGCCTGTGTCCTGGTAGAGCTAGGTTTAAGCCCTGGAGTCCCAGCAGATAATTCTGGAAGGGACGGAAGGCCATTGCCATGCTCTCAGACACTAGGCTCCTGACACGAGGCCCCAGATCTATAATCCTGTGGCCATCAGTCATGTAGGGCAACGCCCCAAGCCCCTGGTACTCTGTCTGGACTCCACCCCCACAGTTACCTGGCAATAGCCAGGTGGGTCTGGCCCACTATAAAAGGGGCTGCTTGCCCCTCCTCCCTCTCTCTTATACTCTTGGCTCTCTTACTCTCTTATTCCTGTTTCCTGCTTGCTTCTCTCCCTCTTGGTCTCTTCTCCCTTCCCCCCCTCTCTCCATGTGGTCAGGGCCGGCCTCTACTTCTCTATTTTCCCCTTCTCTCTGCATTTCCCTGCTTCTACTGACCTCAGATCCACCCTGAGAAAGTGGGGTATGGTTTCACTCATCACAACTCTCCACCAACAATAAAACCATTCTTCTCATTGGGCTACACAGTGCTGGAGCAATGGAGCAGGTCCTCCTCTAAACAGAGGCATCTAGTCTCCTGCAGGAAACCGCTCTGCACTTCCGGACAAGCGGCTTGATCGATTGGACAAGGAGCCAATCGATCATGCCAAAGACCCTCATCCTATGGGACCTGGCCGGAGCGCTCGTCCCCGCCCTTTTCCCTTTGGCTCGGGCCTGGAACCGCCCTGCGGCCACCAGCCTGTTCTCAGCTCTTCCGAATCATCCAGTGGCATCTGCAGTGTCCAAGAGTAAGAACCTGTTGTCCCCAGCCTCTGTAAGGCCCAGGGACCCACAAGCCGGCTTCCCCGGTTCCCGGGGACCCCAGACTGCACTTCCCCACCCTCAGAGCGAGGTCCTGTGGCTTCTCAAACCCCAGCGGAATGGGGTGCATGCAGTCAGACTTCCAGCGTCCACCTCGCCCAGCGGCCCAAGCCCTGGCCGGGCATGGGCCACTACTTTTAACCCACACACCATGAGCGCAACAACTTTTATAAAGGGAAACATTTAATTGGGGCTGGCTTACAGTTCAGAGGTTTATTCCATTATCATCATGGTAGGAAGCATGGTGACATGCAGACAGATGTAGATGCTGAAGAAGGACCTGAGGGTTCTACATCTGGATCCACAGGAAGCAGAAAGAGAGACTCTGGGCCTGGCTTGGGTTTCTGAAACCTCAAAAAACGTACCCCCTGTGACACACTTCCTCCAATAAGTCTGCTCCTCTCAGTCCCTCTCAGGTTTTGCCTCTCCCTAACGACCAGGCATTCACATACATGAGCCCATGGTATCATTTGTACACTTTTCTCAGGTGTCAATGTGAAAATCTAGAGAATGAACTGATAGACTGCCAGTGTGCATCCTTTTCCCCGCCCCACGGCTGTCTTTCCTATTGTGTGATGCAGCTCCAGCGATGGACCTGTGTGGGAGGGTGGGTGGCCAGCACAACACTTAGACTATGGACCCCCCCCCCACACACACACACCAATGCTCTGTCCTATTTCTTGATCTTCACCTGGCTGATGACTTTGTTCCAAACACACTCACCTGGAGCTGAGTCTTCCTCAGAGATCAGGTCTTTCTTTAGCTTGACACTCCTGGAAGGTGGACATACATGAGGTGGTGTCTAGGGGAGACTCTACTGAAATTATGGCCTTGAAGGAAGGAGACTGTGGGGGTAATGATCGCGTGGATTTTTCTTCCTGTCACCAAAAGATGCACTTCTTTGTCTCCCAGGTATATAATTTCCACCATGACTTGCCACAGGCCCATAAGTAATGGGCCAACCAACTGGAACTTCTAAAACCATAAGCCCAAATAAGCCTTCCTGCTTTTAAGGCCAATTGTCTCAGGCATTTAGTTATAGTAACAGAAACTTGACAAATACAATCTAAATTATATGGGAGAACATTGCATTTCTCTTATTCCATTACTGTGAAATAAAATCTTCCTCTGTCCTCTCTTAATTTCATTATAGTAAAATCTGAAGTCTTCAGACTGGCTCTCTCTTAGGAATTAATCTAATGGTATTCTGCAACTTACACTTTAAAAACTTCAACTTATCTTCATTAAACCTCTAGATCAGAAAATACCAGGAATCTTAGAGTATGATGTCACCTCTTCCACGACTGCAGAGACATCAGTCCTAGTCTCCAAACTAATTCTAAGATCATTGTCCCCTGAAGTGTCTAGCTGACACCATTTTGCTTTTCCGCCTACTGTAGAGATGGGGTTCTTTTTTACTGTTACCAACTTCACTAATTGATTGTTGCCAGTGATATACAAAGAAATCTTTAATCTCTATATGGAAGTTAGCAGTGCATTTCTTGCTTGAGAATTTCCCTCCCTTTGATGATGTTATAACTAGTGTCTCTGTCTTTTTGAATGGTCTAAATAACAAATCTTTGAGTTGTACATCCCTGAGATTTGTCAAATGGGGCAGAGAAACCTCCAAGGTACACATTCCAGGCAATATGGGTATATGTGGCAGCCACCTGCAGCTGATACTGAGGCGTCTGGCCAGCCTGGAGCTTGAGCTGAAGCTATGCATGCACTGACCTCCAAGCAGCAGCTATCTGAAGCCACGACCCCAGGAGCATGGAAAGATAACTCTGCTCTAGGAGGTTTCTTAGGCTTCTTCTTGGCAAAAGGACCCAAGGTCCCTCAAGGCTACCTGATACTCTGGTCTTGGCTATTTCATGGGTTCAAGCTGTAGTCTGAGAGAATGCAAAGGCAATACCTGTTTATCCTGTACTCCTCTCTGAGGTTAATGCTGGAAGACAAATAGAAGTGAGGAGAAGATTAAAAGGAGGCACAGAGCAGGGTGCATAGAAGCCAAGGCATTCTGATTGTCTGCGGACTCCACATTCCATCAATACTGGAGAGCAAGTCTTCTTTCAAAGACGTGTTCTTGTTACTGCAGTTTACCTTTCTGCCTTAGTGTGGATTCTTCTAGGAACAGATCTGGGATGCAAAATTCTTCTGGGAAAATGAAACTGGTTTATCTGGGAAGTGCAAGGACAGTTACCAGGAAAGTGGGGAACTGGTCAAGGAAGGGACAGCACTCACTGAAACCTATACTCCCAGCCCTATGACTGTTCCCTGTGGGAAACATTGGCAACTGAAAGGGTGTCCCCAGAAGGCTCCAGGAGCCCAAATACTTGTACATGGCTCCTTGGTTACTAATTGAGCACTGCTCCTGGGGGCAGGAGACCACCTCCTTGGCTCAGGAAAGATGCCTCAGGAACAAACACAGGCAATGGAGGAAGTCTCTGGAGGAAAGGGAACAAGGCTGACAGTGTCCGATGCATGGTGAATCCTCAGAGTTACTTGGGTCCCCCTTCCAACAGAGTACATGAACCATGTCTCTTTTGTAAAAATCTTTCTCCGTAGCCAGGAAGCAACATCAGGAGCTTCAGTGATCCTGGTCTAGCATCTCAGAAGGTGAGAGGATGGTTTCAGCAGCAGCTTGTCAGCACCGCCCCCCCCCCCCCAGCTTCCAAGCTCTCCTATTGGCTTTTTATAGTGTCTCTGTCCCTCCCTCTTTCATCTATGGTAAGTCATGTGACTGCCTCTAGCCGCATCTTTCTTTCTCTGTCACCTGACTCCAGCTTGCTAGAGGTCAGGAGCAGGGAGATAGAGGCTTGTGGGAATCGTGAGCAAGAATGAATAAAGACAGAAGCACGGGTTTATCTGGTTTGGAAGTCATTTCTGACTCTTCAAACTTTACTTGAACTGTGTTGTCATTGATGATTTGGGGGCAAGTGTAGGGTCTCCCTTTTGATGTGACAGAGATCATCAGCTGCCTTCTCCTCTTCTGCCTCCCCTTCCTTCTCCCCCCTTTCCTCTTTGAGGCAAGGTCTCACTACGGAGCGCAGCTACCTAGCGTCTAACTCTTTACCCTTCACCTCAGCCTGTTTACGTGGGCGTGCCACCTTACCTGGGTGTTCTTGCCTTGTTGATGGAGGCACAGGCGGGCTCAGCCACCACTTGTAGTCACTACAAAGACACTTAAGGAGTCAAAGATAGCAAAAAAGAGAGAGAGAGACTGGATTTGTTCAAGATGCAAATAAATAATAAAGCACATGCCATATTCTGTTCCGTTTGGGAGAATCTGAAGAGCCAACCCCAGAGGCATGCTCAGGTTGTCTATGGGCTTCTGGGAGATGGCAGGAGCAGGCTCAAAAGTGCTCTGAAAGACCTTTTCCTGAGAGGGACTCAAGCATTCACTGTGCTGCAAATCTCTTCTCCTCAGGATGGTGGAGCATAGCTGGCAGCCTTTACGAGAGTCACCAGGTACTCTCACTAAGTGCCCAGGCCCCAGCTGCCTTCTGCGGGATTCCTGGACCTGCCTCTCAGTAGGATGTGAGAGTCTGCCTGAGGACTATCCCAGAAGACTTGTAGCCTGAGGGAACCAGAAGAATGGAACAAAGGCCAGGTCTGAGCTGACTGACCCTGGCTGACAACTCCTATGTCCAGAATGAAGCAAAGGGAGGGCGGTCATTCTTCTCATGTGTTTGCTAGGCTTGAAGCCTTTCTGACAGCCC
Organism: Tokudaia tokunoshimensis; assembly: GCA_036184795.1. NCBI lineage: Eukaryota > Metazoa > Chordata > Mammalia > Rodentia > Muridae > Tokudaia > Tokudaia tokunoshimensis. Next base: position 23,354,585 of record BTHU01000009.1, read on the forward strand.
AAGGGGGCTCTGGCCTAGGTAGACTGATCTGATGTGAGCATCACTGCCCAGGCCCAGGCCTTGCGGGTTGCTGGAGAGCTGTGAATTCTGGGAGGGTAGGGGTGGAGAGCTGAGGACGGAGAGGGAGCAAGTAGACCAGAGTTTGAAGGGGCGGAGTGGGAGGCACACTCCAGTACCTGGAGCTACTTTGATTTCTCTTAGTCAAAGGAATTTACCTTGAAATTCACGAGACTTAATAGGGTGTGAGATTTGAACATTGTTCAAAGTGATGTAGGTAGGTTTTATTGGGGGGGGGGGTGTCAAATGGCAGAGACCCCCCCAGTCCTGACCCTTGCTTATCCCTTTTGTCCATCTTCATGCCACCCCCTTTCCAAAGCTCAGATCACGTCCAATCAGTAAACTGTTGAAAGGCTCAGGGCTTCCACCGGGGGATGTCCATTGGCTGAGTGTGGCTTGCCCACCCCTCCGCTTGGCCAACCTGAACTGCTAGCTTTATGGCGTTCTCTCCTACTCTGCCTTCCGGGAGCACTTTGGGAGCTGAGGTTCTAGAATGCCCATCTTCCTCCTCCACAGCCCGACATCCTGCCTACAGTCCCTAAGTCAGACACCTTCCTAGGGCCCCTCCTGTGTACCTGGAAGAACACTTGCTTTGGGCTCTCAGAAGCAGATATACTTGCTGACTGGGGATGGGGTGTGAGTGATTGGGGAGGAAGGGTGGGGCCTGAAAGGCACTGTGCACTCACTCATACCTGCCCACGGTCGGATTGACAGGGCAATGATAGGGCAGAGCCCCCCCATCAAGAGCTAGTGCACATCCCAAGCTCATCTTTAAGTCTACGAATCCAGGCTCTTTAAAAGTATATGTATTTGGGTGCTGGAGAGATGGCTCAGTGGTTAAGAGCACTGACTGCTCCTCCAGAGGTCCTGAGTTCAATTCCCAGCAACCACATGGTGGCTCACAACCCTCTGTAATGGGATCTGATGCCCTCTTCTGGTGTGTCTGAAGACAGCTACGGTGTACTTACATAAAACCAGTCAATCATCAACCAATCAATCTTTTTTTTTAAGTATATGTATTGATTTATGTAACGCATGTATCACACATGCCATGGTCTATGTGTGGAGGTGAGAACACAAATGTAGGAGTCAGCTCTCTCCTTTCACCTGAGGATAGAATGTATGTCATCAGGCTTGGTGGCGAGAACTGGGCCATCCCATCATCCCCATGACCTAACTCTTAAGTATAAATGTAGTTCGTGGACCTGTGGCCCACTCTCTGAGCCATACCAAGTTCCACCTCTCATTCCTATCTGAGAGATGCTCCACCCTTCCAATGATTCGTTCCCAACAAGTGGGTCTGAATACGCCTGAGTCAAGAAATACGATATGCCTAAATGATTCCATATGTATGTCAAAGCACTTGGAAATTCTAGCAAAAAGGTTATTACTATTTTTTTTTTAAATTAGGAGGATGAGGCTACAGATAGCATCTGAGGCAGGGCCATTTTAGGAAGCAAAGCTTACATATCAAAAGAAGCATAACAGCAAATGAAATTAAGTTAAATGGGAAACAGAGAGGAGCACAGCTCATGACATTTGGCTTCACAGGCTTTCTTCCAAGGTCACTCTGAGAGCACGATTATCATGACTTTAAAAAGTCAGAAGTTGGGATTGGAACCAAAACACTAACAACAGTCCCCCAGGGCATGCTGGCACTGCAAGGTGGAAACTTCTCCATCACGCCGTTTGTCCCCTGGTTGGTCATTTTCCGACGAGCTTATGCTGAGGAAGTGACCGATCTGAATCTTCCACTAAACTGCCACACTCGGGCTGGTGACAGGGCTCAGTGGTACAGCACTTGCCTGGCAGGTGCGAAGCCCTGGGCCCAGTGATTTCCAGCATTGAGAAAACCACAAAACAGAACAGAGCAAACCACCACAGGCTGGCAGCATTGCATTTCCTGTTATACAAATCTGCACCGTGTCGAGGCCTCATCTTTCCCGATCTTCTGGATGTGTGTGCTGTCTGCTTTGAGTCTGGGTCCCAATCCTTTTGGATACTTTCCAATTCTTTTGTTGTTTTTAAAAAACATGTTTAAATAACTGAAAAATCTTAGAAACTAGACTGTGTTTTAGCAACAGTGGATGCTAAGCTAAACATTGGTGTTATTAAGATGAGTTTTCAGTCATTATGTAAGCACATTGTAACAATGGGTTCAGTTCTTCATCTTTTCCTATGACTTGGTCACATGACTTTGAAATCCTTTCCCTGAAGAGACCCTGTCTGGTTTTATGTCTCCTTGACTCTCGGTGACCCTGGGTGACCTGTGTCTAGATTGACCAATTGAATAGGACTGAGGTGAGGAAGTGCCAGTTCTAATGGTGTGCCCACACAAGTTTCGTCCTCTTATTTGTATAGTGTGTGTGTGTGTGTGTGTGTGTGTGTGTATAGGTGTGCGTGTATGTATATTTGTGTGAGTGGTATATGTGTAAAGTAGGGATATATTTATAGGTGTGTGTATTTGGGTAACGGTATATGTAGATGTGTGTGTTTGTGTAGGGGTGTGTATGAAGGTGTGTGTGTGTGTGTTTGTGTAGCAGTATATGTATAGGTATGTGTATATGTAGGTGTGTTTCTATGTTTGTGTAGGGATATATGTGCAGCAGGGGAGTGTGTGTGTGTGTGTGTGTGTGTGTTTGAGTAGGGACTTATGTAGGGGTGTGTCTATGTGTACCATGGCACAGATGTGGAGGTCAGAGAGAGCTCTATTCTCCCCCTTCATCATGTGCATTCCAAGGACTGGATCACACTCAGAGTATCAGACTTGGCAGCGAATACCTTTATCCCCTGAGCACCTTGTGGTTCCTACCTTGTTAAGCAAGGATTCCCTGGCTTGAACCTCACTGAGTAGGCCAGGCCATTCCCTCTGAGCTTACTTGTCTCAGCTTCCCCAGCACCGGGATTACTAGCATACCCCGCCACACCTTGCTTTTTTTTTTTTTTTAAAAAAAAAGATGGGTTCAAGGAATTGAACTCGTGTCTGAATGCTTGCCAGAAAAGCATTTTATCAACTGAGCCACGTTCTTAGCCCTGCTCTTTTATGTTTTGTGCCTTTGCCATCTCTCTCTCTCTCTCTCTCTTTCTCTCTCTCTCTCTCTCTCTCTCTCTCTCTCTCTCTCTCTCTCTCTCTCTCTCTCTGTGTGTGTGTGTGTGTGTGTGTGTGTGTGTGTGTGAGTGTGGGCTATGTGTATGTGTGTGGGGAAGGGGGGAGTGTGGGTTAGTATGCTTGAAGACGGGAGACAAGCAAGTCCCTCTTTCCTCATCATGTGTCCTCGTGGCTGTCCTAACTCAGCTCGTGGTCCCCAGATACAACAGCAGGACCATGAATAGGAGGTCTGACTTCCCTGGAAGGTTAGCAATAAGTGCTTGTCCTATTCTGGGCTGTAGTGTGGTTGCCATACCTAGTACCTTTACCTCTGAAGGAGTTTTAGAACTCAAAGATACAATATAAATATAAAATGGCCGATGGTGGTAGAGCTGAAGAGATGGCTCAGCTGTCAAGAGCACATGTTGCTCTTGCAGGAGACTTGGTTTGGTTCTTAGTTCTCACTTTGTGTGGTTAACCACTGCCTGTGACGCCAGTGCCAGGGGATCCGATGCCCTTTCCTGGCCTCCATTACTTCATGCTTATGATGTAAATACACACACACACACACACACACACACACACACAAATAATAAAAGTAAAATAAAATTAAGAAATGGCCTTGAAGAAGAGTCTACCAGCTTTCTCAAATACTGGGCAGCAGAATGAAGACTTACAAGAATAAATTCATTTTTAGTAAGAGGACTAAATTATTTCTCTAGTTTTCAAAGTCTGGTGTTTTGGGCGAATATTGTTTGCTGTTTGATGAACGAAGAGTTCCCACAGAAGATAAATAAGTGGCTTTGTGACGTAAGCCTGAAGCCTTAGTCATGGTTAGGCTCTGGTCGAGTGTGGGGACAGAGTATGACACTCATGTTCCCAGTAGCTGCCAGGACAGATGGATGCAGCTGTGGCTTCAGAGTCTAGCTCAGAAACATACTTTTTCTGTTCTTGATTTTGAAGGTCCCAGGCTCCACAAGACAATTCTGGGAGAATTGTTACAGGTTCTACCATGTTCTGGACTTTCTGCAGTCACTGCTTGAAAACCTGTCCATGTGCAAAGCATTGGCTATGGCTGCCAGATGTCAGGAGGGTTCCGTTGTTTGGTCTCGTTAGTACACTTTTGTTGGATGTGAGTTGCTTTTCTGTTGAAGTAGTATGTATTCAGGGGAGGGGAGGGAATGTAGAAACAGGAGATAGAGAAACAAGTCACACTCTAAACACGAGTTGAACTCTCTTGCTGTGTTTCTCACTGGCCTCTACCGTATGTTAGGTCTAGCCACGATTGTTACTGTCATATTATCTACATGTCTCTGAGTTGTTTTTAATTAATGCTACATGCATTTCTTTGTGCCTTTATATATAATAGATATCATCTGATTTTTTTTTTTGAGACAAGGTCATACTGTGTAGCCCCGGCTGGCATGGGCTCATTGTAGAGCAGAGGCTAACCTTAAATTGACAGTATTCCTTCTAGAGAGACCACCTCCCAAGTGCTGTGATTATGCATGCGAATCACCATGCCCAGTGTAATACATACCATTTTCAGGGAGTATCCTTGTCTCTGGAGATGGCTCGGACTGAGCATATCAAGGATTTCTAGTCTTCTGCCGTTTGTGCTAATAAGGGTGCGTTAACAACTAGGATCCTATTGCTTTGAATTTGTGGTCTTATTTATAATTATTTCCTGAGGACAGGTTCCTGGAAGTAATACAATTATGTCAAAGGCCACGAACATCTTTAAATTTGGTGACACTTTGGGAGATTGCCTATGAAAAATAAGTCTATCCGCATTATCTTGCCCTTGTTGGCATTCATACTATTAAGCCTGTTTCCTTCATTCCTAGGAAGGTGTTTATTAGGGTTTCTTTGTAGCCTTTGTAGAAAAAGTTAATGCTAACTGGATAGACGCCAGGATTGTCTTGTGTAGCTATTTTACACACACACGCGCACACACACACACTTTAATTGTGTAGTTCAGAAGACAACTTTGTGAAACTAGTTTCCCCGTCCACCTGGTGGGTTCCTGAGATCAAATTCAGGTCCCCAGGCTTACATGCCAAGCCCCAATACACAGAGACATCTCACCCAGCCTTAGGCAGCTATTTGATCATTGCTGAATTGTGTGATTTTTTTTCTACACTGATTAACAAATTACAATTTCTGCTTTCATCATTTAGTCGTCCCCCCTACACACCCTCAGTCGCTCTAAGAATAAAGAATTAATTTGTCCGTGTAATTTTTTTATGTGCTCATTTCCAGAGTGGCTCTCTCAGATCTTTATTGTTCCCAGGCACTGTGGGCGTCACTGATCTTTATTGATGGTCCTTGGGTTGAGTCATTGGCCTCAGGGTCTGTATCGTGGCTCACATCTCAGCCTGGGCAGGACTGACATTCCTGATATTAACTAGCATGGGTGTTCTTGAGGTCACCTTCTTTCAGTCAGACTGTGAGAAGCACTTGCATCTGTTTTCTGGCCTCTAGGCACTTGGGCTATCTGTGGGGCACTATCTCTAAAAAGCAGTCAACACTCTTAAGATCCCACAGTTTTGTGGAGATTAGAGCCCTTTAAACTATTTTTCCCCCTAAAAAGAGCCTAAGAAGAGAGTGTTATAGAAAATATTTAATCCCAACCTGTTTTGTTTTTTTTTTTTACCCTGCCTTTAGCCATTTAGTTCCTGGATTAAAGACACACACAACCTTTATATTTACAGTATGCCTTAATCAGTACAAGAGCTGGGCAGCTATCTGTCCTCTATGGCATTATATCTATTTCCCAGGCAATAGTCACATTTTATAATTTGCCATGTTTCGTCTGGGCTGCTCTGAACTCCAATTAGCCAACCCACATGGCCGTTATTTCATGACTCACCTACCTGGGTGACTTTCTTGTCTATTCACCTTCTTCTCCCCCTCACGACCCCAAGCCTGGGAACCCTAACACCTTCTCCAGTCTACCCCTCCCCCCACCTTCTACGCCTCTTCTGCCCAGCTATTGGCTGTCAGGGGGCAAGGTCAGATAGCATCACTTGTGTCTACATGCAGGCTCTCTCATCTTTGTGGCAACCAGGCTGTGGGGGCCTGTACTTAGCGTGTTACAATACATACCAACAGACTGAACCTCACCAAAGGAGGAGACTCTCAGGAAGATAGGTATCCTCTCAAACAAATCTGAATCAAGCTGAGCTAATGTTACATGTTACTGCTACTTTACAAACTGCCCCAGTGGGTGGTGGTATCTGCCTGCAATCCCTGTGCCTGGGAGGCCGACCTGAGGGATCAAAGTATGAATCCTAGCCAGGCAGTGGTGGCGCATACCTTTAATCTCAGCACTCGGGAGGCAGAAGCAGGCAGATCTCTGTGAGTTTGAGGCCAGCCTGGCCTATAAAGAGAATTCCAGGACAGTCAGAGAAACCCTGTTTTGAAAGAGCAATAAATGTATGTATGTATGTATACATGTATGTATGAATCCAGTCTGAACTACACAGTGAGATCTTGTCTTAAAACAACAGCAACAAAACCACTTCATTTTTATTGTAATAAAACAATTGCTCTGAAAATTATCTTAAGGACCAAAGAATCCCATACCATGGAAGACTGGACCTCCAAACAGGCCAACTTTGCAAGGGTTAGTTCTTAAGGTCTTGCTACACAGTGCATGGTCCAAAGAGCAGCAACTTTGCGACATGCACCTCAGACCCAACCCCAGGCCTACAGCTTGGAGCCTGCAGCTTCATAAGATTCCCAGATGGCAACGCGAGCTGAACTTTCTTCGCCTTTTCGTAGTGCTGGAAAGTGAGGCTATCACACACTAGGCAAATACTCTGCAGCTCCCAAACATTCTGTTTAACTATCGCTATCAACTCTGGCTTCCCCATTAGAATCATAGGAGACTGTGAACCGTTCTGACTGATGCTCCCGCCCAGTTCCCAGAGGTTCTGACTCACGGTGCTTGGATGTTGGGATGCTTGATTTGTTTAGAAGTTCTCTAGTGGTTCAGCACTGATATAAAGTTTCCAAAACTTCCTTAAATAAGGCCAAACTGCTAAAACTTTTTCTAAGTCTGAGGCCCTTGATACCATATTACTTAACTAAGTTTTATTATATGTTGACCTATCTGTAACTGGGTGGAAAAGAGCCTGCTGCTGATCATGTGGGAGCTTCCGGGTTTAATTACTTCCACAGAACTATAAGAACATCCAACACTCAATGGAAGGCGTGTACTTGTTTCATTCTTGGGGAGGTGATAGCTTCTCAGCCACTCAAGAATACTACCTGCCTCAGGATAAGAAAGGAAGTCAAGGCTAGCTAAGCGATTGGGCCTCGCTGTACTGTGGACCACAATGCATTGCGCACTGCAGCATAGTGCGACAGTGTAGACTGTCTCTCCCTCTCGCGGTGCTCTCAGCTCCCTGAGTGGGTTGCCCAGTAGTACCTTGGAAATGTTCTGCTACTATGGTCTGTGCTGAAATCATTAGGATAGCCAGGCCTGCCCTGATCCCAAACCCAGGCTTCAGGCTACTGTAGATTCAGCCTTTGAGGCTGTTCTCCGTACTGGCTGTGAGTCATTTCCTTAAGGAAAAAACAGGCAGCTGCCACCTGGGTGGAAATTGCTCCACAAGTACTGTCTGATCGGAAATCCAAGATGCCATTGAATCTGAGCTCTTGTTTGCCACGTGTTTCTAGAAAAGCAGCACACAGTGCCTAGTCAGTCCCCAGGACAACACGGTGCAAACACACTGGCTTTTCATTCCTTGGTTTTTGTAGCCGTTTTGAGACCAAGCTATCCCTGAACCTGTAATTCTGCCTCAGCTGTCCAAGTGCTGGGGTTAGAGGTGTGCAGTATCGCACTGCTTTTCCATGTGTCAGTATGTTCCCATAAGAACTGCTGCTGGTTTAAACTGCCTCTTGCCCTGGCAGCTAGAGAAGATGCTCGGCAAAAGTCCATCTCTTCTTTGTAGGCAGCAGCTGGCTGAAAGGCAGGCTTTATACACAACCCCCTGACCTGTGGGCCACACGGTACTCAGAGACTCGACTCTACTTAGTCTGTAGTTTCTGTCACTTCAAGGTGTGGTTCCTCCTGCTGTGGGGGGCCAGTAGCAGTGGGATAAACTGTTTGCGCCTGTTTGCTTTAGATATAATTGTCTGGCTTCCGTTTGTCTTTCCTCCTCTCCCTCCTGTTCTTTTTTAATCTCCCATTCTCTTCTTCACCATCTCACCTCACCTTTCCTGAAACCCTGATGCTCATCCCTTCTGTTCTCTCTCTGCCCCCTCCCTTTTTTCTTCCTTTCCTCCTCCTCCTCCTCTTCCTCTTTCCTTCTTTCTCCTCTCCTCCTCCTTCCCTCTCCTCCTCCACCTCTCTTTTAAGATAGGATCTTACACTGTAGCCCAACACAGGATAGAACTTTTCACAAAGTCTTTAAACTCTTGGTGACCCTCCTGCCTCAGCCCTCGACACACTGTTATTACGTGTGGGAGCCGCCATGATGTTTTTTTCTGTCTCCATGAAGTTGGGAAATTATATTTAAGAAAACTTCTCTTGAACTTCTTTGGGTCAGAGCACTACAGTGTACAGTGCACATGCAGTATGTTTTACCTGCATGTAGATATGTGTGTTATGTGCATGCCTGATGCTCTCAGATGTCATAAGAGGGATTGGATCCCCTGGAACAAAAATTACAGGTAGTTGTGATTTAGCCACAGAACATGTGGGCACTGGGAATGAGCCCAGGTCCTCTGTATGAGCAGTAAGACCTTTCTCCAGCCCCCTAACCCATGTTTGCATCTTTTTACAATCTCTTTAAAGGTTGGTTCAGTGGGTGACATTTGCTGTCTACCTTGAAGGTCACTGGGCTGTACTATCACATGACAAATGGCCTCTGGAAACTCAGGTGTGCACTCAGGAAGGGTCAAAGAGACCTAGTGTTTCCAGTTAGTTTTGAGATCACAGGTGTCTCTGAGGATGGCCTGCACTGGGGTGCCTCTCCTGTCGCAGGTGACAACTCACTCAACTGTTTCTCCTATAGAAAGCTCGAGCTGCCTTCTCCCGAGGCCAACTTCTCCCATGCACATTTGGTCTAATAACTTTGAAAGGTTCAACACAAAGCGCCAGCCACCATTGCTGGAGACAGTCCCTCTCCCCTTATTTAAGTTATTGTTTAGCCGGGCGGTGGTAGCGCACGCCTTTAATCCCAGCACTTGGGAGGCAGAGGCAGGAGGATTTCTGAGTTCGAGGCCAGCCTGGTCTACAAAGTGAGTTCCAGGACAGCCAGGGCTACACAGAAAAACCCTGTCTCGAAAAACAAAACAAAACAAAACAAAAAAAGAAAAACCAAAGGGGAAAAAAAAGGGGGGGTCATCTGGCCATGCCATTAGGAAGATAGACTAGCTCATGTCTGTTAGTTATTGTTTGAGGGTTTCATACATTTGTATAATGTGCCTCTTCATTTTCATACATCCCTTTGTTAAGATAAGCTGGGTGTGGAAGCCCTAGGCCTTAGGATGGAAATGCTGGCTCAGAAAGCATCTTTAATGCTTTCCACTGGCTTCTGAAACTCAGGGCTTCCTCAGGGAGATCCTGCTTCCCTAAGTTCCTCAAATGAAATACAACCTAAAAATTTCCAGCCACATAGTGAACAGTCAAACAAATGTTCCGTTTCCTCAAAAAATGTTGCTTTTGACTTGGTGGCAGAAAGCGCATTTTTTGTTGATAAAATTCAAGTGTGTTATTTGCGCTCAACTGTACTTTGAAAAGTTATAATAGGAGCGTTTAAGATTGCTTTCTGATAGAGGCAGGGTCCTCATGCCTGGGGTCACAGCTGAGATGAGCCCTGGTTTATGTACTGCATGCATGGTAGGAAATTCATGATGACAACTCTCTGTGCTAACAGAATGCTTATTTAGATGAAGTAATTTTTTTTTTAAACCAACCAAGTCTAGAAACACTTTACTAAAAACTTTTTATTGATATTTTCAACTCTCAGGCGTTGAGCACCATTTTGGCTTTACCTCTTCCCCGCAGGGAGAGAGAGCCCAGAGGTGGCATTCCTGTCTCTGTTTTCTGCCACCCACAAGCAGGCTTGCTGGGAATGCACAATCCCCCTGCCTCACCCGGAAAGCAGGGTGGACAGGCCCCACAATGCTCAGTGCTCACCTCAGACATGTTTGTCTCTTACTAAAACAAAACTATAGATGTAATTCACAAAGCTTGTAAGTCAGGAAACCGGCCTGTTTTCAATGTTGTAATCATCAATTTCCCAAAAAAGGGATTAAGAGATGGGAAGATAGCCATCCAATGAATGACTTTGCAAAAACCATGCTGTATTCGCTTCTCCACTTACTGTTCTACATCCTTCTCCACGACCAGGGAAGCTGATTTGAGGGATGCTGTCCTGGTGCTCTCGGCATCTGGCTGTGGCTGAGCTCAGGAGCAGTCTTCTCATATGTGGAATTTAGGGGAAGAGAACAGTAAGAGGGGGAGTGTCTGAGGCGGGGTCAGAAGGTGAGGGAGGGAATGGGGGTAAGGGGAGGTGTCGGGTAAAGATGAAGGTGTCCTACATCCAGGTATGGAAACACAGAATTAACAACACACACACACACAGACATACACACCATATACCTGCTGGATCAGCAAATGGGAAGCACCAGCATGGGGTGGGAGGGTCGTGTAGCAGGGATTAGTGCCTCGCTATCCTTGCCCTGCCTCTGGCTGGTGAGGTTATCCCTAACCTGTAGCCTCTGGGAGCTTCCTCATCCCCTGCCGACCCTTTCTCTATACAGGAAGGAAAAGCACCTTTCACTGAAGAGTGGCATGCAGTCCCACCGGGGCCCACAGCAATAATCTATTCCAGAGACCAAACATGGTTTTAGTTTATTAATATATTTTTTAAAAAATAGGGTGAACACAAAACAACGACATAAAAGTTCACAAGTGCAGTGATAACAGTTACATTAAGTCACAGACAGAACACAGGTCAGGGGAGTCAGTGATTTAGATAAATCAACACAGGAACCAAATTAACCGTACAACTATAGGACTTTCATGGAAGCTATTCTACAATATTTGGAAATACTTTGTTCTCTTAAATAAACACCCTTTCTATTCTAATTTGCTTAAAATGCCAACATATTTTTTAATCAGGAAAAGGATATGTTTTAAATTAATTTTCAAATTACTTTGTCAAAGACATGAAGATTTTATATGCTTGTTAGTCACCGGGGCATTAAAAATGCTTTAAAAATAATTTCAATAACTCTTAAGAAAAATACAGGATAATTGTCCTACATTCCAATCAATTTCAACCAATGAAATTTCTTTTCATTATTATTGTACTGACCTACTTATTTCTTAAAACTGGATTTAAGTAAAACTTTTTGTGTTTGCTTGCTTCTTAAAAAAATTGTTTAAGATTTGCCTGCCTCTGCCTTCCAAGTACTGGGATTAAAGGCGTGTGCCACAATGCCTGGCTGACGTGAGTAATTTTTGATAAAACATTTGTAAATAAATAATGTCTGATTTTGTAGACTGAAGGGCTTATGTACTAAAAATATACATCTTGTATTGTGTTTTTATCCTAATCTATAGCTACTGGAAGCAGAAACTCAGATATCCAAAGCGGTTTAGCTTCGAGGCCTTGCTTATGTGACATCCAGCTGACGACAACTTCTATGTGTGATGATGTATCTGCAGTGCAGATATCCCAGCTGACACATGCCAGCTCTCTGCGTTGCCTGAGTAAGGGCAGGATTCAGTTATTCTCCTGTAGTCAGTCTATGGCCCACTATCCAACAGTGTGACCAGGACACGAGGGTGTGTCTGTCTGTGCAAGGGCCAGCCTTGCAGGACAGCTACTGGATGTAAACACACCTTTTTCCGCTTGTCAGATGTGCAGGCGTCTTTCATAGTTACTGCCTCCCAAGAAGTCAAACCCTACCTTACCAATTTCTGATAGATACAGTCAGTTCACAGCTAATGAGAAGCCCAGCAGGATGGAGTGGGCCTGGTGGTCCCCATCTCTGCTCTCTGGGAGGCACAGCTGAAGGGGTACGATGTACTGATGCTCAGGGTCCTCCATGCAGATGGCTGTGTCTAGTTATCAGGCTTGGCTGCTTTGAAAGGTTTATTACAGTCCTGGTGAGTCTTATGCTTAGACTTGGTCCATGTATTCAGTAAGTAAATTGCAAAAAAAAAAAAAAAAAAAAAAAAAAAGAAAGAAAAAGAAAAAAAAATGCTACCCATATCAAAACGGGCTTTCCAACAGCTTTGATAATTCTTAAACTATTGTATGTTCAAGACCTTCCCTTACACAGGTCTCATCCTTCCATCACTAAACATTACTATCAAATAATTTGAAAAACATATATATAGGCAAAAGCTGTGTTAAGTCTAAACTATGGGCTCCTTCCCTATCTTTAGGACCTTCAGCTGTCCAGTGCTAACACCCGCCAACCCAGACTTTGTTGATTAAGCCAGAGAAAGAGATTATTTCCATAGTAACAGCCAGGGAATAAACAAGGAAGTGTCAAAGCACAGATTCCCTCCTGCAGGCAATGTGTGTGCATACCACCTATATATTAAAGTCACCTAGATATATAAGAAGTGACATCCAGTTACTATCGTAGCACTAGCAATCCTGGAAACCTTTATCTGTGTTCCCATCACCTTGCTGGTAATTTCCCAATCTATACACTTGACAGCACTTGTAATAAGTAGGCATGCAAATCAGACATTGGTTGTTTTTTAGGTGTTGAAGTAAATACAGTTCTTGCCAGGGACTAATGGGATTCCCCGGCTGTTTACTTTCCAACCTTTTTTCATGGAACCTTCCGGAAACCCTTTCCCTAAGCTAATAGCTTTTTGTATATGCTGTTATTCAGGTGACTAGAGCAGGTATCCATTTTACTCGGCATCAGCTGGCCGGTGCTGTTGCAACTGTTGGGATCAGAGCTTTCTTTGCAGCACAAGATGCTGTAGAGGTGCCTCTGGCACTCGGAGGAGGCGTAGTAGTAAATCAAGGGGTCGATGCAGCAACTCACGCTGCTCACACAGACGCAGAGGAGGTAAGCAAAGTAGGCCGCCTCTGTGCCAGGACTGTCGGAGAGGAACAGGTAGTGCACAATCAGGAGGATGTTGGTGGGCCCAAAGCAGACGATGAAGATGCAGAACACGGCAGCGGACAGGAACAAAGCCCGCGACTTCTTGCTCCTGTTGGCAACCGCGGAGGAGCTAAGGCACCGGATGATGGACGTGTAGCAGACTGTGGAAATGATCAACGGCACGAGAAAGAAGATAGCGGAGAAGGCCGAGAAATAGTAGGAGTAAAAGCCCTGCAGCAGGGTCTCATTGAGGACGTCGTGGCAGGTGGTGATGTTGAGCCCCGGAACCCGGGTGGTCTGCTCCTTGAGGAGAAGGGGCACCACCCCCATGACAGCCATCACCCAAATGACCACGCAAGTGAAGTTGGCTCGGCCCAGAGTGCGCCAGGACAGGGACTGGATCGGGTACACCACCGCCAGGAATCGGTCAATGCTTATGACGGTCATGAGCATGATGGAGGCGTACATGTTACAATAAAACGCTGCAGTGGCGAAGCGACACATTCCAGACCCGAACTGCCAATCAGTGCCGGAAAAGTAGTAGCTGATCTTGAAGGGGAGCACAGACACGAAGAGCACATCAGCCATGGCGAGGTGCAGCATGTATACCACGGCCGGCTTCTTGACCTTCATCCTCAAGACAAACACTGCGATGGCCAGGACGTTCAGAGGAAGGCTGACTATGAACACAAAGGTGTATACGGAGGGCATAAAGAGTGTCAGCCAGGGGCTGGTCAGATATCCCGAGGCGTCCTCCGAGATGAAGGGAGGAGGTGGCGTGGGAGGAGAGCGGCTTTTATTTAAGTAGACTGCCCTGCCCTCGGGCAGTACGCTTTCATTTTTTTCCTCCTCGTCCCCCAGGGGGAACAGTTCAAAAGTATTTTCACTGGGATTCCTGAGAAAGAAGGAGCGGGGGTTCATCGTAACCTCTGTCCTCTCTGATTCTGAAAGAAGAAAATTGAGACCATGAGTGACAGTGACGAAACAGTCGGCCACAGCAAGCAGAGAGTGCACTTTGTCTGTTTTCTGTAATTTCCCCCAGGAGCAGATGGCTAGGTTCAGATCCTGCACAGATGGACTGAGGACTTTGTTAGTGAATACGCTCCTAGCTTGGTATATTGCACAACATTTTGCTTGGATACAATATTCCTATTACTCTGCTACTCCACAGGACAAAGGGGAACGAAAGGTCACTCCAGAGATCTACCTTGCAAACCTCACTTACCATGAAAGATCCAACGATGCTTTGCTTTACACTTTATTTAATTTTGTGTGGTAGGAGAAAGCAGGCATACCACAGGGTGGAGGGGAATCTGGTCTTCTTCCACCACGTGGACCCAGGGGGTTGAATTCTGGCTGTCAGGCTTTGTGACAAGTGTCTTTTTGCACTGATCTACCTCTCCAGCCCTCAAACCATGCTTTCTCCCCGGTTGTACCCCACCATATGTATGTACAGCTCCCCTCCACCTTCCGTGACTTCTCTTTCCTTCCCCAGCCAGCTTGAGCCATTCTGAGAAACCCACCTCTCACAAGGGAAAAATCCACATAGAAAGCAGAGAGAAAATTCTACAGGCCACATATAAGGGGCCATTCAGAGCAGGATCCAAGGTTTCCCAAATTGATGACCAAAGTAGCTGTCCTGTGTCTTCAGTTTGTTTACAAAGTAGGATATCATAGATGCCTTACCTATCTAGGTGCAGAGGCCCTCAAGTTACCTCTTCAGGAAGCCAGGAGGCACCGATTCCCTCAGTCAGCATCTTGCCTCCTTGCCCAGCAAGTCAGTCTAGCAAATTCGCCTGGTCACTTACACCAGGCCATGATCTTATTCTAGAATGCTATATGTCTCAAGGTGCATGCCTGGCGAACCAGGCTCTCTGGAGTACCGACCAGATGTCTAAATACAGGCTCAGCTATATACACCTCCTTCCATCAAAATTATCCACTTGAAACGTTAGTCAGAGAAAAGTTGAAGGCACCAGTCAGACAGCAGGCTTTCAGGAGCAAAGAGCTTGGCTAAAATCCTCCATTTGTTGGGTGCTGGGAAGCTGAGGAGAGCAGACAGGAGCCACAGAGGTCATGAAGTCCCTGATGCTGGGGGAGCCTCTCTCTCAGAGATGTTGCCTTGGAAACTGGACAAGTGCAATGGGTTTTCAGATTTGGGTTTTGTTCTCTTTTGTGGAACCTTCTTGAAAACGCACACTTTCAGAGAGGCTCTGAAATCTGTACTGCAATGTTGAGTTCTGCTTCCGCCCAGCTATGAAGCATCCCACAGAGACAATCCTCTTAGAATAAAACTTTAGGCTCTGCTGCGCTTCTTCGTTACTCCTCACTAATGGCTGAAGATGCTCAGGGTCACGGGACAGTAGAAGGCACAGGTAGGGAAGGGTAGGTCTTACAGGATAGGATGATAGACTTTTCCCCCTTCCCAATGATCTTTAGTTTGAGAGAGATCCAAAGCCAGTGTCTGTGATATCCTGGAACACGTTCCTGTTCTCTGTCCACTTCCTGGCATACAGATAAGATTCTTGGAATCTCCAGGATAAGAGTATCTTTTGTATGCTGATGAGCTGACTTGTGGTTCGAGGTCTTAGATAGCTTCAGAATCAGGGCTGGTCACATGAAAGCCAGTGGCGTGACTGGCAGGAGGGCAGGGAGCGCCAGCTCCTGCTTGTACATCTAGCCCTGTATCTTTCCCTCGTGACCAGTCATTAGCATCTTCCATAATATCATTTCTGATAAACGGGAAGCACAGGTGATGTTTTTCTCTGGGTTCCTTGAACTAACTGCTCTAGCAGATTATAGAATCTGAGTAGAAGTCAGGGAAACCCTAATACATAGCTGGTTTGAGTTCTAGAGGTCGAGGTTTGGGTATCTTATGTTTGAGACAGACAGTCTTATGGGCTGAGCCCTTAAACTCAGAGCTCCGATTCTATGTTCCGGTAGACGTGTCAGAATTGAATGAAGACACTTGGCTGGTGTCCACCGGAGAATCTGCCCGAGGACAGATAGTGTGGTGGGAGGGGAGAGAGCCTTGCTCCCTCAGGGCTCACAGTACTTAGGGAGGTGCTGCCCAGACTGTAGGGAACACACTGTTGCACAGATGTAAGAGTAGATGGCGACAGTGGGTAGGAAACTGGCAGGCAGTTTCAGGGACAAGCCACCACATCGTTTGTCCTTGGCCAGAGCTGGAAATGTTCTTGGTTCTATGGACCAGTTTTGTCCTTGCTGCAGGTCACGAATGCCCGAAGTGTTTAGGGCCGCTGCCCCTCTGGACTCTTGCTATCCTTCTCTCTTTACACAGAAGCCTAGAAGCTGTACACGAAGGTGTGACTGAACCTCCAGACCAAGGCATCACCAGCCGCTTCTGGTGAAGAGCTTTGGGATTAGCCTCTGAGTTTTCACAGTGGAAATGGGTTTTATCATTATAATCTTGGTGTGATCTATTAGTCTCTGGATCTTGTGTACTCAAGGGCTGTCTTGATTTCCTCTCTTCTTTAGAGTCGATCTGGACTGGATGGCCCTGCAGAGGTCTAACAGGATCTACCTGGCTTCCCTTATCACCTTCCAAGGTCTGACAGTCTTTGTGAATGGAGATCCTAACACTTTATAAGTCCGAATTCCAGCCCATCTCCTAAATGACCTTAAATCTTGAATGGAAGCCGGGCGGTGGTGGCGCACGCCTTTAATCCCAGCACTTGGGAGGCAGAGGCAGAGGCAGAAGGATTTCTGAGTTCGAGGCCAGCCTGGTCTACAAAGTGAGTTCCAGGACAGCCAGGGCTACACAGAGAAACCCTGTCTCGAAAAACCAAAAAAAAAAAAAAAAAAAAAATCTTGAATGGAGGATATTTAGTCACCTTGGAGGCCACTTATAATGGACTCCTCTCTTATAATCTATTTTGAATCCTACCTTTTTCTTCCTGGCTAACACTAGAATTGCCCCCTGCCCTAACACCAAGATCTAAAACACCCTATAAAAAGGTGCAGGTGTCAGGGCTTTCTTAAAGTCCATTAAGGGAAAGCCACTGTTTCCAGGAATTTGAGTTCTACCTCTGGCCCTGAGTGGAGATGACACTGTGCTCTGTTTCTAAAATGAGATCACCTGCCATTGTCTCCTGATGAAGAGTTAATCCATCTGGGCCTGTCAGTAACCAGGCAGGCCAGGGCACCACTTCCCAGGAAAGCGGCAAGACATGCTAAGGAGATGGGCGGAATAATTATCCCTCAGTGTGACGATGTACTTACCCTTCCTAGAAGCCCTCCCTGATGCAGCCACTTACAGAGCTCCACCGTGCAGCGACGCAGGCAGTGAGAGCGTCTACCACTCAGAGCTCCACCGTGCAGTGGTACCGACATTTACAGAACTTCTGCTATGAAGCGATGCAGGTGTTTAGAGCTCCAGCCGGCAGCATCACCAGCATCACTGAACCTGCCTGCTTTTCTGAGCTCTAACTCAAATTGTAACCACCTCTCAACAACAACAACAAAACAACAACAGGTCTACACATGCTTGCTCTGGCACTCTGGTTGCTCTCAGTCTCCAAAGTTTACTGCATTCCCTAAACCGTTGCAAATTAGTACAAAGGAGGAGGTCGAAGTACATAGCGTTGGTCACACGTTCCATAGTCACTGGGAAAGAATTCCAGGAAGGAGGAAAAAAGTCTCAGGAAAGGAGTCCCAAATTCCAGTGCAGAATCTACTCTAGGCTTTTTTTTTACACTTTGTTACCTTGGCTGCCTTGGAACTTGCTGTGCAGACTAGACTAGCTTTAAAGTCATAGAAATCCACCTGCCTCTACCCTCCAAGGGCTGGGTCTACAGGCAAATGCTGCCACACCGGGCCTCTGCTCGAGGGTTTGGGCAACACTTGAATCATTTACATTACATAAATCTCTGCTAAAGATAAACACAAACAAAATCCCCAAGCCACCAGCACCAGCAGCACCACCAGCACCACCAAGCACGGTGCTCACTGAAATCCCAGTGCTCTGAAGGCTGACAGCAGAAGGGCGGAGAGTCCAAAGCCAGCCTGGAGTGGAGAGCAGATCTCTGAGTTCAAGGCCAGCATGGTCACCAGGGCTATTTTCAGGTCAGCCAGGGCTCCGTAGAGAAGGCCAGTCTCAAAAAACCAAAACAACAACAACAAACACCTGAGCTTCTGCTCCAGATGGCAGACAAATTAACTGACTGCTAATGCAAAGCGCCAGTAATAAATACTATGTGAAGGAATGTGCCAGAATCCACAGTCTTCATAGCCCAATGTCCAGAATACAGCCTCAAATGATTCAGTATAACAAGAATTAAGGGGCTTGGATTCTAGCTCAGTGACAGAACACTTGCCTAGCATGTGGAAGGCCCAGGTTTAATTCCCTGTACCAATAATAAATAATAACAACAACAAAAAAAAAAAACCCAAACAAACTGGGCAGCGGGGCACAGTAGCAGGTACATGTAATGTCGGCACTTGGGAGACTGAACCAGGAGAACTGAAAAACGGAGGTCAACCTGGGCTGCCAGTAAGTCTTCCTGGCTACAGGCGAGACCTTGTTTCAAAAATACCAGTAAGGGAGAGAGGCAATAAACTAAAAGAACTGGGAGTTTTCTTAGCTCTGCTCGAAACTTTTAGACAAAAATAAGCTCTGGGGCTGGAGTGTCAGCTCAGCCATTAAGAGGCTGTTCTTCCAGAGGACTGGAGTTCAAGTCTTAGCACCCGTATAGCAGCTCACAGTCATCTTTAGCTCCAGTTCCAGGTGACCCAGCGTCCTCTTCTGGCCTCCACAGGCACTGTACACACACAGACATACATACAAGCAAAATACCCATACACAGAGACTAAAAACAAAATGAAATCTCTGGGCACTCCCTTTCCATTTATCTCACATCTAGAAACGCTGACTCCAACTGGACTAAAGACTCAAGCCTAACTAATACTGGAAACTATGCAATTATAATATGGAAACCTAGAAGAGAAAGCTCCGTAGATCTGACCCAAAGGCACAGGCAACCATCATCAGTGAGAGATACCTTACAGATGGGAGACAATACTACAGATCGCACGTCCTACCAGATAAGGGATTCCCATAGAAACATCTAAGGAACTCGGTACTCGCTATGGAGAAATCACATTGTTGAAGAAAAAAGGGACAGTAACTAGGCGTTTAGATAAAACAAATGCCAAATAGATAATACAAAAAGGTGCCTGAATGGTATGCAATAAAGTGCTTAGCATTACTAATCATCAGGAATTGCCGTTTAAAACCACCACGAGCGATCACTTTACCTCATTAGGGTGACTACCATGAAGAATGAAAGATTAACAAGTGCTGGCAAGAGTGTGGAGGAGTCAGGACCCTGGACACCAAGCTGGAGCCGGAAGCACAGCCATTATAGAAGATGGCCTGGAACTTCAGAAAACGAAATTATCCCCACGATCCAGCGGTCCCACCAATGAGCCTGGACACAAAGGAAATTCTTTGATGCTCAGTTCCATGAGCCTGGCTGGATGGAGGGTTTCTGGTGATGCCCAGAGGAGAGTTACATGCTTACCAACATGCCCCGACACCCCCCCCCACACACACACACACACAACACCCACGTAGGAACCTCCATGATACTCGGAATAGGAACATGACGTGAAGTCACTTATCTAGCTGAGCGGGTGGAATGTTGTCACATGGTCTGAAAGCAACACTCCCTGGGCTTTGCCAACGCACCCTTCTCGGCATGTCCTTTGTCAGGAGTCCAGTATTTACCCTAGGAACATTATACCTCAGGGAACACATGGTATTTGCAGTCTGGAACGGAGAAGAATTTATAATCCCTCAACTAAATATCACTGCCTAAGGCGGTACCCTTTATTCCCACTTTTAGATTTGATATGCTAGCTTTTATGAAATTAAAGAATGCTAGAAAAAAAAGTATTCTTATTTTATATTAATGTCACTGAAACACTGAGTCCAGGCAAGGTGGCTAGATACTCCAACACCTCCAAGACCCTCATGCTGGAATTTGAGTCTGCTCATGATTTTCCTACAATACAAGCGACTCAGAGGTCAAGGGGGAAAGTGTCGGTCAGCCAGCCAGGAGCTCTTCAAAGTCACCTTGCTTGTTGAGCAATAGCCACAGCAAGGCAAAGTTAAATTCTGTCTCACTGAGAATGCAGCACAGGTCCAAAGTATTCTCTTACATTTCTTGCTAAGTCTTACTTAAGGAAGGTCTCTCTAAAGACCCCAAGTGGTTTTGAGGCAATGACTTTTGCATCCCAGGCAGGCCCTGAACTCACTATGTAGCTGAGGTTGGCCTTGAACTCCCAACTCTCCTGTCTTCACTCTTGAGTGCTGAGATTACAGGCATTTACCAGCATGCCGGGCTTCAGTTTTGATATTAAATACAACATATTGCTAACCAGCTTAAACGCAGGCTAACCTGGAGACCTGAAATTAGTGTCAGGTGATGGCTCTTTTGACTTTGCTGAGATCTGGCTGGAAGCAGAGGGGGTACTAAGATCCCCTTTCACTGTGCCTGGGATTCACACCATGTCAGGGCCTCGACTGTGACTCAGTGTTCTGCTCCAGTGCTCACCCTTCTGGGGAATTAGCTAACCCGAAGTCTCAGGACCTTGCCCACATTTCCACAGTGAGCAGGTCAGCTGTTGCCTGCATTTCACAGGCCAAATGGAATGATGGGGAGGAGGACCCTGGAGAAGCATGGCAGAAACCAGGCAGACAAGTGACACACTGCAGCCTTTCTAGAATGTTCCAGTCCCTCCAACTCAACTCAACACCACTTTCCCAAGGCAAGAGCCAACATATTCCCCCACTCCCGAAATGTCCCCTTTTGGATCTGGAGTAGGAAATGCACAGCACAACCTTGGATACCTCCGAGTATTGTTAGCATCAGGTCAATACCCTGTGGGCTCCCTCCCACTGGCCAAAGAAGAGTGCTTTGTTCATAGAATAAATGATGATAGAGGTGGTCTGGTGTGTCTGTGTGTGGAGAGTCTCGTCAAGCTGCAGTCAAGTAGCCAATCAGGCGCAGATGTAAGGAAGTCTTCGAGATGGACAAATAGCATGTAAAAGGGGTGCAGCCATGATGGTCCTGGGCTTGATCCCCGGTACCGAAGGGTAAGGAGCAGTTATTGACAGAAGACTGGATGGCACGGAGATCAAGCGCAGCAGTGGAGTTCTTTCATCCTGGTTAGCACATAATGTTAATGGGCATTTATGAGACAATCAGGAAACTGGGACACTCTGCATAGGGGATGACATTAAGAAACTGTCCACTACTTTCTTCTGATGATATTGCATTTATGAGAAAAAAAGAGTTCTTACCTCTAGAACTGTATGTATATTTAAGGTCATGTATTTAATTCATATATGAATATATGTATATATAGTGTTAGTTATTTTATACACACACACACACACACACACACACACACACACACGTAGTGTTAGTTGTTTTGAGGCAGGGTTTCCTCTGTGTAGCTTTGGCTGTCCTAGAACTCTCTCTGTAGATCTCAAACTCAAGAGATCCTCCTGCCTCTGCTTCTCAAGTGCTAGGATTAAAGGCATGGGCCGCCTCTTGGCTTATAATTTATTTTTTTCATTTAATAAAATAGTGTATTTAAGGACAGATCTTGAGAACATGATTGGAGCACTGGACAGCAGGGAGCACTGATACCCAAATACCAGCCCCCTTTCCTGCAGGAAATCAGCATTGGGCTGTGGAGCAGGGAGAGGGAGGAGGGGGCTGCCATCCAGATCTGCCAGGTCAACCCTGGGGATAGTCAAGCTAATGGATTCACCTCAGCCAGATCCCCTCACATCCTGTATTTAAGAATTTAATGAGATAATGTCAGGATTTGCTTTAAAATTCTCTTGCGCAGATCAGTGAGGGTCTTGCTAAAAGAAGCCGGATGATGGTCGTGGACAAATATGTGCAAAGCAAATCAAGTAATTCATGAAACCTACTTGTCACTAGAAATTTATTTTTAATTATATGTGAGCATGTATGTGTATGTCTTTTTGTGTGCATACATGCATGCATGTGTGTTCCCTGTGTATGCATACGTGCATGCATGTATGTTCTCTGTGTGAGTGCGTGAGCAGGTGCCCTTCTAGAGCTCGTTGTGAGCCACCTGACATGGGTACTGAGAATCAAACTTGGCTCCTCTGCAAGAGCAGTACATGCTCTTAACTGCTGAGCCATCTTTCTGGCCCCAAATGTAAGCGTTGTTGTTTTTGGGTTTTGTTTGTTTGTTTGTTTTTGTCTTAGTGCAGAAGGAGGGGAACTTCTTGAATGTTCTCATGCATATGGCTTTATGTTTAGAGAAACCATCTAGTATCAAAGTCTTATTTATTTATTTAGAGACCTCTCACTATGTAGCCTTGGCTAGCCTCAAACCTGCTATGTAGACCAGGCTGTCCTTGAACTCAGAGAGATCTGTCTGTCTTTGCTTCCAGAGTACTGGATTAAAGGTGTTTGTCACCATGGCTGGAAAGTATTAGCATTTTAAAGGTTTTGGGGAATATGCAGAAATTAGTATGTAGGAAAAAAAAATCCAGGAAACCTTCACATGTGTTGAACACCCACTAAACACTAGACACGCCCCTTGCTTTTACCTTATAACTTTATTTTATAAATGACAGTTTAGAGGCACAGAAAGGCTAAGTAACTAATTCAAGATTACACAGCTGGTATGTGGAAGAGCCAGGACATGAACCTAGATAGGCACGAAGGCTTAATACCCTTTTACCACAATGAACCATCTGCCCTCTATTTTCATTTTTGTTTTTATGTTTATTTTGGGGTCAAATCCTCCTGTTGCTTGGGAATTCTGGGGTTTACTGGCTTTGGCTATATACCAACCCCTGTCAACAACTCAGCCCTTCTAGACAGCATAGGAAGAAGACAAACATCCACAGAGATGAGTAGTGAAAAGCCTCTGTATGTGTGTAGAAG
Source organism: Tokudaia tokunoshimensis (assembly GCA_036184795.1). NCBI lineage: Eukaryota > Metazoa > Chordata > Mammalia > Rodentia > Muridae > Tokudaia > Tokudaia tokunoshimensis. Next base: position 23,377,784 of record BTHU01000009.1, read on the forward strand.
TGTGTATGGGCATGCACATGACTGTGTGTACATGCAACCATGTGTGTGCCTGTAGAAGCTGCAGTGGGGCAGCAAGAATCATGCCTATCGCTCTCAGCCTGCTGCTTTGAGACAGGTTCTCTCACTGAACAGGAAGCTCTCCATGTTGTCTAGGCAGGCTGACTGGCCAGAGAGCTTTCAAGATCTGCCTGTGACTGTCATCCAATGAGGCTGAGGCTGGGTGCTCGTGATTCGAACTCAGAACCTCCTGCGTGCACACCAAGTCCTCTTACCTACTCAACGCCATTCTCCCTGGACCCTCCAATGCAATCTTTAATGTGATGTTCTAGATGGGGCCTACGTAAGAATAGCAGGAGAACCAACCAGTAAGGCAGAGCTCAAGGCAGAATGTCCTGGAGGCTGCCTCTCCGGCACACCCGGGAGCTTTGAGTCAGGCCGGGACGAGCTGCAGGCAGGCCAGCTACAGGAAGTTATTGTAGTGTTCTCAAGGGACAGGGACATGCACACAAGTCTGGAGGACTCTTGCCAGGAGGCTGGAGACAGTTGTGGGGTTAGGATGCTCAAGGGCCTCCCTGAGAGCAACTGTGATTCCCTGACCATTCTCATCCCTGTGGTCTGCTCTCTGCCCTGAATCACCATCCCCAAGATTCCTGTCCCAGGAAAGCCACTGTCTACACTCTAATCAACAGCAAGAGATAAAAGACCAACTCACAATCAGTGTGTCCCAGGGTCCACAGTCCCTCCCAGCCTTCAGCTGTCCCTCTACCCCAGTCTTTCTACAGTCAGTGAACCTGAATTGAACTGACGGGTCCTAAACAAGATAGAGATTCATAAAGGACACATTGAGAAGGCAGCTCTTCTGGCAAGGCCTTGAGTTTGCTCCTTAGGGACGACTCACTCTCCCAGCTCTGCTAGGTTTAAATTCCAGCAGAGATTGAACAATGGCTATGAAATCCAATTGGAAGGTTGCCACAAGTTTTTTAAAATATTTTTACTTTATTTGTAATTATATGTATTGTGTGTATGCACGCGTGTGTGTATGTCTCAGGGGTGGAATGCGCACATGCCTGCGGTTGCCCACTGAGGCCCGAGGTGTCTAGACGCCTTGAGGCTGGAGTCACGTGGGTGTCATGGGTGTTATTATGCATATTCCAGCTGTGCCACAAAGTAACATGTGTTTCTTACTTATCTGATGGCTGGCTAGAAAAAGGAACCGGCAGATCGAAACAAAACAGAAACCATGTTTCTGTAGCACTCTAAAATCCAATGTGCAGCTTGTCACAAACTTTAAGTATACATTCTATAATGTCTTTTCCTAAAGCTGTGCAGAATTGCCTGTTGTCATGCGAACTCATAGATTAGTTTAAGGCAGCAAAAACTTTACTTTTGAAAGCCAATAATAGACACAAGGTTATAGGGGATTTGCAGGATATAAGGATGCAGGGATAAAACCCTTCACTTCAAAACCCAGGGCATTATAGTGCATTCTTGTAACTAAAACTAGAGAGGCCGAGGCAGGAGGATTTGAGTTTAACACCAGCTTGTGCTGCACAGCATATCTTGTTTCAAAAAACAAACAGGACGGTAGCGATGGCTCAGTAAGAACACTTGCTACAGAGATAGCACGAGGAAGGGACTAAATTCCCATCCCAGCACCCATGTATGACTGTGATCCTAGTACTGTGTGTGTGTGTAGGGGGGGGAGGGCATACACTCTCAATATCACTGAAACTTATTGTCATAGGTTTGCATATACGCCCTCGCCCAGCCTTAAACTTGGTGACTCTAGTGGGTTTGGTAGAGAACTACAGCAAGGGAGGACATGGGGGGGGTATCTTGAAAAACACCTGTCTTATAGGGAATGCCATTTGCTCTGTTAATTCTAGCAAGAGGTAGTAAAAAGCTGAACAAGCGAATCCACAAACCAGGTAACAGAGAAGTCCAGCTGTAGAAAGCAAGCAGTCTGACACTAGCAACATGGTAAACATACACACAAGTCATAGTTCCTGACACTGTCCCGACAATGACGGTGCTCCCAGTGAATGGACTTATCCCCAGAAACACGGGGCCACATGTGGATGATGACATTTGGAGAACAGGCAAATCCACAGATCCAAACAGCAAACTGGTTGTTGTTAAGGCAGATGAAAGGGAGACTGGTGACTGGATAGGTCAGCGGTTAAGAGCACTGACTGCTCTTCTGAAGGTCCTGAGTTCAATTCCCAGCACCACATGGTAGCTCACAACTATTCTTAAAGAGATCTGATGCCCTCTTCTAGTGTGTCTGAAGACAGCTACAGTATACTTAGATATAATAAATAAATCTTTAGGCTGGAATGAGTAGGGACGGTGAGCGGAGTGGGGACGGTGAGTGGGTTCTACCAGAGCCTGCAGAAGTCCTGAATTCAAATCCCTAGCAACCACATGATGGCTCACAACCATCAGTACAGCTACAGTGTACTCATATACATAAAACATAAATAAGAAACCTGGGTGGGACCGACTGCTCACAGGATTCCTTGTCGGGTGGCAACTCCTGAGACTTGGTGGAGGAAGTGGTAATTGTATCAGACTTCAGAGTGGATGAGTGTATGAAAGAAATAATATAAGGAGGGAGATGATAGGAAGAGAGAGAGAGAGAGAAAGAGAGAGAAAGAGAGAGAGAGAGAGAGAGAGAGAGAGAGAGAGAGAGACTGAGTTACAAAGACAGGAGTTACTAAAGAAAAAGGGATGCGAGCCCCAAATGATGAGAGTAGCAACATCAGACACCCAGGTTTCTGGTGAACCCCATTATTTCAGGGTCCTTTTGCTTAGAACCCAGCTAAGTTCTAGTTCGCTAGGGTAACAGGGATGAAAGAGGCATGGGGAGGGGAGGAAGGTGAATGGGAAGGAGATTTTTGGAAAAGAAGCAAGACCTGGGCTCTAAAAAGAGCAAGGTCTCATGGCAAACCCAGGCAGGAGCCCCTAGGGCGGGAGCTTCCTAGAGAGCAGCGGTTTATGGTTAAAAGGTCTGGGGTGACACGGGGAAAGAAGCCAGAGAGGGCATCGTTCTTGAGGGGCAGTTACAGAGGCTGGGAGAATGAGGAATATGTAAAAGGGAGGCAGAGAAAAGCTGGGGCCTGTCTTGTATAGGGACCTCTCACTTCTTGCTGAGGAACCAGGCTTGGCCTGATAAGAGCGGCAGCCTCTGAAATCCCAGGGCACTTGGCCACAGTTACCAAAAGCCATTCTGTTTTTATGCAGCGGTAAGGAGAAGCAGATTTATTTTTGGCTGAGTTTGTGAGTTCACTTATTGCCTGCACCCAATGTAGGGGGACCACTCCTATACCACCCCCCCCCCCATACAGGTCACTCGATCTCTCGGCCTTAATTTTAGAATCAGCAAAATGGGATAAATGTCTCCTTATCACACCTACACTCTGTGCTGGCCAGATCTCACAGTCTACATTTTAAAAGGCCTGTCCCCAAATAAAACTGAGGCAGTAACCTAGTTATGTGTACTTGCATCTCCACATACACTTTGGATCTCCTCCACCCCCGCTGGTGATTAAGTTCCGCTACCCAAACGAAGGCAGGCTGGTTAGCTGCTGCTCAACTTGGGGGCCCTCGGTGGGGTTCTGAGTTTTCCAATGAGCATCACTCAAGCTCACACTGAGGAAAGACAGAGAATGGGAAACACCCTACTCTTTGTCACCTGTTAATCCTGATGTGTGGGAGCACTGGAGTGCACAGTCTTTTCAGCGATAACAAAAAAAAAAAAAAAAAAAAAAGAAAAGAAAAGTACCGGCTAAAGGTTTCTAACAAACTTTACTAAGAAATTCAAAACAATTAGGAACTTTACAAGCGACACCTCTACTTTGGAGAAAGAAGAAAATGTTTGACGAAATCAGTTGACCAAATTAATTTATTTGGTCAAACAGGCAGATACTTAAAAATACACTATTGTTGGAGTCTGGCAACCTCCTTGCGGCAGATGAGAAATTCCATTGAGAAAAACGAAGACTAGATGGTTTTTAGGGGAGCCTGATTCTGAAGATGGGTCCCTTTTCTCCATCCAGAGAAACAGGTTTCTGATAACAAAGACCCACTCCACTCCCTGCAACCAGAAACCTTCATCACCTCCTGGGTACTAGGCCGAGCTGGAGACTGTCCAGTTTTTATTGTGTGATTGTGGATTTTTCTTTCGCATCGCTTTTCCCTCCTTGTAAATCAAACAAGAAAAAGAGGGTTCCATCAATGCAAAAACTTCAGGAGAGTGCTTCCACTGCACACCGAAAGCACAGAATCACAAGACCCTTTCTTTCTGAAGGTGGTCTTGCAGAATAGGCCACACAATGACAATAAAAGCGACTGGGGAGACCGCTCCGCAGAGCCTTGGGGCGCCTCCTCCGAATCCAACACCGGGTGACCCGCGAACTGCACCCTCCAAAACCGAGTCCAAAAGAGCATCGGCCGTGCGGGGAGCGGGGAGGATATGGCACACCCCACATGGCTGTGACCAGGGGAACCTCTAGGTCTCGGCCCAGATGACTGTTTGGCTCCTCGAGGAAACTGAGGCAGGGTTGCAGCCGGGAGCACCCCCTTGCGGAGCTGGGGCAACCTAACTTCTGATAGTCTCCCCCGTTCGCACCCACCCGCAGATCTTACCTGGCTGGCTCACGGGGACACGGGAAGACAGCAAGGGACCGCACAGGCTGAGGCCGAGGGCGACGAGCAGCAAGCGCCGGGGCCCCATTGTCCCAAGGCTGCCCGCGCGGCCCGGCGCCCGCCGTCACTTACTTTCTTCGGAGCAGCTCGTTCGGAGCCCGCGGGTGACGAGAGGCGACTGCGCGGCCCCAGGGTGAGTATTTGGAAGGCGGTTCAGGGGCGTGGGGCGGGGCCCCGCGGGCTGTGCGCGTGTCCGCAGCCTCCGCTCGTGCCCGCTGCCCCTCGCTCCGGAACCCGAGCGGGATTCCGCACCAGATGCTCGCTCCTCCCCAATCTCCCCTGGTCTCACCCCATGAGGTTGGGCGGCGAGCCTGGGAGTGACTCAGCCCCTCGGGGTCCTCGGAGAGCGCCTGCGGCCTCTTCAGTGACTTTCCTGGGACGTGGAGCTAGACCGGGACAGCCCCGAGGTGGTGCTCCAAGTCTCTCCTCCTTCCCGGCGTCTGGCCGCGCTCGCCAAGTTTGGAGTTTAGCTAAAAGTTGGCTACTGACTTCTGTTTTTGTAATTTATGAGAGATGCATTTAAAGATTGACGCTGTAGTGACAAAGGTGTCCCCAGATGTGTGGACAGAGTGCTTGACATTTCTCGAAATTCTTTTATTTTGCGAGCTTAGACGGATCACGTCGAGCCTTTGATTTTCCACACAAGTGGACCTGGACAAGGTATCCCCGCGCAGGTTCTCCAAGCTCTAGCCTACCGAACTCCGCCTCTTTCCCGCCGGAAGGATGCTGGGTGGGAGGAGGAGGAGGAGGCACTGGGGAATTTTAAAGGGTCCTTCCCACATTCAGGAACCTTAACGGTTTGTGCTTGGCTATATTTAAGCATTAGATATCAAAAGGGGGGTCATGACTGAGGCCTAGCGAGGAGCAGCCCCCAGCTTATTTTGCTTAGAAAGAGTCTAGTGAGGAAGACACCCCGAAAATGAATCCTGGTCCTCTACCCAGTTTCTGAAAGAGCCAGCTCGCAGCTCAGAGCTCTGAAGTGCTGTGATTTTCTTAGGGTTTCTATTGCTTCCATGAAACACCACGACCAAAGGCAAGTTGGAGAGGAAAGGGTTTATTTGGTTTATATTTCCATGTAAGTGTTCATCCATAAAGGAAGTCAGGACAGGAACTCAAAACAAGGCAGAACCCTGGAGGCAGGAGCTGAAGCAGAGGCCATGGAGGGGTGCTGCTTACTGGCTTGTAGTTCATACTTGTTCCCCTCTGCTTTCTTACGGAGCTCGGACCATCAGCACAGGGATAGCACCACCTACAATGGGCTGGGCCTTTCCCCATCTATCACTAATTAAGAAAATGCCTTACAGGCTTGTGCAACTCCAGATTTTGGGGGAGGCATTTTCTCAGTCCAATTTCTCTCCTCTCAGATGACTTTAGCTTGTGTCAAGTTGATATAAAACTAGCTAGAACAGTGGTATTCTGCACTCCTTGGCAAAGGCTTTGAAAAAGGCAATTTTGCTTAAAGACTGTCTTTCCCTAACTAGAATCCCAACATTTCAAACAATGGCGAAAACAAGATCAGAGGCCATCTCCTCCCCTGACCCTCACAGCTGCCTCACAGTCTTCCTAAGTTGCTCAGTCAGTTGTGCAATCATCCAGCTAAACAAAGCCATTTAAAATCCTTCCCACTGGAATCTTCTGAGAAAAGCATATTTTAGGGTAAGTGGAGACCACTGACATATTTCTGCACACATTAATAACATGGTATCGTTTTTCTCACCTCTCTGAAACGCTGTTGGGATTTTAGGTTCATCACTTTTATGGACTACAGGCAAGAAAAAGAAAATTGCTGCAATTAACCCAAGGGGATACTCTTGCTTGTAAGAGATGCTCCAGTTGATTGTAAAGACATTGAAATTAGGGCTTGAGAGATGGCTCAGTGGTTAGGAGCACTGACTGCTCTTCCTAGAGGTCCTGAGTTCAATTCCCAGCAGCCACATGGTGGCTCACAACCATCTGTAATGGGTTCTGATGCCCTCTTCTGGTGTGTGTCTGAAGATGGCGACAGTGAACTCATATATAAAATAAATAAATCTTTTTAAAAAAAGTTTGGAAAAAAAAACACTGAAATTAAAAAAAAGTGATAAAACAAGGTGACATTTTTGACAGTTTAAAGATACAAAGCATAGATTTTTTTTTTTCATCCATAGAGATGTTTCTAGACTCTGGAAGCCTGAAAACTCTGGAGAGTGCCAGCTAAACCCTGTATGCAGGTGGGTTTCTTCCTGTAACTTGCACTCCATTGGTCTCCAGTATCAGAGTTAGTCTGTTTTTTCATGTGTCATAACACCCTCTGGGCACGCTCTTTTGTGCTTCCAGATCATCGTTGAATAAAATAAGAGTCACTTAGTCACAGGCACTGAGATACTGGGACAGACACTGTAATACTGGGATGATTAGTAACAAGGGTGTAGTGTGTAGAGTGTGGATACACTGGATAAAAGATCCATTCCTAAAACCCTGGGTTAGAGTAAATTTGAAAATTTTGTAAAGATTTTTTTTTTATGTGTTTCGCCTTGCATGTGTTTGTATCATGTGCATGCCGAGTGTCTACAACGTTCAGAAGAGGGCATTGGAGTCCCTGGAACTGGAGTTACAAATAGTGGTGAACCACTATGTGGGTGCTGGGAACCACTATGTGGGTGCAAGGTCCTCTGCAAAAAGCAACAAGTGCTCTTAACCCCTGAGCTGTCTATCCAGCCCCTGGAGTAAGTTTTCAGCATCCTCCCTAAAATGATATTAAAACTTTTATGTCTGAAATTTTCCATTTAATATTTGGCTGCTGATGAACGAAACTGTAGAAAGCAAACCTTGAGAAAACAGGGAGTCACCTTCTGCCTCTGTGTCTGTGGCCTTCATGATTAGTGTTAGGTTCTGTACATTATTCAATAATTATACAAATAAATAGATGTAGATCTAGCTATCCTTTAAAATGCTGGACGAGCTGGAGAGATAGCTTGTAAGCATGAAGACCTGAGTGTCGACCCCTGACCCAAGGTGTATGAAAGCCGATTAGGGTGGTATGTACGGGGAATTACAGTACTAGGGAGGCAAGCAGAGACACGCAGATCCCTGGGACTCCTTGGCCAAACTGCCTAGTCTACGCAGCGAGCTCCAGGCTCCAAGGTGATCCTATCTCAAAAAAAGGTGGGTCGTGCCTGAGGAATGACACAAGGTTGTTCAGTGGCCTTCACATGCACTCACACACGTATGTGAATATGCATGAGCACACACACACATGTGCACACATGCGTGCGCGCGCATACACTCACACACACACACACACACTCTAATGATAGAAATGGTGAGAAGTGCTAAGAGGATGCTTTGGGGAGCTGTTATATTAGAACAAAAATTGTCCTGAAGAAAGGGATCTTGAGATATTGAAGTCATTAAATTCTCCACATATTTCCTGAAGTATGTCTCAGAATGGGATGGTAGCACAGCCAGCAAAAGGAAGGGACAGAATGAGGTATTTCCTCCTCTCTTTAGTATTCTCTAAGAATCCTGAATATTCTTTAGAGATTCCTTTTTTAAATTTTATGTGTATGGTGGTTTTTCCTGCATGTGTGTCAGTACAATGTGTTCCTGCAGAGGCCGGGAAAGGATATTGGCTCCTCTGGAACTGAGGTCCACAGATGGGTTGGGAGCTGGAACCTAAACCCAGCTCCTCTGCAAAAACAGCAAGTGCTCTTAAGCACTGAGCCACCTCGCCAGCCCCAGATTATGAATTATTAATCACTTACGAAAGAATTTGAAAGTACCTTCAAAAGCAATTGTAACTTTTAGCATGTACAAATATGGATGCCTGGACTCCATCCTGGACCAATGTACTGAAGATGCCCGTGGGTGAGGATGAGCTCTGAGAGGCCCCACACCAAAGTTTAGAGTAAGACATGGTATTCAGACATTAGCATGGACCGGAGTCAGCTGGAAGATTTAAGCCACAGCGCTGGGCTGTGTCTCCGGAGACTTTGATGCAGTTGGTCTGAGGAGCTGCTGAGGATACTTGGGGGCTGTGGGTGGCAGTGAACATACTTTGTCGACCATAGCGTTAGGGAGAGCCAGGAAAACCGAATGTGGTTCCAAGTCAGGCATAGTGGTGCATACCTGCAATCTCAGCACCAGAGAGATGCAAGTAGGCGAGTCGTAAGTTCTAGGCCAGCCTGAGCTACATAGTTAAGCCCTTGTCTGAAACAAAGTCAAACAAACTAATATTCCACATTCACGTATCCTTCAGTGGACAAAAGTGATTGGTTTCAGATCTCTAAGGCAAGCCTGATCTAAGGATGACATACCCTTTATATTTAACTGCGTGATATTTGCGGATTACCAAACACACAGCATTTATTATACTTGGAATCATCTCTCAGTAGTTGTGTCTAATGGAATGGAAGTGTGGTGAAAAGGATGTCACGTCCCTCTGCTTTAGTTCCCTTGCCACTTGTGCCTGACCTTTCTGTCACTTTTATAGCAGATGTCCCTTGTGGAGCATGGACGACCTCATCAGAGCTAATGAGCTTTCCCACAAAACAGCCTCAGCTTTACAGCACCGTCCCATTGGAATTACCTTTTCACTCTGGGCTTCTACAGTCCCTGTTTTAACTTGCCTGGCACCAAATAGTGTGAGTCATTAGCCACCCTCCCCTGTTGATGGTATGGACCAGTGTTTGTGTTTAAACATGGCATCATCGTGGTGTAAACTTTAATCTCAGGATGTTAGGAGCATTGTTCCTTTCTGCCACCAACTCTACCTGTTTCGGGGATTACTTCCATGGCTCTATTCAAAGCTCTCCAAAGATAATAAAATATTATAGGAATTCACCTAGTAATTTCCTTTTAGCAGCTAGTGGTGGTAATATGAGAACCCATGTCCCACGAAAACACAGGAAGTAAGGAGAGGCACTTCCTGGTCTGCCTACGACCTCCACATTCATTCTCCAAGCAAACAGTAGGTTTAAATAAATTCCAACCTAGCCAGGAGACCTGTTTTTGTCTTTTGTTGTTACAAACTTGTATTGGTGTTTTTGGTTTAGAAATAGTGTGTCTCATAATGGAACAAGTATTTCCACTAATAAGCCCCCAGGAGAGGGGTAAAGCACCTATATGGCCCAGGTCATTGAGCAATGGTCAAATTTAGTATCTGTTCAAAAGAAAACAAAATTTTTTGTTCACCAGGTCACTGTGGTGCATACTTGTAATCCCAGCACTTGAGAGGCAAGGGCAGGACTACCAGGAGTTCAAGACCACCCTCAGCTACTTAGGTGCTATGGTGACTTTGACGTCAGCTGGGCTATATGAGATCCTGTCTTAAAACAGAAACTCCAGTTCGTATATAAAGGGATAAACTCTAGTGTATTTTAGCTTAGAGAGTTTACATTCTAAGGACAGCAAAGCAGCTAAGTCCACACCAGCTGTTTTATATGGAAGTTGAAAGGATGTTCGGTCAGCACTAGATCATCAGTAGGAGATCCATCCATCCAACCATCCATGTCCAGTAGACCTGGACTCATGAGGGCACGGGAAGGGATGCATACTGTCCTCCTCACCCCGTTTCCAGACTCCTTTCTGCACCTACTATTTATAAGGCCTTGCCAGGCACTCAGCTAAGGGGTGGGAAACACACAGCTTCTGGAGCAGCTGTTTTCAACCTGTGGGTTGTGACCCCTTTGGTAAACTTCTAGCTCCCAAAAATATTTACATAATGATTCATAACAGTAGCAAACTTATAGTTATGAGGTAGCAATGAAAATGATTTTATGGTTGGGGGTCACCACAACATGAGGAACTGTATTAAAGGATCTCAGCATTAGGAAGGGTGAGAGACGTTGACTGGAGCTTAGAGACTATTTTAACCCATCACGGGGTCCTGGCTTTAGTATCAGAGGCAATGGCACTTTCTAATAGCTAATTAGGCAGTAAGATCTAATACACACAAAATCCCCTTTCACCATTTACAGTTCTGTGGTTGCTTCTCTAGATGTTTGAGGAATACCACTAACCCCCACTTAACCACAAAAATCATAAGTCACATCATGATTAGGAGTTCTAATTAGTGTCCACACAAGCTGCCCCAGGGGCCTGCACATTAAAGCTCTTATGGTTTGTACCACACAATGACAACACAGGTTGGTATCCTACTTGGCCACTAACTTCCTGAATAGTGTACACAGGTCTTCCCTCTCTGGAGCTCACAGAACATGTCGATGGAGAAGTGACCAGGCCAGCGGGGAGTGCCATGGATTTTGCCTTTTAAAGGGCCAGTATGGACCAGTTGTGGCACATACCTTTAGTCCCAGCAGTTAGGCCAGCCTGGTCTACATAGCTAGTTCCAGGCCAGCCGGGGCTGCATAGTGAGACCCTATATGAAAACTAAAGGGTCAGGTGTCACTGTAGGGACTAGGGAGTACTCTCAAACGTCTTGACTAAAGATGTCTTTTATAATACTGGAAACACGAACATGTCAAAAATATAGGAACCAGCTTTGTGAAAAGCATTATAGTTTCAATTGTTTAGTGTTAATGGCATACAAAGACAAGTCAGGTGGGGGCTGGGGAGGTGGTTCAGTGGGGGAGTGGGGAGAAGAGCTTTCTGCAGAAGCATGAGAACTAGAGAATCAGTCTCAGTACCCATGTAGAAGCTGGGCATAGTGCTGCATGCCTGTAATCTCAGTGCTGGGAAAGAGGGTGGGGAGACACAGGTGAAGCCTAGGGCCTAGCCAGCCACCAGAGCTCAAAGGCAAGCTCTAGATTCAGTGAGAGACCCTGTCTCAAAAACCAAGATGGAACAGTGATAGAGGAAGACATTCAAAGCTGACCCTCTGGTTCCACAAGTGCATGCACAGGCAAGCACAACCCACAGACATGCGTAAACACGCTTTAAGAGTTGCTTTGGTCACGGTGTCTGTTCACAGCAATGGAAACTCCAACTAAAACACCCTTTTTCCAATACTGGCAATAGGAAGAGGAAAGTTTGCTCTTAAGATGAAACTTATCAGATCACTTCTACTAAGAGTCACATTAAGGCTAATGTTGTGTAAATGAAACAAAATAAAACAAAACAACAAAACAAGCCACTCCCACAGTTATCAACTGTTACAATAGAATTGTTCTGCAGTATTGGTCAAGAATATATGTTGCTTGGGGCTAGAGAGATGGCTCAGCAGTTAATAGCAATTGTTGCTTTTGTAGAGAACCCAGATTCAACTCCCAGTTCTCACATAATAGCTTATCCATAGCTCTAGTACCAGAGGGTCTGATGCCCTCTTTTGACAGCTATGGACACCAGGCATGTATATGATGCACATGCATGCATGCAGTCAAAACACTCATACATAGAAATTTTAAAAATTAAAAAAAAAACACATTGTAGTCTGAAACAACTATGAAAAATAGTGGATTCTGGGGCTGGAGAGATGGCTCAGTGGTTAAGAGCACTGGCTGGACTGCTTTTCCAAAGGACCCAGGTTCACTTCCCAGGGCCCACATGACAGCTTACAAGTTTCTATAACTCCAAGACTGGACACCTTCACACTGACATACATGCAGGCAAAACACCAATGCACATAAAATAAAAATAAATTATAAAAAAATAGGACTCTGCTTGTGAGAATTTTCCAAATCCTGTTGATTTTAAACTTAAGTTCAGTTTTCTCTAATAAGCAGGTTTTACAATCCCTAAGGAAAATAAATCCTGTTGAATACATGAGTATGGTGTTGGGGAAGGTCTAGCCCAAGGGCCCAAGCTCCTACTATGCTTTCTCTTCTCTCAGTAACAGATCATTCTCTCTCTGATCCTTGTTTTAACTGGATACTTTGCTGCCTACTTAGAGATGCAGGTTGTCTCCATCTGCGAATGAACCCATCTTGACATTTGAGTCTTAATAAAGATATTGAGAGATGCTGGGACCCTTAAAGGTTAATTAAACCATAGAAGCTCTAACCTCATGAATAGAATAATGTCTTCAACAGGCTGGTTTAGGGCTTGGGGGCAGAGTGCGTTGTTCTATAAAGCAGCAGTTCTCAGCCTTCCTAAGACTGTGACCCTTTAATACAGCTCTTTGTGCTGTGGTGACCCCCGATTATTACATTGTTGCTACTTCATAACTGTATTTCATGATACTATTATGAATCATAATGTAGACATTCTGTTTTCTGATCGTCTTAGGCTCTCTGGATTGCCTGTGGATCAGCTCACCTACAGGTGGTTGAACTTGAGGTCCCCTGTCCCCTCCTACAGCAGCTTCCTCTGCATCCTAATTTGCACAGCTCTGGGTATATGACTTCTTTCCCCGATGGGCCCCATCAAAAATCTTCTACCCACAAAGTCAGCTATACTTATTAAAACACCCTAAAAAAAACCCCACATTCATGTAATTAAGTAACATTTATTTTACATAAAACAATTTTCAAAGAATACATTTAAAAACCATCTAGATACTGATTTGATAGCATTACAAAAGAATTGAGAGGCACAATGGAAGTATTCAAATAAATGGTGAGGGTGAAGGTGGGGGTCTGTACCTGCTGTCCACCGTGTTTCCTGTGACTCCTCATACAGGGGAGCCTTCCCATGAGGCAGTAGTACACTTTGAGTAAATTGAATAAATCACATAAAATATATACCTTTATACAGAAAGTGTTATTGTATCATCACTTTCGATTACTTATAAAAACTTCATTTTTGAATTGCACAAAAGTTCTCTTTAAAACTGATAATTCCCAGAAGACAGGGTTTAGAACTATATGTCTAAATAATCCATTACAAATTAATTAGATATCTATTTCTCCACAGATAGAAAACAATCTATGAAGAATTACATCATTTAAGTGGGACATTTAAAATTTCTTTTCATAGGAAAATAGGTTTATACATTTGTCCCTAGTCAGCTAAACTTTTTTCCCCTACTTTAAAACAGATCACAGGCTGTTCAGAACTTTCCGATGGAGTACCTGTGCTCAGTACTGTGTGTGTGTGTCTGTCCCGTCAGCCCATCCTGTCTACCCCTCTGCTGCAGTATCCAATTATCAAAAAGGCACGTGGCTACATTCTTCAGAACAGTTTTGGTCTTTAAAAAAAATCACAAGTTTATAAGCCGTGATTTCAATCATGTTTTAAAACAAAAATACTGGACAAACTCATTTCTCAAGGCAGGCGATAGAGAATCCACGCGTCCCTCGGCAGACAGCACGTCACTTTCCGTAGAACTTCTTGTTGAGCAGGTATATGAGAAGGTTCACATTCACTTTCACCTTATCGAACATTTTCATCACGGCCACCCCTTCATACTGCATCTGAAGTAAGTCCTGCAACCGGAGGGAAGGACAGGGAAGGAAGGATGGCATCTCAGTGTGACGTCATTGTTTAAAAATGGACTGGAAGAATCAATGATGAAATAGACCCAGATGATCCAATAATCCCACTGTGGCTTCTAAAGCATTAGCCCGGCTTAACAATACCGGTGAGTTAGGACTTGGAACCCTGCGCCCTGGACCTGGGGACTTGTGATGTGGTGGCTCTGAGGTGAGAGCTACATTTTAACAAGTTCATAAGTGACAGTGAGTGGTGCTGTGGTCAGGACACACTTAGAGAATTACTGCTCTGTGTGGAAGAAAGTGACTTAATGATAGGGAGGGCCGCAGTTATAATTTGGGGTACAGAGCTAGTTAGTGTGCGAGAGCCTTAGGGCTTGAACTTCAGCGCTAGAGAAAAAAACTGCATGAAAGAAAATTATTATCCAGTTAATATAAACACAATTTTCATTTCAGTCTTACAATTAAAAAGTGTGTGTGTGTGTGTGTGCACGCGTGAGTACATGCATGTGGAGGTCAGAGGACAACTTGTGAAAGTAGGTTCTCTCCTTCCACCATCCGAGTTCCAGGAATTGAACCCAGGCTGTAGGGCTTTTGCAGCCTTGTTTGTCACACACTGTGTAATACAGAGAGAGCCACACTGGCTTTCGTATAAAATCCCAGCTCACCTGAATATTGAGTTGCACCTTTTCCATCTCAACACCAAGGAATTTGGATCTGACATCAAAGATGCCCATGTCCTCAGTAGCTATGATATCGAACATAACGTTCTTAAACCTGTTGAAGAGGGAACAGTCAGACACATGCAACCACAAGTAACCCGTTGAAGAAGAAACTAACAGAGCCTCTATTCTGGACCAGTGAGCAGACTGTGTGGAGATCCCGAGGCAGCCAGACCCCCTGCATCATCTTCCACTGCTGGGATCTAAACTAGATGCTTTTTTTTTTTTAAATTACAAAGGAACTAGCAGGTGTGATCCTTGGACACTGACTTATACTGCTGTCGGGACAGCAATGTTCATTAGGGTAAGACTAGTGATGTGTGATCTAGGCTAAGCCTTGCTAGAACAAACAGACCCTCCAAGCCACCCGGGACCTCCGAGGAAGGCTTACTCAGTGTGTGTGTGTGTGTGTGTGTGTGTGTGTGTGTGTGTGTGTGTGTGTGTGTGTGTGTGTAGGGGGCAGGCGTGTTCTCAGGAGACGCTGGCCTCTACTTACTGGTTGGTTTGAAGGTCGTCTATGCCCAGCAGGACGCCTTTGTCATGTAGCTTTGCTGCTGTGTACCTCACTGGCTTCACTCTCTTCGTTCCTTTGGGTTCTGCTTTTCCATCCAGTTTAATTGATCTCCGAGAATTTCTGAGCAAAAGAGAACAGATGGTCTGTTGTCAAGATGTTCGGGACAGTGCAGCAACCATGCCCAGAGTGACCACACTGTTCACGGGAGTTGGGGGCCTGGACTGATCTGCTTTGGAATCACTATCCAACTGGATTTCCTAAGTGACTGAAGTTGGTGTTTAAAATAAAAAGTACGCTGTGTTCTCAGGCATACTGAACTAAGTGTCTGTCTTATAAGTCTCTGTAAGTAGCCCTGGAAATTACATGAACTTTCTGTTCCAAAGTGAAGGCATCAAAACTAATTTATTCCTGTTCTAAATATATACTCTATACATATTACGTTCCAAATATATACTTTAAACATCAGTTTGTATTTTCCAAAATGAGCTGTTTTTATGGTGCTTTGAAATCAATAATGCATTCTTTTGCTATAAGTAATTTTCATTTAGCTTTCATAGCAACACCAGAGAAGATGGCACTCTCAATCCCATGTTAAACATGAGAAAATCAAGATCACAAACTATGAGAGTCTCAGAACCCACATTAGGACTACAGAGTTCATGGTTAAGTTGCTATAACACCCTGGGAAGCCAAAACACTAGGGATCATTTTTGACTGAAATTTTTTTGCTTCATTGATTTCTTCTTGGGTAGAGTGTTAAAAAAAGACTTGCCCAGCCTTCAAGCAAATGAATGAAGACTGGGCCCAAGTCGGGCAATGAGCAGACTATCTCTTTTCTTCAGACTTCCTGTGAGTAATACTATCGATTTTTCTACACAGTATCATTTCCTACTGCTTTTTATACAGATGAAGGTTATCTGGAAACAAAGTATCACACATTTAAATGGGTAATTAAAG
Source organism: Tokudaia tokunoshimensis (assembly GCA_036184795.1). Taxonomy (NCBI): domain Eukaryota; kingdom Metazoa; phylum Chordata; class Mammalia; order Rodentia; family Muridae; genus Tokudaia; species Tokudaia tokunoshimensis. Next base: position 23,393,992 of record BTHU01000009.1, read on the forward strand.
TTTAATCAGCATTGACCCAGTCTAGTGATAAGAATAATTATCAACAAAGAGTTGTCACTGAGTCATTATATTGTATATAAAAAAATCTATAATTTGTATACTAATGGATATGAGAGAGACTGCCAAAATTTGGTCTATTGTATCAGTAATGACTTTAAAAAAACATCAACAGGGAATTTTAAATCATTAAAATTTAGAACATTAAGTTGTTCTGTGCAATTAGCAAATACTTGACTTATCTAACACTATTAGGCAAACAAAATCCTGTTCATCATAAACATTCTCAAGTCAAGTTAACATATAGGTGCTGGATAGTTTTATGTCAAGTTGACTCATCTAAAGTCATGTGAGACCCTAAAGTCACTTTAAAGCCAATCTCGGAAACCTCAATTGAGAAAACACCTCCAAAAGATCAGCAGTGATTAAGAAAAGCCTGTAGGGAGGGTGGAGGGAGGGGGCACCCTCTGTGGGTGGCACCATCCCTAGGCTGGTGGTCCCGGGTGAAAGCAGGCTGAGCAAGCCATGAGGAACAGCCAGAGAGCAGCGCCCCTGTGTTCTCAGTTCCTGCCTCCAGCTTTCTACTTGAGTTCCCTCACTGATGGACTGTGATGAGCACATGTAAGCCAATAAAACCCTTTCCTCCCCGGAGTGGAGCGGCTTTGGTCAGTAAAGGAGAACAGTTCCAAACCAACCCAGGCCCCCGCCAGTACTGTAGGCTCCCCACACGAAGGAGATCCAGACTCACTTTCTTTTCAGGTTGTCTACACACGTCTTGATGTAGGTGTCGTAATAATTAATTTGATCTTCATAAAATGCTGCTTTCTTATTAAGTGCGTTCAGGGTCTGCTGAAGTTTCAACAGCTCAGCTTTTCGAAGCTTGCGGTGGATTCTTTGATTTCGAATATCCTGGAACAAGTAAAGGCTATAATGACGGGCTGAAGCGAGCCTGCTTCTTGCTGCTTCTAAAGATTGATACTTTAGAAGAAGACAAAGCAGGCAGCAGGTCAGTGTATAACTACTGATTATAGTTTATCTCAGGTACCTACCTCATTATATAGATTAACACAACACACTGTTATCACTTTCTGCTTCAGAACTGGACAACGTCCAATTTTTATTTTAAGAGGGTTACTAAAGTTTATTTCCACCCCCCTCAGTGAGGGAAGTGGGCTGGGAGACTGATCTGTCAGTAAAGAGCTATCCCGGAGGAGGACTTGAGTTCACATCCCTAATACTGATATAAAAGCCCAGCATGGTGGTTGTGCATGCTTAGCCCAGGAGCTTGGGGGCAGGGGCAGGGAGACCTTGGGGGCTCATTGGCTAGCCAGATAGTTAGCTGAAACTACTGTGAGACTCAGGCTCCGCAGTGAGACTAGTCTCAAAAGTAAGGTAGCAAGCTATGAAGAATGGCCCCCAGTGTTAACCTCGGGATTTCATCAACTTACTCAGAGAAGAGTATAGACACACACACACACACACACTTCGCAGATATAAATAAACACACATTTTACAGCCACCACCCCCTCCCCCCAAATTGAGAATCACCAAATAGTTTAAGAAAAAAAAAGCTTTTAAAAATGCACAAAAGGCTGGGATGTAGCTCAGTGGGTAGAGCGTTTACTTAACAGCATGCTTGAAGCCTTAGGTCCGATAAATTAGTCATGATGGTGCACACCCAACCGCCCCAGCACTCGGGAGGCCTAAGCAAATAGTTCAGAAGTTCCAAGTGTTCCTGGAGGAGATGACAAGCTAGAGAGCAAGAACAGGAGACTCCATCACCACATCAGTAAAAGAAAAGGGAATACAGAGAAAACAGCTAGAGAAATGCGATTTCTTCACACTGCTTTGAACTTTCCTCTTTGAAGAATATTTTAAGTCAAAAACCATTGATGTTTATATAAGTATCTCACTTTCTCGATGGCTCTCATGACTTGAGAAGATTGAAAACTGAAAGCTTACAATTGACTAAGTCTCCATTTCTATAGCACCACACTGAATTTGAACAAATAAGAACTACAAACTGTCTTCTAAATGAGCATATTTAGTCTTTTATCACTCCCTAAGCAATAGAGGGTAACACATATTTACACGGCACTTAGGTCGTATTTGGACTTTTAAGCATCTACATACTATATGGGATATGACTTAAAGTATAGGGAAGGACAGCATGATGGTGCATACTTGCTGGTCCCAGTCACTTTAGAGGCTGAGACAGGAAGATGGCTTGAGCCCAGGGGTGAGTCAGTCTTGGCAATATGGCAAGACGCATTTCATTTTACTTTTTAGTAAAATACTCGTAGGAGGATGTGAGTGAATGGCTCACATGCAAACATTCCGCATTTCATATAAGAGCACTCATGTTATCAGCTGGAGTCTTAAAACCTAGTTCCCTCCAGATAGCAAGAAATGACTATACTTAGATTTAAATAGAATTCCTAGAATACAAACAGTTTTTTGTCTTCCTGCTCATAGATTATGAGAGTTGTGTTAAAACTAAACTTGCAGATCTAGGTTTAAAACGTCATTCAGTAAGGGTCAGGGAGATTTCTCAGTAGGTAAAAGTGCTTGCCACGCAAGACTGGTGACTTGCGTTTGAGGCCCAGAACCCACGTAAAAACTCAGATATGGTGGCACGCAGCTGTAATTGCAGCGTTCCTTCTGTGTGATGGGAGCTGGGAACCAGAGTTGGCTATAAGCTCATGGGCTAGCTAGCCCAGAAGGACTCTTCACAGCAGACAAGAGAAACTCTGCCACAAAAAGGTAGGAGTTAGCTGGGTAGTGGTGGCGCACACCTTTAATCCCAGCACTTGGGAGGCAGAGGCAGGCGGATTTCTGAGTTTGAGGCCAGCCTGGTCTACAGAGTGAGTTCTAGGACAGCCAAGGCTATATAGAGAAACCTTGTTTCGAAAAAAACCAATAAAATAATAATAATAATAATAATAATAATAATAAAAGGTAGGAGTTGCAAACTCACAAAGGTGGTCCTCTGGGCTCCCTCCACGCATACACTGTGGTACATACACACACACACACACACACACACACACACCACACAAAATCATTCTCTTTTTAAATATTTAAAATTTAAAAATAATCCAGTAAACTATGAGAACACTTCACTTGAGAATGGTGTCTATTTCACACTATGTTTCCTTTGTGGATATATTAAAACCAACTGTTTCAGGAATTCAGAGGCATAGTCCCAAACACCTTCTGAAATACAACTTTACTACTAAATAGTGCCTTCTCAACTATGGCAAACAGTTCTGAGTTCTGCATCTCATATTCTCAAAAAGAACTATTCTCCACGCACACTTTGAAAAGAAAAGGATGGCTTCTTTAGATTACTCAGGGCAGGAGAAATAACCTTTCTGCTAAAGTGACCATAATTTTCTACCCAAGAATCAGACTGTGCATTTCTTCCATGGGATGACAAAGAAGATGTTCCTCTAATTATTTAACTGCCTTTAAGCTCAGACCCACATGAATGTGTACATTTGAATCAAAAGAATAAACTGTCCTTTTTACCTAAATATGTCTTTCCTTATCCTCAGCAAACAGACATCGGCCACTTCCTGCTTCCTTGCACAAAGTTGAGATCACTTTCCCAGGAGATTCTCAAGCACAAAACGTGCCATGAGAAACAGAAACAAACCTTTAAGTCTGAGCTGGGGTAAGGGCTCAACTGCTTCAAAGCAAATTCTCAGGGACATGCAGTTACCATCTCAATGGCAGCTCTGAAGAGCAATTGGGACTTTGTGATAATTAACAGTGAAGAAAACAAAATTTCCCAAAGTGTCATAAAGTAAGCAAGCAAGCAAGCAAGCAAGCAAACAAACAAACAAAAAAAAATCAACAAAAAAACCAAGTATCCATGGCTTAAAGTTGTACCAGCACTGCTTGTCACACCCCCAGAGTGTTTACCCTGGTGTGTTTGAACTCTCCTCCTGGCCTGGGGGAGTTGTATCTATTCCTTATAGAAGCCACAAATCCTTGAAACCTTTAAAAATTCTGAACATTAAGGAAAACAGGAACCCTGTATGTTCCCACGAGTCCCATGTCATCTCCCAGGATGCCCCACATGTGCCAGCAAAGGTCTACATGGAAAAGGAAGAGAGATGTTCCCAGGCACCTTGGCAATCTCGTTGAGAATGTCTTGGTATTTGTTTTTGGATGACACGTGTCCGGTCTGCTCCAGCGTTCGTAGATTCCTCTGAATCTTCCTCTTCTTTTGCTCAAGAGGCAGGCATGCGTCTTCTATGACCGCTTGGCTCTGCCTCCCCTCCTCCGGGGTCCTGGAGTCCACTACGGCACGGCTCTCCATGTCTTTGGTGTGCTCTAGTTCCTAAAAAGAGAATATTAACATGCCACTTTTCCTCCATGCCACAAATATGAAGTCTAAAGATTGGCACTTTGATGTGTTCTTTATGGTTTTGAAGGAAACTCTGGAAGAAAAATCATTTCCAATGGAAAAAAAACAATCAAAAACTAAGCAACAAACAAACACAAACAACAAAAAACAAAATTAAACAAGATGTAATACTGAACCTAATTTAGCCAAAGTTCAAAGGTTCTGTTTTCTTGCCAAGGTGACAAACTGCCTTAGTATAACCATTACTTTGTAATTCCCTGGATGAAGAATCTCAATTTCAGGGTAGCCCTGCTGAGAAAATTAACAGTACCTTTTGTATTAATGGGCTCTGAGAGTCCACTTAGGTCTCATAAACTGGCCTCACTGACAGAGATTTGTAAACCATTTAACAGCAAGGCAGCTAGAGTGCTTCCTTCTCATCCCAGAATCCCTCTGTCACAGTAAACTCGGCAGAGTTCCTTTGAACCACAGGGTAAAGATATTCCTACAGATGACAGTTCCTAAGTGCATGGTGTACACACAAATGAATGCTAACCAGCCAGTCTGTCCAAGAAGACAGTAATACAAGGAGACTGGTGGTGTTCTATTTCACTGTACAGCAACCAACACCACAGATCAATTCTATGGCACAACTGTTATAGATTAATAGGGTTTCAGGGCTCAGAAATGGCTTACTGGGTCAGCAGTAAACAACAATATACTTGATCTGTGTGAGAAGCTACTGCAGCCATTTAGCATGTTCCTCCCTAACCTCTGTCTCATTTAGTCTTGTCTGTGAATTAGAAATTACTTTACAGGTAAGGCAGCTAAGACCCAGAAAGATTTCTAAGTGTCCACAGTCACAAGGTAGGAGACATGAAGGTATACAAGAGACCAGATGTCTGTGTATGGTCTCTGTCATTAACTTATGCTACATCTGGGAAATATTGAAACAATCAGAGCTTAAAACAAAACAAAAAACCAAAAAAACCCCACCCCTTTTATCTTAAATCAGTATATTTATATATCCAGATTGCTTAAAAACATTCACACATTTTCACACGTAAGATGGCTTGAAGTTTTGATTTTTTTTTTTAAATTAAATCTGGAGACAGAATGATTTCTTGGCAGCCCATTACGTTAAGAAGAACAGGGACTTTATGAGCATAACCCATTAAGAAAAATTAGACAGTTCTGTTAAGTGGATTAGGAAGTGGCAATTATTGGCACTAAAATAATAACACAGGGATTAATTGATTAATTTCAGAATGAACTGAGTAATTTTTTTCCTTTTGTTGTTTTTGAGACAGCCCACTCCTGAGCCTTCTGTCTAGTGTTGGTATTACGGGCACCTCGCCTCACATCCAACTTTTTTTTCTTTCCTTTCCCTTTCCCTTTCCCTTTCTCTCCTCTCTCTCTCTCTCTCTCTCTCTCTCTCTCTCTCTCTCTCTCTCTCTCTCTCTCTCTCTTTCTCTCTCCTTATTAATGTAGCTCTGGCTATCCTGGAACTCATTATATAGACCAGGCTAGCCTCAGACCACAGAAATCTGTCTGTCTCTGCTTCCCAAGTACAGGGATTGACGGCAATGTGCCACTATGCCCAGTTTAATAATGCATCTTAAAAGATGTTAGTAACATTTTTAATCTCAGATTGTCATGAAACCTGAGTGTTTTGTGGCAATGTAAAGGCACCAGGACACCAGGGTCTTAGATTCTCACTTTCGATGCACTCGGAAAAAACCTTTGATTGTGTGAGATATCTCTCTTCTAAGTTAGCAGAAACATAACAAGGATTTTGACATCCTATCAAACAGCACAGTTTCTTCACTGATGTGTCCAGCTATCTAAGGAATGGCAAAGCTTATGGCTCAAATCCAGAGGCTCTGAAAGGTACAGAACTCTATTCCTAAAAAAATAACGCCCAGGACACATTTGAGAAAAAGCACCTTCCACTTCTTTCCCACTGACATTCCATGTGGGCTTCAGATATGAAGCCCGTTGTCTACACTAAGGGACTTTATACATGCATTTTCCCCTATGCGACAGTGAATATTTGGTGTGGACGCTAAGACCACTGCCATCTATCTATTAACTTATTATTGTACATGTAAAGACAAGTCACCTGCTGCTCGGTTGCTGGGGTCTCTAAGATGTCAATGAGTGTGCTCCCTGGCTGGTTCCGGGTCACATCAATGATCAGCTTCTTGGTCCTTACAAAGGAGAAAAAAGAGACAGATGTTCAGACAGCAGTTCTGATGCACAAAAATCTGCGTCTCTCATAGGAATACATTAAGCATCTTCAGTGATTCCCTAAAGTAGAGTGTTCTTGCTCAAAACGCCTAAGAGCCTGTAAATGCCAGATAAGCAGAGTCTGGGCTTTATGTGTTTGATGCAGTAAGATCACTCTTAGTACTGTATACAAATATATCATAAGACTCCTTATGGCAGCAGGGATCCATGTTGCAGACATGGCCTGCTGCTGTAAAGGACACAGGAAGCCTGCCTAACTGACTTTGGAGCCCGTGGATACATCATAACTAAACTGCCTTGTTTGCTCCATCAAGAAAGGTTAAACCAGTGTGAAGGCCAGTGGAAGCAGAAGTCTTCTGTGAGCCGAGGAAGCTTCAGGCTTTTGGTGAGCCCAGCAAAGGGACAGGAGTTCAAGGGCACAGGAGATTGGCAGATAGAGCCATGAACAGGAGAACTGTTCTAGACAAGTTCAGGGCTGGAAAACCACCCTGGAAGTGCTGAAGCATTCATTCTTCTAGGGGCTCTTTAGCAACTGGCTGTCCCTTTTAATTAGGGATTGGGTTATGTAATTACATCGGAGGTGGGGACTGGAGATGTATCTCTGTAGAACTCATGTGAGGCCCTAAATTCAAACCCTCATACTATAGAAGCCACACAGCAACAAGACAAAAGCCCAAAAGGGCAAACGTTCACATTTGATCATTGTTACCCATGGTGGCAAGTCTATTATTTGAAAGAGGCTCTCTCCCAAAACACAGAAACATCAACAGTAGCCGATGAGCTACACACAGGTCAGATCTGCAGCTTGCGGCATCACAACCCTGCTCTTCTCCTGAATTTCAGTGCTGTCAAAGAGAAAGACTTTCTTCCTTAACTACAGCAGGAAATGTCCACGCAAAATGAAACTGGAAGTGAAAACAAGTCATATTCTGAAGCACAAGGTGGCTTTCTCCTGAATCAGTCCTGGTTAACCCCAAATGTGAGATTTTAGAACTGGGAGAAGATCCAGTGAGTCATTTGCAAATGTGACCTTTCTCATTTCCTATTCCTCTCATGCCTTCACAAGAAGAGTGAGCCTGACAGACACAGCTTCCTTTTCTCTCTTCTCCAGGGTCTCTGGAGAGCTATTTCCTCTAGCCCCGTGACCCTTGCCTGCTAGGGATTTTCAGGCTGTCTGAGAATGCACAGCTAAAGATTCCAGAGAGTCAAACGTGGGTACACAACTAATTATAGCCCTGTGGGAGACAGCAGTGTTCCTGAGGGGGCCAGGCCTCAGGAAGCTGCATGACCCTTCCCACACACACACACCCCTGTTTCCTCTAATCATCATCAGGAATGAACTAGACAGATTTAGCATCTAGCCCAGGCTGGCCCCAAATCTGTGATCCTAAATGTTTGGATTACAGGCACGTTCCCCTGTGCCTGGCCTTTAGGCAGAAACAAAAGCTTTAGTTTAAAACAAAAGCTTTGGATGACTTTAAAAACCATCAACTCTGAGCAATTCTTATTTGAAATAGCGTTCTAGCAGCTACGTTATATCATTTATACTGGCTTCCATCAGGACAGAAGACTATTTGCTCATGAACTGCTAAAGGACAAATTGCACAAATAACTTTTTGTTGTTGTTATTCTTGGAATTCTAGATGAGGCCTGTGGAATTCATTACCAAAGTTGTTCTGCCTTCACAGTCTATATCTAAGCCATCACCTGCTTCAAGCACAGGGATTTCAACTCCCCCTCCCTACTCTGTGTACGAGGGCATTATAGACAGGCAGTTCGAAGGCCACCTGGAGTTCCTCCCACCCCGCCCCCCACAGTTCCTGTTTCTTACATATGAGTTGCATGGGTCAGTGCAAATTACATAATCCTTATAGGAATTTTGTTGTTTTGTTTTAATTTTTAAAATGGAAACAATTTGACAGAAAGATGTCATTTAAAAAGTCTTTTGTGTTGGGGTTTGACAGATGGTGAGGAGCACACCTGTAACCATGGGAATTATGTTGCACAAGATGGCAGCCGCTGGCCATCAAGTACCACTGAGTGCCCGAAACCTGGCTGGACCAGGTAGACTGATGTGAGTGCAAGACACACACTCTAAGTTAAAGACTTAGCAGGGGCACGGATGCACAATACCTCCTTAATAATCTCTTTCACTCATTTATGAAAGTGTTTTTGATATATTGAGTTAAATAGAACATAATTACTAGACAATTTCTGCTCCCAATCAAAACACACTGGCATATGAGGGTGGTGATGGGTGTGTCTGTGACCCTGATCGGACGACGGCATATGGCTTCCATCTATCGAAATGTCACACTACATTCTATAAATAGGAACACTCAACATATGTCATGTTTTAAAATGTGTAAAAGATAAGAAATGATTTCACCTGATTCTTTCTAGAATGTGGCTTTTAGAACATTTAAGGCTCTATGTGTGGATCCTACTAAAAAAAATTTTTTTTTGAAAGTACAATAGTCAACCATTCTATTCTTTGACTGGAAGCTAGTAGTCTGAAGACCTAGTTAGTCATAGGACCTCAGCACCAAGGATATTGGAAGACAGTCCACTGTCTGAAACACAGACGGAGCAGTAAAGAGCTCTGAGGCCTCATGGGTAGACAAAGATCATCACACATCGCAGAAGGCAAGGCAAGCTGCCGGTCTGCATTATCCACAGTCCCTGATCACCCTGTGGGAGTTACCTGTGCTTCCTACCATCCCTACCTCCTGTCTGTGCTGTGGATGAAACATAAACAAAGCACATTCTCTACCACTGAGTCACAGCCCAAATCACTGTCCCCTCTTCTTCTAGCACCTTTCCAAGATAAGAGCCCCCAGGATCTTTACACCTTCGAAGAGTAGCATCTACAGAGAGTTTACAGTTTGGTTCATAGTTGGTTTCCAATGACCTTCTGAACATGGCCTGCTCACTCAGTGCAAACCTAACTTTCTAGCTGTGTGTAGCCGGCATATTGTATACTAGCCTGTAGTGTGTTAACCATCTGTAAGACAGGCTTATCCAAACATGAAGAGGCCCTTAACTCTGGGAAAGAATTACTGAAGAATAGTGAAATCCACCAGGGAATTTACTCACCAGGACTCGGCTGTGAACAAGAGTACAGAGCATGAGTAAAGGCTCCTAAGCTCGGCCTCTCCATGCATGCCTCTGGGTTTTGGTTTTTTTTTTTCTTTTTTTGCTTTACAGTGCACCCAAGGTTGACAAGGAAGTGCTGCTTGTGGAAGTTCAGAAATACTTGGTAATGTTTAAAATTGCAGTAATAGCAGTATATATTTTTGGCAGTGGACCTCATACATCACCTCGGCCACCGAGCACTCTGGCCAGGGTAAACTGAAGGTGAAGGAATGTCTCTGGTAGGATAATGGCTATTTAAATTGAACCATAGGGAAGGAGAACATTCTTAAGAGATGACAGTGTGAGCGATATCACAGCTAAGTAGGATTGGAAACTGCAAGTACTGGCTCAAGGTCCACACATAGTTCTATGAGAAAGCAAGCTGAATTGAGTTATAAGGTCACAGATTTTGTGAGGAATTGTGGGCCACAATGAGAGAGATTTACAGCTGTATAATTCTTTATAATTTAGAGATGTGACAGTGTCACTGCCCTGCAATGGTTTTCATTCTTCTTTCTAGGGCTTCTGAGACCCTGTGCCCTTAGGGATTGCAAAACTTTGTGATTAAGAGTGTAGGCTCTGGAGGACTTAAAATTATCTGGATTTAAATCTTGATTCCAGTAACTGGCGTGTTGCCCAGGGAAAGGTTTACATCTGTTTACATCTGTCTTGCCCTTACTGTTCTCATCAGTGAAATTCTGATGGTAGCCTCCATCCTCATGAGGTTCCCGAGAGTACTGTAAGGATGCACGCAGTTCTCCCTCCCTCCGTCCCTCTCTTCCTTTCTCCTCTCCCTCTATCTTTCTCTTCTCTGAGTTGATTTTTCTTTTCTTATTAATGCCCTTTTCTATTTTAGTTATTTTACAATTTTGTGTGTACAAGGGTTTTGCCTGCATGTATGTCTGTGCAACACATGCATGCTTGGTGCCTTTGGAGTTTGAAGGAAGGCGCCAGACCTCTGAGATTACAGATGGTTGGGAGCTTCCATGTAGGTGCTGTGCATCAAACCCAATTCCTCTGAAAGAGCAACAAGTGTTCTTAACTGCTGAGGCATCTCTCTAGCCCCAATGTCCTTTTCTGTACAAAATTTTATATAAGGGGCTGGAGAGATGGCTCAGTGGTTTGGAAGAGCACTGCTCTTCCAAAGGTCCTGAGTTCAATTCCCAGCAACCACATGGTGATTCACAACCATCTGTAAAGGGATCTGATGCCCTCTTCTGCTGTGTCTGAAAACAGAGACAGTGTATTCATATAAATAAAGCTAAATAAATTTTAAAAATTGCATATAAATACAAGAGGCAAAATATATGTAAATCACAGATCTGCTGATAGGAACATATAATGAACACTTACTTCATTTTAAACCAGGTAAAGTATGTTTGTTTTCAATATTGGGAACTGGGGGCTCTACGAATGTTGGACATACTGTCACTGAGCCCTTAAAATGAGCAGAATATCTAGATAGACAATCTGCTAAGGTGACATGCAACTGCTCTACTCAATAAGCACATGAAAAGAAGTTCAGCATCACTAATGAATGAGGAATTATAAATCAAAGTCCCAGCAAAATATTCCTCTCCACACGCACTCATGTGCTCAGTAATGAAAAAAGGAAAGGGAAGGTGATAAGAATGCAAAGTTTAGAATCCTTGTAGTTTGTGGGGGAACGTGACATGGCATGACCACTGTGGAAAACATTTTGGTGGCTACCAAAAACTATACACATGATTACCATCTGAACTAGCAAGTTTATGCCTGGGTATACAGCCAAAAGAAATGAAAAACGGTATTTAAACAAAGACGTGTACCCAAATGTATATATAATAATACTAGTCACAATATCTAAAAGGTAGACATAAACAACTCAAATGTCTATGAAGAGATGAATCAGTACACAAAGGCGTGTCTACCTTTTGAGTATTATCCAGCGGAATATTATTCAGCTGTAAAATGCATGCCATAACATGTCTTTAGAGCATTACATGGTAAGGGAAACCAGGCACAGAGAAGCATATGCTGTATGATCCCTCTATATAAAATACTTAGAGTAGGTAAGTTCATAGAGATAGCACACTCGTGGTTGGTAGGAGCCAAGGGCAAAGGGTCAGACTTGAGCAAACTAAAAGCAAGTATCCTGAAAATCGATAGTGTTGATGGTTGATTTATACTGTGAATGTCCTAAAATGTCACACATTGTGCACTTTTAAAGGATTAGAGTAATACATTTTATGCCACATGTGTCTCAAAACCTCTGGCCAGCTCCATACAGCACGGCCATGGAAGGGGATAATGTGGGCTGGCAGAGGTGCTGGTAAGCTGAGTCTGTAGCACAGACTCAGAGTGGGACAGGCAGCAGCACTTCCCAGACCCATCCGTTCCCAAGCATGCCTAACTTTTCTGGGTTTGTTTGTAAAATATGAATTCCAAGAATGTGCTGAACTGTGGTGACTCCTGTCTCCAATCAGCAAACATGCATACACTATTCAAATGATTTCATACTTTAGATGACCCAAACCACGATTCCTATTCATCAGTGGAGACATTAAGGTTGACAGCACTGCAAAGATGGCATTCAAACAACAGACAGAACCAATTAAGAGGAAATTTCTTCCCATTACTTATAAGGACAAAGCTTATGAGCTTGTGGGAGACTTGGTCTGATTCCATTTGCATGGTAGAACCACACCATCTGCCTTTCCAGTTATCTGGATAATTGACCATTGCTCAGAGGAAGTCAGGATGGATACTTCTTCTCTGTTTCTCCTCCTGGTCCGTCCTGAGCTGTCAGAAAGTTCAGTATGACTTGGCACCTCAATGGCACAGGGCTGCCCCTGACCTTGTAAAGTCAGGGACATGGCGCTGTCTTGCAGCTAAGCCTGTGCCCTGGGGCTGCACTGTGCTCTCCACTGCCAGCCTCAACCCCTGGAAGGCAGAGGTGGTGCTGGCCTCATGACTGCTGGGCCCAGCCTCAAGCTACCCATGGGGTTCTCAGGTGAATGAATCATGTCTTCCATGATTTGACAACAAAATAAACAGACGTCACCAAAGCAACACAGAGCAACAAAGCAACACGGCATACCTAAGATGCTTGTGGCCGTTACATGAGTAGTTGAGTATCTGGTAAAAATCAAGAGAGACAGCATGCTTCTGCACTAGCTGGCTTTTGTCTCAAATGCAAACATAAGCAGTTGGGACACAGAACTCAGAATGCGCGCGCGTGTGTGTGTGTGTGTGTGTGTGTGTGTGTGTGTGTGTGTGTGTGTGTAATGTCATATTAATGCATAGTGGGTCTGGTTTAATGCTGTTTGTATTCTTAAGTTAATTTGGGGCCCCCCAAAATTGTTTTCATAAGAGTGTGCACATCCCGCATGTAAGACATTGAGGAATCCTGCCCCCAGTTGGTTCTGATTGGTAAATAAAGTTGCCAGCAGCTAATGGCTGGACATGACAGACAGAGGTGGGACTTTGAGGGTTTCCGGGCTAGGGACAAAAGGAGAAGGAGCAGGAGATCAGTCAGACCAGGAGAAGGACAAGCAGAGGAGAGACACCATGCCTGAGGAGCATGCAGGACAGAGAGGCATGGCAACCATGTGAAGGAGCTAGGGAACTGCAGTCCAAGAGGGCTGCCCAATTGGGTCCAGGTCAGTCAAGGTAGAATATAGGATTTAGTAAGTAATAACTTGGGATTATCAGCGGGCAGTAGGTTAGCCATGTGGAGGTTAGGAAGTGGCCCAACCATTGAGCCATTTCACGTATAACAAAATATAAAGGCTGTGTGTGTATCTTTCATTCGGGAATGAAGAACATTGAGGCAGGTAGTGTGTAACATGGCGCTGGGATTTATTTAAATTATTTAGCACTACATAATACATGCCTATTTCTGTGTGCACCCTTCCTATCCTTTGGTCTCCACCTCATCCCAGCATATAACTGCTCTATGTGCCCACACACATTTCTTTTGTTTATGTAAGATCTCCAGTACTGTGTTGTCCAGTGAGCACGAGCTTTTGATGTGTGCTGCTTTCATTTATAGTGTTTGGTGGGGGAAATCTCTCTTTTCTACCCTTCCTGTCAGAGAATTATGTGGCATAGGCATGAGAAATACAGTACTTGTTTTTAAGTGTGAATGTTTCGTTGAAGTCTGTGAGGGCAAGAGGAGTAAGACCCTACAGCCGAAGGAACCACACAGAACATGGTGTTGACCTAGAAGCTTCACTCCTACTGGATTCACAGTGCTGGGAGGGGTCATGCACACTCCCTCAAGAGAGAAGTAGTCATGTATGCTATTCCGCTGTGAACCCTGTGAGCTGATAATATCTGGCCTGGCAAGACATGCTCGGTGGTGAAATGATGATCTGAACATTGTGAGAGTAGCCAATGTTTAGTAGATTTATGGTCCACTCTATAAGATGGAGTCTGAATTTGGTAACATTATTGAACCAAGAACCTATGGCTAGACAGATCCTAGGTACTAGGCAAAAACCTACTACAATTATTCTGCTAAAAGGACAGAGTTATTGGACCAGCCTCTAGTAACCTATCATAACTGTAGATTGAAGCATCTCTCAACACTTATCAAAGGCACTTCTGTTTGTAGTAGATGATGCTCAACAGAGACCCATAGCTGACTAAAGCGTAGAGAATAAGAGACTCCAGAATGTTCAACACTAAATGAAACACACGGCACTACCACCAAAGGCTCAGTGTGGTGGTCTGAATAGGTTTTGTGCCTATGCGCCTGAATGAATATGCATGGCCATAGGGAGGGAGTGGCCCTATTAGTAGTTGTGGTCTTGTTAGAGTAGGTGTGGCCTTGGTGGAGAAAGTGTGCCACTGTGGGGAGTGGGCTTTGAGGTCTCTTATATGTTTGGGCTATGCCCAGTGTGGTACACAGTCTCTCCTTGCTGCCTGTGGGCCAAGATGTAGAAAACTCAGTTCTGTCTCCAGTACCATGTTGGCCTGCATGCTGCAAGCTCCTTACCATACGATAATGGACTAAACTTCTGAAACTATATGCCAGTCCCAATTAAATGTTGTCTTTTATAAGAGTTGCCATATTTATGGTGTCTCTTCACAGGCATAAAACCTGAACTAAGACAGTCAGTGATCACTGTGAATAAGGAGATAGAAAGAGTGTAAGAGTCAGATGTAGTGGATGGCTGCAAGGACACACGATCTTCTGGACAGAGCGATGCATACAAACATACAGTGGTGGTCACAGTAGACCTGTGTAAGCCCAAGCCAGAAATTTCCATTATGGAGAGGGTAGCTGGGCATGAAGTTCCACCCCTAGCTGGGGAACTGTCCGCCACTGTTAGTGGCTAGGAGAGGAAGGATCAGTTTTGTTCTAAGAATGTAGCCCCTGAGATATCAATCATGCTCCTGGGAGAGACCACATATTCCAGAATATTTAGGCAACACAAATTGACCTTGATAGGAGGGAAGAAGAAAAGAACACAAAGTTGAGTAGGAAGAGAAGACAGGGATGGATCTGAGAAGAGAGGGGTGAGAGATTGAATATAATCAAGTCATGTGTGAAATTCTCAAACGACTAACAAAATGTATATTAAAGAACTAGTCAGTGTTGCCAAGCGTATCCAGGATTAGTTTAATAAGAAATGAGAGTAAACCCAGTCTGTCACATCTATCCCTTTTAACCTCATTTTATATTAAAAACAATGTTGGGCTGGCAGTGTTTCCTTGTTAATCTTTCAACTACTTGGAAACATAATCTCAAGTAAGTGACTGAATCTTAATTATGACATCATGACAATTATGACAACTAAAAACCAAGGCTGACTTTATAGGCTATTCTAATATTTAGTTCCCTCTAAATGATCATCCGCTGGTTTGATGGATACATGAAATGTATTTCAATATTCACATACTTCTAAGTGAATTACGACCCACTTCTAAGTAATTCAGCCCCACTTGAGCCTGCGTGGTTCGGGTCATGCTGCTGCAGCCATGAACCATTAGCCCCAGACTTACTTTATCATGAGGCTTCTGCCATCGATGGCCTCGCCATCTTTGACGTCATACTTGCTTGTCAAGGAAAGGGAAATCTCAGTCTTTGAGAGCTGATTTAGTGTGTTTTCCTTGTTAGGGTCATTGGGGTCAACTGCTCCTTCCCCTGTAAGGAAAAAGAACAACACAGTGTTATTTTTCCAGCTCCTTTCGTGGTGACTGCCTCACACGGCAAGATAAGGGTTCTAAGGAACAGAGCAGACTCAGGAATTAGATGGGAGATTTACGGGCCTCATAAAGTCTGCATATTCTAGGACATCTGGACTGGATTTTAAAGCATTTGATAAAGACCTTAAAATAATGTGGGGCATAAATATTCACAAAAGAAGACATTTAAAAAAGGGAATCGTAAATAAATGAACTCGTTAGAAAACACAGGACTTTGTCATATTTGGTCGGGTTTATTTCTCATGTTTTCTTGGTGGAACAGATTTAAATCCTTTACATTGTCTCCAAGGCTCACCTGCAACAAGAACAGACTGTTTTGTAACCCAAGATGCAAGAAATTATAGGATTTTAGGGAGGGGAGTTCTGGAGGGTTGAACCCAGGGCCCTTGCACACGTTAAACATGTAACATGTGCTTTCTCACGGAACACCCTGGCCCTGCGTTAATGAGTTCTTATTGTGTTAGCAGAGGCAAAGGGGAATGAGTATCAGTCACAGATAGTTTCCTGCATAGGGGGAAGGAGCCCTTGTCTACTTCCCCCTCAGTATTGGGACCCTGTCTGGCTTGAACCTGTGCAGGCCCTGAGTGTGTTGCCGTGGTCACTGTGAGTTCATATCATATCTTCTCTGGCTCTTAAAATTTTTTCTGTTGCTCTTCAATGAGCCCTGAGCCCTGAGAGGAGGGGTGTGATGGAGACATCCCATTTAGGCAGGAGAGCTTCAAAGTCTCTCTGCACATTGTCTATTTGTGGGTCTCTGTGTTAGTTCCCATCTGCTGCAAGGACATCAGTTCTCTCCGATGGAGTCTCATTCACTGGGCATATTAACCACACTTCAGGGCATAGGAGTAGTTGGCCAACACAAGATGAAGTCAAGAGTATGTTTTTAGACTTTTGTCTAACATTGTTTTATTTGTTTTTTTTGGGGGGGTCTTATTGGTCTCTTGTTTATCTTAATTTCTGGTCGTGTGTGTGTGTGTGTGTGTGTGTGTGTGTGTGTATGTATCGTGGGAGGGTTGTGTGTTTTTCTTTCTTTTTTTTAAAGATAGAAAAAGAACATAAAGTTTGGTGGATGTCAGGATGAAGAGGCTATATGGAAGGGGAAAACATGAGTTAAATACGTTATATAGAAAGGTTTTTTCCTAAAAGAAAAAATGAGAGACAATGGCAGTTATTCCTTAAATAAGCCAGTGAGGACTGGAATAGTTCTCACCGAGAAAGGACTCCACCGTGGGCACCTCCCCCAGCGACTCCAGCAGCTCATTCAGCAGGTCATTCTTTTCAGTGGCAATGGCATCCTGATGTTCCAGCAGGAGCTAGACACAGAGCAACAAACACACACGGCAGCAGTCAGTCCCCACGGCCACCTAGACCCACAGGCTTCCAGCTCTAGTGTCTCAATATTCCAACCAATATTACTCCCCCCCCGCCCCTTAAAGATTCTCAGCATCCTAGCTGGGTAGGGCTATTGGTTGATTCCCTCCACTCTAGGGGCCAGAAGTCAGGGAGTTTGCTGTGAGATTGGGTCTTTTCGTAATATCAGAGGCTACACCCATGACATGTCACCAAAATGATGGTCTAAACAGGAGCTGGAAAGGACATCAGTAAACATGCCAAAGTGGATGGGGAAAAGCCATGAAGCTTCAACCCACCCCAAGAACCATGGACAACTATGGAATATTTAGAACGGGAGAAACAGTCTCCCCCAAGGAAGAGTACACTGACGTGCTGTCCAATACCCAAGGTCAGCCCTGAAATCATACAAATAACCTTACACAGACTAAGTAGGTTATATTTAGGAATATACATGTATGTAGCATTCAGTAGCAATGAAAGAAGAAGCCATGAATTTGAAAGAGAGCAAGGAGTATTTGAGGTTTGGAGGGAAGAAAGGGAGAAAGGTAATTTTATTATAAGCTTGAAAATACATAAAGTTTATAAAACAATTTTATTTTTATTTTTAATAGTGTATTTGTGTGTATCTCTGTGTGGGTTTGTGCATGTGAGTATAGTGTTTTCAGAAGCCAGGAGAACTGCAGGCAGTTGGGAACTGAACTTGGGTCCTCTGCTAGAGTGGTACATGCTCCTAGCCACTGAGCCATCCCTTCAGCTCTGCTTAGGTATTAAAAATAGCTCTGATGGTTATTGACGTTGCAGACACAGGTACATAACTTTAACTTTTGTCTCACAGGGAAATGCCAGTGGCACATTAAGAAACCGTAGCAAGGGCTAGAGTGCACAGAGCCCTGGGGTTGATCCTAAGCACTGTATTACCTGGGTGTGGTGGTGCAGCCTGTAATCCCAGCACTAGGGATGCAGAAGCAAGAGGATCAGAAAGGATCAGAGGTTCAAGGTCATTGGAAGGTTTAAGGGCAGCCTAGGACTATTGAACCTAATTGGAATCATCAGCTGGGTCAAAATGGCCACCAAAGGAGAGACCTACCTCCTGTACATTGTCTCCTCTGGGGAATGGAAATGGTTTCTAATAACATTAACTTTGACAAGCTCTGCTAAATTAGAAAGCTAACAAAAACTGGGCTGCTTTCTAAATAGATTACAAGAGACCCACTGTGATGGTTTATATATGGTTTATATAGCCCAGGGAGTGGCACTATTAGGAGGTGTGGCCTTGTTGGAGTAGGTGTGTCATTGTGGGTGTGGGCTTTAACAATACCCTTGTCCTAGCTGCCTGGAAGACAGTCTTCTCCTAGCTGCCCTCAGATGAAGATATAGAACTCTCAGTTCCTCCTACACCATGCCTGCCTGGAGGCTGCCATGCTCCCACCTTGATGAACCTATAAGCCAGCCCTGATTAAATGTTGTCCTTATAAACACTGCCTTGTCATGGTATCTGTTCACAGCAGTAAAACCCTAACTAAGACACCTGCCTTGACCACTTTGACCCAGCCTCTGCAGTAGGAGCCACAGTCCTGGCTTCTCATCTTATTTACCAATCATCTTCAGATATTTGGAAAAAAAACTAAAAAAGGCTGAGGATGGTCCCCAGACCCCAATAGGGATGGCTCTTAAAGTCTGGCTGACAGGCTCTGCTACAGTAAAAGGCTACAGTCCAAGTCCAAGCTGTGGCAGCTGCCCTGAGAGGCCCACAGCAATCCCGCAGAAGGAATAGGAGATTCCATCCCACCAGGGTCCAGCCAAAGTCAGCTCTGCCAACAGGACAGATGTGACAAGAAAGGACACTGGTCCAACCACTGCCCCAACCCTCAGCAGCCACCAGGCCATGCCTATTCTGCCGGCAACCTGGCCACTGGAAGTCAGAGTGCCCCAATGTGGGCTCGTCCTCTGTGCCCCCATGCCACAGAGGTCCAGCTCCATCAGCATAGGCACCTCAAACTCTTCCTGCCTTCAGGCTCCTTGGCATGGTGGAGGACTAACGGCATCCAGGGACTTCCCTCAAGCCTGCAGAGCTCAGGGTGATGATCCAGTCGAGGTAGTAAGTAAGCCCATCACCTTCCTGGTGGACACAGGGGCTACCTTCTCTGTCTTGACTGCCCACTCGAGTCTCGTGGTTCCATTACCAATTCCTGTTATGGGGTGGACGGGAACCCCTCCATTCCATCCAAGACCATGCCACTTCCCTGTATTCTTGCTGGACTGTTTTTCTCATACTTTCTTCTGGTCATGCCCGTCTGCCCAGTGCCTTTACTTGGCTGAGATATACCCAGCAGTTTGGAGCTACCCTCTCTCTAATCCTCATAACCTCTCCTGACTCTCACAGATCCCTACCTCAGACTACCCTGTCCCTAACCTATTGGATCCTGTCAAAACCAAGTATGGGATATCTCCACCACAGTAATTACTACCCACCATCAGCCAGTCTTTGTCTGCCTTAAGGATTCCTCTCTTCCTTCCCTTCCAGACCCCGATTTCTCATTTTTGAGACCCACCTTTGTGGTCTCAAGCCTGCCTCCCATCTCAGGGATGAGTCATTCCTATCGACTCGCCTTGCAATGTCCCATCTCCCTGTGAGTGAGCCCTCTGGTGCTTCCCCATTGGTTCAGGACCTCTGCCTCATTAGTGAGAAGGTCATCCCAATCTACTCTGTGGTTAAGACCCTACACCCTCCTTCTAACCTTCCTCCTACAACTTCCTGCTTTACTGTCCTGGACCTAAAGGTTGCTTTCTTCACTGCTCCCATACATGACTCTCTCTTGCCTTCACTTGGGAGGACCCAGATACATGGGCAGAGACACAGCTTGCATGGACAGCTCTCCCTCAGGACTTTCAGGATAGCCCACATTTCTTTAGCCAGGCCAAGGTCCAGGACTTCTTTGACCTTAATCCTAATATACTTCTTCAGTATGTAGATGACCTCCTACTTTGCAATCCCTCCCTGTCTCTGTCCCAGAGGGCCACCTCCTTGTTTCTAAACTACCTTGGCTCCCTGGGATCGTGTCTCCTCATCTAAAACTCAACTGCGCTCTCCCACCTTAATATACTTGGACATTCAACTTAGCCAAGGTTCTAAGACCCTCACCACTGACTGAGTGTGGATTCTGAGATACAGAATCTACAGCCCCCATTTTTGAGCCTGGTGGGATTCTTTAAACATTTGAGCCCCAATTTTGCTATTATGGCTAAGCCACTATACCAGGCAGCCAAGGAGACCTCTCACCCACTGCGCTATAGTTCACCACCATTTTTCCTACTCTGGGAATCCCTGCTTATCTCCTGCACAGGCTAAGAAGCCCCATTTGCTCCTCTTCCCCAAACCCCACCCTCAAGAAAATTCTGGGCTAACACATCATCTCTCCATGTCACTGGAGTTTGGTACTACCCACCCATAGTGCACACCCAGGGGCTCAGCTTTTTACCTTGTATGGGCATAATCCCAACTCATAGCTCACAGGTCATCACCCTGAGCCCAAGACCCATAAAGCCCTTTGCTTTAGCCCAGGCTTGTGACTTCACTGACGACCTCCATCTGTAAGATTGGTGAACCTGCCCGAGAGCTGCCTCTCAAACCTGCCTTTATACTCTAGGTTTGGCTTGAACTGGCTCATTTTGTTGACTGAGAAATCTATTGGGATTACCCTGGAACTGGAGTTAACAATTAGTTGGAAGCCACCACATGGGTGCAGGAAACCAGACTCCTGTCCTCTGCAAGAGCAACAAGTGTTCTCAACCTCTAAGCCGTGTCTCCAGTAATCCATACCCCTCTTTAAAACCAAACCAAAACAGTTCTGAGGACTGAACTTGGGTTCCACTGAACTATTTCCCAGCACCTACACCCCGCCATACAACCCCCCCCCCCCGCCGCCCCTTAGTGTAGTTGGGCAGGAAACAGAGTGACAAGGGCTGGCTGTCCTTCCTGGTCTTACAGTTAGTGCTGATGTTCTTGAAGATTCAGTAGGTGTGCTGGAGGCTGAAAACAGGAAAGGCAATAAATGCATGTTTCTTTTTACATTTCTTTTTTTTTTTTTTTTTTGGTTTTTCGAGACAGGGTTTCTCTGTGTAGCCTTGGCTGTCCTGGAACTCACTTTGTAGACCAGGCTGGCCTCGAACTCAGAAATCCACCTGCCTCTGCCTCCCAAGTGCTGGGATTAAAGGCGTGCGCCACCACCGCCAGGCTTCTTTTTACATTTCTAACTAAGTTGAAACAGTGTTTCTAGGTTTACTGGCAGCCCTGAGGTCAGGAGACAAAGGCCCTAGTCTCAAGCTCCTAAACTGTGAATCATAACCATAAAGCCAGCCTTTTTCTTTGCTGAGATATTCATATAACATCAAAGCCACTCATTTAAACTACACCGCGTCTCTTAAGCCTGTTCACAGCCTGTGCAGCCAATACCAGTGTTAAGAACTTCCTGCCTTTCTAAAGCTAAATAGTTGCTTTTTATGTGTTGGTTTTGAAGACATGAGTTTCACTGTGTAGCTCAGGCTGGTCCAGAATACACCATCCTCTGTTCTCATTCTTCCTAGCACAGGGCTTACCAGTGTGTGACCACACAACTGGCTTGTGATACATTTCATTCTGTCATCTACTGGTGGATACTTGACTAGTGTGGATGCCGCTGTGTGACAGACTTCTTGAACCCTGCCTTCCAGTCTTCGGGTGTGCATGTGGAAGTAGAACTGTGGGTCACATGCTACTTGTAGATTTTATTTCCAAGGAACTCCCATATTTTTCATACAGCTGCACTGTTTTATATTTCCATCAATACTCCTCCTATCCCTGCCAACATTCTTTCTTTTCTGTTTTTTTTTTCCCCCTTTCAGCCACGCTATAGGTCAGAGATGGGATCTCATTTTGGCTTTGATGAAGCTTTCTCCCATCATTTGTGCTGTTGAAGTTTTCATGTGCTCATGGACTGGTGTATGAATGGTATACCCCAGTCTTTGGCTCATTTTTCCATCAGGTCTTCTGACTGCTGTTGAGTTGCAGGAATCTTTCTACCAAACACATACATCCCTCGCAAAGGCTTTCTCCTGTTCCATGGGCTGCCTTTTTTGCTGTGTTGTTTGATGCCTGGATCTTATATTAAAACTGGACCATTTGAGCCAGGCATGGTGGTACATGTCTTTAACCCCAGCACTTCGGAGGCAGAAGTAGGTAGATTTATGGGAGTTTGAGACCAGTCTGGTCTACAGAGTGAGATCTAGGGCAGCCAGGGCTACTCAGACAAACTGTCTGGAAAAAACCCAAAACAAACAAACAAACCCACACAAAACCCAAATGGAATCATTTCTCTTCTCACCATTGAGAGTTAGAGGATTGTGCATTCTGGATGCAAAACCTGTGCCAGGTAGAACAGTGCAGTTATCTTTTTCTTACTCTTTTAGTTACAAAGTTAACTTTTTGATGGAACTAGTCACAATAACTGTCAACTTTGGTGAAGTTGATTTCTTTCTATTGACTTCTGTGTATTTTGTGTCCTATCTATAAAATCACAGCTTACTCCAGGGCCATGAAAACTTACTCTTATATCTTATTCCAAGAATTTTATACCTTTCACTTTTACATTTTCTGTGATTCATTTTGAGACAGTTTCCTTTGTGGATAGGGTTTTCGGAAGGGATCTAGCTTCATTCCTTAGTATGTAGATTTAAAGTTATCCCAGCACCATGAAAAACATTTGTTTTTCAATTTAAGTGGCTTAACCCCTAATTAAGTGCATTAACAGTAAATTTCAGGGCTTATTTCTGGACCATAATTTTTTTTTTCCGTACGGAGACCAGAATGGACCATACATCTTAATTATCCATTCTTTTGTCAATTTAATCCAATCTCCTAATCTGTAAAATTAATGAAAGGTTGTTTCCTTATTTATTTTTGAGACAGTATTTCTCTAAGTAGCCTTGGCTGGCCTGGAACTCACTTTGTAGACCAGGCTGGACTTGAACTCACAGTAATCCACCAGCTTCTGCCTCCTGAGTGCTAGGATTAAGTGTGGCTCAGCCTGAGGGTTGTTTAATGCTGACTTTTCTTAACAGTTCCCTGACACTTGCCAATTCTCTTCTCAGTCTCTGACTCTTCTATCTCTCTTCTTCCTCTTCCTCCTCTATAAATAATCTTTTGCTTTACTGTGTGTGATAGCCTGGGACATGCTGTGTAAACCAGCCTCATGCCCATGGTAGATCTCATGCCTCAGCCTTCCCCACACTGGGATTAATCACCACACCAGGAACTAGCTGACTGGATTTTTAACTGAAGAGTAGCCTCAGATGTAGAGCTTCAAGGCATCTGTGTTCATTGTACTTCCTTTCTTCTTTTTTTCTTTTTTAATAATTAATTAATTTATTTTTTACGCTCCATATTTTATTCCCTCCTCCCCGGCTACCCTCTGACTGTTCCACATCCTGTGCCTCCTCCCATACTAATTTCCTTAAAGAAAGGGTTTCATGTGGTGCAGGTTGGTCTTGAAGTCAGTATGCAGTCTAACCTACTTCTGATCCTCCTGCCTCACTTCCCTGAGCACCAAGGTTACATATATGTACCGCCACATTCCATGTATGTAGTACTGGAGCTCGGAGTGTGCTGGGCCAGCAAGCGATGCGGCTGGGTGCCTAAACACGGCACGTTGATTTTCTTCTAAAGTGTCTGTCTATGGCAAGGCATGCCAGTTTCTCATGATAGACATAATTAAATTGAAAGTAAAAGATTATGCACTGCTTTTTTAAAGTGAGTAGTTTCAAGGAAAGACATGGACAGAGAGACCATTGCAGAATCTTGAAGTGTGAATCTATGTTCTGGTTCTCTTTGGAAACAGCCCAGCTGATTTGGCTGCTATCTCTGAAATGGAGGATTTATTATAGGTAGCCAGTGTCTACCCTGTATCCTGTTAGAGAATGTAAATCATTTCCTGAGAAAGTCTGTCTTAAAGAGCTAATGAAGAAGTTCTGTGTTTCGCAGAGAGCCAGGAGCAAGCACACAGCCATGAGCTTGGCGGGCCACACGGCTGATGAGCTGTGTCTGCCACAGACGCCTCCTCACTCAGACAACAGACAGACTGGGCTGTGACGCACTGTCCTGTTACATCTGCTCCCAATCCAGCACAAAGGCACTTCAAGTCAGTCACCAGCCCTGTCCCCAGGACTTGTTCTGTTTTCAATTCTTGTTAGCACAGGAACAGACTCTTTCTCTTTAAAACCCACTAGTCTAAATGAACTCAGTAACATTTTCTCTCTGCCACCCGTGAGAAAGGACCTCACTCTCAAAGGGAATGTCCCACTACATCTGCATGTCGACATTCCTTCCTGCAAGCGGTCAACCAAAATGGCCATATTTATTTGGGATAAATAATGTCCCACCATCGGGTCAAATATGAAATATGCATGTTTACTTATTCATTACAAAGTTATCTTTTGGAAGCAGTTCATTGTTGAACAGGAGGCTGATTAACTCAAATCCACTCATTTAATTGGTACGTATTGAGAGCTTGTGGCAAACATCAGACAAGTTCCCTGTTTCAGCCTTGAAAGACAAAAGTCAAAACTGAGTCCTTCTTTTCTCCAATCCCACATTCAAGCTGTGAAAGTACTTAATGATGAGGCTGGACTTCCAAGCAGCCAGTGTACCCCAAGTCTAGATGGTCTGAAGTACTGGGGTCTGCCTTTTGAAGGTTAGGTGCCTCTGATGTAACCTCTAGTGCTGAGTACAGCACAGAGTCGGATTCATTCTTCACTGAAATGTGTAGATTTCCAGAATGTTGGTGTGGACATGAATCCCTGGGATCATTAGGACTCAGGTTTGGATCTGGGTAGCCTGGGGTATGTTTCTGAACCATCCTAGGACCCTGTTTAGACTAGCAAAGTTAAAAATTGTTTGTGAAAAAGTTGTCTTTTCAAAACCTAATTCCCAGCTGAGCCTGGTGGCTCATATCTGTAATCCTCCCACTTGGGAGGCTAAGATATGGAAGATCATAGTGAGTCTGAGGCTAGCCTGAGCTACATAGTAACTTTTGGGTCTAGCCTGAGCCCCCCCCGCCCCCCCATTCTGGCTGAATTAGGTGATATGCTGTGGAGGTGCACAACTGTGTGCATGAAGGCAGCAGAAACAGGATGATCTTGAATTTGAATCCCTTTAGAGCTAGCTAGCAATTGAGTCTTGCCTTGAAAAACAAAACAAAAACTCCACAAACCAAACTTAATTTCAATTGCCTTTGAAAGCAAATTAAGCTCCAATTAGCAATACTACCTCTGGTGCCTAGCTTCTCTTTATCAAAAAGGATGGAAAAGCGATCCTAGACATCCCAGTTCCTTCCTGGAGTCACTCACTGCGGGCTGATTGGGATGCCTGCATGAGAACTCAACACAGGCACTGTGACACAGCACAGACTGAAATTCTAAGAAACCTGGCTTTAAAACAATGACAGCCCATCCCCACAGGAGGGGGAGGGGTTCCTTATCTGTCAGCATAGCTGGTTTCCACCCTGCCCCCTCTCTGAGCAACACTTCACTTCCTGACCTTTTGGCTAAGATTAAGTGATGTACATCCCAGCATCAGAAGAGGGAGAATAGTCTCTCTTCACCAGAAAACAGCTGCAAAAGTAAAAAGCACTCTTGAGGGGCAGAAACAGGCTGGGTCTAGACAGCACAGCTCTGGTGGGCGAGCAAATCCCGGGCTTGTGCTTCTCCTGGGTTTAAACTGTTCCTGTTCCATGTTTTACTGCAAAGGTTACTGCCTTGCTTGGGAATGGTTTTACTAAGGTCCAAGAGCCAGGGAATAATTATGGGAGAAGCTTACTTTGACCCTACTTACTAAATGTGTATTGATGATTTCTTCTATTGAGATATAAATAACTGGTTTGCTGACAGTCACCAAGTCAGTGTACTTGTCCATATTAAACTTTTCTTCTGGTTCAGGGACATCACATGCTTCTTGAAAATATTTCCTAGAAATAGGGGAAAAGGGGGTGTTAAGATAGAGTCAAATTTGTAAGTGAGTAACTTTACTAAGTTTTGAAATGCTGGCTGAAGCGCTCCCTGCCCCCAAGCTTGGGGCACTTGTTATAGTGTCTTCCCGGGCGGCTCATCAGTGCTTGACCATGCTTCTGGATGCTGGCCCTCAAACCGGTCCTCAGACAGGAAGAGATAAATGTGGGCCTTGGCCCTGTGACTCAGTATGATCAAATCATGGATGGGATTTCTTAGAAATGTTATAATTTTTAAAGTGACCTTTGGAATTCCAATGAAAGTGTAAAAATGAAGAATTCCTTGGGGCTGGGGAGCTGGCCCAACGGGTGAAACATGAACACCAGAGTGTGTATCTCAGACACCACACATGGGTGCGGTGGCATGTGCCTGATGGGGAGGAAGGCAGAGACAGGCAGACTCTGGGAACTCATTGGCCAGACAGTCTAGCCAAACTGCTGTGCTCCGGGTTCAGTGAGAGGCCATGTCTCAAAGGAGAAGGTGATGTAGGAAGACCCCCAGTGTCAACCTCTTTCATCCAAATGCATGTACATACACATGCACACGACTCACGCAATGCACACATGCTTAATACACATATACATGCAAATGACTATTTGTGTGTGATAAGTATATATATAGTATGTGCGTGAGTGTAATACATAGTGTGTGTTTGTATAATATGTGTGTAATATGTATGTGTGTGTATTCTATTTTATATAGTTTCAAGTGTTTCTTATGCCTGAAATTTTCTATGACATTTTCTAGGGCACCCGAGACTCCTGTACTAGAATTGATTTCTCCCTTCCCAGCCCTGGGTTGGGTGGGGCAGCTATGTTTCAGGGGTTATCATACTCCTCAATTAACAGTAGGTTTTCTTTCTAAGTTTTGCTTTAACTGCTCATGTAGTGCTGAAGAATGAAGAGAATAAATACCAGATTAAATATGAGTGAAAGAGAAAAAGGATGCATTTAGGAGGATAATCTTGGGAAACGGGATTGACAGGGATAACAAGAAAAAGGAGCCAGGCGTGCTAACGAGTATCTTTATCTCTAGCACTTGGAAGGCAGAGGCAGGCAGGTCTTTATGAGTTTGAGACGAGCCTGATCTATAGAGTGAGTGCCAGGCTGGCCAGGGCTATATAGGGAGGCCTTGTCTCGAACAAACACATGAAGGAAAAAGAAGGGCAAAGAGCATTGAGGGTTTGTGAGGACAAGAGCAACATTGTTTCTCCTTGGTGAAGAGAACTAAGATTGGCTCTGAAGAAGTGGAAACTTCCCACTGGGGAGGGGATTTGGTACAAGCGCCTCATAAACAGTACAGATTCCGCACAGAGATGGGAATCAGCAGAAAAGCTGTGAACCCAGAGGAACGGGAAGTCCCTGTCCAAGCGAGGAGGGCAGAGGTCACACTGATGTCACGTAAGTTCTATAATCTGCTGCCAACAAGAAAGCAAACACAAGGCAAGATGGAAGTGTCTGTTCAGAGCTTCCAGATGCACGAGTGCCCGTCAGCAGCCGCTCTCTCCTTCTCTCTCCCCATGGAATCATTAGTGACAGGATTAGGAGAGAGAAGCAGAGACAATAGAATTAACTCTTATGTGCGTAATGGAGAAGGGTTTCAGGATAGGGCAGACATATTCACACAGGATCACCTATAAATACAAAAGCTGGGGTTCCCCCAGCCTTCCCAAAGGAATCACATCACTTCCTACGATTGTGGCAGAGAAAGCAAATTCTTCCCAGTTGGAAAACAATTTGGGGGAAAAAAATAAAGTTATCTTAATTCAACAAAACAAAATCAAGTTATTTTGAGTGTCTTATTCTAAATACTACGAGTGCGTCCCACTTCAGGGAGAGTGATCAGAAGCATAGATCCTAAAGCAGGAAGGATTCAGTGTAGCGGGATGGAGGGGGGTGGGGTGGGAACAATGGTCCTGACTGGGAACGTCTTGTCTGTTCCTGTGGCAGCTGCTGGAGGGCACGCAGCCTGGGGGGGAGGGCAAGGGGGGGGGGCTCCTTGCCTTCCTCAGTGGGCTCTGTTCTAAGTACAGAATATTATTCTTGTCTGTCCTCCCTGTGTTCTTTAAAAGAATGGACCTTCTCACCTGAACTGCTGATAGGTCTCTGATAAATAATTGTTCATTGATGACAAATGCTCATTCTCTCCCTCAAACAGCTTGTTGGAGGCTGCGTGTTGCAGAACCTTCGCCACGGATCCCAAGTTTCTCCTTTGGTTGGAATTGATCTGACCTCCGGCTGTCATGTCAATGATATCAAAGCCATCGGGAGCCACAATGGCTGGGTTCATATATCGGTAGTAGAGGAGGTTTCCAACAATCTGCACAAGGGAAAGGGCATTTTTAAGAGACAAATGAGCTCTGGTTGCTTTTTATCTAAGTATACATTCATTTTTTTACATTTCCATTTTCTGCAAGAGTGGGTCATTTTCAGACACGAATCTTTTTTAGCTATTAAAATTTTAAGAATGACATCATTTATCTATCTATCTATCTATCTATCTATCTATCTATCTATCTATCTATCTATCTATCTATCTGCATACACACATATCATGGTGCACATTTAGAATTCAAAGGACAACTTGTGGAAGTTGATTCTCTTTTTCCACCATGTGGGTCTTGGGGATCCAACTTAGGTTGACAGACTTGATGGCTACTATCTTTACCCACTGAGCCCTCTCACCAGCCCCTGACACCACTCCTTTACTAAGTATTAGATGAAGGAGGTGGACGCCGCCACACGCTAACATTATATGTCACACAGTTCTTTACGGTGAAAAAACAGGCTTATGACCCTCAAACACTCTAATACAGAGAGTTGCAATGGTGTCTAAAGTTTCTAGATTAGCCTTGGTAGACAATAACCTCCACAGCCGTCACACACAGACGATCGACAGCTGCAGTCACACAGGAGGAAGAATGTTACACAACCGTCGCCTGGCCATTCTGGCTCGGAACCCCCCAGGGAAGCTGCGGTGATGTTGCCCCTGAGAGTCTACCTTTAACAGCTCCTCTTC
This sequence comes from Tokudaia tokunoshimensis, assembly GCA_036184795.1. Classification (NCBI taxonomy): domain Eukaryota; kingdom Metazoa; phylum Chordata; class Mammalia; order Rodentia; family Muridae; genus Tokudaia; species Tokudaia tokunoshimensis. The sequence goes on from BTHU01000009.1 coordinate 23,423,330, forward strand.
TGTGGCATCGGGGAATTTCTCACGGATCGAGTTCTTCAGCACTTTGGCTATATACCTCAATCCATAACTACACGTGGAACAGATGACAAAAGAAAATAATGGAAAAAGGCTAAGTGAGCAAAAGACAGCAAATTGTTCCGGTCAACCAAAGCGAAGCCTAAAAATTCAACATAAAGTGAGATGCGATGGGAATCACGGGGTTTCTGCTGCTCCTGACACCTAAGTGCTGTGTGTGGCCACAGTCAAGGTAGTGCGCCTTCATTAGAGGGCGCTATGAATTAAAATCATTGTGCAGGCCACCTTGTATTTCTGTTTTGTGGTTTTTTGTTTTTTAAGATGGGGTCTTGCTATATAGTCCAGTCTGGTTTCATACTCATGATCACCATGCCTGGCTCTAGATCATAATGTTAAATAGCAAATTCGGCACAAGGGAAAATTCCTGTCTTAATTCCAGGGGCTTAGGTAATATTCCAAGAACTTCAGCAAAGACTAAGTCACTATGAATCAACTCACGGCAACAGATCGAGGGAAGAAATGATGGAGGCCAGGACTTTGTCGGTGACTTTCCTCAGGTTTTCAATAGATGCCTCCAGTTTATTCTTCACCTCTGGGTATGTCAGGGCTTGCTCTGTGGTCACATCGTAGGGCAGCTTGCTGAAATACAACACAGGTTCAAATAAACAGGCACTGAGGTACACATATGAACACCAGCACCCCACAAGCTGGCTCTGCAGTCAAGCTCTGTGGGATGAGCTAAAGGTAGCCCATGACTCCAGCGGCACGGCTTTGCTACGTGAGACACACATAAAGCGCCTTCCACTACTGGTGAATTGGGAAGGACTCTAAGCATCCCTTCTAGCTCTAATGGAATGATAAAGAGTGGGCCAGGTTATACAGACTCAGCTAACACTTTCCTCCTCCCTCCTTCTCTCCCTCCTTCCCTCCCTCCCTCTCTCCCTCTGTTCCTTCTTCCCTCCCTTCCCCTTTTCCTGTTGATTGAACCTATAGCCTTGTACACGCTAGGTAAATGTTTAGCTACTGAGCTACAACCTCAACCCCTACTTTCTTTTTTTAAAAGTGTCTGAGGATCTCACATAGTCCAGGCTGGCCTTTACGTTCCTTTGTAGGTGAGTATGTCAGTTACTTTTCTGTTGCTGTGACACAGCATGACCAAGACAACTTATGAAAGACAACATTTAATTTGGGTCTCATGGTTCCGAAGGGTTAGAGTCACAGCAGGAACATTGCTGTGGGAAGCCATGGGTCTAGAGCAGCTGCTGAGAGCTTCTATGCAAATCAGAAGTCAGAGACAGCTAACTGGGAATGCCATGGGCTTTCGAAGCCTCAAAACCCACTCCCAGTGACTCAGCTCCAACAAGGCCACACCTCATAATCCTCCCCAAAAAGTTCTAACAACTGGGGACTAAGTATTCAAATACATGAGTCAATTGGAACCTTTTTCCTTCAAACCACAGAGGCTAGCCTTAAACTTCTGATCTTCATGCCCTTATTTCCGAAGTATTAGAATTGTAGGTATGTTTTTATGCATTAAAATTCTTATGCTTTCATTGTAGTAAAAAGAAAAACAAAGTCAGAAAAACAAACAAAAATCTGCATAAAGCAAGTAAGAAAATAGCACTGATTTTTTTTCATATCTTAGTAAATACCTTGCCAAGCCCATCTGTGTATGTGTGTACAAGCCTCACACACTCGTGGGTGCAAGGAAACTTCGTACATCCGAGACCCTTGAAATCCTAGGTATATGCATATATGTGACCAATCTTTTTTTAAAATGGGTTATTGGTCTGAAGTATAAAAGAAAGTTATAACATGACCATATCATCAGTGTCAATGAATACAACTCTACCACTCCAAAAGGCACTTACTCCATTATGTGGTATAAATGCATTTACTAAGTAAACCCCAAAGTAAATATTTTGAGTTCCATCATTTCTCACTATGACAGACAGTGCTACGACAGCTGCCCACATGAGTCTCTCCTTCTTAATTCTTCACAAGGTATCCTCTTGTAGGAAAACAAACGCTTGGGCCCTTAGATCACAAACTCTTCCCCCCCTCCCCAGAAGAACCGGCACCCCAGCTGCTTACAGCTACTGAGGAGGAACTGACAAAGGGTTTACGGTCTAGCTTTAGAAACACAAGGACTAAACACAGAATGGGGTTAGAAGAGCTGAGATGGGGAACAGCTGCTTCTGAAATGTGACAATGCCACTGAGGTTAAGAAGAGGAAGCTGGGATCTCACTCAGCCAAAGGCTTACTGCACAAGCTTGGGGCTGCCAGAGACCAGGGGAGGTCTCCTAGAATGAAAGGCCAGAGATGCCGGTGAACACTTGTAAATCCCAGCTCTGGAGCAACGGAGGCAGGAGGATGCCTAGAGCTCACTGACCAGCCAGCCTCACTGAATTGTGAATTCCATACCAGTTAGACACCCTGTTTCCAAAAAAGAAAGTAGACAAGTACACACACACACACACACACACACACACACACACACACGTCTAGGAATTTGAACAGCATAGATATATTAAGGCAAGATTACATTTCAGATTAAAAAAATTACTTTTAATAGTAACTCCTCTCTCCTTAACAGGGCTTAAGAGTATATATGTGCAAATGAACATGAGGGGCTGCAGAGATGGCTCACAGGTTAAGAGAACTAGTTGCTCTTGCAGAGAACTCAGGTTCAACTCCCAGCACCCATATTGTGGATTACAATCATCCATGACTCGATTTTCAGGGGATCTGCTGTCCTGTTCTGACCTTTCTGGGCACCAGAAAACATATATACAGTGAAGGGTAAAATACACACAAAATTAAAATAAAACCAAACCAAACCAATAATCTTTAAGAATTAATGATTACAAAGTGTGATTAAGGCAGTCCCCCCATTGTTACCTGGCCTCTCCAGTCTGCGTTTCCAGTTGGTTCACCCAAGCCTTGTACACCTCTACAGGGTTGGTGTTGATGACCAGAGCCTTGTCCTCAATGATCTCTTTCACCACTGGAGCCAGGAGCTGGCGCAGGGTGTTCTGTCCCCGGGCGCCTCTGTTGAAGCTGACAACCATCTTGATGACTGTGGGGTTGCCCGTCACTATGTCTTGTACCTGGTCCACCTTTGACCTAAGAAAGCCCAAGCCAAGACAAAATGGTTGGCTTCTTTGGAGAGAATTTTAAACAAGATAGACCACATGACAACTAAGAGCTTTGCGGAGTTTTATTTTTCTTCATATGAAACAGAATTGATAACGGTTTCAACATAAGCAGCCATTTGTAAGATGTGCATTTCTTACCTGAGCAATTCAAGACCTGGAAAATTAAGCCACAGCCTCGGTCTCATCCTATAGGGAGGAATGAGCTGCAAATGGACCACGACTAAGATAGCTGGGTGACACCGTCCCTCTGCTCACCACGGGTGATTCTGTCCCTCTGCTCACCACGGGTGACACCGTCCCTCTGCTCACCATGGGTGACACCGTCCCTCTGCTTACCACGGGTGACACCGTCCCTCTGCTCACCACGGGTGATACTGTCCCTCTGCTTACCACGGGTGACACCGTCCCTCTGTTCACCATATTATGACATTTTTCTTGGTTGAACAAACTGCCTTGATGTCTTCAGATCCCTCTTAAGTTCACTGCCACGTGGCATCTCATCTCATCTCACCCCACAGCTGAGCTACCTGGCTCTGAAGAGCTCCTCAGTCTAAGTCTCCTAAGTCTTCTTTTGTATGGTCTATTCTGGTCTTTATTGGACCTAGCCATTCCTTCATAGTTGAATTCTCTCTCTCTCTCTCTCTCTCTCTCTCTCTCTCTCTCTCTCTCTCAGCAGTTTCTCTCTGTAACAACTCTGGCTGTCCTGAAACCAGATGATCTCAAACCCACAGAGATCCCCCTGCCTCTGTCTCCTGAGTGCCAGGATTAAAGGCACGTGCCAGCCTCTTTTCTTCTTTAACCAGTTGCCTGAGCTAGTAAGATGGATAAGATAAAGTCAGTGATCCAGCCAAAGCCATCTGATCCATCAAAGCCTGGCATGTTGTCCCCTCATTCACTGGCACACAGAGCTTGAGTCCTCTTTGGGATCTTAGATCTGAATTTTAAATCCACACTTCCTTCTTAGGGACTACTTTGGAATTTATTATTTTTGTTTACATATTTTTACCAAAATGTTCTCTTTTGTTCAAACTCAGAGTTTTAGACATACAAACTACTTTTCCCTAAGACTTGACTCATCTTTCTGACTTGTGTAGTTTTATTTCATTCAGTATATATACACTTTGCTTAGATTTTTTTTTTCTCAAAAAAAAAAATATCAGTGTGGCCCAAAACCTTTTGTAAAAGTAAAGTGAGAGGCTGGAAACAGGGCTCAGCAGTTAAAAGTGCTTTTTACTTCTCCAAAGGACAAGACCTATGTCTCGTGTTTCATAATGGCTTGTAACTCTAGTTTCAGGGATCTAATACTCTCTGCTGCCCTCTGTGATACACACACACACACACACACACACACACACACACACACCATACATCATAGGCACACATATACACCCTAGATACATACCACATATCACAGACATACTATATTCACACACACACACACACACCCCACACATAAATCAGACATACACACTGACAGACAGACAGACACACACATACACACACAAATACATTAGACAAATGCACCTCACACACATACACACACACACACACACATACACACACACACACACACACAGAGTGCATCTTAAAATAAGGAAAGGTAAACAGAGCCCCAACACCGGGGAAAACACAAATACATTAGACAAACACACCTCAGACACACACACACACACACACACACACACACACACACACACGTAAACAGAGCCCCAACACCCGGCCTTCCCTCAGGGTTCCCTGTGCCATGGACCAGCCCAACTTTGCTGCTTCACCTTGGCCACACAAATCTACCTTCCTTCCTGCAGCTGTGGCCGTCCTGCTTCTACCCCTTTCTAGTTCTTACAGCGAGACCTCAAAATCTGGGCAGACAGCTGCTCTCTCATAAAAATTGAATCCAGGGGCTGGAGAGATGGCTCAGCGGTTAAGAGCACTGACTGCTCTTCCAGAGGTCCTGAGTTCAAATCCCAGCAATCACATGGTGGCTTACAACCATCTGTAATGAGATCTGATGCCCTCTTCTGGTGTGTCTGAAGACAGCTGCAGTGTGCTTATATATAATAAATAAATCTTTAAAAAAAAATTGAATCCAGCTGGCCTTTCCTCCACAGCCCTCTGACCTGGCATGTGTCGCGCACTTAGCGCGCCGTACTGTGGGGCACTCTGCCTCTCCAGTGATCCTCTGAGGGTGCAGGTGCCCAGCCTATGTGCTTTAGAGAACCCTAAAGACATGCAGGGCTTGTGGTTCCGGGAGGTTACAAAAGCAAGTAAGATCCACTTTTGCTTGGGACACTTCTCATGCATTTTAGGGAACTAATTTATTTAGCTACTTATATAATTTTTATATGAACCAAGTTAAAAAAAAACATGTCAGGAAAATTTGCTTAAATTCTAATAAGAAAGGAAGACTAACTGTTCAGCAGAGATGGTAACCTGTGCCCTACTTGTTGAAGATGCTGCTACTCAGAATTAGAAAGCAATTCCTCTCATTGACCTCCAATAAGCTTCTGGTTTTCAGCTCTTGGAGACACAGACAATAAAAGCTGATTCTGTTGGCTCACCTGTAGGAGAAATCTGTGCCTAACAGCTCCAAAAAACCTGAAAGTCGACTATCAATCAAAATTCCATTGCAATCTCACAAAACTTGACATATTTCAACTGTATTTTGGTTGGAATTCTACTGTAAATTCCATTTAAAGTTATGTATGTCAGCCTGAGCTAGCCTACCACTAACAAGAGGAGCCCTGAGCTAGCCCACTGCTAACAAGAGGACCCCATCTTGGTACTTTCTCATGGAATTTATACCTACTTGATTTCTTCCTCCAGAGCAGTTTTGAAAAGCTTGAGCAGCAGGTACTCCTCCCTCTGGTTAGAGGCATAATTGTACAGTGTGAAGATAACCGTGTCCATGAATTTCGTTGACTTGTTCTGTGGCATCTGGAAAATCAGCTTAGCCAGGTATGAAGGTTTGGTCTACAAGAGAAGACAGGAGCAGTCAGCCCTGGGGCTAGAGGCTGATGCCTGTGAAAGCAGAGCGTGGCCTTGGATTCTCTGCTCTTCCATGACTGAACGCGGCACGAGAAACAGACGGGTCAGCTAATATTATTCTAACTACAGTGCAGGAAGCTACATTCGAAAGTTATAAGACGTAAGAGCTGCTTATTGCATGGTTAGTCATCTTTTATACATTTTGTACTTTCAGCTACATATCATATCGTTCATTATAGAGACACAGAAGAAGAGGTGGGCCCACAGAATCTGAACTGAGGAGAAAGGAACGGACGGAAGGACCGAAGCTGGCCTACGAAGATTGATGAGTAATAGAAGGAAACACACACCATCTGTGTCTAGAAGGAGAAAGAAAAGGCCCCGCTCTCACAGTGAGCCAGCAAGCCATGACATTCTCTAAGGAGGGCGAAAGAGTGAGGGTGGGAGGCTGGGCATGGAGTGGGGTGGGTTGGTGAGGATAGCCAATAAGAGAAATCCCAGAAGGAACAGGAGTCAAAACAAGGATCCACCCCCTCCACAAAAAAAAAATAAAAAAAAAGGAGTTCAAGAGATTGACAGGAATGTAAAGACAACAGAGTTCCATAGAAGATAGTGAAATTAGAGCCAGCCTTTGGTCTAAGTGCCTTCCTCTGGAAGCTATGCCGACTGGACCAAAGTTAAAAGAGAAAACACAGTGTGTACAGAGGGAGGAATTCACACAGAAAGATGGACTACTCTTCTTCCCACTGCTGGTGAGAAGAGAGAACGTTCAGCTAACATGCTTGACAACTAATATTCACTCAGGCTGTCCTAGCCGCGTGGCCTGAAGGTTTCCAAGAAAAACCAGGTTCTGGCTTGTATTGCTACTCTGATTTCGTTTTGAGATCAGAGTGACGGGTTAAAGTACTGCACACAAAATACCCAGGACACTATTTTCTTTTTAATTTAAAAACATTAAGAAAAAAGTCTATGTGTCTGCTTGCTTGTATGTGCACTTTGTGTGCAGGTGTTGGAGGCGTGTGGGATACCCCAGAACTGCAGTTACAGACGCCAACTCAAGTGGATGTTGAGAACCAAACCTGGGTCATCTCCAGGGCTCTTGACCACTGAGCCATCTCATCTCTCCAGCCCAGGACAGTGTTTTCTTCATAGACTGCTAGCCTCTTTTCTACTGATAACTAAATGTAGGTATTTCTTGTGTAGCTTGGCTAGAAACACAAACCTAAACAAAACCTCTCCTGGCTGTACCACTTTGGTGAAGAGCCCTTACTAAAGTGTGATCAAAGGACGACAGGAATCCAGGCCATTTTCTTTCCTACCATTTCATCACTGGTCTGGGACTCAAGGAGAGGTAAAGGCCTTGACTACACGCGGCTGAGGAGTTCCTCCTGTCAGCAGGCAGGTTTTGTAGACTGAAGGCTGATGCGGTCATTCTAAACCCATTCCTGGGCTTTTCACCTCAGTGAACATTCGGTACATTATAACAGGGGAAAACAATACAATTCTTGGCGACTTCACTCTTGATTCTCTTATAGCAGAAAGTCTATCAAAGGTTGAAAACTTAAAGAACCTACAAAAACTTGTAATTTCAGAGATACAAGAAAAAAAGTTGACACGTGTTTAAGATTTAAGCATTCAACCACGGGTTGACCACTACTCTACATCGGACAAGCCAAGTATCTCTGCTTAAGGTGGCCGCGGTGGGGGTGGGGAGCGGGAGGGGCTCTTCCCTTAAGGACAGGTCAGCATGGATTGCACAGGCAAAGCTGAGCATGGGCATTTTTCCTCCTATGCTGCCACACAGTGGCCATCGGAGGCACATATATCCATTTGAAGACAGTCTCCAATCTGCTTTTGTACTCTCTGTGGAGCTAGCACATGTTTATAGCTGTGCAGCGAGTTCTCCCCATGTATCCAATCTCAGGGAGGTGCTCCAGCAAAGCTCCAGGCTTCCGCCGGCCTGGAGTCACACAATGAACTGGCCCACTTCTTTGAGGGTCTTTTTCCTGGGGTGTGGGTTCCTCAGTGATTAATCAGATTGTCAACAGGTAGATCAGAATAACTCATCAGGGCACAAGCTTATAGCCGGCCCATCAAAGTCCAACCATAATCCAGTGTCCTGGAGGCAATGTCAAATCATGACTCTTTTAGTTCACAAAATAATGCCATGAAAATAATGACGTTAAAATAGTCCCACCTCTCTGGTCCTGTCTCCCAAGGGAGAGGTCTGGCCTTGGTATAGTTCTGCTTTTCTAGTGACTAGTTTTGTCATTGGTTGACATGAAATCTAATATGGTAGGTGGAGGTCATCATGATTAAATCCACGTTGCTTCTGCAGATTACTGAGGTACAGTGCAGTTGTGAAGGGAGCAAGCTTGGTGGCTAGCTGCCTGCATGCTGCCTACTGTTTATTGGTTGGGTCTGAGGTTGTCATCTGCAGTATGGGGAGAAGAACCTTCCTTATCCTGATGCTCAGGGCTAGACCAAGAATTCAATGAGTTAATCTACGGAAAGCACCTAACAGGGCAGTTAGTACTTAGTAAGGGCATCCTAAGCTACTATTATACATGTTATACCGAGCTGTTGTTATGCTGATAACACAGAGCGTGTAACTAAGCTCCGGTTGGAGCATGGGCAAACATCCGTGGCGTGAGACATGTTGTCTATCCAGGAGCCACAGTGGAGGAGACGCATGCTCACCTGTAGAAGGTAGAACAGTTGCTGGTAAGACTCCAGTGTTTTCCGTCTCTCCTTACTCAAGCTTTTAATTCCCTGGTTGTCAGTGTTATTCAGTATTTCTATTTCACCACCTTTTTTCTTATTCAGCTTTTTTCTGTGTGAGATTACATCCTGCGAAGAATTTTATGACATCATTATTTTTACCTTAGTATCCTTTAACCCTTCCCCCCGCCCCCGTCCCCAGTGGGTTTGCATAGGAATGGCCCCCAAAGACCTCAAGTGTTTGAACATTTGGCCCATAGGGAGTGGTACTTTTAGGAGGTGTGGCCTTCTTGGAGTAGGTGTGGCCTTGCTGGAGGAAGTGTGTCACTGTGGGAGTGGGCGATGAGTTCTCATATGCTCAAGCCCTACCCAGTGTGGAACACATTTTTCTGCTGCCTGTGGATCAAGATGTAGAACTCTCAGCTCCTCCAGCACGTGTCTGCCTGCGTGCTGCCATGCTTCCTGCCACGATCATAAAGGACTGAACCTCTGAAACTGTAAGCCAGCACCAATAAAAAATTATTTTTTTTATAAAAGTTGTCTTAGTCATGGTGTCTCTTCACAGCAATAAAACCCAAACTAAGACACACCACAACGTCATTTTCTGCTTCCCTCGTCTGGAAATGAAGGAAGAGAGGACATTAAATTGAAGAACTGCACCCTGTAGGTGAGCTCAGGCTTTGCCATAGTCTTTATCCAAAGCTGTATTTCTTTGTCTCAGGATTTAATGCAGGCACCAGGAAAGTAAATGGAGAAAGAGCACTCTTCTTAAAAACACGATGGTGGGACAGCTAGGTACCTACATCCACGAGGGAGGAGTCAGACCCCACCTCACAGTGCAAGGACCTCAAAACAGAAATACAAACAGGAGCAGAAATGACCAACTCCGAGAAAGGAAAACTAGCCAACAATTTTGACTTTGGACTGACAAAAGATTCTCTGCTATAACACAGAATACAAGTTACAAAAGGAACAACAAAATCAGCCATCATCAAAACTAGAAAGTTTCATGACTTTACAGGATGAGAGAAAATACCTGCATAATAGATAAACAAGCTCTTACTACTAAAAACTAGAAAGACCCAGAAGCGAAATGCACGCAAAGGACTAGAGCACGTGCTTCCTGCACAAGATATTAAGATATGCACGTGGCTCAGAAGCAAGAGACGCTCAACGTTAGTTCCTTCTTGTTCTTGTTCAGGGAGCATGATCAAAGCTAAGTTCTGTCACTATTTTCTTTTCCTGGATTTCTTCCCAAAGTTCCCTTTAATAACAGAAGTCATACTGTTCAGATACTGTCTTTTCCTCTACTCTATATTTTCCTGCTCTTAGTCTTCCATGCCACTTTTTAGTGGTTACATAGTATACACGTCAGGCTAAATTCATGGTTGAAATAGTTAATCTTCGGGATAGCCTAGGAGGATGCCTCTGGCATGTCTATGAGGGCGTTTGCGGGAGGCTTAGACAAGGAGGGAAGTCACACCTTCACTGTGGTGGTACCAGCCCAGAGGCTGAGGCCACAAAGGAAATAAAATAGAAAATGGGGACAGTGGGTCAGCACCCACATTCCCCTCTCTCTCTGCTTCCGGGCTGTGGAGGCAGGGAGAAGCTGCCTCAACTCCTGCTACCTCAGCTACAGCAACTGTCACTGCCACATGCATAGACTGTGCCCTCAAACTGTGAGCCAAGAGGAACCTGTCCCCAAAACTAAATTGTCAAAATTTTTCAAAAGCAGAAAGAAAAGTAGCTAATTCATTGACCCTCAGTTATCTAGTGATAAAAGTCGTTCCTCATTTTACAGTCACATTATATGCAAACCTCTACTGTTCTAACCTTGTCATCAAATTAAATAGGAACTACCGGTGATAAGATAAGGCTCTACATTTAATAATCACCAGTTTAGCTTTTAATAAATGTTGGGTGAGCATTTAGTGTTTGAAAATATACACAGAAGAGTGAATTTTTTGCAGGGAGGGGACAGAATTTTGCCTATGCCCCAGGCCTAATTCCCTGTAGAAAGGCAATTCTGCCTTAGCATTCCCAGTAGCTGGAATTACCTATGTACCAGTGTTTCTGGCTCAAAAAATTAAGTTTATTTCACATAGCTATCAATTATTAATGAATACTCTTAATAAAACAAAACCAAACCTTAAGCATTTATAGAGATGTGGGTATCTGCTACATAATTATATTTCCAGAGATACATGTTGTTTAAAGTATCAGCTGATTTGAAACTAAGCCTTTATTTTGAGATGAAAGGCATTTCTTGTTTATATAAAAGACATTCTGAAAGACCCTTTGGGATACATTACACTCTCAAAGTTCTCATGCAAATTAAAAATGAAAAGAAGATCAAGTGGTTTTCTTTCTTTTTTTCTAGAAACAAGTTGTAGTTTTATCTTTGAATATTTAGAAAACAGAATGAAGCTGGGCAGTGGTGGGGCACGCCTTTAATCCTAGCACTGGGAGGCAGAGGCAGGCATATCTCTGCGCTCCAGACCAACCATGGTCTACACAGAGAAACCCTGCCTTGAAAAACCAAAACCAGCCAACAAACGAAACACCATAATGGATTCCTAATGTTACAAACTGCTCTCTTCTCATTTCTTTTCTCTCTCTTTTCTTTTCCTTTCCTTTCCTTCCTCTCCCTCCCACGGCCTCTTTCTTTCTCTCTCGTTCTTTTTCAGCTCTTTCCATGGCGTTGTTATCAGGTCTGGAGTCTGAGGGTGGAGTATTCACATATCTACTTCCCAGGGGTTCCCTGTAGCTACCGTCTATCACCATGTGCTAGATCACTAAGAACTGACTCTCTAGCTCTGACAATCCAGGGTCTCACCAAGCTTCCATACTTCAACTTCCCTTCTTGGTCTGTCAGTTTTCTGAAAATGGATGTGGTCTATAGGAAAAGAACAGGGCCACGGAGAGCAAGCCTACACTAAGAATTTGTTTCTGGGTAACAATGACTCTCTTTCTGTTGTTCTAGCAAGTCTCAGAGATTGTTTGGAGGCCACTGCTAATAGAGTGTCATCCTTGGAGGGCATTATGGAAACTGCAGGGGTATTTTGGGGGCATTTGTTAAGTGTGTAAACTTTCAATGTTCATTGGAAGGCATTTGTGGTTTCTGGTGGGTGGGGGCTAGGGATGACAGAGGCTCCGCCTTTTGTAGGATGATTGAATGATCTTGCAGGGTAGAATTTTTGAATGGCTTTCTGCTCATTCATATAGGTGTGTTTGTAGGTACTTGAGCCTTGAATCTAAGTATTCTGCATATATGCACAATATATTTCTCCATACACAAAAATGTCAATATGCACTCGATTTTCTAGGATTGCAACTGCTGTGTATGTTGGGAGCAGATTACACTTGTCTTGCACTTTGCAGGGACTTGGACTCTAGGCCTGACTACACCAGCCTTCAGTGTCTCAGGATCATCTGCAGCCCTCTTATCTCAGTCAGTGGTGGTTCTGGGAAAAGACCCGAGACCATGCTGCCTGCTATCATCACGTCGATATATATTCACTCAGAACATGTATTAGAACGGGGAAATGCACAGAGGTCTTGGCTTTATTATAAAGGTATATATGGACATAGGTTTTATCATATGAGAGTTTCATTTCAGGACCTATACCACCCTGAATGATGCCAATCTTTTCAGCGTGGTTAAAAAGATTTACAAAAACGTCAAAGGCAAGGGGCATGAAAATCAGTAACTTATAACAAAAAAATGATAAACCTTGGACAACTTATGCAAAACTCCCAGCATGCTTTCCTGGACCATTCCCCTGAGCACACACACGCACACATTTCTCTTCTGGGACTGGAGGGGCTCACCGCCCACTGACCTCCAATGTAATCCTGTTCTTCACCAGCAGACCAATCTTGATGTCCATGAGGTTCAGGTCCTTCTCTAGCTGCTGATTAGCTCTGATCTTAGTCACTACTTCTTCTCGTAGCCTGGCCACCTCCAGCTCCTCCTGGAAATCCAAGTCACTCTGATCCAACAGGTACACGAACTTTCGGATTACTGTTAACGGTGGGTTTTCGGAGCCAACTGTGGGGAGAAGAGCAGGCATATTTTCATTGAAGATTATCATGAATGGGAAATCAGCTGGCTCTATGATTAACATATTACTACAAAAATATGCCAACTGAAGTATGCAGTCTGTGGTGTGGATCATTCTCCATCAGTGAGAGCCAGGTAAGCAAAGCCACGTAAATGCACAAAACTGATAATGCCTGGCCCCACTGAGTACTATTTATCAAATACTCATTAGCCAGCCCTCTCCCCCACCATCGCCAGACTCAGACACTGAGCAGACAGTACTATCTACACCTTATTGATGAGGAAAGAAAGTTAACCAGACCTTGGCTCTAAGACCTGGTGGCTGAACCAGATAAGAGATTAAAATTCTGGCTGCCGGGAGCAGGAAGCGGTTTCTCTCAGCAGAAAGGATCTCTGAGAAGGAGGCAGAACTGGGCAAAAGTCAACAAGAAAAGACAAAGAGGGTTCTCTAAGGGCCAAGCAGGAATCAGCCCAAGGACGACTCGGTGAATGTTCTACTTGACAGAAGGACAAAGATCTTAGGAATTGAGATTTAGTCATTATCCTTTTAAGCACAGACCAATGGAAGCTGCTGAGAAGCCAGGACCCAGCCTCAGTCTTGAGGGGACATTGGTGCAGAAATTCCGAGAGATTCTGCTTTCATTCTCTGACACTGTGACACTTTCACATGCATCATGAGATCAGCTTTGAGTGAACTGTAAAAACCAACCCTGGGGGTGACCAGTTAGAAGCAGTAATTGTTGGAAGAGTACTGTCTAGTTGCTGTAACCTGTCAGACAGCTCCTCCTCTACACAGGCCCTGGCAGTCTTCCTTCCAGTTACAGCTTGATTCTCTGGTCAGTTTGGCTAACACCTACTGACCCACCGGGAACCCAGCAAGGACCACAGAAGTCATCTATCTCGCTGACCTACTTTTGAGGATCTGTGTGAGAGAGATGACACTGGGTCTGGTCTGCGGTTACCGTCATTGGGAGATGAGACTGGGTTTCATTTGCTGTTGTTATTTTATTTGTTTATCTTGAGCCTCCAGCTGAGGCTAGCCTTCGACTCCTGACCTTCTTGCCTCCATTTCCCAAATTGAGATCACAGGTGTGCACAACCCACAGCCAGCTTGTTTGGTGGCTTTTGATTAGGATTTTCAAAATTTCTTACATAAGCATATCTAATCCTTCAAACAAGAGGCTCAGGACCAGTAAGAAACTGATCATCTGAAATGTAGCCCTGTCTTCTTGTGCCTCCCTGTGGCTCAAGCTTAATATAAAGTGGCATTTATGCCGATTTCATTCTTCTTGATGAGGAAACGATAACCACTCTGCCTATCCCTTCACTTGTAATATGAGGCCCCACTCCTGTCCTGTCTGCCCCTGCTCAGAACCTAGAGCCAGAAACGAACAAATCCACCAGACGCTGCGTTTGTCCTCGGTTTTTGGGACTGCCTCTTCAGTCCATCGGCTGGAACGAAGCCCGCACTGGTTAGGAAGGATGCCTACTCTTTCCCGAGGTGCCGCTTACCTAGTGCTTTGTAGTCATCTCTGGCTTTGCTTGCCCGTAACAGGGATTGTATTTTCACAATTTCATTTTTCTGCAAAAAACATTGACAGGGGTCATGATCTCTCAGAGTTCCATTTGCTCCACGCTTTTAGAATTTAAGACATCTAGGAATTTAAACTATTTAAGAGCAGATGCTGTTAAAAATCACTGATATTTAGATGTAGCACAGTTAAAATTTATTCCCACATATATTTTTTTAAGGAGTAAAATAGGTTAGCTACAAATATAGGCAAGACTGTAGAAGAACTGACTGTCTAAATAGACAAGAGGAAAGAAGCCCAGAACCTAAAGGATCTGGTCTATGGTGACAGTTTCATTCTTTGAAGATTCTGATGTTTCTCTATGGGTTTCGATTTAAATATCGGTTAGCAGCCAGGACTCTTGCATCCCATGTTCCACAATACGTGACTCACATCCTCTCTTTGGTGTTCCTAGCCCAGGCTTTCCCTCTCACCACGTCGTGGTCTCTCTCCCTGACTCAGTGCGACTTCTGAGTTAACAGGTAAGCACCCGATTACTGTCACACTGAGTTCTGAAGTCTGTTTGTTCCCAGGTCATCACTGGCATTGTTTAGTCTAATGATTCAAGCCTAGCATTCAATAACTATTGATTTAGCTCATTCTTAGCCCAAATGAAAAGCCGTGCATGTGTCTTACGTGATCTTCAAAATACTGCAGTCGAGAAAGGTAACTCTTCCTTGCTGTCACCATTCGGAACCAGGACTGAATCTGAAATACGGTAGACCAGAGAAACCATGACGGCCAGCACACAGTCCTCAGGTAGCACACATTACCTTCCTAAGAATATTATCTGCTCAACACCAGTAGCCATGTGTGCCTGTGAATCCAGCACCCAGGAGGCCGAGGCCAGCCTGGGCTACATACAAGACCCTGTGTCAAAGGAAAACCAAGGACTAACAGCCTACCATACAATAGATAGATATCAAAGCCTCCCCTTCATTTCTCACTTATTTGGTTGTTTTCTTTCAAGGTCTTCAAAACCCATTATATGTCACCGTTAACCTCACTGTCTTAATAGGAAAGGCCTGGCCTGGGCTAAATAGTTTTCAACCCAATAAGTAAAAGTCACAAAAGCAGGACCATCTTCTAAGCTATAGTGAGTCAGTAAATCAAACTAAACTAAATCCAGGGTTTCTTTCATCATCCCTTAAATGCAACCAGTATGCCTTAGTTTTTTAAAACTCCATTTATTCATGTGTATATTGCATGTGTGCACATGCATGTATGCCATGGGGCACGTGTGTACAGACAGTTGGAGGACAGCCTGAGGGAGTATGCTCTTTTCTTCCAGGAGTGAGTTTTGGGGATCAAACTCAAATAGTCAAGCTTGGCAGCAAGTGCCTGTACTGGCTCCCCAGTTCCCAGCTCCCAGCTTCCCAGTTCCCAGCTCCCTGCTCCCCAGTTCCCAGTTCCCCTGCTCCCCCTCCCTCCTCCCCGCTCTCTCCTTCAGGTCCCCGTCTCCCCCTCAGCAGGAGTGCTCTGACCCTTTGCTTTTAGCTAGCCCTGCCCCCACAGCGCCTTTTCTTCCTGCAGCTCAGACTGAGTTCAGACTGCAGTGCAGACTGAGTTCAGACTGCAGCTCAGACTGAAGCTCAGACTGCAGCTCAGACCTATCCATTCATGGGGTCACAGACCTTGCTTCTGCCTAACACGGAAGCTCTTCCGCTGGTATGCATGAACACTCCAGGTATTATTAGCAATGCAACCAGAGGAACAGGAGACCAGACTGCGTAGAGCAGGGACAGGAGGATCCTAGCTTGAAAAAATCACTTTGGATTTTCCAGACAAAGAGCTAGGTACAAAAACACTTCCACACATGATTCTTACAAGCACATAAAGGAGCCCATCACAGCTGGACATCGACCCTGGGACTGCCGTGCAAGGCTCACACATCTCCGGTTAACATGGATCCAGGACAAAGTGAGAGGGAATGTGTAGGCCACGCACTTGACAAGGCTGGAAGCAATATTTACCTTCACGACAGAATCAACGTTATCAGCAAACACTTGTTGTCTGTGCAGATACTCCTGGCGTTGTTTGAACCCCTTCCAGAAAGCCTGAGGGAAAGAGTGGGTGAAGAGTAACCAATGACTGACAGGTAAGCTTTGGAAGCTGCAAGCACAGAACACATCGAGGGGGGCACTGAGTTGGGACACCATGTCCACTGGTGGATACTTAACTGGGGCAGAGGACAACAAATCATGCACAAAACAGGGCCATAGTCAGAACACGCAGAGAAAGGGAAACCAGGTTAGCACCCCGTTTTCTACTTAAGAGCTTAATTTTACCAAGACCCTCCCTGACAAAAGCAAACAATACAAGGAATCCTTCCTACAGTATTAACTGGATTCTATTCATAGTATTGTTTGATCACAATATAAAATGCTTGAAAACAGTGATTAATATATTATTATCTTTACTGTACCAAGTGGCCTACGTGGGCTACACTAGGAAGGTACTTCACTCAGTTGTGACTCCGAATCTCTAGAGATTACTAGATTTATATTAATTCTATAATCTCTAAAGATATTACATTATGTGTCTATAATTGACCATTTATCATTTCATATGTTCCCACATAAAATGAGACTTATCTATGTATCTATCACGATTTCTACTAGTTTCTCTCCAGAATGAGCTATTAATTTTTTACCATGCACATTTCCAATGTACAGCATATCTACCCATATGTACATCCTTATGCAACAGAATACAAAGTGTATATCATGTGTATATCATTTCCTTCCTTTTGATAAAAAGACATCCAACAATATCCCAGGGTTTGCTTTCTCCTCTAAGCTACATGAAAGTCTCTTGTTAACACATACATGGAATATCTATGCTAACACTGAATCGGACAAAGCAGATCTACTGGAATTAAAACGTCAAAGCTTCAAAAGAAAGATGTAGAATTCTGACAATTAAATGTAAGGCACATAGTATTCTGCTTCTGTATAGATAAAACCTCTGACAACTCAGCTGCCTTAGAAAGTATATACTGACTATAACCTAGCAATCTCCATACAGAGAGGCATTAGGCGGTCACCAATTTTTTCTTTTGCAGTAAAGAACCTTATACATAAAAAACAGGGAAAATATGTATTCTATTTCCCCAGTAATAGAAGTTAAAACCAAGTAATTTTAAAGTCCCTAAAATTTCATAGTTTTTTATATCACCATTTGTACATTTATATAGTTATTAGTGTGTGAGTGTGTGTGTGAGAGTATGTATGTGTGTGTGTGTGTACACAACTTGCAGGAGTCAAGTTTTCTCCTTCTACCGGACAGGTCCTGTCAACAAGCATGTTTACCCACTGAGCCATTTTGAAGGCCCATATTCAATATTAAGATCATATGAATTTATTTTTAACAGAGTTCATGATCTTTTATTTGTAAAGACAAGCTAACACTATGTGGCTTAGGCTAGCCCTGAATTCACAGTCCTCTTGCCTCAGTATCCCAAGCCATGGGATTGCAGGTATCACTTAGCCCAGATTCAAGATGCTTTTTTATTTTTTTAAATGAGAAGTATACAAAGTAGTTATTTAATTCAGGTGGTGGTGGCACATACTTTTTTTTATTTTTTTTATTAATTTACATTCCAAATCATTTCCCCTTTCCCGTTTCCTCCCTCCCCGAAAGTCCCAAAAGCCCTCTTCCCTCCCCTTGTTCCCCATTCAACCCCCTCTCGCTTCTCTGTCCTGGTATTCCCCTACATCCAGTCTTTCCAGGACCAGGGGTCTCTCCTTCCATCTTCTTAGAAATGTACTGATATGCGAATTGTGTCTAGGGTATTCCGAGATTCTGGGTTAATATCCCCTTATCAGTGACTGCATACCATGTGTGTTCTTTTGTGATTGGGTTACCTCACTAAGGATGATATTTTCAAGTTCTGACCATTTGCCTAG
Organism: Tokudaia tokunoshimensis; assembly: GCA_036184795.1. Taxonomy (NCBI): domain Eukaryota; kingdom Metazoa; phylum Chordata; class Mammalia; order Rodentia; family Muridae; genus Tokudaia; species Tokudaia tokunoshimensis. The sequence goes on from BTHU01000009.1 coordinate 23,441,752, forward strand.
GAATTTCGTGAATTCATTGTTTTTAATTGCAGAGTAGTATTCCATTGTGTAAATATACCACATCTTCTGAATCCATTCCTCCGTTGAGGGACATCTGGCTTCTTTCCAGCTTCTGGCTATTATAAATAAGGCTGCTATGAACATAGTGGAGCATGTGTCCTTATTGCATGCAGGTAAAGCCTCTGGGTATATGCCCAGGAGTGGTATAGCCGGATCCTCCGAGAGTGTCATGCCCAGTTTTCTGAGGAACCGCCAGACTGCTTTCCAGAGTGGTTGTACCAGCTTGCAATTCCACCAGCAGTGGAGGAGTGTTCCTCTTTCTCCACATCCTCGCCAACAACTGCTGTCTCCTGTGTTTTTGATCTTAGCCATCCTGACTGGTGTGAGATGGAATCTCAGGGTTGTTTTGATTTGCATTTCCCTAATGACTAAGGATGATGAACATCTCTTTAGGTGCTTCTCAGCCATTAGATATTCTTCAGGTGAGAACTCTTTGTTTAGCTCTGTACCCCATTTTTTAATAGGGTTACTTGCCTCTCTGGAGTTTAACTTCTTGAGTTCTTTGTATATATTGGATATTAGCCCTCTGTCGGATGTAAGGTTAGTAAAGATCATTTCCCAGTTAGTTGGTTGCCGCTTTGTCTTTTTGACAGTGTCTTTTGCCTTGCAAAAACTTTGTAATTTAATGAGGTCCCATTTGTCTGTTCTTGATCTTAGAGCATAAGCTATTGGAGTTCTGTTCAGGAAATTCTCCCCTGTGCCCATATGTTCAAGGTTCTTCCCTAGTTTCCCTTCTATTAGTTTCAGTGTGTCTGGTTTTATGTGGAGATCCTTGATCCACTTAGAATTGAGCTTAGTGCAAGGAGATAAGAATGGGTCAATTTGCATTCTTCTGCATGTTGACCTCCAGCTGAGCCAGCACCATTTGTTGAAAAGGCTATCTTTTTTCCACTGGATGGTTTTAGCTCCTTTGTCAAAGATCAAGTGACCATAGGAGTGTGGATTCATTTCTGGGTCTTCAATTCTGTTCCATTGATCTACATGCCTGTCACTGTACCAATACCATGCGGTTTTTAACACTATTGCTCTGTAGTACAGCTTGAGGTCCAGGATACTGATTCCCCCAGAGGTTCTTTTACTCTTGAGAATAGTTTTAGCTATTCTGGGTTTTCTGTTATTCCAGATGAATTTTTGAATTGCTCTTTCTAACTCTATGAAGAATTGAGTTGGGATTTTGATGGGGATTGCATTGAATCTGTATATTACTTTTGGTAAGATGCTCATTTTTACTATATTAATCCTGCCAATCCATGAGCATGGCAGATTTTTCCATCTTCTGAGGTCTTCTTCAATTTCTTTCTTCAGAGACTTGAAGTTCTTGTCATACAGATCTTTCACTTGTTTGGTTAGAGTCATGCCAAGATACTTAATATGGTTTGTGGCTATCGTGAAGGGTATTATTTCTCTTACTTCTTTCTCAGCCTGCTTATCCTTTGAGTATAGGAAGGCTTCTGACTTGCTTGAGTTGATTTTATATCCGGCCACTTTGCTGAAGTCGTTTATCAGCTGTAGGAGTTCACTGGTGGAGTTCTTTGGGTCGCTTAAGTATACTATCATATCGTCTGCAAATAGTGATAGTTTGACTTCTTCCTTTCCAATTTGTATCCCTTTGATCTCTTTTTGTTGTCTAATTGCTCTAGCTAGAACTTCAAGTACTATATTGAAAAGATATGGAGAGAGAGGGCAGCCTTGTCTAGTCCCTGATTTTAGTGGGATTGCTTCAAGTTTCTCTCCATTTAGATTGATGCTGGCTACCGGTTTGCTGTAAATTGCTTTTACTATGTTTAGATATGGGCCTTGAATTCCTGATCTTTCCAAGACCTTTAGCATGAAAGGATGCTGAATTTTGTCAAATGCTTTCTCAGCATCTAATGAGATGACCATGTGGTTTTTTTCTTTGAGATTGTTTATGTAGTGGATTACATTGATGGATTTCCTTATATTGAACCATCCCTGCATCCCTGGGATGAAGCTTACTTGATCGTGGTGGATGATCGTTTTGATGTGTTCTTGGATTCGGTTGGCAAGAATTTTATTGAGTATTTTTGCATCGATATTCATAAGAGAGATTGGCCTGAGATTCTCTTTCTTTGTCGGATCTTTGTGTGCTTTTGGTATTAGTGTAATTGTGGCTTCATAGAACGAGTTGGGTAGTGTTCCTTCTGTTTCTATTTTGTGGAACAGTTTGAAGAGTATTGGTGTTAGGTCTTCTTTGAAGGTCTGATAGAATTCTGCACTAAAACCATCTGGACCTGTGCTTTTTTTGGTTGGAAGACTTCCAATGACAACTTCTATTTCTTCAGGGGTTATAGGACAGTTTAGATGGTCTATTTGATCCTGATTTAATTTTGGTACTTGGTATCTGTCAAGGAAATTGTCCATTTCCTCAAGATTTTCTAGTTGTGTTGAATACAGGTTTTTGTAGTAGGATCTGATGATTTTTTGAATTTCCTCAGTTTCTGTTATCTCTCCCTTTTCGTTTCTGATTTTATTAATTTGGATACTATCTCTGTGCTCTCTGTTTAGTCTGGCTAAGGGCTTATCTATCTTGTTGATTTTCTCAAAGAACCAACTCCTCGTTTTGTTGATCCTTTGTATGGTTTTATTTGTTTCTACTTGATTGATTTCAGCCCTGAGTTTGATGATTTCCTGCCTTCTACTCCTCTTTGGTGTATTTGCTTCTTTTTGTTCCAGGGCTTTCAGGTGTGCCATTAAGCTGTTAGTGTATGCTGTCTCCCGTTTCTTTTTGGCGGCACTCAGGGCTATGAATTTTCCTCTTAGCACTGCTTTCATTGTGTCCCATAAATTAGGGTATGTTGTGCCTCCATTTTCATTAACTTTCAAAAAGTCTTTGATTTCTTTATTTCCACCTTGACCAAGTTATCATTGAGTAGAGCATTGTTCAGCCTCCATGTGTACGTGGGTTTTCTTTTGTTTTTGTTGCCATTGAAGACCACCCTTATTCCATAGTGATCTGATAGGAGGCATGGGATTAGTTCTATCTTCTTATATCTGTTGAGGTCTGATTTGTGACCAATTATATGGTCAATTTTGGAGAAGGTACCATGAGGTGCTGAGAATAAGGTGTATTCCTTAGCTCTAGGATGAAATGTTCTATATATATCTGTTAGTTCCATTTGGTCCAAGGCTTCAATTAGATTCACTGTGTCCCTGTTTAGTTTCTGCTTTCCTGAACGATCCATTTCAGAGAGCGGGGTGTTGAAGTCACCCACTATTATTGTGTGCAGTGCGATGTGTGATTTGAGTTTTAGTAAAGTTTCTTTTACGAATGAGGGTGCCCTTGCATTTGGAGCATAGATATTCAGAATTGAGAGTTCTTGATGGTGGATTTTTCCCTTGATCAGTATGTAGTGTCCTTCTGTGTCTTTTTTGATGACTTTAGGTTGAAAATCAATTTTATCTGATATTAGGATGGCTACTCCACCTCGTTTCTTGGGGCCATTTGCTTGTAAAATTGTTTTCCAGCCTTTTACTCTGAGGTAGTGTTTGTCTTTGACACTGAGGTGCATTTCCTGCATGCAGCAAAATGCTGGGTCCTGTTTACGTATTCAGTCTGCTAGTCTATGTCTTTTAATTGGGGAATTGAGACCATTGATATTAAGAGAGATTAAGGTATAGTGATTATTGCCATCTGCCATTTTTGACGCTATCTTTATGTTTGAGTGGTTATCTACTTTTGGGTTTGATTCAAGAAGGTTATTATCTCATTTTTTCCAGGGTGTTGTTTCTCTCCCTGTATTGGAGGTTTCCACCTATTATCCGTTGCAGGGCTGGATTTGTGGAAAGATATTGTGAAATTTGGTTTTATCATGGAATATCTTGGTCTCTCCATCTATGGTGATTGAGAGTTTTGCTGGGTATAGTAGTCTAGGCTGGCATTTGTGCTGTCTTAGTGTCTGCATGAGATCTGCCCAGGCTCTTCTGGCTTTCATAGTCTCTGGTGAGAAGTCTGATGTGATTTGGATAGGTCTTCCTTTGTATGTTACTTGGCCCTTTTCTCTTACTGCTTTTAGTATTCTTTCTTTGTTTAGAACATTTGGTGTTTTGATTATTATGTGACGGGAGGTACTTCTGTTCTGGTCCAGTCTGTTTGGAGTTCTGTAGGCTTCTTGTACGTTCATTGGCATCTCTCTCTTTAGGTTAGGGAAGTTTTCCTCCATAATTTTGTTGAAGATGTTTACTGGCCCTTTAAGTTGCAAATCTTCACTCTCATCTATACCTATAATCCTTAGGTTTGGTCTTCTCATTGTGTCCTGGATTTCCTGGATGTTTTGGGTTACACGTTTTTTGCATTTTGCATTTTCTTTGACTGTTGAGTCGATGCTTTCTATGGAATCTTCAGCACCTGAGATTCTTTCTTCCATCTCTTGTATTCTATTGTTGATGTTTGCATCTATGACTCCTGATTTCTTCCCAAGGTTTTCTATCTCCAAAGTTGTCTCCCTTTGTGATTTCTTAGTTGTTTCTACTTCCTTTTTTAGTTCCTGGATGGATTTGCTGAGATCCTTCACTTGTTTGTTTGTATTTTCCTGTATTTCTTTAAGGTATTTTTGCATTACCTCTTTCAGGATTTCTGCCTGTTGACCCACGTTCTCCTGCATTTCTCTGAGCGATTTTTGTGTTTCCTCCTCATGGGAATTCATCTGTTGATCCATCGTCTCCTGCATTTCTTTAAGCAATTCTCATGTTTCCTTTGTAAGGGCATCTAACCGTTGATTCATTTCTTTAAGCAATTTTTGTGTTGCCTCCTTATGGGCATCCGTCTGTTGACCCATATTCTTCTGCATTTCTTTATGCAATTTTTGTGATTCCTTTGTGAGTGCATCTACCCGTTGATTCATCTCGTTAAGCGATTTTTGTGTTGTCTCCTTGTGCGCCTCCATCTTTTGATCCATGTTCTCCTGCATTTCTCTAAGCGATTTTTGTGTTTCCTTTGTAAGGGCTTCTAACCGTTGATTCATGGTCTCCTGTAATTCTTTATTAGATTTATTTGTGTCCTTCTTGTGATCCTCTAATAGCATCATGAGAAGTGATCTTGTCTTTCAGGTGTGGTGGGGTATCCAGGATTTGCTGCTGTTGGAGAGTTGGGTTCGGATGGTCCCATATTACTTTGATTTCTGTTAGTAACATTCCTACGTTTGCCTTTTGCCATCTGGATACCTCTGATGTTAGTTGGTCCTGCTGTCACTGGCTGTTGGTTGTACCTCCTGTGAGCCTGCAAAGCTATTTCTGCCCCCCCTGGTTTACCAGGATTCCCCTGGCACAGATTTCTGGGGCCTGCCCTGCTCCTGAGTGACTTTGGAGCCCTGATGTGCCTTGCCCCAAGTGATGTTATATTGGGGAGTCCTTGCACATCCAAAGGCTCAGTGTAGTGGATTCCTGGAGCAGAGGTCGCCAAAGGGAGGCTGGTAGGCCCCTGCCCTGTGCAGGGGTGTGTGATCTCTCCTGGGGGGGAGGGGGCGTCCCTCTGCCAGGCAGAAGTCCCACAGCAGAGCTGGCGCGCTGGTTACTGCAGATCTGCCCAGCTCTTCGGAGCAGCGTACACACAATCCGCCCGAGACCCAAGCGATATTATGCCTGTCTGTCTCAGAGCCTGGCTGTCCCAACTTCCCGGCCACTGGAGCAAAGATGGCGGAGTGCACTCTGCACTCTCTCCGTGGCGCTGCTCACCCTGCAGAGGCGATGGCCTGCAGATCTGGCATCCAGACGACCACAGCGCTGTCCCGTTCTTGGGCGCAGGCGGAAGCCCCAAGAGGCCGTGTCCCAAGTGATGTTATATTGGGGAGAGCCTGGGTACCTGTCTCTTCAGTGCAGTCTACCGGAACAGAGGTCGCGGAAGGGCGGCACATACTTTTAATCCTAGCATGGAAGGCAGAGGCAGGTGGATCTCTGAGTTTGAGGCCAGCCTGGTCTACAGAGTATGGCCCAGGACAGCCAGGGCTACACAGAGAAACCTTGTCTCAAAAAACTACAAGTAGTTATGGCACAAGGGTATCAAATGACTGGTTACAAGGTTAAAACATTTTCTGTATGTCAAAAATAAAAACATAGTAAAGATGTTATTCAGAAGTCTTAAATATGCATGGGCGAACTAAAAAAAAGAAATAAAGGAATTAAAATTATCATACTATATTTTGGGATAGATTAAAAGGCATCAATATAAAGATGCCAAGTTCAAAAAAGACCCTGCCCTCCACACCCCCGCAAAAAAACAACCCAAAAGATTTTTTTAAAAAAACCCTCCAGGCTGGAGAGGTGATTCAGGAGATAAGAGCATGGCTGTTCTTCCAGACTCAGATTTGATTCCCAGCACCCACTTGGTGGCTCAACAACCATTTATATTTCCAGTTGCAGGGGATCTGATGCCCTCTCTTCTAGCCTACAGGGGCACAAGCAAGCACATGGTACATAGTATAACCTGGCAAAAGACTCAGACAAATAAAGTTAAACAAAACAAAAACCAAAACCCAACAAAAAAAACCAAAAAAAAAACCCCCAAAAAACAAACTCCAAAACATGAACATACACACAAAAGCAAAACAAACCAAAATTAAAAAAAAAAAACAAACCACAAAACCAAAAAACCCCAAGATTTTAACACAATTGTTAAAAATATTGAGAAATCGGTTTAGAATTTTTCAAATGACTTTGCAATATAGGTTGGTAAAGATGAGTTTCTATGGAAGAAGACAGGACCCGAGGATTTCATCAGCACATGCAGGTTGAAATTCAACAGGCCCACAGGGGCTTGGGATTCTGCAAGTCTCCAAAGCTTCCAGCAATGAGCATGCTGGAATGTGGCTCACACCGTAAGCAGTAAAGATGTAAACAACCACAGCTAAAGGATTCTTAATCGGGTGCCCATTTAGAAATGCTGCCATGAGATTGATTGCAGCAGGGTGGCATTTATGAGGAGAGGAGAAACTGCTGTCGGATGTCATCAACAAGTATTCACAAAAGTGGATCATCAACGTGATGGAGACAGGGAAATGTTACCTACTGTTCCAATAGCTGGGATTCCACAGGAGCATGACCGTCATACGCAAGAAAGCTCTCAACAGTTCATATGTTTGGTAGGAAGTGCAGGGGCAATTATGCGAAAATATATATGCATTTATATACCTTTAATCTATAGCAAAAACAAAACTGGCATCACGCTGAGGTCCCTTTCTGCTTTCCTAGTATCGACTCAAGTTCAGAAACACTCATCGTTCCTAACTTAGATTCACAAACATGAAGAACTAGTCTGTAATATTAACAGAGTATCTAGCCTGGAGCCACTTTCCTTGTCCACCAGCATTATTTGCTTATTGTATCCATGATTTAACACTATTTTCAAGATTTTGGTATCAAACTTCATCCAGTAATCATCTATACATTATGTAGACCTCCTCAGAATCTTTGTTAGAGATATTCATTGCTACTTTCTATACAAAGGTGGCTGAGTTTGTGGATATTTTATCTTTATAGGAGTAGAAATACTATTGAAAAGGCTAGGCTGACTCCATGACAGGCTTCAAATTGGCAGTTCAAGAGAAGAGGACTAAATCTCTGTTTCCAAGAACTGGGCAAGTCCAGGCAAGTTCAGGCCTCGGAAGCTGCCCTGCCACCTGGCCTGAGGCAAGGACAATGGGTCAGCAGCAGTTTCCTGACTTCCTCAGCTACTTTCTCAGCAGTAGTTTCCAGACCTCCCCAGCAATAGTTTCTAGCCCCTAAGCCCTGGTAATGGAATGTCCCTAGAGATGGAGTAAGATAAAGGTCACCTACCCCAGAATCTCCAAATGTGCATTAAATCAGGCCTGAGAACTCACTTGGTTGTCTCTCTATCTTGGTAATTGGGAGACCCCAGCATGGTGGACTTCTGCGGAATAAAATACTCTTTGCATTTACATACTATTTGAGTCTGGGGTATCATTCTTCAGCAAATCATGGACCCTCACACAATATATGCCTTATATTTAATTTGTCAAAATTCTACATTTTTCTCTCTCAGCTTTGAAGTTTTCAATCTAGTATGTCTGGCTCTTTCCACACTCATTGTCATAAACTGCAAGTTCTTCCAATAAACAAGTGTGGGCCTAACAATGGAATAAAGAAACTGTTATGCTGTAAAAGGAGACAAAAGTTTAAATCATAAAGCTAGTTAGAAACAGCTTTTTATAGTAAAACCATTTTCTTGGTTGCTACGGGAACTTGCAGGAAAAGTTACAGTAGCTACCTTATTCTGTTTTCTGGGGCTATAAATATATATTACTGTGTAATGTTAAATACTGGTGACTACTCCTTTATGTATCTTCAATGTTAATTTCCAGAAAACTGGTGTGCTGAACCAGTCGCCTTGCTTGATAATGGGTACCCTGAACTCTACTCATGATGCTAAAGTCATTGTGATACAGGGTAGCTAGGAAGCTCTGAACAATTCTTCCTTTCTAATGTCTAGCAAACCCACAAGGCTAAGTCTATTAGGTCAGCACCAGGGATGCCCTCAGGGTCTGGAATTGGCTTCACCGAGCCGTTTCTTCTCTTGACATGGATGCTTGTGGCCTTCCTCGCTTAAAGTTCAGTAAGTCAGTAACTCCTAGGGCTGGGATTTAAATTTATGTTTTACTTCTGTGCATACTACATCTGTATGGATATCTGTAAAGGCCTGAATAAAGTGTTGGGGCTCCTGGAGCTGTTGTTACAGGTAGATGTGAACCATATGACATGGATCCTGGGATCCAAACCCAGAGTCCTCTGGAAGAGCAGCAATGCTCTTAACTGATAAGCTATCTCTCCAGCCCACTCATCCTTTCCTAAGAGAAGTAGCCCGGATTTCGTTAGTCAGGGGAAAACCTTTCCACTGTAGTTACATGTCGGTCCTGGATGATAATTTTTCTTTCTTTTTATCTCTTCCCGCAGAAACACCAGCGATCGTATTACCAGATCACCACTAAGTGTGCTCTGAGTCACCTCTACCACCTCATCAAGGACCAATCACCATCTTCAATGGGAACTATGCAGTTCAAGCCTCACAATCCTGCCGGGCATCAGGATTTCTACATGAGGAAATGTGTCTTTAGTCAGTTACTCTTTCTTTTTGCTTTCTGCTAAATTTCTCCTCAATGTCTATTTTCCACTCTGAACTTTCATTCATTTACACTTGATGACGCCACAATTTCCTTTACTTGTCATGGTTGTTATTGATCCATTCGCCACACGCCACTACACACACATTGCTTCATTATTAAATTCTTTGAGAATTACAGTATAAACTTTTCTTGAAAAATATCAATGTTTACTTCACTTACATTTTATAAATTATAATCATTTTCTATATATGTGATATAAATAAAATTTCCTTTGCTTATGATGACTTTTTCTGGTTTTTGTTTGTTTGTTTGTTTTTGGTGTTGGGGATTGGACCCGGAGCCTTAGGAATGCCAGTAAACACTCTACCAATGAGCCAAAAACCTGCCCTATACTTAAACAATTCTATTAGGGACTTCTAATTGTTCTAAAGCTGGGTGGTTTGTTGGGGGTGTAGTGCAGAGTACATACCTAGCATACATAAGGCAGTGGGTTCAACTGCCATCACTGGAAATAGTGGCTTCCCTCCCATGGTGTTGGACCGGACACCTTCTGATGAACTCCAAATATAGCTTGGATCTGGCTGGCTTGGGCCAAGAAGATTTGGTTCTTTATTCTCTAAAAATTTTAAGACTATATGTCTGGGCCAGTCACCTGTCTAGAAAGTGTGAATTGTCTTATCCAGGGAGAAACCTTCTAGTATTTCTTTAATGAGACATCTATTAGCAACTTTGCTGAGAAATTAGGTTAACATGATGCCTTTTGCCTCCTGGTCATTTGGTTTTACGGGTCAGTGCAATCACTTCTGGGCCACATCAGTGTAATTACCTCACTGTTAGACCTCATGGGATTGTTGTTGGAAATTCATCAGATGGAAGGAAAGAAGGCATGATGGAAGAGTTCTGAGTTTAGTGACAATCCTGAACCACCTCTGAGGTGGAGGAATAAGGCCCCACGTGATCATTTCAGTCTTTTTTCAGCACTCTGGTAACTTCAGCACTGGGTTCCAGTCTAAGGGCAATCTCTAACGGTGGGTTCTTTAGGAAGAGTCCCAATGGCAACCTTGTTTCAAGACTGGAGGGCACAGGGCTAGTCCAAATGGTATCACACTAACTGATATTTTGAATTTTGTACCTAATTAGAGTTAGCTTTTATGGGTGTAGATGATTCTATTTTTAGGCTGTGTTTTCAACAGAGAAGCCGGAACGAATTTGAAGCTCGTTGGCTCACATAAAAAAAGCTAAGTGTCAGGTGTACAACAGAATTTTCTTAAAAAAAAAAAAAAAAGGTCATAGGTCCTACTGGCTTCTTGAGCAAAAAAAGAAAACAAAACAAACAAAAAAATAACAACAAAAAAGCCCACTGCAACGTCTTTCGTATGGAAGATACAAGACCATCAAATTATCCTCAGTCCCAAATAATATAAAAGCAAGGCACAGAAGTTCATCAATAGCCACGAAAGAGAAACTCTACCACCAAAACCACCTCCAGTTTGGGAAACCTCAGAGTTACCAGCCAAAGTAAAGGCCTCAAGCTCTGTCAATCACTGACATGCTTGTGTTAGCCTCTGTTGAAAAGGACACACATATAGACCATGGGAAGCTAGCGTCCTGGCTGGTAGAGGGTGACGCAAGAACACAGGAGAGACATCTTAACTCTGCCAAGTTCTGTCTCTCCCTGTGGGAAAGCTCAACTTATGCATTTTTTGTTGTTGTTGTGTCACAGTCTTTAAGAACAGGTACTAACGATTTTTCCCACAGGCCTAAACAAAGAGTAACCATTATACAAAGAAGACCCCTGGAGAGGTTAAATGTGTCCCACCCAGCTCATCCGTTCTTCTGTTGGCTCAGGCTAGAAGAAGCTAGACATTAATGACTACCCACTAACCCCTAAAACTCCAAGTTCAGCAGCAAATGGACATGTGGAGAAGCTGCTACTTAGAGATGCACAATTTCAACCTCGATCTGAGGTATCCCTTCTGCTCCAACCATACTGATGGTAGGTAGAGCTGAGCAAGCCCTAATACTCTTCTGAGGACCATAAGTTAAAACACGTCATCACTAAAGCAGTCCCCATTTTAAAGGCTTTCCCAAAAAGGGCAGGGAAGAGCCCTCATTGGCCCAATCAGAATGCTGGTAGTTGGTGCTATTTTCCAAGGAAGCATTTTCAGAAGTCAGGACAATGTGCTGTAACTGTGGCACGTGACTCACATACCTGTATTTTGACCACGCTCTCTATTTGGCCATATAAGAATGCTTTCCTAGCTTCAAACTCCTCCCTAAGGATGGGTCCTAAGCTTGTGGCTTCAAAGCGGACAAGTAAGTCTTCTGAAGCAGACCACATGTTCTCACGGATGTAATGTGCTGTAACTTCCTCCACGATGTCCTGGCAAGAGATACATCTTAAAGTTACTCTCCACACATCAGGCGGAAGGAACCTGGAGAACAGCTTCTGGTAATGATGACTTTTAGGAAATGAAAGGGACAGTTCTTTCAGACTTGGTTTATAGACAGAGTTATTTAACAAGAGCCAAGGGCTGGATTGGCTTAGCTTCTTTCTAATGACATGAGTTTTGAATCCTCTGAGCTTGGTGGCAGTGTTGTAAGAAGGTAAGGAATGCCCTCATGTGATGCTGGCCTGAATCACAAACTGTCAAAGGGTCAAGGCCGACTACTATAAGAATGGACCTCGCATCCAACTCTCTCAGGCTCCTGGGGTGTGTGGGGGGAAGTGACAGTATCCATAAAGTCCTAGGTTCCTGTTTCCCCACCTCAGCCCCAAATGATGTGCCAGGGGAAATCAGATACTTGAGGAAGAAAGCAGGTGGGAGAGGAAAGACAAATGTAATCAAGGACAGACAGGAAGCCCAGAGGGAGGGACAAAAGAAGAAGGGGGATTCTGGGAAGTTTTCCTGTGGGTTCCTGATGGGTTTCTTTTCACACTAACGTAGACAGAAAGACTGGACTCATTCCTGTAGCTGAAGACTCTTATGTAGCATGCCTGCAAGCAGCAGCAGATGATTTGTTTAAGCAATAAAAAGGAAATTCATTTAAAGGTGCATAGAAAGCGCTAAGATATGACATTGTGTACTCATTGAATAAAGACAATAATTTCAGGTTATTATTATTATTATTATTATCATTTTTTGGTTTTTCCGAGACAGGGTTTCTCTGTGTAGCCCTGGCTGTCCTGGAACTCACTTTGTAGACCAGGCTGGCCTCGAACTCAGAAATCCACCTGCCTCAGCCTCCCAAGTGCTGGGATTAAAGCCACCACCGCCCGGCTTCAGGTTATTATTATTTTTAAAAGACTGAGATCCTCCACCATTTAATAACTTAAGAGATGGATATTTGATGCAATAAAAAGCTGCATCTGGGCATCTTTGGCTGCCAGATGAGTCAGGTTTTGTTTTTTTTTTTTTTTTTGTTTTTTTTTACCTCAAGTCTTCAATGCTGCTACTCCGCAGTTTGGCACATCTTTTCAATCCTGGCATGAGATTTGGGGGAAGAAAACCCAGTACTGATCATCATTCTCATATTCTTTGCCCCAAGTTGTAAGCACTTTGAACATCTGAAATTAGTTAATGAACTACATCCTTCAGGTTTATTCTTCTCCTCATTGGCAGTTCTGTCATACATTTTCAGACTCAGGCCACATTTCCTCCCTTTCACTTGTGGCACATATCTCTATACTACAGTATCTCCAGAGCTACTGACTTATTTTTAGTTATTTATTTTTTGAGAGAGGGTCTTAGTAGGTAGCCTTGGCTGACCTGGAATACATAGAGCAGGATAGCCTCACAGAGATCCACCTACCTCTGCCTCTCGAGTGCCGTTGCAGCCAACAGCCAATGACTTTATTGACTTTTAATGGTGCTAATATGATCTATATTTAAGCACTGTATTTTTCTTCTCCAAGACAGAACAATTATAAGCAGCATCTTCCTTCTGAACATATTCTAGCATCTGGATTCGTCGGCGAGTCTTATGCCTTTGAGTCCAACATTTAATCTTAAGCTTGAGGCAATCCTACGGAGCATCCTTTCCCAAGTCTCTCCCCGAGAGACACCACTTATCCTCTGTGTTGGAATAAATCTGTTTCTTGAGCTGCAGCTTGCATTATGAATCCCAGAGCAATGGCGCATCCTTAGATGTGCCAGCGACTACATTAGAAACAGCGCCAATGTTGGGCGACTGGAAAAGTTAGATCAAAACCTACAAGCACTGGGGAAAGCCTCTGTTTGTGGCTGACAGAGTCTGTGAAAGCTGTAGAATTAATCCTAGTTCCTCTATCCATCCTATGTCTTGTTTCCCCCACTTAGGAACATTGAAGTTGATGGTATATGCTCCCCACCCCAGCAAATGATACAGTGACCCCATTGGTTGGTGATGCCTTAGATAGTACTATGTTTTGTTCGAGCTTCCACAGAATTTATTTGTAGAGCTACTTACTCATTCTTGCTCTTGGGCACACCTGAGAGATTATTTCTGACTGTAACTTACTTCTGACATTTGATTACCACAGAGGGTTGATTCCTATTACACATCCCTCTGATCTTACTCCTGTTCTTCACCACCCCGCCCCCATTCCCATAAGTCACGGAATCCCATGAAGAAGGCCATGCTAGCAATAGCTACCTGACCATCTACTTATGGCTTAGTTCTTGGTCTATTGTTTGGTTGATTTTGCTTAATTTTTTTGAAAGGAAACTTATAGGGAATAGCTACTTATGTTCTAAGCATGCAAGTTTTAAGAGCTTCATGTTCTTAAAAAAATAAATCTAATACAGGATGGTCACAGAGGGGCTAGTCTTTTGCAAAGCTCTTTCTTTCATTCTTTTACATAGGACAGGAGAATTGAAAATAAAAGGATAGTGACTTAGAACGGAGCTTGTAAAGGGTGCTTTCTATAGCTTCACTCTTAAGTTGTTTTTCTTTTTTCTTTGCAAATATTTAGAACTGAGTTCTTGTGCTTGTAAAAACAATAACAAAACTACTATGTGCTTGGAAGGGACTATAGCACAGAGCCTGAAAAGGGTATTTTGGACCAATGTTTTCCATAGCATTATTCTTATTGGCTTTTTATTTTTTTAGAACTGAGTTCTTGTATATATAAAATAACAGCAACAAACCTACTGTGTGCTCAGAAATGCATCCAGACTAAGACGGACGAGGCAGACAGGAGACATCACTAATGCTCTAAAGCTTAGGCCAATGTCCCATACAAGAGGAAAGAATATTAGACCAATGAAGATAACACAGACACTTCTGGATGGGCTTCTCCAGCCTGTACTCAGTAGAGTAATGTTCTAATAGCCAACAATAATGTATGTACTAACACATGTACTGTTTCTATCAAACTCAGGTGCTATATAGGGATTAAAAAGGGATGGTCTAGACGCTAAGGTCCTGATCCCCAATTGGTTCTTTATATGTCAGTAAAGAAAGCCATGGGCCAATTGCTGGGCAGCAGGAATAGGCGGGGCTTCTGGGTCCCTGGAGAAAAGGAGACAGCTGCAAGGGAGGAGGGAGGTTTGACATGTTTTTGGAGAGAGAAGAAACAAGCAGCTACAGTGAGGTCTCCAGAGGAGCACCTCCAGGCGGGTGGTCAGGGATGCTTAGCAGGGACTAGATAGGGGCAGGTGGGAGGAGTGGAGATAAGAATATTGTTAAGGGCACGCTTTTCCACGCGGGAGATAGTAGTGCCTAGCAATTGTGCCAAGAAGGCAGAGTTGAAAAGGAACAACTGTGTGTCTTTTATCTATGGATTCAAGGGAAGCTGGGGGGGGGGGGGCGGGTAGTGCGGCCTGTTCCCAGAGCTAAGGCGGGGTAGAAAAAGCTACACACAACAGGATGGGAAAGAATAGAGAAACTGTTTTTGATAAGTAAAATATGGTCAGCTAAAACTTACAAATATGGGTCAAGGGTCCATTCAAAGAGATCTCTAGAGGTAAAATAAAAGTTCAGATGCACTATATCATGTTCAAATTTGGATTAGCATGGTATATGAGCACATGACTTGAATAAAAGTCATATATAAAACACATTCAATTGTATTTAGACACTAGAGCATGCAAAGTTTCAAAAAATGACATCAAACAGTGAAAAAACGCTGACGATTGTCTCAGAGAAGCAAATATTTAAAGTTTTTCCACCAGTTGATTGTACATCCCTATTGTCTGTTCCTAAAGCTATCCTGAAGATGGCTGTACTTCTCTGTGGCACATGGGAAAGATGGATTTCACCTGGAATGGTTTCACATTAAGTGTTGAGCAAAGGGGGGAGGGGGGCGAGGAAAAGATATAAGACATATCGACAACTAAGAAATCATTACTAGTCAAACATAACTTTGATGATAAAAACTTGAAGGTTGACTTCTTAGCCTAAGCTAGCATCTCAGATGAGTTGCAAATGTTTCTTCCTCTTGTTCTTTTTGGTTTGGCTGTGGCAGAACATGGAAATGTTTTTATTTAGCAAGCCAGCACATTCAACTCCAGTTCAAGAAGACTATTCCTACTCACTATTCAAACTGATTAGTCTCTCCCATCACTTCCATGATGAACAGACCAGCTATCACATGTCTTGCTATACATTATGGTTTTCCACTAAATCCCAACCTCTTACCTCAATTTCTTCTCCTGTGAGCCATGATTCTTTAGACAAGCATGATTCAGGTGGCACCCAAGAACCTTCTTTGGAATCCGTGTTGTAATAGTAGTTATATTTCTGCTGCACATTGAGTTTGACCCATGAACCTTCACTGGACTCTAAAGAAGAAGAGTCTGTTAATGTCTCGAGAGGAACAGAGCTCTTACACTTCCTATCAAGGAGCTCAGCATACTAGTTACTAGGATTCTGGTTAGAAAGGGATGGGGAATGGGAGGAGATAACTAGTACTGGTAAGTCAAAGCTGTTAGCCTAGATAGAGGTTTCAGTATGTACAATAATCTAGCAAAACCATTTTTAACTAAGTGTTCAGGTAGTCTATGTTACAGTCACTAGACATAGTAAAATGGAAAGAATTTTTAGTATTCAATGGCAGCTCCTTACTACCCCACCCCCAAGTGGAGGAAAGAGAAAAATCTAATACTGACTCTGGACTCCAATTCTTTTATAGGTATAGCTTGAATCAAAAATGACCAATGAAAATCAAAAGTGAATGTGTAATGCATGTTACCTGTAGATAACAAGCAGATGGAGGAGACCAGTGAGCAGAATTGTATTTGCTAATAAAGTCATCCAGAATGTTCTGAGAACTGACTTACAAAGACCATGACCCACATTTAAGGCAGAGATGAATCACTTCTGGGGACAAATTTATTCAAATTACAAAATAAAAGACATGCAGCAACAGGAAAGCCACTGAAAGTAGAGCAGACACTTCCTGATCTGACTCAGGATGCTCTCTATAACCACACAAAAAGAGAAAAAATGGCGGAAAGGACATGGCTTGGGTAGGTGGGGACAGGTTACAAAAGTCTGTGGCAGTCATGGCTTACATTGGTGGAAAAGAATGTTTCTTCCTCATGAATCTATAGGGCACACTTTATAGTATATTTAGTTATCCTTATTTTTGTTAATTAGCCTTTAGTTCTGACCCATACTAGAGACCTATGACCTACCCTAACCACTGAAAAGTTCTCACTCAACTAAGTCAACTTTGGCTAAGTGACCACCAGACTCACCATCTTTCCAGGTAAATCAAAGTTTGAGTGACGGTCTTCGTAAAATGTTTTAATACATTCAAATAATTGAACAGAATAGCCAAGTCCTATAAGTATGTGCTCATTCTTTTTGGTTTTAAATACTCAAGTGTTCAATTTGTCAGGGTCCAAAAAAGTGACAGCTTTCTCTTTAAATGGGCAGTTGTACAACTGTTGGTCTTTTGTTTTTAATTAAATATGTCACACACACACACACACACACACACACACACACACACGCACGCACACACGCACACGCGCGCCAGCACATGTATACTATGGTGTATGCACGGAAAGCAGAGGACAACTCTTTGGAGTCCCTTTTCTCCTTCTACCATGGGTTCTAAGCATAGCATTTAGGTCATCAAACTTGTACCACTGAGTCATCTTGTCAGGACCTACTGTCTCTATCACTTTCCTTTACTCTTTTCATGGTTGGTCATCCATGTTGTAGCATGTAACTTCTTTATCACTTTAGTGGCTGCAAATATTGCAGTATACAAATCTGTCACATTTTACTTACCTATTCCTGCTTCATATCTATTTAGTATGGTGTAATTACATATCATTTGTCTCAAAATGGTTAAATGGTAGCAATTACCTGCTTACATTTTCTCAGTTCTAGGATGTGACATCTATGCATCATGCTGAGATAATTGCAGCTTTAAAAAAGAATCTAAAAACAGTTCCTTTGCCATAGAAGCTAAACATTTCAGAAATAACGATGTGAAAGCAATAATTGTCTCAAAATTTAAGAAACGGCAATGCTATAGAAAGCATCATGTCTGAAGTGGCATGCTGTGCCAAGGCATGGGGGATGCTCACCATTGTCAGTCTTCGACTCCTTTGCCTTCACAAGGGTATCAAAGTACTTGTTGGCACATTCTGGGAGTATGTTATGAATATTACTAGAAGAAGACTTGAGTACAGTCAAGATATGATCTGATTGTTTTCTATCCAAACACTCATTGACGTCGACGACCAGTGTAACCCCTGAGTAATGAGAAAAGCAAAGTTTCAGTTAGTCATTACTTTGTAGTTATATAAGGCATATAAATACATAATTCAACCTTCTAGGAATGCATTGGTATTTTGCTATTAAACCCTTTCTCTTTCTGACAGTTTGCCCATATATACCTGGTCAATCACTAATTCACCTCTCAGTTTGGGTTGTGAAAAGAAGGTTCTTCTATGGGAGCATGGCATGCTACAATTCTAACATTCTCTGGTTAGGCTTGTGTAGGTATGAGGGCTTACTGTGATGTAATCTGTTGAGTGTGCAAGGCAGGGAAACCTTGATTGAGGAACTATGAAGTTCAGACTGGTCTGTGGGCATCTCTGGGGAAATTGTCTTGATTATTAATTGATGCAGGAGGACATGGCACATTGTGGTTGGTACCATCCTTAGGTTGGTAGTTCTGGGTTGTGAAAGAAATCTCACTAAACAGCTAGAAAGCAAGCCAGCAAGCAGAGTTTATCCCTGGTCCCAGCTTCCAGGTTCCTTCCCTGACCTCTGTCAGTGATAAATTGTGACCTAGATATAGTAGACAAATAAAGTCTTCCCTTCCTTAAGTTGCTTTTGGTCAGACTAAAACTAGAACTGAATACATTATTGTCATCAAATTATGTTTGTACATGCCTAATATTATGGGTAATACTATACACAGATGCAGCTGAAGGAATAAGAAACACATGCTGACTTTTGCCAGTTTGGAGTCAAAGCCCTGTGAGTCCAGAGAAGTTCACAAACAGTATCAGGCAACTTCTCCAGCAAACTCCACTGGCTACCGAGCGACAGGTACCAACGGCAGTGAGCCTTTGCTCTTGCGCCGTAATGGTGGTGAACCTCATCTATTATTTCCTCTTTCCTAGAAACGGTGTGCAGGATGTAGAGATGGCACTTGGGAAGTCTGTGGTCTCAGGGGAGTAGGAGGAACAAGGATCTAAAACTCTCCTCTGAAAAGTCCCAACCAACAGGTGAGGCCCTACTGATTCTCATTTTACTCATAGTCTGTGGTACACAGTATGTGCCTGCAAACTAAGTGACACTTTGGAGCAGTATTATAGTTTTATTTTGAGCAGGATACTGGGTATATTTGCTTTAGCACTACAAGTACCCCAGGTCCTCAGGTGTTTGGTGTCACTTCCTGCTCACATGTGTATGTATGCAGTGTGGCAGCCAAACTGTGGAGTTTGGGGCTTCTGGTAGAAACAATCGTGGACTTTAGAATTATGTCTATAGGAAGAACGGGTAGGGTCCAGTGTCTGTCCCAGAGGTCCCCAGGGAGGACATCGGATCAGTTCCAATGCCCAGGGATGCATAACATCGATTCTGATGACTTTAGTGCTTACTCTGTGGCTTTTGGTTGAGTCAGACAGAAGAAGACGTCAGATAACTGACCTTCCGAAAGTCAAATACATTTCTGTTGAAAAATGCCAAAATCTCCTATAAACCTCTTAGGAGACAAAAAAATAAAAAATAAAAACAAAAACAACAACAAAACCCAAAAAACAGTTTGCTTTACATCTTAAGCCACACACCAGTGGGCTCTCTTTAAGCGAGGCACTCAAGATAAACACCCAACACAGCAACAATTGGTTCTTTAATGTAAAAAGCATGGGTTGACATACGATACACAGACAGATATACAACATGTTTGTGGTACTGTAATGTCAGGATGAGGAAAGGTTAGGGGGAAATTATTTACTCCTTGGAGTACAGTGATTTGGGGAGGGGAGGTGGTTGAGAAAGGACTCAAACTGCCCTAAGGACTCAAATGTTGGGGGTAGATAATCCAGTGAAAACAAACACTTAGGCCCTTAACCCCTCTCCTTTCTCAGTCTGGCCCTTGGTGATATATATGGGCCAATGCCCTTTGTTAAACAATCTAAGTTGACTCAGACCCACAATGAGAGTTAGTTTTCATGCAAAGGAGGAAGACTATTTTAAAAGTAAGACAATTCCCATTGAAATCAGGCCGCTCTCATTTTAATGTCTGACTGTAGATAGCTTTCAGTGTAAAAAACAAAATGCTATTTTATCGTTACATATTATAGGAGGGATTACAATTCTGGTAGCGTGGGGCAGGCCTCAGAGAGCACAGAGTGGTTCTGATGGACGGGGAGAGCGACGAAGCCACATGAGCTGAGAAATTTCTAATTTTCCTAAAGTCCAGGGGCTCCATGTGAGTAACAGTCCCAGCATTCACAGGGTCCATGTAAGGAAAACAAGGAATACAATAAGTTTTAGGTTGTCTGGGTCTCTAGGAAGGGGGCATTGCAGGAGCGTTTACATTACAATCTCATTTCTTTCAAGTGCCTTGGCAGACCATGGCTATCTTTCGTGTATATGCAATTCAATAACTCTCTCACACCCCTCTTGAATATATTTTTTCCCCCTTAGGCACTAGAGCCTTAGGGGTGACTTCAAAGTTCCTAAGGATATAAAAGTTCAGGTCAGAAAAAAAATAACTTTTTTTTTCCTCCAAGCTAAGGAAATAAAGTCCAGATATTCCTTACAGATCCTCCACACGTGGGGAGGAAGACTAAGCTGTTCCCACAGCACTGTGTGACCTGAGAGGATGGCACGGAGTCTAATCATGCCAGGGAGTGTCGGAGGCTGATTTATACTTTTGGGAGTCTCAGGGAGAATGTTACTATATCAACTTAGAAGCCATCTCAGATTCTTCTTTGATAAGAGAGGTATAAAACACAATAAACATTTTGATCCTTTGAATTAAAGTAGGGATCCTGCTCATGGCATTCCAGAACGTCAGCAACCACAGGGTGTGTTAAACAGGCTCACTGGATCTCCTGGGAGGGTGAAACCCCATCAATCACCTGACTTTCAAATGCCCTTGCTCTGGGGCAGAAATGGTGACATTTTGGATCTGCTGGGATTGGGGTTCATTCAGAGCCAGCATCACTGAAATAAAAAAACCTGCTGATGTCTTTCATGTACCACCCCCTCCCCTATCACCAGGCAGAGGCCTATGGGTCTTTGGGGAATCCAGTTAACAATACTATTTTCTAGCAGTGAAGTGACACCCTGTCTCAAGAGACTTGGCCTATCCTTCATTCATAGAGGCTGTATGTTTATCAACAGTATGGGACTTCAGGGGCCGGGACTGTTTTTGTGATTTATGTTGGATCTTTCTCTTAAATTTTTTCTTACATATATTGATGTATGTGTGTGTGTGTGTGTGTGACAACTTATGGGTGTCCTCTCTTTACCACATGGGTTCCAGGAATCAAACCAGGTTATCACACTTGACAGTAAGCACCTTTACCCACCAAACCATCTCACCAAACCAGCTTACTTTCTCTTTATATGACTTAGAACTCTTCCATCAATATGGCTCAGGAGAGAATTTCATAGCCACCAATCAGCTTCATGAATAAAAAGATCACAAACAATTGGCCAACTCCATCAGTCTCTGATTGAGACTATTTCAGAGTCAGCTATCAGATGCAACCACTCCCATCTGCCCTTGGTGATTAAGAGCTAACACCAGTCCCTGTGAGAGTCTGACCTTGCACTTTCCACTCCCTGCCTCCTCCCCCAAACCCCGCCTTCTGATATGATTCTGAGAAAAACTTCTACTAACAATGGAAAACAAAAAAAAAAAGTCAGGTTTGGCAAGCAAAAGAAGGTGAGGACTTACATTGCTTTGCTCTGTTCTCGTCCACGTTGGCCTCATCGATGGCTTGCTGTATCTCATCCAGCCAGAGAATATTAGAAACATTCTTAGGATCCTGGAATGGTAGCACAGAATCAGAGAACAATGAATCCTGTTGGAACCGGATTAACACCGCTCTTTGGGAGTCATTTTATTATCACCTCCCACTTCTTATTCAGCAAGCTCTAGGTAGTTCCAGCATGCAGCACAAGTTGGTGAAGGTAAGCCACAAATCCTCATCCAGATCATCCCCTAGTTCAGTGAGTCTCAACCTGTGGGTCATGACCCCATTGGGGTTGCATATGCATATCAGATCTCCTGCTTCCTAGCAGATATTTACATGATGATGATTCATAGCAGTAGCAAAATTACATTTATGAAATAACAATGAAACAATTTTATGGTTCACAACATGAAGAACTGTATTAAAGGGTGGCGGCATTAGGAAGGGTGAGAAGCACTGCTCTTCATGGAGAGCTGTGCTGCTGTCCCATACAGCCTCGTTGCTTCCAATTTGGTCTGCACCACAGTCAATCTCTAGTGAGAACCCCTATTCATTTCAAAATGGATGTCTTACTACATCCTTCCTCTGTTTAACCTTAGAAAGAAACACAAGCTTTCTTCTCAGGACCATGACCTAGGACCAGTGATGGAGACCTTGCCTGGCTCTCTAGCTTCTCACTCCCTGTTCTAGGACCTCCTTCAGGCCATAGCGCTCTGCCCTAGCTGGCTCCTGCCGCAACTCATAACTCAAATGCCACCTCTATTAAAAAGCCATCCATGGCTATGTAGTTAATAAAAGCATTCAGATTGGCAAAATAAGTGCCAAGGGGCCCCAGGGTGTCAGGTGAAGCTTTAAATTCGAGGGAAATGGTGATACCCAATGTTTGTCAGACACCCAGACAAAACAGAAACAAAGGTATGGTAACTGGTCTGAGGGAGCTAAGGATCTCTTGGAGAGGCCAGAAGCAATCAGAACATACTCTGTTCATAGTGATATTAGCTATGGCACAGGGTTGAGAGGTAAGCAAGAGGAGTATAGTGGTTTGAATAGGTTTGGCCCCTGTAGACTCTTGTGTTGGAATGCATGGCCCACAGGGAATGGTACTATTTGGAGGTGCAGCCTTGTAGGAGTAGGTGTGGACTTGTTGGAGGAAGTGTATCACCATTGGGGTGGGCTTTAAGGTTTTCTATGCTCAAGTTCAGCCTAGCGTGGAGTGAGTTTCCTCCTGGCTGCCTTCAAATCAAGATGTAGAAATCTTGGTTCCTCCAGCAACCGTGTTTGCCTGGACACTGCCATGCTTCCTGCTAAGGCGATAACGAACTGAATTTCTAAAACTGTAAGCCAGCCCCAGTTAAATGTTGACCTGTATAAAAGTTGTCTTGGTCATGTGTCTCTTCACAGCAATGAGACCATAACTAAGGGTTAATATGCAGGATAAAAAAAAAACACCTTAGTTAACAATGGCTTAAAAAAAAGGTGATGGCAGCGGTGAAAATGCAGGGAATTCATTTTAGTGTCTTACAGTTGGGTGAATTCTGAAGATTTTGCTACAAGCACAGTGCTGGCAGATATTAAATGGGACACTAAATCAATTTTATGAGTAGGCATTAAATACATTCAGGAAAGATTTGGAAGTCCACTTTTTAAAAGATTTACTTTATTTCCAATTATGTGTATGTGTGTCTGTCTGTGTACATGGCTACAATTGCCCTTCACATCCAGTGAGGGCCGTCTGATCCTGGAGCTGGTTATGGGCAGTTGTGAGCTCCCTGACATGAATGCTGGGAACTAAACTCAAGACTTCTGTAAGAGCAGTGTGCACTCTCAGCTGATGAGCCATCTCTCTAGCCTCTGAAATTCCATTTTCAAAATGCGAGTGCTCATTTACACGGAGGGATAAGTGTTGTGCTCTAAACCTGGAACCAAGATGCCTAGGAGAAGCTGTGGAGATGGCTCATCTGGAAGCCCAAGGACCTGAGTTTGAATCCCTGGAACCCATTAGAAAAAAAATAGAAAGAAAGAAAGAGAGAGAGAGAGAGAGAGAGAGAGAGAGAGAGAGAGAGAGAGAGAGGAGGGAGGGAGGGAGGGGAGAGGAAAGAAGAAAGAAAGGAAGGAAGGAAGGAAGGAAGGAAGGAAGGAAGGAAGGAAGGAAGGAGAAGAGAAGAAAGAAAGAAAAGTCAGGAAAGCCAGGATTGGTTGTATGCTATTCTAATTCCAACACCGGGGAGGTAGAGACAGGAGGATCCCTGGGGCTCACTGGCCAATCAGCTTCACTGGCAGGTTCCAGATCAATGAGAGATCTTGTCTCAAAAAACCAGGGTGGACAGCATTGGAGGAATGACACCTGAGGTTGTCCAGTGGTCTCCATATACATTTGCATGCCTATGCGCACACATCTATTTGCATACATGCACCCCTCCTCCACATGGGTACCCACATACAAAAACACACATGTATATGCATATACCCATGCAAAGCTGTAACACAGAGAAAGAATCAACTCTGGCATTGGAATCCTTTGGGGTAAACTTTATCACTAAAAGTTCAGGAAGTGTAACGGTCTGGAAGGAGAATAGACATCCATCAGCTTCCCTTGGGAGTTGGTGCGAGATGGTGTGCGTGGTGAGGCCTCATAAACCAGACACATGCTGTTTCCGCCTGTGTTATTGGGGGGAACACAAAGCATTCTAAAATATTCATGGGGCCTGTTTCCTGAGTCATCACCAGCTACTGCTGCCACATGGGAACCACTGGCAGGCAGCTTGGTAATTGCTTAGGAAATGAAATTTTGAAAGCTTTAAGCAAAACCAGGGAAAGAAGGCTTGAAGAAGAGACAGGAAAGCAGGATTTAAAAACATCATGTACTTTGTGTGTGTGTGTGTGTGTGTGTGTGTGTGTGTAAATGTGTGGCACATGTGTGGGGTCGGAGGACAATTTTATGGGGTCAGTTTTCTCCTTCCACCTTTAGTTGAGTTTCAAGAGTTGAACCCAGGTCACCAGGCTTGAGAAGCAAGCAAGCGCTTTTATCCTCTATGCCTTTTCACTGGCCCTTGGAGATTTTTCCTGTTTCCAAATCCAAAGAAACCCCATACTCCCCAGGAATAGTTTAAAAATCTAGCACTACACAAGTTCCTCCCATCTCAGCCATCCTGTGAAGATGGAGTCTCCGCAGGAGGCAGGAGGCAGGAGGCAGACTGCACTCACCCTTGCCTGGATGAGAAAATGGCGGCTGTCCAAAGCATTAGTCTCAGAAGCCAAATGAAAGCCCAGACTTTGCAAAACCAAACAAATTTAAGTCAACAGTTTCGAGATCCTGTTGTACTAAAGGAGAGCTAAACACAAGACCGAAAGTGAAAACAAAAAAAATGTTCCGATGTGAAATGAAATCCCCTTTTCAGTCACTCACCAAAGACTGGTGTTGTGATCATAAAAAGAGAAAGAAATATAAGAATATGTTCTGTGGGGTGTGGTGAGGCGTGGGGGAAGGGGGTGTCTCAGCTGGCCCATGTCAAGGTATCCCTTTCTCCTGAGGGACCAGCCACACAACAGTATAGTATAGAATAGAGTTTATTCAGGGCATGGGGAAGGGAGTTAAGAGGCTAGTAGAGGCAGAGAAAGGCAGAGAGAGGGAAAGAGTAGAGAAGCAGAGGCCAGCCATGACCACATGGAGAGAGGGGGAAGGGAGAAAAGCCCAAGAGGGCAAGAGAGAAGCAAGCAGGAAACAGGAGTAAGAGAGGCAAGAGAGAGAGGAGGGGGCAAGCAGCCCCTCTAATAGTGGGCCAGGCCTACCTGGCTGTTGCCAGGTAACTGTGTGGTGGAGGTTAGACAGAATCCTAATAACTGGTCTCCACTGGGCTACCCAGGGATGCGAGAGAATGTGAGGGGATGTGAGGGCCTCCCCCGGGCTCCACAGGGATGTGAGGGCTGGGCTTTCACCCAGCTACACAGTCAGGTGTATCCTGGTGCCTGAGTGAACAGTGGATGAAACCAGCAACCAGGCCACATGCAAATCACACCACAACTTCCTGAACTTGGGTGATGCCCCCCTACCCACAAATTTTATGGGTTTTTTGTTTCTACAATATTAGAACCTTCTACCTTAGTTAATGGTATCATAGATTATGCAGTTGGAGTGTTAAATCTGACCTTTGGAAATGATGTGGTTTGGCGAAATGTAATCGAGATGAGAAAAGTGAATACGGATCTCTATTCTTTCCTAGTTGCCCCTTCATCTTGGTTTAAGTCTCATGTGAAGTTTGAATTTTCTGATTCTTGCTGCATTTTAGAGGTCGAATTACCCGTCTTGGAATTTAAAATATATCAAGGCAAATGTATGATAATCAAGTTTTCTTTTTTTTATATACTTTGTTAAATATACTTAACACTAGCAAACTACATTCTGATGGCTAAGATATAAATGTGATATATATGTTTATATATTACATTATATATTTATCATGTTATATATCATATGCTTATATATGCTGCTCTATATGCTTATATATATAAGCACATATATAAATGTATATACACTTATAACCAAGGATCTATACACACCTTAGAAGAGTCAGATCAGTAGCTTGACTTGGAATGGTCCAGTTCCCCAGAAGGGAGCTCACTTATGCCATTCCTGGTTTTAGCACCAAATGAATGAAAGAAAGAAAGAAAGAAAGAAAGAAAGAAAGAAAGAAAGAAAGAAAGAAAGAGGAAGGAAACATGACTGCTCCTAGGTTTACTGTAGATAAAAGGGAGAGCATAGCCAGAGTCAGAGATATCTGGGAGAGGCCAAAGTATATGTGACTATACTGAGCTGTGCCATGTAGGGACAGGGGTAGGGGTGGGGAGAGGGAACCAGGTGAAGTAGCCAGGAGGACTAAAGATACATAGAAAGTAGGTAACCTAAATAGTTGGATTTTTTTAGGGATGAGTTGCCCAGCCCCCTGGACTGGAGAAGTTTAGGGTAGAGGGCAGGGTATGTGAGCCAGGAGGGACCTGTAACAGGTAGGGGCTGAGGGATATTGGGAGAACCTGGTGGTCAGTGTTCACTCTGATCTGTTAAATAGGCACCTCAGCCAATTGTCCCAGATATGAAACGTAACACAACACTAATGAACTGTACTTTATGATAGCTAAGATATAAATTATATCTAAATTATATATACATATATATATATATATATATATATATATATATATATATAAAAAACTTAAAATGCTTGTTATAGGTCTGTTCATCAAGATTCATGGAATAACAGGCTGGCTATGGTGGTACACACCTTTAATCCTAGCCCTCAGGGGGCAGAGGTAGGTGGATCTCTGTGAGTTCAAGGCCAGCCTGGTCTATAGATAGAGTTCCAAGACAGCCAGGTCACAGAGAAACCTCGTCTCAAAGCAGAACAAAACAAACCAGAAAAAAAAGTTCGTGGAATAAAACAAGTTCTTGTTCTTCAGTATTTTATTATGCTTTTAATTTAGTTCAGTTCAAATAGGGTTTTTTGGTTTGAGTCTAACCTCTTATCTGACCCTACAGAGTTATCATAGGACACACTGATCAATGGCAAATGAACCTTCTTCCCAGAAACAACAAAATTAAGTTCCTGACAGGCACTAAGGGCTGTCAGGGCAATGGAAGGTAGGTAGAGAATTTTTTTCTTCTTTCTCCCTCTGAGACGGAATCTCACCATGTTCTGAGGCTGGGCTAGATTGACGATACAGCCAAGGCCGGCTTTCAACTCATTACAGTCCTCTTGCTACGGCCGGTCTGTTAAGTGCTGGGGTCATAAATGTGTACTATCACACTGGAGTGAAATTTAGAAACAATCTAATAATACCTCTGATACAATGTGAACTTCTTAAATGTTTCCTAGGACTGAGGACCTAACTCCATTGGTAGTAGTCCTTGCCTAACATGTCTGAAGCCCTGGGTTTACTCTCCAGCTCCACAGATCCCAGCAACCCAGGGGCAGAAGGAGAAGGCCCAGGGGTTTAACTATATCTTGAGTTCAAGGCAAGCCAGACTATATGAAACTCTGTCTCAAAGAACAAAATAAAATAAAAGATGGAGGAAGGGGTTGTATTTGCGTTTCATGATTAATTTAGTTTATAACTCAGTTATTAATTCAGTTTAGGAATTAAAATTTGAAATAAAGCACAATTTCATTTTGATCTTTGAAAAAGAAATTTCGTATTATATTTTGATCACTTTCCCCTCTTCAACTTCCAGATCCTTCCTGCCTTCCTAACGCCATACCCTTTCTATCCATATTTAAACAAATAATAAAACCAAACAAAAATAAGAAATGCACATGCTAAAGCCCCCAAAAGCACAACAAAATGAAAACCCAAATATACAAACAAAAAGACCAATAAGACAGGAAAAAAAAATGCCCAAACAAAGCAATATGAGATGAAAAGTCTACAAAAATCCCACTGAATTCCCTGTGTGTTAGCCAAGTACTCCTGGGCATAAGGCCTACCCTGACACATGGCTAATATATCTAGGGAGATTCCACTGGAGGAAACCATTCTTTCCTTTGCCAGTGGGTGTCAACTGCAGGACTTTCTTGATTAGTGGGGGGAGCCCCAGTCCTTTTCCCCTTCTCAGCTCTGGGACCCTCGTTGGCTTGAACCTGTGCAGGCCCTGTGCGTGCAGCCTTCTCTGTGAGTTCGTATGTGCATCAGTCCTGTTTCATCTGGAAGAAACTGTTTCCTTGGAGCTATCCACCCCTTTTGGCTCCTAACAATCTTTTTGTCTTCTCTTCCGTATAGATCCCTGAGTCCTTAGAGGAAGGGTCTGATGAAGACATTCCATGTAGGGCTGAGTGCTCCACGGCCTCTCGTTCTCTGCACATTATGGAGCTCTGTGTTTGTTCCCATTTACTGTAAGAGGAGGCTTTTCTGACCATGGCTGAGTGAGGCACAGACACAGGAGTGTAATGTCTGACCATTCTTGTGTTAGAAAGTACAACTCTGGAGCAAGGTTTTTGAAATGGGGAAAAGAACCGAACTGTGCAACCAATTCAAAGCTAATTGCTGCCCAGCATCTGTTCCCAGCTTTGTTTTGCAAGGGACTCTGCAGTCTCTGCCATTATTTCAAGCCCCTGGGGAGAAATACAGCACTGGTTCTAAATGAAATAATGGAAGGGGATGAGGAAGAGTTAAAGGGATATGGCAACTCGCTCCAGAGAGGCTCAGCCTGAGTCATGCACACAGACACAAACGTCAAGTGGCCACATCCTTTCTCTGTAGAAGCAGGACAAGTCCCTGCCCACACAGCACAGGCTGGCAGAATTCTCAGGCTTCCACTTGCTGCTCACACATGGAACTGAGGGGAATCTACCCTGTGACTTCGTACGCTTACTAACGTCCCATAACCAGGTCTCAGGACATGAAGATGAGAGTCCTTATCTTGGTTGTGGCTATGCTGCTGTTTCTGCTGGCCACTGTTTGCCAAACTGGTAAGTCCCCTTCTTGTGGACTAGCATGGGGTGAGGGAGGGGTGAGTGGATGGTTTCTGCTGTTGGAGTCAAATGTTCTAATTTTCTTGTTAACTCCTAGAAACTGTGAACCCAAAGGCACAGTTTGATCTGGGTTTTTAACCTGGTGTAATATATCGTGGAAGCATCTCAAGTTTATTCCCAAGTCAAACCTTGTCAAAGACCAAGAGTTCTCTACTAGTAGTGTCTCTACATTTGTGACAGAGCTAAGACTTTATGATTAAATCAAAAAACATTATTTTTTGGAGTAAGAAGTGTTTGTATGTGTAGAATGTTCAGATGTAGAAAAGACTGCATTTTTTCAAGGCATTAAAAAACCTTTTCCAATTTCTAAATCTTACAATTTCTGTTGAGGCACCAGTGGGGAAAAATACTGCCAGGAAAAGTAATTCAGTTTCAGCAGCCAGTGACATTAATCAGGGATGTTGTGTCTCCAAGGTGAAATACCTTCTTAGCTTAATCTTTCAGAACCAGGGAGTTCTCTCTGTCCCTCAACATATATATGTATATATGTCTGTGTGTAAACATGTTTATACAAATATATATGTATATGATATGTTTATGCATAATTTGGTAATATATAATTTTAGAAATAAGCTTTCCCAAATATAATTATTTCACTTTGAGCATGTCTTCTACTGTGGTAGCTTGTAACTTCCTCACTGCTCTGGAAAGAACTTCTTTGAGGCGGGATTGTATGCAGAACTCTCACTGTCAGGCCACAGGGCAATCAGTTAGGAGGGGGAGATGGGAAGAAACCAACTTAAACAAAAGGCAGCCCTCCGCAAAAGGAATGATCCCTAAACTGAGGTCCCTGCTTAAGGGGACCCATGGCAGGGGCTGAACGAGCAGGGTTTGGCTAGGTCTATGGTTTCTCTGAGAGGATAAACCGAGAAGCTGAGCCACGGTTGTCAGGAAATGAGTTATGAGAGACAGTTCCTTCCTGATGCTAGTCCTGATTGGGAGAAGTGCAAAGTGGGAACTTAGGGAGAGGCAGGGTAGTGGATTCACAGTCTGCCTTGGGGAGATGGGAGGCCGAGGGTCATTCTCTTTGGATTAGACTCTCTGAAGCCTTCTCCTAGGCTGGGAGCATTTCAGAAACACTGCACCAAATGGAAACCAAAAAAACCCTAGTCAGTTGCTTATCTTTTTTATAAATAAAATTTAACAAGGAGTACTATTCTTAAGGAAAGGCAGTTTCTAACTAATAGAAGATCTAGATCTGAAATATTACAGGAATAGTCTCTGCTTTCAGTGTGTTTGTAGACACGTGTCTTGTCCAATCACAGGACTCTCCTGAAAGCTGACTAATGCTTGGTTTCATCAGCTTTCTCATCAGACCTTGGAGGGAAGAAATTTTTATACATGGTTCTGCCCAATTTCCTTTACAGGCATTGTTTTGAGTGATATCAGACTTGGCTTTACCCAAATGTACATGTGCAGAAGGATTTAAGAGGCTGAGCTCAAATGTACCAGGACATTCCAATAATGCTCGCATCTGAACACAGGCACACAGAATGCTACCTTCCAAAGTAGACTCTCTTGGAATCATCCAGGGTTACCTTCATTTACCAGTTGTTCAGACAACACTGATTCTGCCTGACACATTGAATTTAGCCTGAGCAAACTCCAAAGTCTAGGAGCAAGGGCCAGAGATTAAATCAGGAAGAGAACATGGCTCCGAATGAGGACAGTCTACTGAACATCATCCTGGAATATTTAAAATGGGGGATGCAGGAGTTTTGTGTCCAGACCTCAGTGGGAAGACACGAGCTTTTCAAATGGGAATGTGCGAGGCTTCCACTGGCATTTGCAGAACTGATGAATGGGAACTGACTGAATCGTGCCAAGTATCTACAGCACATAGCTGAAGTGTTTCTTTCATTTAAAAAATTCATTTTGCTGGGTGGTGGTGGTGGTGGTTGACTTTAATCCTAGCTCTTGGGAGGCAGAGGCAGGTGGATCTCTGTGAGTTCAAGGCCAGCCTGGTCTATAGAGTGAGCTCTAGTACAGCCAGGGCAGTTACACAGAGAAACCCTGTTTTAAAAACCAACAAAACAAAATCATTTGAATGTCTCAGGTTATCACAGTGATTTCATCTTTTGATTTTCTCTTTGTCTCAAAACCTGGCTTTTCTCCTAAAGCCCATCTTTGCATTTCTTCTTCCCATACCTCTCAGTAAGCTCTCTCTCCACACCCCCTGTTAAACTACAGCCTCTGTGAAGACTGAGAAAGTCACATTTCACATTTGCTCTTGGCTTTTGGGGAATGCCACATCCTGTCATTGCATTTTGACCACATGGCCAATCTAGGATTCTGCTCCCATCTCCTGATTCCTAACTAAATAACTCCTTTTCCCCATGGGATAACATATCACGGGTTCTAGGAGCTGGTAGGTGGAATCTTGGGTTGAGTGGAACGTTATTTTATCTACTATAGTAGCTATTCCTCTGTAAATTCTGTGTACAGGGGAAGGGGGCAGTGTGGCTCAGTGGTAAAGCAGCTCAATTACCAACATGTGGTGGCAGGAAGGGGGGTGGCATTTATGTGCCAGAATATATGAAAAGATCATGTCTTTCAAGGACAGTTAAGAGGTCCTTTGGGAGTTAATTGTGTGACCTACTTTCTCAAATTCATCTCTTAGATGCACCAAATTAGCACAAGACAGTGCATGAACATTTGCCTTCGGCCCTGGTCTAAGTGCCCCTTGTAGATGGCAGTGGAGTTTAGAACTCTCCCAGCACGGCCATGAAAGTTTGCAGCCAACATGTTCAGAATCAACTGACTGCCTTTCCCGTGCGCAGCTTCCCAGTGTGTGGTTTTGGTTCATCTAGCACAGTGGTTCTCAACCTTCCTGATGCTGTGACCCTTTAATTCAATTCCTCATGTTGTGGTGACCCCCACAACCGTAACATTATTTTTGTTGCTACTTCATAACTATAATTTTGCTATTGTTACGAATCATAATGTAAATATTTTTGGAGATAGAGGTTTGCCAAAGGGCCACTGGTCTAACGCTATTATAAACTTCTGACATGCAGAGACCTGTCACCTAGTTGTTCCCACAGAGAAGCACAGTACTGGAGCATATGATACATACTACATATACATGCCTGTGGGTTGCATCATCTATACTGATTTTTAAAATATGACCCCAGGTTCTATAATTATAGAAATCACATAGCATCAAACATTTCATTTTATTTTTATCCAAACCACAAGTGAGACTCAATAACAAATCATATGCTAATATTTCCTTTTAATCACAGGCATGAAAAATGATTCAGACAACTCAGCAAAGTCAACCTTAACTATTAAGAATTTTAATGGCGGTCCCCAAAATACCTTCGAAGAATTCCCACTTTCTGACATAGAAGGCTGGACAGGAGCCACCACTACTATAAAAGTAGAGTGCCCTGAAGAAAGTATTTCAACTCCCTACGTGAATAATGCTACCATGGGATACCTGAAAAGTTCCTTAAGTACCAAAGTGATACCTGCCATCTACATCCTGGTGTTTGCGGTTGGTGTACCAGCGAACATCATGACCCTGTGGAAACTCTCCTCAAGGACCAAATCCATATGTCTGGTTATCTTTCACACCAACCTGGCCGTCGCAGATCTCCTTTTCTGTGTCACACTGCCGTTTAAGATCGCCTACCATCTCAATGGAAACAACTGGGTATTTGGTGAGGTCATGTGCCGGATCACCACAGTCATTTTCTATGGCAACATGTACTGTGCTATCCTGATCCTCACCTGCATGGGTATTAACCGCTACCTGGCCACGGTCCATCCTTTCACATACCGGAAGCTGCCCAAACGTAACTTCTCTTTGCTCATGTGTGGTGTGGTGTGGGTCATGGTTTTCTTATATATGCTGCCGTTTACCATTCTGAAGCAGGAGAACCATCTCGTCCATCCAGAGATCACCACCTGCCATGATGTCCACGACACATGCGAGCCCCCATCACCCTTCCAATTCTACTACTTCGTCTCCTTAGCATTCTTCGGGTTCCTCATCCCGTTTGTGATCACTGTCTTCTGTTACACGACTCTCATCCGCAAACTTAACTCACAGGACCGTAAATGGCTGAGGTACATCAAGGCGGTTCTCCTCATCCTTGTGATTTTCACAATTTGCTTTGCCCCCACCAACATCATACTCATAATCCACCATGCCAACTACTACTACAGCCACACTGATAGCTTGTACTTTATGTATCTCATAGCTCTGTGCCTGGGGAGCCTGAATAGCTGCCTAGATCCATTCCTTTATTTTGTCATGTCAAAAATTGTAGATCAGCTTACTTCTTAGTCAGCAACAGCGAGATCATCTTAGAGAACAAGGAAAGAGATAGGTGAAAAGGTACATGCTTGGGCTGATTTGTGCATGGCACCAACAGCTCAATTTTTAATTTTTAAATATAATTTAATTTTATGTTTTTGAGACAGGGTCTCACTGGCCTTGAACTTAGAGAGATCAGCCTGCTTCTGCCTCCCAAGTGCTGGGGTCAACCAGGCCTGGTAACAGCTCCATTTTTAAGCTCCTATGAAATAGTGCTTCACACACCAAACATAAATTTATGAGGACTAAAAAAATACTTTGTATTTTGAGAGTGTCTTAATTTTAAGCAACATTATCATTATTCCTATGGCAACGGATGCATTTCTATTTGCTTTCCTGATTCTCTGAGCTATAAATGCCCTCCTGTGAGTGGCATCGGTGGCCTGGGAGGTTATCCCCGCCGTGGTCCCCTTTCTCCTCAAGCGGGTATCCTGTCTTTGTTGTATCTCTCACCAGGGTCCGGTCTTCATTTCACCTGTGTCCTAAAATGGATGCCCTCACTGTGGAAATGAGGCTCATTCCCACAGATTGGGTTAACCTTTCTTGACTATCTTTCTGAACACGTCACACACACACTTCCCTTGACCCCGCACTGCTCCTGAAATAACAAACTCTTGGGTGGCTTTCAAGGCAGAGCTGTGCCTGCCATTACACACCCCTTCCCACCAACAGTCTTCCCTTCCCATCCCTGCCGCCCACGTGAAACCCCTTCGAGCATCTTCGCTTTAATCTCTCAGCTTTTTAAGTCGTTAAGGGCTCATTCTTCCCTTACTCTCAAACTAGAAGCATCATTTTCTTTATCTGGATTTCTAAATTTCTTATAATCATGACACTTCTATACAAACAAGCCTGCTAAGCTCATTTGCATATAAATATTACTTCCATAAGCCATTAAGTTCTCTATGTGGTCAGCTCTCTGTACCTGCAAGTTTCACACTTGTAGATTCAACCAACCACAGATCAAAACACTTGAAAAAAATTATATGAGCTGAACAAAGAACAGAGTTTTTTCTTTTCATTACTCCCTAAATAATACTGAAAATAAATAATAATAAACAATACCCTCTGCACAGCATTCACACTGTATTAAGGATTTCTAAGTCATCCAGACATGATGTGAAGTGTCTGGGAGATGATGCAGAGATTGCAGTCACTGCTACAGGGATTTGGAATCTGTGGAGTTTAGTATCTGCAGGGGTCCTGGAAGCCAACTGGCAAGTATGGATGGAGAAGGGGGTATCTGTCCTCCCTCCTTTGAGGTTCTTGGAGTTACTCCAAGGCCATGCTCTGTGGGGCTAGCTGCACTCTTGGCATAGCATGTGGCTGAATGTAGGAATAAAATCCCAAAGCATCTAAACAACATGGCGGTCTATTCAGTTCTGACTGACAAGGCAGCATGCTCTGTATGACATAATTTATGATTGGGTTTATTTAAAAAGGAGAGGTGGGAGACTTAAACAGCAATATACTCATAAGGTCATTTAGCAAGTATTTCCATCCCTGCTTGTTTTAATGGGAAATGGTATTGTATTATAAATCTCCAGATTATTCCTGTAGGTAAACTATTTCTTAGCTGAGGGAGCCAATGGGAGATATGTTAGGCAAATACAGATGGGGTTGAGGGAACCTCTGGGAACACAGCATTGCTGAGACGAAATTGTAAGTAAGTAGATACACAGGTCTGACAAAACATCATCAACAAAACAATAAAAGCACATTTTAAGTGTGCACTGGTGTGTGTGTGTGTGTGTGTGTGTGTGTGTGTGTGTGTGTGTATTTTCCTGTTTCATCAAACTTGGACATAAAAGCTGCACACATATTTATCAGAAGGTCTCCAAGTCTACACTTCACAGAGGCACTTGTTCATCCATGTTTCCTGCAACACCATTTTCACTGGCTAAATAAAGAACCTGGCAGGATCCCAGGAGCAGAGGAATGGGGAAGGCAAGCACTCTTGAAAGCTTTCCTTTTTAGCAAGGCTAGTTAAACCTTAGAGGAGGAGTCTTGCCGTTTGTGGGGGAAAATGAGCGCATCCGGAGATCATCATGTTAAGCAAATTAGGTCATCTCAAAAACATACTGTACTTTTTTCACCCTTTGTGGTGTTTCGATTTTATACAAAGAAACTGAATCATGTACATGTGCATTGGAATGTCTAAGGAGGACAAAGGACAAGGGGAGTGTCAGGAGACAAAGGCAGCAGCTATGGGGGGCGGGAGTATGCAGATTAAATAACGGATGCTTGTACAAAAGCATTAATTAAAAAGACTTTACAAGGATACAAGATAAGGAAAAGTCAGGGTTGACAGGATAGCTCAGTGGGTAATACTTGTGACCAAGTGTGACAACCTGATTGGTCTGTCTCTCCAATCCACACTGTAGAAGAAGAGAAGTGATACCTGCAAGGTGGTCCCTACCTCCCCACAAAGACTCAGTCACTCACACACTAATAAAATACACAAACAAATGTAATAAAGTAAAAGTCAGATAACCCTTTGGACAAGTAAGTAAAATAAATCTAAAGCAAGTTTTGAGATTCTAAAAATTTCAGTAAAAGAAACTCATCTTGAAAGCTAAGTCATTAATTGTAGCAGTTTGTCTGTGGCAGAAATACAGCAATATATACTAGTTAAAAGCACATATAAATCCAGTAGCACAGGCCTTTAATCCCAGTGCTTGAGAAACAGAGACATGGATGCTTGCTTGGTCTATACTCTGAATTCTAGAACAACCAGAGCTTTAGAGAGAGAGAGCCTGTCTCAAAAACACAAATCCAAACCAACCAACCAACCAAAAACAAAATAAAATAAAAAACAAACAAACAACTTAATTTTTTGGTGTACCCAACCAAGAACAAACCCAAACTTTAATGGGGTGTAATTCACATGTCAAATAAAGCTGTACATTTTAAATCACTCTTGATTTACTTTCTCCAGTGGGCAGAGAAGAAAGTGTGCTCTGTTCAGTGTGTGCCACCATGTTCTTCACTCGGGACTTGCTAGATACACAGTATCCAGAACCCTCATCAGTCCCTCCCCCGCCCTCACTCTGACGAACCTTGGCATCCATTCCAGGATGCTGTCTACTATACCTGCTAATGGCTGTCTACTTTAGCACAATCTTTACTTGATACTGTAATGCCAGCAATATGTTTTTATTCCTATTATTTCCCAAGGCTAGGCTGTGGGAAGGGAATACATAGAAATGCCATCAAGGATGTACACTGGAATGTTCTAGGAAGCTAGCAGAGATTAAGAGAAAAAAAAAAGCATACCACAACGACTCTGCTGAAAAACAGAATCAGATTTTTCTTTTTTTTCTTAGTTAAAAATATCAGGCTGAGAAAAAAAATGAATTGTGACTGGGGATACAGCTTAGTAGAAAGGCATGTGTCTAGCGGGTATATGGTCCTAAGTTTGATCCCCAGTTCAACAAAGAATAAACTTCTAAACTAAACTGTTTAAGAACAGCAGTTTAACCACCTGCAGCATACTCCTCCAACTTACAGTGTTTGAATTTGACAGCAATGGTCAATGCAATCATCTTGTCCCTGATGCCCGGCTTAAAGGTGTTTGATTCCTAAGCTTGCACCTAGAGCCCTCATGTCCGTGTTCAGTGCGCTAACACGGCAGCAGTAACAGTGCCGCTTCTGTATACAGGCTGCCTGCCCAACATACTGCCGCCAAGATGTGGGCTTTCAATAGAAACCTTCCCTATTGTCAGCAGGACCCTGTGGGTTCGGCCCAGATCTAGAGCCTGACGGCAGAACATTCTAGAGGGGACCCACATTACCTGCCAGAAAAAGCTTTGGCTTTGTGCAGTCGGCTCAGCTCAAAGAGAGGGACCCAGAGGGGCGGACAGAGGGTACCCCGTGCCTCATAAGGACCTAAACATCCCTGACACAGGCATTACCACCCTCAACAATCACCGGCCTGATGTTATTGGGACCACCTGTGTTTGCTTTGTGCTAGGCTTCAGGCTAAATGCTATAGTTACACACACACGATACATGATTACACACACATGTAGTCATAATGCCATTAATAAAATATAAACCACAATTATATATTATATAGTCACATAATATATAATACAATTATATAATACATATTCTTATTTGACCCTTATTGCAATACTATACACTAAGTATTCTTTTTTAAAATTTGTTGGTTTATTTATTTATTTATTTAAGACCTAATTGTTTTATGTAGTTCTTGTCAAACCCACAGAGATCCACCTACCTTTGCCCCTGAATGCTGAGATTAAAGGCATGAGCTACGCTGCCCAGCTACAATCAATGCAAAAACAGGTTCAACAATATCTCCCACATATCCCACCCTTTAAGCCTACTTTCCTGAAGTTTCTTCTTTAGAAATATTTCACAAAATTTAAGAGCATGTCTCACCCTCCTAAGGATGTATATCCCATTTTTATGTATGCTAAAGTGTGTTAGTTTAAAAAAAACATTTAGGTCATTTGGTGGACTGGGGATTTTCCCAGTGGTTAGTATACTTGTTTGCTGTACAAGCTCTCCAGCATTCCCAAGGGAAAACAATCTATTTAGGTCCTTTTTTTCTGTCTTTTTTCTTTGCTGTTTGGGACATCTCTTTCCACTAGTCTTAACACACCATTATATATGTTTCTCAGTCAGGTGGACACAGTCATGGTCCCAGAACCAATCACCTTTCAGAAGAGGGTTGGGGAAGCAGCTACTGGAGGCTTGAGTCATGTTAGCTATAATTTTGCTGTCTGTTTGTATGTTGGTATCTACAGTATATGCTATAGCTACACACACACACACACACACATACACACACACACACACACAAGAATCATAACACAGTGCTGGCGAGATGACTCAGCAATTATAAGCATTGTCTTCCAGGCACAAGAGTTGGGTTCCCAGCACCCACGCCAAGCAGCACACAGCTAGCCACCTGCTGCTCTCGTTCCAGAAGGACCCAACAGCTCTGATCTCCAAGTACACCTGCACTCATGTACACATATCCACATAATTAAAAATAAATCTCTTAAAAACCCACACATGCCTATATTTATAATGCCATTAATATATTGAGATATAAAAGCACATTTATTTACATATTTCATATTCTGACTTAACTGTCATTGTACTATTTCAGGGCAGGTAATATTCTCATTTTATGCATGTGAAAATAAGCACACAGAGATGTGGCAGCTGAGGCCACAGAGTCAGGATCTGAATGGTGCCTGCCTGTCTCCTAAGCAAGCAACTTTCTCTCTCAATGCTGTTATTTCGCTGTCTGCCACAGACACAGTTATTTAACTCCTGGTTCATTATCTCAGAACTCGTGATGATGGGGAAATGATTCCAGGGCTATTATGGGAATTAAATGAGAGAAGCTTAGCTAGAGCTGCCATGCCTGCAAACAGGAGATGCTCAGTGTGTATCTCTAACCTGTGCTCTAACCACGGTGCCCCTCCTGCTCCAGAGGAGGAGTGTATCCAGGGAGCGACTGTTCCTTCCAGCTGGGTTTGTACCTGAGGATATGGAGGACAACGATGGCCACTGTAGCAGGTGGCATCACTTCCACTCTTGAGAGCTAGGTCCTACAAGCCTCAACACTCAGCCCAGTATCTTACTAAGAGCACTAAGTCTTCCTGAGACCCCTCAGTATAAGTCCAGACATAAATAACATCTTTGCTCTTCAAGAGGACTCCAGGTGAGTCCTCTCCCGTGCCTAGAGCAGAGCATTGTCTGTACCATGATGGCCCCTCACTCACCTGCTCAACCACCTCTTCCTTCTCCTTCAGTCATGGTTCCTGTTCTATCTCCATGGCAACCTCTCTTCAGATTCTGGAGCACAGTATCTCAACCCTTATACCCTCCTGCTCTCCCTCTGTTCCATAAGAAACGACTGCCTCAGTAAATTCCTGACCATCTTGACCATAAAGACAGAGAACTTTCAGATAACATCATATGCCCTCTGCAACCCGTTCCACTGCCTCCACCAGATGCTGGGCACTGCATGGGAACAGAAGATATATACAGAAAATGCCCAAGGAACTGTACTCTGGCTAAGAATTCACCTACAACTGAGTTCTCAGTAGAGGAGAACAGCAATCCCCTTTGGATCTGGATTTTTCTGTTTGATACCAGGAAAGCAACCTTGTTTCATTTTCATTCATGGATATAAGAAACTCACGAAATTTATAAAAAATGGATCAAAAGTCTTCCCTCCTCCAAACTTAACTCAAGAAACATAACTAAAACCTACCCTGAGTTTCTGGGATTTTGTATAAAACAAAACATCCTGGTAGTGCTGGGCGCAGTCTGGGTCCACATCTCTGATATTAGCAGTGGGCAGCAGCAAGGTATCTAAAGTCTTCAGAGGGTTCCCTTCGTCGATGGCTTCATTGATGTACCTGAGAACTACCATTCCTGCAGAGAGAAGAGCAAGTGTTCTAAGTCATAGCACGATACCCACTCCTCCCTCACATTACAGGCTACAAAGAGCTAAAGACAGATGTGGTGCAGCTGGAGGTCAGAGGCGAATGCAGAGAATCAATTGCTTGTCTATGTGTGAGTGATGTGCAATAGATTCCAATCCCAGATCCAGGTCAGTAGGAAAGTAACGCACATTTAGGAGCGATTTAAGGAGCTTGACACACGTAATCCAAGACACAGGAAACACTTCACTGGCAACCAAAGCACAGGGAAGGCATCTTCTCATGGCTGTAGATTTAAGACGATGTTGTATAGGTAGAAATTCTCCCCAAGGGGGTTGTGGGGAACTGGGAGGAGAGGTTGTTGTAGGGATGTATTGTGTGAGAGAAATAAAAAAAGGAAAAAGAAAAAAAAAAGAAAAAATACTCCTCAAATTGATAAATTGACATACAGTTCCAGGGAAACTCTTATAAAACAAAACAAAACAAAACAAACAAAAACCCTGGAGCCTTTTCACAAAACGGAATGCAATAAACCAACCCCAGGATGCACATAAAACACAAGGAGCCCAAACCACCAATGCGATCCTGAAAGAGGAAAATGCTGGCGGACTTTCCCCATTTCAAACCCATTACAAAGCTAAAAGTGACTAATTCTGCAGAGTGCTGGAGTGAGGAAAGCCACACAGACCAGCAAAACAGAACTGGGGACCCAGAAACAGTCCCTTCTGCTTACGCTCAATTGCTTTTATTTCCAAAACAATTCAACGGGCAGGAATAGTCTCTAAAGACTGTCACTATAGAGCAACTGGTGCTGGGTCAACCACACACCCACCCATGTGTGAACACACTTGGACCTATATATTAAATCCTGTACATAAATGAATTTAAAATAGAACACAGACCTAAACGTAAAGACCCAAACTAAAAGTTAGAAAACTCTTAGAAGAAAACATACGGCTATATCTTAGTGACATCATGCTGAGTAATTACTT